>JAYKKM010000418.1:3261288-3890077 GCA_035772405.1 Chrysogorgia sp. JL179-B06
TTTAAAAAAGCGAAAACACTTACGGCTTGAACGGCTCTTGAATTTACGAACTGTCGAATTTGACATCTTCCAGCTTCCGACGATATATTTTTAACTACTGAAAGCTTGACTAACAGACTCGGACATTCGTACACAATATTAACAATAAATTGCTAACGTAAAATAGTGAAAGCAGTTGGTCTTCGGACGCTATAAACTTACTTGAAAGCAATATTAAGTTAAGCTGTGTACTTCAGTACCGTACAGAAGCAAAAAGATAATTGTAAATTCTTCCAATTTCGCCAAAATGTCTATCATAATGTCTATCATTTTCTGCTGTTATAAATATTAAACATATATACCGAAACTACCCCTAATTTGCTGTTCGTAAAACGCTCGGCTGTTACGACACTTTACGTCTGCTTACGAGGCGGGATACCAATGTAATGTTAGGAATGTTGGACCGTATACCAAAGGAGTGTTCAACTCCCTTAAGACAGTGTCCCACGTCCCCCGTCAAGATTAGCACCCTCGCTTGCGAGGGGATTATACACCTGAAAATTTGAAGAACATGTTTAGAATTGAGGTTACTGTGCATGACCAAACGCAGTTTTAGAAACTCCAATCTAGTGTCTTCATCACGAGGATGATAATTGTAAGGTTAGGATCTCTATTTATACCTTCAGAGAACGGATGATGACGTTATCTATTTACTAGATGCAAATGAGCTTCTGGAAGTAGACACCGTCATATAGCATAGCGCCCATAGCGCGATGACGGTGGTCTACTACCATGCAGAAGCTTATTTGCATCCTGTCAATATAGAACGTCATCATCGGCTCTATTAGGGTATAAATATAGGGATCCGATCACCCCTGAGTGTCGAAACATTTGGTCATGGACAGCAACTTTTAATGGTTCAACTTTTAATGGTTCAACTTTTAATGGTTCAACTTTTAATGGTTCCTTTCACAAAAGTTTTCCTTATAGAACATGTAAACATTGGCGCACAAGAAACATAAATATTTTGAAGTTGCAATTGGAAACACTGGCAATGCAGTGGCGCATTTTTCTTTATCTAGCGCATAACTCGAATAGTTAATACGCGAAGGCAAAAACTTTGTATGGCGCATGAAACCTTTTCGTTTCAAATTTTAATAAATCTCAATCTTTCCTACCCCTACTTACTAGATGCCATGGACCTAAACCAGTTGCGCCAACAATCAGTCATCCACGTGTCGTTTTCAACGTCGGTTTTCCACATCATACGATCGGACATACCCGCGTATGATGATATACATAATATAATTGTAATATCTAATCCATTGCTAATCCCACATCATAAATATCAGCAGGCTAAAATATCAAGAGCCTGCTCACCATAAAGTTTAAGTTAAACATAAACAAAACTTTATTACTAAATACATTTTGTTTCGGGGCACGGCCCCTTAAACGTAATATATATATACATATTATTAAATTCGCCGCTTTTACTCGACACCAATAGGCAGACATCGCATCTAACCATAACGTGGAGCAAGGCCTCTCGAGCGCACTTCCCAAAGTAGCGAAGCGATACACAACTTCTTGTATACATTATACAGAGGGCTTTAAGAATAATAATTAATATTAGAGAGGATTTAATATAGTCAAATACATATATGGAAAAAGTGACTGCCCCAACCGCTGTAACTTGGCACAGTTACTGCACCGGTTAAAATATATTATACATATTAATAACAGTTACGATATATCACAAATAATTACAATGTTTTATCATCATTATAAATTACCTGCTGGAAAAGGAAAAACTTCTTTTGTACGAGCTACACCACTGAATACACCCATGGCAAAGGACTGTGTATCCTAGGAGGGAAAATAAAAGTATTTTCAACGATTTTAACACGTAAATTCAAGTTGGAACTAATATTTTTGACCGTCAAAAATGATTTCTCAAAGACAGCTGGTCCTAAGGGAAACTAGGGGTATAATAGATCATTTGAACAAAATTTAAATTTGGTTTATTGCAAATTGCAAATCAACGGCTGATAATTCATGAACGATTCATGCAACCAATCACCCATCTGTTCGCCGTATTCATCAAATCAGCCTAACACGATTAGTAATACTACAATGTCCACGGTCGTTTGTGTTTGGGCGAATGTTTTCTAGCAAATGTTCGTGTCGTGTATGTATACAATAACCTGTTCACTACGCGCATTCTCATTGGCTGTTGGCCATGATCTATTAAAGGACAGATGCACGGATCACGTCAGCTCTGCACGCCATATCACGTCAGCCGACTGCTTTTATCTTTTTTCATGCCCCAGAAATCAATTTTACCCCGAAGGCCTGAGGGCGAGGGTGCTAATATCGACCGGCGTTTAGTCCCTTATCACGGGAAATGCAAAAGCGAATCTGAAATTGCATCCAGTTTAATTTTATATATATATTCAAGATCAACGGCCCATGCGCGGCATCGGGAAATTTCGCCCTGGTAACTAGATATGGTAAATGCATCTGCATTTGAATTAGTATTTAAATTGAAACCGTAAAAGAAAAGTACGTGTTTTGTCGGGTTATACGGTGAATGAAGATTTGAGTTCAAAAAGATCGTGAAAAGGCAGTGAAAATGCAATATATCGTCGTCGGAAGATGTCAAGTTCGTAAATCAAGTTCGTAAATCAAGTTTTATACGTGGCGTCAAAACTAAAGGTAAACCCGTTTTCGGTTTTTTAAACCTGTTAGTCAGTTACAAAGATAGTTTGGCAAACATGTCGACTATGTTATTCAGGCTTTTATTTGATATATAGCATGATTTTCCAGAGTTAGTAGTTCAAAAGATATCGTCGTCTGAATATCTAAAATATTTACTCGGAGGAGTTTTTTTGTCAATCCAATCCAAGCGTCGTCGCTTTTTTCAAGCTGTTAGCTATCAGTTACAAAAATATTTTTGTAGGTATGTCAGCGGCTGTACATGCTTTCATTAGATATGTAGAATGAGTTCTTAGAGTTAGTACTTCAAAAGATATTGTGGTCGGTACATTTCACTTTTGGCATGGCGTTTAACCATTTTCTCATATTTATACTGTTATATTATTGTTAGTTTTAGTGTGTTGTCTAATTCGAAGGGAAACCGATTTAAATACATGACATCAATAGTGTTATGACTTACATGTATGGCGTTGCGTGCTATAAACTGACGTAAGCACTTTTGACAGTCGCATTTTTGTAGAAGTTTGTTAGCAGAAACACTGTTTGACAACTTATAAATCTTTTTAATTTATTTATTGAACAATAAATCGTTACTCAACATTATTATAACCTCATACAGTTTCAGAAATCAGCTCGGGCAGTTCCCGGGCAGTATTTAGTAGGACCGGTTATGGCTACTAAAAACAAAACAAAAACGTGAGCCTGTCAATCAGACATCACGAAATCACTCTTTGAAGGGCTTTCGCTCGAAATTGAATAGTCCTTACACACGATATACCAATAAATTATGTGCTTTATTATAATATTGCAGAATAACAAATGTTAATACAAATTTTGAATGGCAGATTTTATACTTTTATTTAAATTATCCATCACCATTGTTTCACTCGGTCACTTTGCAACCTCATCCACAATGGAATAATTGCAATACTTGATAATTAGCCTATATAGTGAGTAAAAAGTACAGATTATAGCTGTGTTTATACTGCAAGTCTATAGGACTAACCAGGACCAACCTGGCTGGACGCCACCTTGGGCCTGGCTTACATTTTACTGACTTTAATAGTCTAAACATGCACCACACTGGTTATAACAATCCAGTGCCGGATTAACTGTGGCTGAAGTGGCTTATGCCACGGGCCCCGCGCTTTTAGGGGCCCCGCGCTTTGCTCAGTTTCGATTTTTTAGCGCGGGGCCCAAAAAGTGTGGGGCCCCAAAAACCGCAAGGCCACGTCACAAAAGTTAAAAAAAACGATGCTCCAAAATTAAAAAAAGAGGTACCGCAAATGAAAAAGCGAGGCGCCGGGGCCCCAAAACTCAAAAAACAGGCCCCAAAAACAAAACAAAAAACAGAGGCCCCAAAAATAAAAAAGCAAGAACCCATAAATAAAAAAGCGAGGCCCCAAAACTAAAAAAAGCAAGATACCATAAATAAAAAAGCTAGGGAGGCCCCAAAAATAAAAAAGGGGGGTCAAGGGGCCCCGCGCTGATAATATGCCACGGGCCCCGCGAACCGTTAATCCGGCCCTGTAACAATCAGTGTTTATACGCTCATCTGATGGCATGCTGGTCTGGCCAATGGCTTAGTGTGTTTGTGTAAACACCTTTGTCCTGTATTAGGCCTAGACAATGCCAGTCCTAGGCTTGCAATGTATATATTTACACAGCTTTTGTAGGATATATACTGTATATATATATCTATATATACTGTACAATTGGGTAGGTTAACTCACTGTGTCAGGGGAACACATTAGGGATAAACAACTGGTATCATCTCACTGACAACAAGCAGCTGAAGGAAATTTCATCTTGAATTAATGATATATTGGTGAAATAATTAGATTAAGCAATGTTCTTTGTTGCATATTATGGACTTTTGTCATTTCATCTTTTTGAAATGTGTGTTACCGGTACTTGAATACCATTGAAATACCGGTACATATATGTGCATAATTAATATTAATAAAAGCAACAGAGGTCTTCTAACAGAATAAAAGGATTTATCAAGCTTATTAGTAATCAGACATTTGGTCTGGAATAAATTTAGGTATTGAATCTTTTGGTATCTGTTTATACTGACAATTAGACAACATGCAGTCTTATTATTGTAGTAATGCAGTATTATTGCAGTAATGCAGTCTCATGAATACAACTGTACAGTACTTTGAGTAAAATTATGAGTAACCACTGTTAAACATGCGTGTTGATTATTTATTATGAAAACCATAACTGACATAATTAATTTTAATGAAATTAATATTACATAATTATAATTATTAATAAAATTGATTATTAATTTCAATAATCAAGAGTTACACAATTGGATTCTAACCCTGTCTGCAAGACAAGTTATTTCTTTCTTATATATACATGACTAATGGTATTGTTGGTGGAAGTACCAGCAGACTTTCCCACTCATTTTCTGTTCAGTGCACTACCCACAAATTGCGCGCACCAACAAACTTCACCCAAAAACTAAGCAGTTTGAAAATTGTGGCAGTGTGACCCCAAACTGGGCGACGCCTTTCAGACACGTTTGCTGAACACGTTCCGTGAAAACAATGATGTTGAAAAACCTGCAGCCCGCCATTTCAACAGCTCTAACCATTTGGTTTCATACATGATAGTCTGTGCCATCTTTCCCATCTCAGGTGGTAATTACCCGCCTTTTAACATTTCTTTGAAGACATCCGTATTCCCTTCCATCTGGAAAATGCAAAAGTTGCCGCCATCTTTAAATCTGGTAAACGGTCTAATCCATCAAACTATGGCCCGAATTCAGTCCGTCAAAAGATGTAAACAACGGAGTTTGATATACGAGTTTGTATTTTAATCCCTTCGAACGACCTTAGTTGTTCGAATTTTATGGCACGTTCTATATCACGATATATGCACAACCGAAATACAAACCCAAATGCTAACCCAAATGCTAACCCGGAAACTCTAATACTATCCTCAACACTAACCCTAATACGATACTGACTAACGACCAAGATGAAGACGACGAAGATGACTCGGACCTAGTACCCGACGGTACCCTCCCTCAACGGAAGAGTTATCCCGTGTGAAAGGCAAAGGGGGCAACAGGGGCAAATGCCTCTGGGTCATAAGGTTGATAAGTTGATTATCAATTTATTATAGGTATTCAGACAATTATTTAGCTCGAGTGCTGAAATACGACGTAAACATAAATAATTTGTCTTGAAAATTGAAATGCATGTTTTGGTTTTAACTTATGCTTAATACGCTATGACCATGCAGCGATTTTGTTAAGAGCGCGCGGTAGAACGTTGCGTTGTGTGGCAGCACGCGCAACATCGCAAACTAGACTGGGTACCAGCCATTAATATGGTGCCTAGCGCAGCAAAAAGACAAGGCGTTATTAGCAGGAATCGTTCCGGCTTCTGATTGGTCGATAAATTTAGCACTTCCGCATGACGTACGTGAAATAAGATACACAAATCGACTCCAGACAAATCTAAACATCACAGTAATAATGATACTCCATAGCAGTGATACTGTACCACACAGGAGACATGTTTTGACAATATTACCAGACCTTACAGATAAATATTTCAGAATACTCCTCGCAGAAATCGCCGGAAATGTCCCCAGAAACAAACCAAATTTGACTCACAAGTCACAAATGATTGCAAATGAGCTATTTTCTTTTGTTATGGCCGCAAGAATTATGGGTAAATGCGGACAAAAATGGATACTGAAAAAAATGGATACATTTGGCCCACGTCTTACTTGCTAATATTATTCATAACAGTAACAAAACAGATTGATAATTAAATATATTAAGCTAGGTGTTAAATTTCACATTTTTAACTGTTGCAACATCTTTTTTGTGTAACTTAATTTTCAGGATATTTTTTCAATTGCTAAAATCACAAAAAAATAGTTACAACCCTTACAGAAAAGGTCTATAGGCACCTATAGGCACCTATAGGCACCTATAGGCAATGTGCCAATTGCCTATAGAAGCCTATATAGGCACCAATAGGCATCTATAGGCTAATAGGTTTCTCTATAGGTCGCCTATAGAAAATGGGCCAATTGCCTATAGAAGCCTATATACATTTAATTTAATATGTTTTCAATGTGCTAATTACAGAATAATATAAATAATAATGTATATGTACAAAATTAAAATTGTAAATAAAATAAAATAATAAATAAATAAATAATGGCACATTGAGGCCACTGGCAACAGAGCGAAGCCCCAATCAAGGCCATCTATAAATAATATTAATACAACATTAAAAATAAGAATAAATAAATAAATAAATAAAATAGGAATAAAAACACTTTTAACCGCAACAGAAGTTCATTTTCAATAAGTTTGCAACATTCCCGCATCTATAACATGTCGACTTCCAAGTTCTATGATGAGCAGTATCGAATGTAATCCTCGTAATTTCTTCATATTTTTTTAATGTAGATTTAAAGTTTCTATATGACTTCTGGGATTGAGTGGAACTAGGTAACATATTCCATATTCTCGCAGTTCTTATAAAAAAGCTGCGTTGAAATGCTTGAGTTCTGCATTTGGGAATTAGAAACGAATCTGAAGAACTTCTCGTAGACATGTATTTTTTCTGTTGAAGAAAATCAGATAAATCAAGATTATATTTACCAGAAGCACAACCATGTAGGAACAAAAGGTCTTTCATTTCGTGTCGATAACTCAATGGAATGAGGTTTAGTTTTCTAAGTCGTTCTTCATAACTCATTTCACCATTTGAAAACCCAAGAATAAATTTTGTCGCTCGCCTTTGAACACCTTCAACCATAACCATTTGTTGGACACTCTGGCCTGACCAAACTTCGCTTGCATAATCCAAATGCGATCGAACAAGAGTTAAATAGAGAGATCTTTTGCTATCACGAGTTAGATGAACAGAACAGCGTTTGATGAAGCCCAGCATTCGGTTAGCTTTTCCAACAACTTTGGCTGTTTGATCTTTCCACTTAATGTCCTTGGATACAATTACACCCAAATCAGATTGATGGTCTGTGGATGAAATGGTATGATTTCCCAAAGAATAAGAGTATTGTAATACATCTTTTTACGGGTATTAATCATTAGTCGTTCACATTTCTCGATGTTAAAATCTAAATGCCACTGAGTACTCCAAGAAAATATTGAGTTAATGTCATTTTGGAATAGATTAACATCATCTGAATCTTTGATAATACTAAAACATTTGGTATCATCAGCAAACATTGCCAATTCTGTTTTTGGTGAATTAACTACAGATGGAAGGTCATTCACATACAAAATGAACAATAGCGGGCCCAAAATGGAGCCCTGCGGAACTCCAGATGGTACTGATACTGAACAAGATTGCGACCCTTGGACAGTTGTTTTCTGATATCTATGAAGCAGATAATCAGTCATCCATTCCAACAGGGAACCGCTGACACCATAAAATTTTATTTTTTTCAGCAATAATTGTTGATCGACAGAATCAAAGGCTTTACTATAATCTAAATAGATGATATCAGTGAGCAATCCCTTATCCAGAGCAGATGATATTTTATGCAAAACCGACACAAGTTGGGTGACATGAGTAGATCGGCCTTTACGAAATCCATGTTGAATGTTACTAAGAAAAGGCGAAACGTGGTAAAGTAAACGATTGTATATGCAACGTTCCAGAACTTTAGAAACAATACACAAAAGTGAGATAGGTCGATAATTTCTCACATTTTCCTTGTCACCTTTTTTGTGTACTGGTACAATTGAGGCCAATTTCCATTCATCAGGGAGAACACCCACACGCAGAGATTTATTGAAGATGATCGAGAGCGATATCGAAATTTCTACTGCACATTCTTTAAGCAACTTCGAAGTTATTCCATCTAGACCACAGGCCTTATTGGGATCTAGTGAACCCAAAATTGTGGCAACTTCTTCAGGCAATATTATTATATCCGATGAAGATGAAGATGAAAGACTACATTGGTTATGTAAATCAGGATCGTTAGAACGTGAAATATGAGAATGTTTCAAAAACGAGTGAAAGTAAGAGTTGAAGGCTTCAGCTTTTTCTAAAGGCTCTGAGAAGGTTCTACTATCAAGTTTTATTTTCTCGGGAATTCGGGATGTCTTGTTTTTAGCACGTATATAAGACCAAAAACGCTTGGGATTTTCTTTAAACGAATCAGCTATTCCTTTCAAATACTCATCATGCTTAGACCTAATTAACTGTTTGACCTCGGTGCGTAGCTTACGAAACTTTTTCCCAAATAGTAGAGGAGCCGGTTTTCTTCGCTTTTTTGCGTGCGGAATCTTTTCGATGTAAAAGATTTATAACCTCGCCATCAATCCAAGGGGGAGAGTTTATATCGCGTATTTTAGATTTAGGTACATAAAGATCAACGCCTCCTAAGAACAAATCTTTCCAAATTCTCCAATCTTCATCTATACTGTCATTAGTAAGCATGGAATCAAAAGGTAATTTTCTCACCGTATTTCTTAGACCAATGAAATCAGCTCTTTTATAATTGTAAACAAGTCTGCTTTTGTTCCTTATGCGCTTCGCTTTAAGTATAAATTCGAAGTAGATAAGTAAGTGATCCGTCGGGAATAAAGCTATATCAGGTTTTAGTAGATCAATATGCTGGATATTATATGCTTCATTGGTCAAGACCAAATCAAGAATATTTGATGATCCCGCAGCGGAGATTCTTTCATTTGACTTAAATAAAAATCCTTGATCAATTCAGAAAATTTGAATTCATCACTTGAATCAGAAGCAACAGAGAGAGTCTCCCAATCGATATTTGGGAAGTTAAATCACCGAGGATCAAAATTTTCTTGTCGCCCAAACTTTGTAGAAATTCACCAAAATAGTTAACAAACGAGGAATCTGAATTTGGAGGCCTATAGACTGTAGTTAGAATAAGATTTTGACAACACTCTAGCTGTAATTCAATTACTATCATCTCCAAATTTAATTCAAGATCTCCTCGTCGTACAGATTTCAAATCATTTTTAACGGCAATCATAACACCACCACCTCTACCAACGGCCCGGTCTTTACGATAAATTGTATAACAACCTTAAGGATTTCGTTATCGCCAATTGATTCGTTTAGCCACGTTTCAGTTACCGAGACAATATCATATAGGTACCACTGAAAACCAGGTCTTGAAATAATTGTAGTTTGTTACCTTTAATACTTCGTGCATTAAGCGATAAAAAGGATATCTTGATCTTCTCTTGGACGAAGCATTCGGACCATTGGACGAAGTATCATTCAAAGCTGGTCCAGGATTGATTTCTACATCTCCAGAACGCAATATTGAAGGATTGAAGTAGCACGAAGAATTCGGATAATAATTCAACTTCTTCTTCAAGAATTTGACTCGTAGAATGATCTTACAATAACAACTTGTCTTAAGAAGACAGTTGTCACGATAGACAGCATTTTCACTGTCCTTCTTTACAAGTCCAAGATACGAACGGAGACTAGTATTCTCTTTGTTGAGACCAGTGGGTGTAAACCCAAAGTATACAACGTAAATCAACAGAAGTATCGCACGGAGCAATTAAGTGCACGCCCAGACGCCATATAGGCATCTATAGGCTAATAGGTTTCTCTATAGGTCGCCTATAGAAAATGGGCCAATTGCCTATAGGATCCTATAGGTAATTTCCTATAGACATGCCTATAGGTAGGCCTATATCTAAAAAGGTTGGTGTGCTGCCGAAATACATGTGCAAGTTGTCTAACGTTTCGAGCAAAGGCCCTTCATCAGAGAGTGAAACGTGCAACACGTTTTATCACTCATTTGTACACAGCTTACATGTACCTTTGCATGAGCCTCACTATAGCGCAGTAGTGAGTAGTTGGGGTCCATAGTGGAGACTGTATTATAGATGAAGTGCGTTATTGTGAGTTATTGGGCAAATCTCATTCCCAGTACTCTTGCCACTCGGTCCTGGTGCAACATTGTGGAAAGAGTGCTGGGAACAAGCTTGGATACTGCCAGAAGCACTTTCTGTTGGATCCTTATAACGTCTGTAATAAAATCAACACACATTTCAGGGTTCAAATTAATTATTGAAATATGGTTTGTGATTTTTCAGGAAGTATAAACGCTTAATAATGGAGATTAAACAATAATGTTAAAAGCAATAAGTAACAATATTTTTAAAAATTAAACATGTAATTATAAGGGTTCTTTAAAAAGTAAAAACGACCAGTACGTGTTTAGTAATACTGTAGCTTTGCATGACAATGATCTTGGTATAGTATTAGTTTGCACAATGCATGTTGGTTGCAGGGTTCTGTTCAAATTATTTGAGTAAAAACGATCGTTGTGCATTTTTTCCCTGAAAACATGACATCCAGGCGGGCCCTCTCAATTAAAGCAAAATAATAGTGTGCAAAGAAAATTGAATGCCTAAACGAATTCTAGGCTAGGCGTGCGATACTTTTGGTAGGCGTGCAATACTTTCGGTTGCCGTTGCCCCTGTTGGTTTAAGATCGAGATTGGAAAGTTTATAAAATCACTAAAATGCGCGACAGAGATCAAATTTCAGCCGCCATTTTGTGCGGGCATCGTCAATCGATTATACGATTGTGATCTTGGTGTATGTGATCAAACTGTACACGCGTGTCAACATTCGCCATCGAATCATAAACAAGAATTATGTCGTGTGAAAATTACAATTGCATACGCCAGTATGACAATCGTATACGACAACGTACGCCAGAATGACAATCGTATACGATGAATTGTATCATGTAGATTGACTGATAATTTTGTTGCAAATAATTTGTTGCAAATAATTTGTAGCAAAAATCAGAATAGAAATATGTTGTAATGTTTATAGCATATAATCATGATGTTAAAGTATATGAAAGAAATGCAACTCGTAGCTGCTGTATGCCACATCCAAATCCTCCGATTTGTGATTTTGATCAATTTTTTTTAAACTTCCGATCGTGAAAGTCCCAATTTGAGTCATGAATCACGAATCACGACTTGTTAATTCGAACCCTGCATACATGTATAAGACTATCAGTATTACAATACATGCAAAACCAATATTTAAATATGAGAATTCTTTATATACATTAATAGTAGCACTGATTAATCATTTATTTATGTGTAATACATTTATTTTTAGAAGACAGATCAAGAGGACCTCTGCAAAGTTAGAAGTCCGCTAAAGACTAATATCGCATTGCTGCATTGTCGTTCTATCGAGTAATAATCGCGATCATTCAGGATCACGTTCAGCAATTGTTAAGATCATTCAAATTGTCTCTAGTGATCATAATAACCGGGCAAAGTGACATTTTTGGGGTCCAGGGATAAACCGTGTTTACCGAGTTGCGCATTATTAAACGCTCATGCTCGCTATAGCAAATCTCCACTGTAATGTGTAATGCTTGACAGTATCTGCACTGCATCATTTGGAAAAAATGCTACCTTTGAAATGTTTTAGAATACTGCTGTATGACAGCTAGATTTAAGGTAAAAAAAATAATGACAGGATTTAAGATATATAAATAGTAATTGGCAGTTCATGCCTCAAGGCTCAACCCTGTGTACCTACATTGGTGTCCCAAGTTTACTATAAGTGTATACATGTATATGCAATGAAAATTTCAGTAGCTCTCTTACTTTAAAAAGCTCTTTAAATTATAAATATTAAAATTTCCAAAGTTTCAGAAGAGGGGGGTCAGAGTTGTCTTAATTTTCCACTATGGCCGTCATCGAAGTTGTCACATATTTGATAAAATATCTTTCTACTGATTGTACATTTAATGCAGTGTAACAAGATAGAACGTGTTTTGCTGTTTTGCAGTTTAACACAACAAACCGTTGGTGCACTATTTTTCAGAAAAACCGCAAACTTATTCTTGCTGTCAAGTAGCAGGCTTTTTCGTGTTTGTATAAGAGCTGACTTTGAATTTTATTTAAATTCGAAGTGGCTAATTATTCACTCGAACAGTGTTTCTCTCCATAGTTTTTGTGGACGACCAAAAATTTGCAAGTAACAATGTTTGCCTATCACGCGCGTTAGTTCTTCTTCCTCTTGTTCAAGGTGCCTTGTTTACCTTGAATTTCGCCAGATTTGAATGTTTTCAACACGTTGCTACTACAAATCTCCTCTGCTTTCTTGTTCCAGAATGTATGGTAGTGTGCGCGTTATGCCTGTGCTTTATATGCCTGTCATTTATAATTTTGATAAATACCTTGATCTTTGTGTATTCTGTATCTTAGAGTAGTATCTATGCAGAAAGAACCCTATTCTGTTACATTACATTCCATTTTAAGACGTTTTGCTGCTATCCCGTGTTATGCTATTGTGTAGTTCCAGAAAAAATCCATAACCCCCCCACGGAAGGCAATTTGTCTAGTACCCCCACCCACTGGAATTTCTGAAGCTTCAATTAATTTAAAATGCGAATAACATAGCACGGAATTACAGAAAAACCTCTTAAAATGCACTGCAATGTAACAGAATAGGGTTATTTCTGTATAGACACTAAGACACACAATACACAAAGATCAAGATATTCAGCGCAAGCGAAATTAAGTCTGCATAATATATATTCGTCGCCAAGGACAAAGATTTAATAGTCTAGTCGCATTGACGACTATCAGAAGCAATTACGGGCCGTAATATCTAAAATATAAAGACTACGATACACCAAACTAAAAATATTTATCAAATATGTGACTACTTCGATGTACAATCTGGAAAATTAAGACAACTCTGACCCCCCCCCCCCCCCCCCCCTCTTCGGAAATTTCTGTGTCCAGCACCCCCCGGGGTTATGGATTTTTCTGGAACTACACATTCACATTTTAAATTACATTGAAAATCCCTGGAAATTCCAGGGGAGGGGAGTCAATGTTTGACTGGAAAAAGGAAATTCCAGGGGATATGGGGGGTACTAGACAAATTGCCTTCCGTGGGGGGGGGGGGGGGGGGGTTATGGATTTTTTCTGGAACTATACACATTGGGTAAACTGCCAAGATTTTTAGTATTTTAGTATTTCGTATATTTTCACTTTTCTATAAACCCTAAACACTGTCTATGCAGCTAGCACTCTACTTTTTTACTACTCTTGAAGTTTCAAGTTATTATTTTGATTTGAGAATACCAAAAATATACAAGCTTTCTCAATAAGTACATGCAGTGTGACCATTGCCTCTGGATTGTCTATGGTGTGACACAGTATGTAGACGTGTTATATACTATCAAACAAATTGTCATATCTCAAGAACGAAGTGAGATATGGAAGTGTTATAAATTTATGTTTGATATAATTTCAAGAGTTCTTTCAAATACAAGAGTTTATTTCAAACTGAATATTTCATTGCATATACTTATACACTTTAAGGCAATTCTCAAATTTCATGAATTACCAATATCTTCTTTCATGTGAATGTGATCCAAAGTCCAAAGATCAATACAGTAGAGTACTATACTGTAACAGCCTGGCGATGTGACAAGTGTATATTTCAATCAGAAACGATATCAACCCAGACGATAATTTAAAACACTATATACTACAAAAATAATAATCAAAACTATTCACATAATATCACTGTTGTAAGATGATTGTTTAGTTCGTGCAATATGTTACTGTATATACTTACTCGAACTGGTTTTGTAGTGGCATCTGTATGCTCCTTTCTCTGGTTTGTTAATACTACAACTGGACATCTTAACAAATAAAGAAAATGAAATGTAAAATCTTTAAGTATAAATTAAAATATAATCACATTACTGCGAGTTTGAGTTGTTTGACAGCATGACAGCATGTGCCATGTTATCTGTTGTTGATTCATGTTGTTGTTTTATAATACGTTAATACCATACCGCCGGTTTTTACCTTACAACAGTAACCCTTGCTTTGGTAGCATATCTGATTGAGTAATTTAAGCTTCTTAAAAACATATTTATTCTTCAAATATGTAAGGAGACTATTTTGAAATCTCACTATTCGAGATCCAACAAATAATTCATCCAAAACTCAAAAAGAGAATTGTGACGTAACAGAGGAAGTCAGCCCCAGGACAACATGACACTCTTCCTTCGCCCGTCCCATGCCATGCCCAGCGAGTCTTCCTCTGATTTCTAAATACGGATAAGCCGGTTGAAAATACGAGGCGCAGCCGAGTTTGTTTAACCGATTTGTCCGTATTTAGACATCGGATGAACAATTACGAGCCGTTAGAACTTGCTTCTCAAACAAATCCATATCTTGTGAGAAAATCGAGGTTAAAGTTAGCAAAATTTGGCCATAATCTTCCTCTTATTTCTAAATACTCATTAAATATTGATTCCTGTTGAATTTCCATCATGAATTATTAACGATTTGAGAAATATATTTTAAAAACTCATTAATAATTCATATCTCGACAAAACAGGAGCTGTTTTATTGATCTGCGGAAAGCAATTGATGCTGTAGACCACTCGTACTTACTAATTTCAAAATTGAACTCTGTTTTCAACTGATTCATCTTGTACTCAAGTAACAACTATCAGCAACTGCACATATACCAGTCAAGATCAGTCACTGTCGGAGTTCCACAAGGAAGTATAGTGGGACTCTTCTTGGTATATGATAAACGAACTATCTAAATGCCTTAATTATAGCAAATCAGTTCTATACGTCGATGACACAAATTAATTTGTATTATTCTGCCAAATCTACAACAACCCTTCAAGCTATTAGCTTAACATAAACGCTGATTTACAATCGCTATAATAAGAATAATAAAAGACGCAGGAGCATTATACAATAGTCTCTAGTCTCAATGCTCTTAAAACAATATATTCTTAATTTTATTTATAAAACTAATTATACAGTTTCATTATAAGATAAAGCCTACTACATTATATTACCATAATGAACAAAAAACTATTAATTTTAAAAAGAAAAGTCTTAAGTGCTGATTTAAAACTACTTAACATATCAAAGCTTCTAATTTCCTGTTGTAACGAATTCCACAGTTTTCGTGCTGCAACCGAGAATGTTCTGTCTCCATGAGTCACCGTTTTGGATTTTGGCTCTTTAGTTAGCAAATCAGTAATATAAACAGGCGCCTGGCCAAGCAACGCCTTGAAAGTAATTATTAGTATCTTAAATTTATACAATCCTTGATCTCACCGGCAACCAGTGAAGATTACGAAGCACAGGGGAGATATGCTCCGATTTTTTAACCCCTGCACTAGTGGCTAAACGAAAACATGCTAACCCTTAACTATATGAAAACACAAAATTCCTCATATTTGCGAACGAAAAACAGCTAAAATCATACTCCAATCTAACCATCACTATAAATAACCAGAAAATTGAACAAGGACAAACATTTAAGTATCTTGGCCGGTGTTACCAGGCATAGACCAGGAGGAGAATGGAACGTCATCCTGCAGTGGCGATATTTTCTAGTCAAGTTTGTGACGCTGATTTCGAAAATATGTGTTATACAGGCGTCCAGGGGGACGTTTGCCTTTATAAAAGATTTGAGCCTTGCTTTCCTGAAATTATTGTAAAATCGATATAGGTCAGCTAGTTATACTTTTAGAAAAAAATAATTGTTTCATTGTTACATTATTGTAATTCCTAAACAGTATAACGGGAGTTATATAGTTCATAATAGTTATAGTTCATAATCAATTATAACATCACTTCTGATTATGTCATGCGTGCTCCATTTCTCGATTTAAGCGCAGGGAACGTAGTCTGCGAAAGCAGACTCTGTCCTCACCCGCCAGTGGGGGGGGGGGGGGGGAGGGTGAGGGTGAGGGTAAGAGTCTGCTTTTGCAGACTACAGGGAACGTAGTAAAAATTTTAAAAATTGTTTGCGAATATTTCGATATCATAGAAAGAAGAAAATTTTAAAAGAAAATGACAACACAATTTAGGAGTGGGAAACGGAATTTCAACCTTCAGTTGTTTTTAGTTGTATTTTTGTGGAGAAAGCACAGGGAGCCCAACTCTGACACCTGTGTTGTATTTCTCCGTTTTTTCCTATATTATGGAAATTCTGATGTTTTTTATTTGAGAAAGATGAGACCGCGGCGCTTGCGGTAACTTGATGATCACTGAAAGCTGTTCCATCATGATATATAGAACTAGAAGTCCAAGGCAGTTGTGATATTAATACTCGCAATCTGGGGTACGTGAGGCATCCATCTGGGGTAAGACATTCATTATGCCTGTCCAGGATCCCCTGCACATGCTTCCTCTGCCCCTGATTTGCAGATGTCTCACATCTACCCCAACCTTGTTTACCCCCCTTGTGTTGTAACCGTTCTCAACATCTATTCACAATAAAGTAGTTCATGAACATGTGTAATATTAAACTTATGTAAGTTGAACAGTTGCATAAAAATGCAGTTGAACATAAAGATAAAATAGTTGTATAACATAGTTCTCTGTACAAGGCTTGCATAAAAATGCAGTTCAATATGAACACAAAAAGTTGAAATTATAACAGTTAATCAATAATTAATAATAAACTAAGTTAATCAGAATATGTTTCTTGTATAAAAATGCAGTTCAATATATTCTGTCGCTTTATATCTCTCAGCTGTGTATGAGTAAAACGGATGGGCATTCTTCTGCATGCTCAATATCGCGAGAAACAATGAACCCACGGCACCAATATACACCTAAAATAGAAAGAAAACTGTTTCACAAACAAAACAATTTGATATCATGCCCATGACAAGTGATGCTGTGAAGTGAAGAAACGCAGATACCTCGCAGTCACTGAGCGTTTAACAAGAAAAAATAAGTATACCAGTAACCAGAAGCGTAGGAACGGATTTAAAGTTGGGGGGGGAGGAGCTGAAGTCGAAAAGCAGGTAATCATTGACCGCATCTCGGAAAGACAATTTGCAGCAATTTGAGCAAACTTTTTCATCTAATTCTACAGCGAGCATACTTCAAATGAATCCAAGAGTTGCCTGCTGCCTCTTACCAAGTGACACGTTTTTTACGCCTAGTACTGACAGAAGGGTTTGGGAACCAATCTAACACTCGTATAGCAAGGGTTTAGGAGTTGGCTAACACTTCAGGCTACACCCGTTTGTAAAATCTCGTGTAGATGGAGCCCGTAGGTAGATTACCTTAAGTAGCTGCTGTTCTAGTAATACAATTGGGGAAAAAACATTAAATTTAGCAATGCTTGTCCTGATTTGGCCTACGCCTATGCCAGTAACTATCTTCTTACCTTGACAAGAGAATATACTTTCTCACTGAAGGCAGAACAGATCGTTCAAACTTTACAGCGCGTTGACAAGTTCCGAACGGCGAAAAGTAAGGACCTTTATTAAATACACGTGATAAAACTTCTACGTCACAAAACGTCATAAAACTAAACATCTCGACGACGTCGATTAATTACACAAATCGAGATTTCGTTGACTATACATAGTTCCGCGAAGAAGTCTGGGTACGAGACACTGCAACCCAAGTCAAGATTAGTGTGCTGCATAGCCTCCTCCGCAGGCAACTCTTTGGCTTCTTTTTCCCGAGTCAAATAGCCTCCAAAATATACTTCCCTGCAATCCCAACGAAAACATTGCTCGTACAGCCTTGGAACACTTGGAAGCGATTTGACACGGATAAAAGAAGCCACAGAGTTGCCTGCGGAGGAGGCTATGTGCTGCATACGGCAGCAGAGAAACACACCACATACGTCAGAGGTGGGCTCCCTGTGGAGAAAGCGGACACGAAATTGCAAAATACTGGAAAAGCTTGCACCGAAACGATTCCGCCACCTTGTCAAAAACTGAACTCGACAAAACAAAACAACCAACCAACTGGTCTAATTGATAACAAAATATGCGCAAGGGATCAAACAACCGAAAACAAAACCACAATAAAGCACCTGTGATTAGCAAAATAAGTGTTGTTTTTCATCATTTTGTGTCCCAAACAGTAACAGAATGAATACCAGTTTATAGGTGAAGTATCAATTCAATCAAACGCGCAAATCGTCGTCAAATGATGACAAATCGCCATCGTCTGAATCGACATTGTCACTGTCTGAATCAACATTACCATGTCTGACGAGCAAGAACTCGATCTGATGCGTCTTTTTATGGGCGTACGGGTAAATTTTTGTAGGGGGGCTGAACATAACTTGCCCGAATAAATGATATACATGCACGTTTTTCGTTAAAACATGGACATGCATTAGAAAGTAAACATGTACATTAGGGGGTTCAAGGGGCATGCTCCCCGGGAAAATGTTTTGAATTTTTGGTTCTCTGAAAGTGTACATTTCCTGCAATTTGAGGGCACTTCTCTCGTTTTTTCAGCCGCGGCAGTGTGCGGGATTCGAAGTATTTAATTACCGTTAGTAAAGTAACACAGATTTTCCAAATTTAAACCACGTGGACATTTTCAGTTCCCGAATAGAGCTATTTTTTCGGACAAGGGGGGAGGGCCTCGACCCGTCCGCCTATGCGTCTTGTGGGTAGCACATGCAGTGCTCCAAACTATGTTCCCTTCCTCGTCCCATCCATGATTTGCGAATTCATTAATATCAATGATACATATGATACTGTATCACATGATATGATATTGGAGATTATCGTGACATGGTGGCAGGAGGCTAAGATCCACGACTTTCTTCTTTTTCTTAAATTTGTCCAAGAAGATAGCTCTGCGCACATCATTTACTTCTTCATTTCCCGGGAAGCCATAAAGGAAGCATATAAATCTTTCCAGTCCTTCTAAAACATCTTGTGACAACTAACAGTAACTCGTTTCCTGTTTGACTGAATACTTCCACAAATTTGCGTCGCTTCAGCATTACTGTACTTTCCAAAATGCAGACTTCCATTTGCGAAAAAATGATGACACATTTTGTCGTTTCTAGAAAATGCATGAAGTCCGACGAGCGCGTCCTTCTTTTCTGCTGACAGCTTTGAAGAGGAGATGTTAATGATTTTTCTGCTCTTCTCTGTTCCGTTATCTATGATAGATAATCATATCTCCAAAATCGTGAGCAACAAACAACGTCAAAATATCGATATCGCCAGATGGTGCCGAATCATAACTGATTCTCTTTGAGCACATTGGCTGCAAAAACTATAGGGAAACTAACCTATCGGCTTCCTTGTGGTTGAATCTTAAGGAAGGAACAAGGGTTGCCTAGTCTTCTTTGATCATCATGCAATCTTGCTTGTTTGAAAAGAATATGCAGTTCTGTCCTTAAGGCATGATTTATTATCAACAATCGCTTGCTGGATGAGATTAAAGAGCATTTCTTTGTTGTTGCCATTGCGAAGAAAACCGGCGAAATCATTTGAGGCACTTTCATATCTGAAAATAACGGTTGCTTGTACCTCTAGCATCCCGTTCTCCTCCTTTAATGTTGTTTTCTTCATACTGACAAGGAACCACCCCCAAAATGCACATCGAGGAAATATACATGTTCAGTTTGTCGCGCTCGCGGGTAGTCTTCATTTGTCATAATAACCAAATCGCTCATTGCAGCGTCGAAGAGCTTTCTTTTTACAGTCTTGCGGATTGCACCATCTGCAGGTGTGCTGAGTGGGATCATGAGATTGGAGCAAGTGGGTAGCCAATGTCGATACCTAGGCATTTGCGGGAGTTTGGTTATGTCGTTGCATGAGAGACCACTAATTTTAATCAAAGTCTCGGTAAATCTTGCTTGAAAAGGTCAAAAACCCACTTTGCGACAGTACTTTCTTTGACAGCAAACTGGATAATTCCTCCAGCAGTTTTCACACTTTTTATGAAGCTTTGTTCACCACAATGACCGGCCAAAAATGCCTCTTGACCGGTCACTTTTTTATCTCACCGGTCATTTTGACCGGTCGACACATTTGTATGCCTTCCGATAGAATTTGAAATCGTTTTTTCTGAGAAAGACTGTATATTTTGAGGTATATAGTTATATTTGTTATTTATATTATATTTGTTATTATATATATTTATATTTATATTTGTTATTTATCCCCTCGCCCGGCGCGAAGCGCCGGCCGAAGGCCGAAGGCCTGAGGGCGAGGGTGCTAAGATAGACCGGCGTTTAGTCCCTTATCACGCGAGATGCAAGCGGTCCTGATCTCGTGTCCAGTTTAGATATTTATATATATTCAAGATCAACGATCGGAAAATTTGGCCCTGGTAACTAGATATGGTAAATATCTGCATTTGAATTAAAATTAAAATTGAACCGTAAAAGAAAAGTACGTGTTTTGTCGGGTTATACGCAGGCGCGGATCCAGACTGTCGCTCGAGCGATAGTCAGAAATTTCAGTGGGCAATACGACAATCACTTCAATGCCTAAGGAACTGAGGGAGCTATATATTTATTCTTAAACAACGTGATTATGAACGATCGCAAACGAACAGCATGAAGTCCAACGGAGTGTTTATTTTGTAATATTACGATCGCCAAGTACACGCAAGTTACACGCAAGTTACACGCGACTGTTCACTGTAGCTCATATTTGCGTGAGCTACAGTGACTAAGGCAGAGCCAATCAGAATCCGAGTTGACTATCGCTCAGATATGGCAGCCAATGAGACGTAGAGTTGACTATCACTTAGTCTCCTTTGCAGCCGTCGTGACGATCTCCAATGGACGATCTCGTCCTAAACTCGCCGGGGCGAGTTTAGGACGAGATCGTCACGACGGCTGCAAAGGAGACTAACTATCGCTCAGCTATAGCGGAAGTTCAGTCAATAAAATGTTACGGTTCATCGGCTATACACGAGCTGTGTGATACAGTGATAATATAGTTCGAGTGTCCCTTTTAATTGTAAGAGCAGTTAGTACACCGTCGTTGGTTAAACGTTCGAGTTGGAGAAACGTAATTCGAAATCACTCAGGCCGCAATTGAAGCGAATGATGGAGAAAACATCGAGCGTTTGGGTCGCTTGCCAGTTGCCATACAATATTGTCGGCAACCAAGAGAGAAACTGCGCGCATTTCGCCAGGGAGGTATGCCATTTATCCAAACTGAAGTTCCCAGTAGCCAGAAAAAATGGTCAGAGGATAGCATTCCAACAAGGTTAGATAAATATGCTTGTTATGTTAATTTTAATTTGTATGAGCAATTACTAGATTAAAATTTCATGACCAACGGCAAACCGACTAAACGTTCGCGGTGTCATCGACTCTTGTTGATAAGAGTTCGACCAAGTTTAGATGTCTCAATACTATGGTTTCCGCTAGCACAGACGGAGAGACACTGGCGAAAGCCTAAATTACCTGGTCCGCAGTTAAAATGCCAAGTTGTTCTATGATTAAATAATATTCGTGATGCATATAACTCGCTTAAACCTGGCGCCCGCGCATAAATCCCATCACCCTGAATCAGTCTATGTAGAAATTTCTTTCCATATTTCCTGTATTAAAAATATATACAAAACTAACACTAGGAGTTCTTATCAGAAGTGAAATGCTGCCTCAGAACATACACAGGTATATTAGAAGGGCCTTCCGTTTGTTTGTTTGATTTGAAATATGACCGCTCGTCGCGTCACATGACGTCACATCATGTGCCCCAGCGTTGAGCGACAGTCAGATTGTGAGCTGGATCCGCGCCTGATACGCTGAATGAAGATTTGAGTTCAAAAAGATCGTGAAAAGGCAGTGAAAATGCAATATATCGTCGTCGGAAGATTTCAAGTTCGTAAATCAAGTTTTATACGTGGCGTCAAAACAAAAGGTAAACCCGTTTTCGGTTTTTGTGGGTACCGCGGTCAGCGGTACCCATATAGTCACGGCGTTGAGGTATTTAGGTATTTAGGGGTTCAACATCGAAATTGCAACTGCGCAACTCAGATACTCATTCGGAATTCATCGGAAAATGTCGTCCCATCGATCATCGAAGGTCAATATATTCCTACTCATCTTGTGTATACAAACTACACGGTAGAAAATCTCGAAAAATCTTAACTTGTCGACAAGTTCAACGTACAAAGGTCGTGTCGTTTAAGTTGGCAATGCTCGTGATCTAATTCGTGGTATCTTCTGATCGAGTGCGTTTTAATTTTGGCTAAATAATTCCCTCTTCCTCGTGGCGTGTGTCTTCTGATCGAGTGCGTTTGGCTTGCCGCTTGTGTAGTTTACATTAAAGGTAAGTTGTATCTTTCTCGTTTTCACTTCTTTCCTGTACTAGGTATTTATTTTATCATACATTTATGTGCTTAATAGCTTCGCTCCTCTGAGTAACTACTATGTTGTTTATATTGTCTGTGACTGTTTTTGTTGTATATTTCTTCGTCAAATTCAAATGTTATCCATCTGACAGTTTCAGGTGAGGAGGTCAGTCTAAATTTGGCGACAATGCTGGTATACATATAGCAAATCATCGACCGCTATAATTTTTCCATAAGGTAAACATATTTATGCGGTAATTGGAATGGCTTGAACAATATTTTGTTACATGGGAATTGTTTGTATGGTAATGCATTAAAGTCATTAAAGGTTCTGTAAATAAAGATGTTTTGTTGTTAACTGATGTTCCTGTCATGGTATCAATAAATTAACTCATAGTGAATCATTAACTGGAGAAATTGCATTTACAAATTTATTTTTTGGTTTAGAAACCAACTATGAATATTTAACACTTATTTACTGGGAGTTGGGGTCCCGAGACCATCGATGAAAGCAGTATGTCAAAACATACTGCTTTCCCAAGGTTCCAGTAAATAAGTGCTTTTTTATACCAAGTGTCAAAGAAAAAACAAACATAAAGACATGAAATATTTTATTCTTCAAACATTAAATTAAATAATATTAAGGCAAAAAGAGAGTTCAATCCAAAGGTTGCATTTTCACATGGTATTTCACATGATTTTTTCATTATCATTGACAACATATTGCCCTCTCAGAGCTATTGCAGGGGAAACAGCTAAATTTCGTCATTTTCATGTGATATACTCTCGACCAATGACACTAGAAAAAGGGAACTTTGACACTTGGTATATAACAATGCTTGTTAACAATTGATTGTAACAGTGTTTCAGTGTTCGCAGTGTCAGGAAATACTTTCAAGATATTTGATTCACAGTCAAGTGACCTATATGGAATGCCGTGTTTTTCTGGTAGCTGTGTTTTGCTTACTGTTGAAAGCCTTGAGCATCTAAAATTATTTTTTTTAATTATTTCACCACTGAAAAGTTGTATTCCATTTGAAATAAAATGTCACTTTGGCCAGTATTGATAATAATAAAAATAAAGTCAATGATCAAAGGCTCTCAAGTAATAATTTGTGCCAAGATTACAAACATTAAGATGATTTCAGCATTATAGAATAGTTCCTCTCTGCAGTTATTGTATTAAAGTTTCTGTGAAAAAGTTTTTTGTTGTTGACAGATGTTCCTAACATGGTATTATTTGATGAGAAAACTTATGCCTTAACTTTTGTGAATCATTTACTGGTGAATTATCCATGACATGTAATAATGGAACCTATGTTTGTCTTAAAAGTTCATTTTACAAATTTATCCTCTGCTGATTTGTTAAATCTGCTATTAGCTTACCAACAGCACTGTCTTAGTAATCCACCATGAGAAAATTTCAACACCTGGTTTATTCCCCCATTTACCCCCTAGTCTATAACAAATATTGTGACGTTTGTCCTTGATCAATTTATCAGTACAAGTGTCTATGAAATGAAAATTTACCCCAGCTTTTTATGATTGTATTTGAAAGAACACGTAAAATAATGAAAAATAGCTTTTACATGACTTTCGTATCTTATGTCGTTCTTCAGTTACATTTCATGTAACTTGAGATATGACGTCACAAGATGGACACAGTACTACATCAAAACTCAAAAACAGGCTTATCATTGGATTGGTTTGACTAAACTGGCTCAAACAATACAGACTTACTGAGTCAACAAGACTCAGCATTGAGATTGTTGTTATATTAGGTTCCCATGGTAACAGATTCATTACCAGACCACTTTGTAAAGAAACAAAATGTTGTACCTTTCGTCATTGCAGTTACCTTTTTATTGTTTTAAACAGTATTGTTGCATTGGAAATCATTGAAAAAGGGTGTCAACTTCCTAAAACTGAATAAGTTGCTGTAAACGTGGTTGAAAACAAAGAATTCATATAAAGGAAGAGAGTAATCTGGAAACTCTAACTTACCATAGCAACCACATTAGAACCATGACAATGTTTAGTTTTCTTGATTGAGTAAGTCAGCAAGGTTTGAATCTATTTAGTTGAACCAGTTTGAAGATATGCCTGATTTTCAGTTTTGGTGTAATACTCTGTCCATCTTGTGACGTCATAGTTCAAATTATATAAAGCGTAATAATTCAAGAACGGAATAACATATGAATCTAAAAGCCATTTTGCATTAGTATAAGTGTTCTTTCAAGTACAATCATAAAAACTGGAGTGAATTTTCATTTCATAGACACTTTAAAGGCACCACATGAATATACTGTAATGATAAATAGCCTCTGTGACAATGATCCCATAGTGGGGATAAATGCCCCAGTATAAATGAATAATACTAATATTTCAGTTAGTATCACAGATTTGGATTTTTCTTTCCACAGTTTAGATAACATAGTCTTTTTGTTTCATAAAAAGGGCCTCCCTTTTGGTCACACCCCATGCTCATCACTCCCGGTACCCACATGTTCGCATCGCGGACCTATTTTTTAAACCTGTTAATCAGTGGTTAGCTGGAAAATACGGAGTCGGAGTGCCGGAGTACGGAGTGCCGGAGTGTGGAAAAGACGGAGTGTGGAATGGAAAACACGGAGTGTGGAAAACACGGAGTGTGGAAAACACGGAGTATGGAAAACACGGAGTATGGAAAACACGGAGTATGGAAAACACGGAGTCTGACGTTTGTTGTCAGCGTGGAGTATGGAAAATAAGGAGTCAGCTGTGTACTGGTCTGGTCTTTGGGGGAGAGGGGTGCCAAGAGCTTCTAGCTTCCGCAGCATTCAACGCGTGTAAATACCGTTCGTATGCCGTTCGGTAAGCGTTCGAACGGTTTGATAAACCGTTTCAAATTATATAACAAACCTTTCGAATGGCTATTAAACTGGAACCTGTCGAACTGATTCAAAGCGTTTAAATGCCTGGTCCAAAGAGTTTAAACGCTTTGTTTTTAACGTTCGAAATAATCGAACACTACTCACTGACAGTCTGCAGGACACACGACTTATCCCAGATTTAGGTTGAAACATCGAAGAGAAATACGAATTAAACATTTCAGCTTTTTCCTTAGCAAAAAAAGCGATGGAGTTATAACTTTTCAATGGGTTATAACTTTTGAGACACGTTTATTGTGATAAATGATATGACCAAAAGAGTTTTGTATTATTTTCGAAAGAAGTTTTAATGTTTTCCAAATATACTTCATGTTTGTGTTTTATCAAGTCCTTAATATTTTGAGATAAAGGTCGGAGATTCACTTTGCGTTGCTGCAGAGTTGGATTTTCGCGATAACGAGGAAGGGGCAGTGTATTTCTTTCTTGTAAGGTGTTTAACTTTATTATCGATCCACGGAGGGGTATTCTTATCCGAGATAATTTTCTTAGGTACAAATTCTTCCCCGTCAGAATTAAAAACAGATCTTTCCAATTTTGCCAGCACTCGTTAATGTCTGATATCTCGGATACTGCCAGATCAAAAGTAACTCGACCATGCAATGTGAGCACGGAAGTCATCAAAATCAACATGTCTATAATCATAAACAATACGTTTAACTGGCTTAGCTTTTTGAAAATTAAGTTTAATGTCAAAGTCAATCAAATAGTGAACTATCGGAAAGATTCCATCTGGCGGAGCGCACGTTAGATTCGTTATGGTATTAGTTTGGCTAGAGAGTACACAGTCGAGTTTGTTATACCATTAATACGGAGTGGGGCCATTAGTCATTTCACTGAGAAAATTGTCGTTAACAATTCCGCAGAACAATTCATTTAGGTTATTATTTTCTGTTGGGATAGGACATTCTCGAGACCAATCGATATGAGGTAGATTAAAATCACCTACGATTAAAAGTTTACAGGATTCTTCTAATTTGTCAAGACTTTTTCTTAATTCCAAAAGGTACTCAACGCCAGTATTTGGAGGCCAACACAAAACAAAACTTACACAACACAAAGCATAAGTTTGGGACTATTTGAGGGAAATAGTTCAACAATGATATATTCAGCGCGTTTGTTCCTTCAAGGCAACATCTTCTCATGACTCGAATGTTTGCATTAACGGCAACAAGAACTCCTCCACCTCTCTTATTATAACAGAAATCTATTCGATAAATAGTATAACCTGGAAGAATCTCGTTATCCAATATATTATCATTTAGCCAAGTTTCACAGACACAAACAACATCGTACTGTTCTGTATAAACCAGATTTTGAAATAAGGATAATTTTCTTATCTTCTGTCATGGAGCGTTGTTATCATCTATACGAGTGCTTTAAGACTTAATATCAATACCAGCAGGATCAATACCAGCAGAATGAGAAGGCCCGGGATTTGGATGAATGCCCACCAAGCTGTCTTCATCAAGTTGAAGGTCGCCATGTGATTGTTATAGTATGAGGTTCTTGACTTGAAATAAGCTCGCTTAGTCCGGTATCGTTGAAAGTTCACAAGCTTTTCTTTCCCATCAGAGAAAGAGAATCTCTTTTCAACATCAAAGACACCAACAGAGAGACAAATTATCATAGCGATACACATAACAGCTCTCATCAAGCACCAAAACAGCTCTCATCAAGATAATTGATGATTTGCTTTTTGAATTGGATAAAAATCGGGTCAGTGGTAGGGTGCTCGTGGACTATTCCAAGGCGTTTGATATGGTGGATCGTCAGCTTTTGCTACAAAAACTAAAGATATATGGAGTGGAAAACCGTGAATATACTTGTGGTTTAAGTCGTATCTTTCCAACAGAAAACAGATGGTCAGCTTAAGTGGAAAGGAGTCAGACCTGGCATCGTTAAACCATGGAGTTCCACAAGGTTCCATTCTTGGACCGCTGTTTTTTTCATTCTATTTATCAACGATTTTCCATTGTATGTTACGTCACAGTTATATATCTTTATGCTGACGACACCACAGCTACGGCTTCTGCGGACTACAGGTCATTACCAGAAATTTGGGACAAGATGGCGTCTCGCGGTTTAAAATAACTCAAACATGGCGGCGAAATCGTACAAGGGATTAAACTGTACCATGTTAAAAATTCAAAAATTACCCTACTTGTAGTATAGAGTTCACGGGTTCGTTGCTCGATTCCTTTAGTGATTTCAATAACGAAGATTTAAAACGAAAAAATATTCACTGACCTTGAAGTGTAGTAGGTTCACTAACTCGATGTATTTATGCCGCCGATTCGACACATTCGGCATGGTAAACCATTAGTAATGTTTGAAAACTTGTTGTGAAAATCGATCGAATATACTATTATCCTTGGGGTCGATGTAAGGTTCGGTGCTCGAGATGTATTCGACAAGGTTCGAAATATCCATAAAGCTCATCAAAATATTGGTTACTTCACGTCTACATGGTTCCAAAAGCCTTTGAACTTTCTTATTTTAGCAGTCTTTTGATTGAACGCAACAGGACGCCTTTGAGTATCATGGAGGCGACAGTGAGAGAACGACTAGAAACTGAAAGGTTTTTCTCTCACATGCAGCAGCCATGTTTCTTCTTGTTTATTTCCAATCTCGTTCCCAGACTCTTCTGGCGAGAAATAGGGCAAATATTCAGTGACATTTCGTGATATTTTGCGTGGAAACTGTCAAAACAATGCAGGTTTATCGTCGTGACGATCCCGCGACTATTACTGACCATAATCGTTCGCGCGCGAAATTGAAAATGTCTGAGGTTCTTGATTATTACAAAAAGCAAAAGATAGATTGGAAGTTAAAACTGAGTACCGAAGCCCCTCTTAGTTATGTGAGGAGACAGGTTGACTTATCCTTTCTACGCACAATCAGACGTTCGGCTTCAAATACGCCAACTGTTTTAGGTTTTTCCTTCTTCTTTCTGTCGTCGTACAAGATATCTACAGAGCTTAGATTGTGAAGAACACTGTACGGAACACGATATTTGGAAGATCTGGCAGACATTTGATTATTCGGAAATCTAAGGAAATCTAGTATAAAGCGAATAGCCGCTGGGTACGAACGCGGGCGCAAAATGTCCCAAATTTCTGGTAATGTCCATGGTACAGAACACGTCTGTTGCGGAAATTCAACATTGAGCTGAGGCAAATAAACTTCCTCTTAATGATGAAAAGACTAAGGTGTTGATGGTCACTGGTAAAAAACTTGCGTCTAAATTGGATGAACAACCCACTATTGTGATTAATGGAGATAAGGCCCTCACTACTGTAACTAATGTTGCCTTGTTAGGCTTAGAAATTGATAGTGGGTTGTCTTTTAATAATCATGTTGATAAAATATGCAAAAAACTTTCTCCGCGTATAGCACTGCTTAGAAAAATAAGGGTCTATTTACCTCTAAATCAGAGAAAGCAGTTTTATAATGCTGTTATCCGTCCAGTGATAAATTATGTAAGTGTAATAGGGACAGCTTTCGATAAAGAGTGCTTAAACAGAGTCTTGAAACTTCAGAAGAGGGCAGCAAGAGTTATTTTATTTGCTGACTGACAGGCGCCCTCAGTTGAACTTTTTAATAAATTGCGCTGGTTACCTTTTTACGAGGAGTGTAAAATAAGTAAATGTTCAGACACTTATTTATAAGCGCATTCATGGCAGTCTACCGACCTACCTAAATGAGCAGGTTGTAAATAATCAGGTTCACAGTCGTAATACAAGATATTCAAATTTTAATTTATTATGTCCTCGATATAATAGAAAAAACAGAAGGTGGTAGAACTTTGGCACTAGTAACAGTTTACTGTTACTAGTGCCAAATTATGGAATAGTCTGGCATTAGAACTTAGAAGTAAGGTTCTCTTCAGTGCTTTAGAAAGAACATGTGGGCAAACATTTTTGATGATCAACAGTCATTGCATCATTTTAATGTATAGTTCTTATTAATTTTATTCTATTGTATTTTATGTTATTTCCTTTGTATTGTATTGTATTTTGGAACGCGAGGGCCACAAGTTCATTAGCTTTTGCAATTTAGTGCTACCCGCATTAAATAAAGTCTTTACTTACTTACTTACTTACTTACTGACAGATGTCAAGCTTTTTGTAGAGATCTACTGAAACATGCATTGTTATACTGCAAAGAATCGGATGCAGAGCGAAACATGTTATGGGATTGGATAATAGATAACTTACCACTTAGAATTTCATCTGAATTACATTTGATGGATAATGATCAGTTCATAGAAACAATATTTGGAGATAGTGGCGGAATAATGAACTGGAGCAAGGATGAACAAAGGAAATTTTATTTAAGGACAGCTAGATATATACTGTATCCTATATAAAAGAACTTTTCTTTAATTAGTAATTTCTATGTAAATATTTTTAAATAATTTAATGTACTCCTCTGCTAAGGGGGCAATAAAGCATTATTACTTACTTACTTACTTACTTACTTACTTACTTATACTTACTTACTTATACTTACTTACTTATACTTACTTACTTATACTTACTTACTTATACTTACTTACTTATACTTACTTACTTATACTTACTTACTTATACTTACTTACTTATACTTACTTGCTTATACTTACTTACTTACTTATACTTACTTACTTACTTATACTTACTTACTTACTTACTTACTTACTTACTTACTTGCTTACTTACTTACTTACTTGCTCACTTACTTGCTTACTTACTTACTTACTTAGTACTTACTTACTTACTTACTTACTTACTTACTTACTTACTTACTTACTTACTTACTTACTTACTTACTTGCTTACTTACTTACTTACTTACTTACTTACTTACTTACGTAAAACTTAGAGTGAACTTCGCCATGACTGCTGTTTCTTGCAGGGAACCGAATCTAAACTGCATAATGACACTCCAAGTCTGATATCATATGTGAAGAATACTCCAAAGTCATCCATGAGAAATTGTGAAATTCTCTTGTCTATAAAATTCAGTAATTCTAAAAAACTTTACCTCATAGCATCTTACTATACAGACCACCTAACTCATTTTCCGAAGCTCTTGATGTACTCCAGAAGTCAGCATCCAAATTTTTTTACCGAAATAATGACGAAGGGGAATCGAACCCGGGTCTCCCGCCAATTATATTTGCGGTATATGATCATATTCAACTGATTCGTATTCGTTTCTAAATTTCTTCGTCACGTACGTCAAATTGTTCATGGTTTTTATTGCGAAGGAACAGAGGAAAGACGCTATTTATATCATTCCGTACAATGACTGTGATCAGGAGTACATCGGTCAGACTAAACGTCAGTTTCGTACGCGTTTAAAAAAATACCAAACGGCTGCTTTCTTTTCAAAAAAGGAAATTCTGCTTTGTCGGAGAACGCGTACGTAACCTACCATGAGATTACAAGTGGTAAATTTCCAAAATTATTACAACTACTCCGCGGTACCATCAGTGACGTTGCCTGGAGGCTTGGCATATCAATAGCGTCCGCGCCCAATTGAATCGCGATGACAGTGTGTTAATAGATAACGTCATCATCGGTTCTATCAGGGTATAAATAGGAAAGCAGTATAGAAAGTGGGGCTACCAGCGCATTTTTCCATTTTTCGTGTCTCAACTTTTTTTCTCTGGGAACTAGGCACTTTTTCCGTTTTTGTATTTCCACATATAACTTTCGAGCAAATATGTGGAATCCAAAAACGGAAAAAGTGCTTAGTTCTCCAGAGAAGTTGAGACACTCAAATGGAAAAAGTTCGCTGTTAACCCCACTTTCTAGCCTACTAATAGACGATGTGTCGCGTAGTTTGGGGAGTCAGAGACGTGTCTCAGCTAGTAGGCTACAGAGTGAGGTGTTTGGACGTGGCGCTGCTGTGGGTGGGGATGTCGCTCGTAACAAGACTATGTCAAGTAATATTACGCGTGATCCTGGTATGGGCTTTATTTCAAGTCATGAGTTGAGTGGGGCTCATGATTCGAAAGGGTCTAAAGACTTGGCTATATTAAATAATAAAACGACTCTTATGAAAAGGTCTGAACGTAAACGTAACCCTATTGTGGGTGGTGATGTCGCTCGTAGTGGTACACTATCGAGTGGTGGTGCACGTGATCCTGCTATAGGTTCTGGTAATTTAGTTATACCGAATATTAAGATGAGTTTTTTAAAGAGGATGTCTGGCTATCTAGCTGATGCTAAAGCATTGGGGTATAAGTGGATGGACCTTATTAGAAGGGGATCTAGAGAGAACGTCATTAGTAGAGTCACCAGAGTTAGGGAGGTCAGAGAAGTTCGAAAGGCTAGACGCGATCTTAGACGATATGTGAGGAGGTCACGACTAAGTCAGGAGGCCTCAGACAAAGAGTACAAGAGAATCAATAGTCTTATTGCTAAGATGAAACGTCCTACTGTAGTACAAAGGAGAGTTGCTCTCAAAGGGTACACCAAGTCGTATAGTGTTAAGGTGGTCAAGAAAAAGGACCCACTAAAACAACTAGTCAAGACTAGAAGAGTGGTGGGCTCAACTTTACAGAAATAGTTAGAAAGACTGAAAGGTTTAAAGTTTTCTGAGACATTGAAAGTATATCTAGAGAAAGAGATTGGTGACGGTAAGTCTGTGATTGTGACAGCCTTCTTTAATAGTGTGGTTAAAACAGTAGTTAGTAGTGTTGATATTAGTGGGACTACGAGACAAGCTAGTGAGGAGATAGTGAATCGTATAGCTGTATGGTTGTCAGAAGGGTCTGGGTGGGTTGTGGATAAAATTAGTGATCACTTCATTAATGTGGTAGTGTATAAGCCTCTTAAAGGATCGAGTTATGTTGAGTTACCATTAGAGTTGAGGAACGCGTCTAAAGGTTTGATTAACATAAAGAACAACGATGATAAGTGTTTCATGTGGTGTCACGTGTTACATAAGTGTCCTGTAGGAAAGGATCCACAGAGAGTGTCGAAGCATAAGAAGAACGTGGGTTCTGTCAATTATGAGGGAGTGAGATTTCCAGTGAGTACAAAACAGTACAACAAGATAGAGAGGCAGAACGGTATTAGCATCAGCGTGTTTGGGTACGAGGACAAGCAGCCATTCCCTATCTACGTTTCTGAGGAGAAGTGCGAGGATCATATGGACCTGCTGCTAATAACGAATGGTGTCAAACGACACTACGTGTACATCAAAGACTTTGGTAGGTTTATGTGCGGTCAGTCTAAACATAAGTGTCGCAAGAATTTCTGTAGGTACTGTCTTCAATGTTTTACTACCAATGAGATTCTAGAGAATCATAAGGAGGTTTGTATGGTGGTAAATGGTAAACAAGCGATCAAGATGCCTGATGAAGAAGACAGCACTCTTGAGTATGGAAACTTTCATAAACAATTAGAGGTGCCATTCGTAATATACGCAGACTTCGAGGCTATCACAGAGAAGGTCGACAACGTGACACCACTCACAGGATCGTACACTAGCGAGTACCAAAAACACACGGACTGTGGGTATGGGTACAAAGTAGTGTGTTGTTATGATGATAAATATAGTAAACCAGTAGAGATGTTTCGAGGTAAGAACGCGGTTAGGAAGTTCATGAAAAAGATGTTAGAGGAGGTTAAATACTGTAAGAAAGTTAGAAAGGAGCATTTTAATGAGGACATGGTGTTGACCAGAGCTGATAAGGTTAACTTCAAGGAAGCGACTAAATGTCATATTTGTGATAGGAAATATAAAAGGGGACAAATGAGAGTTAGAGATCATTGTCATATCACTGGTAAATATAGAGGTTCAGCACATCAGTTATGTAATAGGAACTATAGACTGACTGATAAGATACCTGTCATATTTCACAATCTAAGAGGGTATGATAGTCACTTCATAATGCAAGAGATAGGCAAGCTAGGTCAGAAAATCAACGTCATACCAAATAATATGGAGAAATATATGGCAATTCATGTTAGGTAAACATCTAGTGTTTCTAGATAGTTTCCAATTCATGAGCTCTAGTCTAGTCAACCTAGTGAACAACCTACCAAAGGAATGTCTCAAGTACACGTCTGAACTATTTCAAGGTGAGGAGCTAGAGTTGGTGTCACGAAAAGGTGTGTACCCATATGACTATATGGATAGTTTCGATAAGTTTACCGAACTTGAGTTGCCATCAAAGGAGAGTTTCTACAGCATCCTAAACGACGAGCATGTGTCAGACACAGACTACGAGCACGCTCAAGAAGTGTGGAAGACAATGGGTGTGGAGAATATGGGTGAGTACCACGACCTATACCTAAAGTCTGACGTATTACTACTGGCTGACGTGTTCGAGAACTTTAGAAGAACGTGTAAGCAGTACTACCAGTTAGATCCTTGTCATTACTTCACATCACCTGGACTATCGTGGGACGCTGCTCTAAAGATGACAGGAGTGGAACTAGAGTTGATGACTAACATTGATATGTTTCAGTTTATCGAGAAAGGAATGCGGGGTGGCGTCTCCTGTATAACACATAGACACGGAGAAGCTAATAACAAGTACATGAAGGGGTATGATAGTAGTAAACCGTCGAAACATATCGTATACTTAGATGCGAATAACCTTTATGGTTGGGCTATGTGTCAGTATCTACCGACTGGTGGGTTTGAGTGGGTCGAAGGTTTTGACATCAACAATCTAGATAAATATAACAACGACTCAGACAAGGGGTTGATACTCGAGGTTGATTTAGAGTATCCAGATGAGTTGCACAATCTTCACAACGACTATCCTTTAGCCCCTGAGAGGATGAAAGTAAGTAGTGATATGTTGTCAAACTATTGTAAGACAATCCAAAACAAGTTTAAGATATCTGTTGGAGAGGTTGCAAAACTTATACCTAACCTAAGCGATAAGAGTAAGTACGTTGTTCATTATAGAAACCTACAATTATACAAGAGTTTGGGAATGAGGGTTAAGAAGGTACATAGAGCACTTCAATTCAATCAGTCACCATGGCTCAAACAATATATCGACAAGAGAACCCAGAATGACTTTGAAGACTTAGCTTTAGTGTGTTTGGAAAGACTATGGAGAATCTACGAAAGCGTGTGAATCAACTAATTCCTCAATCGTAGGATTTTCTTCACTTTTGCGTTTCACCATCGCGTTATTACTTATACCCATATTTTATTGCGGAATAACAACTTCGTGACTGTATGGATAGCGCAGTGAGATTTCAAGTCTAGCGTACTTATTATTTTTTAATGCGGTCACAATCGCCGACGATTTTTCTCTGCTAATGTTTCCAAGGTAGTCGTCGATAACGACCTTCATATCACTCCTACTCGGGCAGTAGAAGCAAACGAGCTTACTAATATTTTCTCTGTACGGTTTTGCGATCGACGTCAGTTGTTGTGTGATGACAATAACGCTCAACATAAAATGTCGCGCACTAAAAGCTAAGTTGACCAATTGACTAGTCCTATTCTTGACATCTTGAGAGCTCGCACAGTCGTCCAACACAATCAGAGTGTTAGTGCCTTTAAAAACATTTGTTACACACTTGAGAACAGCGTCGACACTGTCCTGTGTGCAGTCTATCGCTAGCACGTCAGGGTCGCGCACATATTTCCAATCTTGATACGCTTTATTCCACTCGAAAGTAGGACAAATCAACACAATGTAGTCAAATTTGTTACAATACTCAGATTCCAATGTTTCCAGCAAATAATGCGTCTTACCACAGGCTGTCATACCAACAATTAACATATTAAACGGAGTCTCCATTAACCCACGTTTGATTTAATACTGGATTGATTGCAGCCCATTGTTCATGAAGTTGACCAACCCATCACTCATCACAAACACCCTACACATGACGTTTGCAGTCGTCGCTTTTTTAGTGATCTCAAGGAGCACGCCAGATTGTGTGTTCACAATTTTTTTACCAGTGGCGACGTTGTAATTATCTTGAACGCTCCTCAAGTCAATGACCAATGCAAAGCCATCTTTATAGAACTTCTGTATGGTCATGAACTGAGCGTGTTCTTCACCCAACCCAAACAACCGTTTCGCCTCTGCATAGAACTTCGACTTTGGAATGCCTTGTGAGTACACGCTATTTGGCACACCTTCAATTGTGACTCTAACACTCTCGATATTCGGATAAAGAAACTCCTCACTGTCTGTTCGCACCTTATTCGTGAATAGCAACACAATTGCCTTCATGCTTTTTCTTGGTAGATTAACATTCTCATTCACAATGGTCGTACCTTTATCCCATTCGGTGGTTTTCATCAACGTAACGTGCTCATATGACAAACTACGACCACTTGCATAGCCCGACGCTATTTCGTCAGCGAGCTCCTGATTGTCAATCGTCTCATACTCAAGCTCGAGGTTCTCCAGAGTGTACCCACCCACAGCACTACCGGATTGCGCCACCATGATGTCTGCGGCCTTCGGAAGTGTGATCACGTACTGCAAGTTGTTGTTCATGCTAAAAGGAGCGTACAACCCGTGGTCATTCATGATTTTACCAAGTTTTATTCGCTGCTTCGTCCCAATCACACCAAACATCAACGCATCACTAACCTTAGCGGCGTTCCCACTTGTCGCGCCACTGTCATCCTTAGAAATTAACTTTCTCAAGTTCTCACCACCAACACCATAGTCAATCATTTGGTCTCGCGCAGTGACACTCTCCCAAAGGTCGCGATAGACACCAACATAATTTTCCCCATTGTTGTCATACACAGTTTCCCCAGCTAGTCTCACAACAAGTTTCTCAACCAATAACTTGCTCACATTGTTCAAGAACCAGCTTTTGGCATTTGCATTCTTAAAGTCGAACACTAAACCCAACGACCCAGGCACCAAACAGCTGCTAACCTTAAGCTTCGGTATATCAATGTAAAGTTCCTCACCAGGACTGACTTTATTAGGGTTCAACGTGATTACGTGTTGTGTTCTCACCCCTTTTATAACACCCATGGTCGCTCGTCTAAAACCAGGGTTCAACTCTGCCGACGTGACGTTCATATACCTTTACATATGTTTTATCGCTACCGTTTTAGCTTGTAATAATCATAAGCAAACCACGCAAGTACCACCGCGAGTACCCACAGATTTTGAGCCAACCAAGCGAGACCCTTTGCACCCAACGTCAACATATTGTAAACTAAATTAGCCAACCCAACAGCCCATGGACCCATCTTCATTATCGCATTCTTAACAGCCTGTGCGAATGACTTTGTGGCCACAGCGCCTCTCATAACAGCAGACCTCCCAGCTATAATAATAGTTGTTATAATCCCAGCCACTGAAATTGCCACAGCGCTCAACCCAACCATATTTTCTTTAACCCATTCCTTAAATTTCTGAAACCTGTCAATGTCGATCTCTTGTTGCTCTTTAACCTCCTCTATTTCTCGCTGCTCAATAGTTCTGTCTCGAGCTTCTTCAAGCCCAACAACACGCTCTCTCAATTCAAAGGCGATGCTTTCATTGTCTTCACCATCTAGTTCGTCTGACGTTCTATTTATTACCTCTTGAAAGTGGTCCGCTTGTACTTGCAGCGCACCATCGTCACCTACTCTTGACTCAGGCACCATACCATCTCTTGGGTTGAGCACACCATTCAGCTCGCGGTTTTCGTCTGGTGTTAGCCCAGGTATGTCGTCATAGACCACTTTTGTCTCAACTACTGGGAAGTCGTCTGGGGCCACTTCTGTTGTGACAACTGTTGTTTCTACATTCTCAGGGATTTGACTAACTAACTTTTTGAACTGCTCAATCGCGTTTTTACTACTCGCGTCTTTACTGTAGATCAAACCTTTTTTCCCAAGTTTTAGAATTCGTTTGGGTTTTCCATATTTACCATCTTTGTTTATCGGTTTGAAGAGAATAGACCCCGATCTAGTCACATATGATCTGTTGACTACGCTCCTCGACGCGTCGTCACGACTGAGTTTTTTTTCGTGCAACTCGCGTATTTTCTCATCTATTAGCTTGATTCTTTTTACTTCGTTTTTTACTCTATTTTCTACTTGCTCTTTGTTGTACGCTTTTAGCTCACCAAATCTCCTCTCAATTTCGTCCGACTCTCCAAAAGCTGCATAGAAACTCGTGTCATTGACGTCACCATATAACTCCTGTTCAACAAACTCTACTGTTGGGACTTCTGTGTTAGTTCCCCCTATTGTCACCGTTTTACCATCGTCAGTGTCGATAAATGACGTTTCTTCTCGCCCACTTCGTCTTCTAGCTAGCTCACTTTTTTCCCTATTCATGCGGTCGCGAACTTTAATGTAATTAACGCGAACGTCTCCCCCCCACACTTCTTCTCTCATACCATACAATATGGTTATCTCGCTAAGCTCCTCTTCAGTCTCGATGATCCCCTCTTTTAGTTGCTCATCACTCACGTCTTTGTACTCATCGAGGTTCCCCATCTCGAAGACTTCCCCACCTCCTTTAGCCATATTACATTAGCTCACATTTTGAATATCGCTTTCTGGTATCCACGAGTTATGTTCGCTTTCATAACCTAACCATTTGACCAGCGCCATCTTCTTCCCTCTGACTTTCTTTCTTTTCAACACCTTTTCAACTCTGTACACATCGTCACCAGGTTTCTTATTAACCAGCGATAATTCCTGTTCGTAAAATTTACCAATAATCTGTTCACCACTTATGTCCTCAATTTCGTACACATTTGGATCACCACGAATAACCTTCACCACTTTAAACAGCTCCTCAGTGAAGTTGGCTTCGTAGCCCTTTGTGAACACACTCTTGTATTTACTAATTCTCACCGATTGACCAACTCTAAACTTTGGTAATGGATTGTCTGCAAATTGGTGACCAAACAAAGTGGTCCAAACTTCACCCTCATTTGACTTATCGACATCCTTTGGCTTCATCATAATACTGCGATTCACATTGCTATTGTAATTGCTTACAAACTGGTCCAAAGCGTCAACCCATCTATACGTTCCACGAGCGTAAAAGTACTTCCACATAATACTCTTCAGACTTCTATTAAAACGCTCGACAACAGCGGCCTTTTTATCACTCTTTGTGCTGAAATATTCAACACCATGTTCTTTCAACAAACTTTTCACCCCAACATTGTAGAACTCAAGTCCATCATCAAATTGTGCTAACTTAGGTGTGGTTCCAAACCGATCTTTAAAGTCACTCAACAATTTTCCAACAGCCTTAGTCATGTTCTTAGTGTCTTTTCTATAAACTGCAATACCAAAAGCGTATCTACTCAATATTTCAATACCTGTCAATATCCAATAATATCCACCATTCTGTTTTGAGTGCTTACTCATGTCCACTAAGTCCATTTGGAGCTCTTCACCAAGAAATCCAACAAAGGTCGCACGGAACTTATGTCTTCTCACGATGGGTTTGTACCTAGTGTAAGTGTCTTGCGTGGTCAACCATTCTTTCACTGTTTTTCTAGTTACTTTCAATCCGTCTCCTAACGCGCTTTGATACAACCTCTCTGCACCACTGAACCCCGTCTTAGGATTATAGTAAATGTCTCGCAACCCTTGTTCTGTTTCCACACCAAGCTCCATATAATTCACACAATATACAGTTCCAATAGCACCGCGCCAATTTTGAGACTATTGTTATTTGGTTTGACGCGAAATGTCATACTTGAGTAAACACCTTTTTTAATACTCACCTTGGACTCAATATCCACATGGCGTTGCACTGACCCCTTCAAAGACTGTTCAGTGGGTATTGGTAACGTTGTGATCACATCACTGCGCTTCCCATCAATACCCACATTACTCTCCGTTTCAACAACGTCACACGAAACTTCTATGTACTTCAGACCTCTGTACATGTCGACCTCGTTTGGGCTAGTGTGCCACTGTGAGTCATTCTGAATCACCTCACCCTTCGCGAAACCAAGTAGAGGCCCAATGGTGTCTAACACAGCTGAGCTACTAACCTTAACCCTACACTTGCCTGTGGGCACTAGTTTCTCTATCTCAAGATTCACCTTATGCTCGTTAGACTCATGTTTCAAGACTTTGACCAGTGCGTCGAAGCTAAAGTACCCTTCACCCACTTTAATCTTTTTAAAAGAGCCAACCCTAGAGTCATCCAACGTGAAGACCTGAATGCTGTCGTCGTTTGTTGTGTTATGGTAGTCCCAAAACACAGTGGCTGTCTTGACCACAATGTACGGGTTATCGTGTATGACCATCATCGCGTTGTCAAAGGACACAACTTTTTCTTCACCTTCAATGAATACCGTCAACTTTCGCATTATGTATAACATATAGTATATTATATGCAGAAAGCCTTTCGTGAGTACTATGGAAAGTACTACAAACTCGCGATGGCTAACACATCAAAGGCCACACATGACGCAAAGGCAGACCTCATCAAAAAGTATCCTCACGCTACTTTAAGCAAATTTGAGTTCTATCCAAATATTTTGCAAGATGGTAAGATCATGAGTGTCGACGTGTATTTCAGAAACAATGACATCCTCAGCACGGACATAACCAGCACAACCTTCAAAAATGATAAAAGCATGTGGAAGTGGTTACACAATAGTAAGTTCCCAATAATATGGCAAGGTGGTGGAACTATCCAACCACTGCCAAAAGGTCATAAGAACCACTGGGGACTTTGGGATGGTTATCCAACAGAAAATGTGTTAAATTATCCAGTGAATAACTTTAAAGTTTTTGTTAACCAAAATAGTTACTTCATGTCAAAGCTACCAGTCTTGCGAGTCACCACGTCAAAGACAAAATCAGAGTGGGATGACAACGAATCTTACTACCGCGTTGTGTTTGCGATGTATTGCGCTAGTTTCTGTTGTGGAGTGTCGTTGCAGCATTTATCAGTGTCACAAGAGGTTCACCCTGTGGTCACAAGTGTGATGAGATTTCATTTGTACTTCACCATCAGAAGACTTCTCAGAAGAATGGAAGGTGGTGAGACCATGAAATCAATAAGTAGAGAATTCAACGCTTCCGAATTGTATGGTAAGACTTCCAAGATTCCCAAAAAACATTACTACCAGAGCAAAGTCCTGAGCGATGGTACAACAGGTGAGACCAGAGTCTTCACACTCAACGACGTCCATAACGACTACAGACGATACGTCGCGCGATTGTCAGACGGCTTTACCAACATTGGACTACAATATCTAAACCAGAGCATAGAATCCTTTGTGTACTCCACGCTTGGCGCACAAGCTAGAACGCATGTGTCAGTCGTTGGTGGTTCTGCAGGAAGTTTAGAAACCCAACAAGAATTCCGCAAGTTGTTTTCTGACAGTGTTATCAACTACGACGTATCAACGTGGATCCTCAACATGAACAAATCGGTTAGAGACACCAACGTTGTCCAAAATCTTGCGTTGTCGCCAAGTACATGGTTGATGCCAAGTAACGTAGTGATACTCAAGAATAAAATCGCTGGGTACAACAACTTGTTAAAGATTGCCACAGAGTCCATGAAATTTGGAGTGAACACTAACTTGAATGTAACAACACCAACGAATCCTGTGGCTAAAAAAGTTCACCAAGAAGATGTGGTGGCTCACTCCCTAGTAGCACCAACGAGTCCTGTGAAGAAAAAAGCTCACCAAGAAAATGTGACGGCGCCAACGAAGGTGGCTAAAAAAGTCTACCAAGAAAGTGCGGCACCACTTCCCACGAGAGAAGCACTTCCCACAAGTAAGTCAGATACAACAACGTTGGCGATAATCTTAGTGTTCTCAGCGGTCTCTGGCTATCTGCTAACCAAATACACCTTGAAGTAGTAATGAGTCTAAACTATGGGTATGAGTCTGACGACCCTCACGATAAAATACTAAAGAGAACGAAAAGGCATCTGGACGAAGATCCTAAGTTAAGTGCAACCGGTGGGAGGATGTCTGGAATAATAGACATGCAAGGCTCAGCGATAAAAAACGTAGCAGACCCAGTCGATGACTCAGACGCTGCAAATAAAAGAACTCTAGAGCAATTGCTATCAAGCTACCTCAAGAGTCAGTCCTACAACGTTGTGCTTGACTTCAACGTTAGCACACACGCCTTGAAAAACGTGGAATTTCACGCCAATGGTTCAAACAAAGTGAAAGCCATTGGCGAAACAAGTAAATTAGTGCAAAACAACCCGGCTTATGGCCCTATTGTCGGCATCAGCGGTGTGAGTCAAAGTTTTCTATCACCTGTGTTAACACCAATCCCACTTGAGTCAGGTCTCCATTTTAACTGCCCCAGTATGCAATGGTGTGATCTCTCCATTTTTGTCGTAGTGAGGTTACCCATGAGAACCGCTGGATCAAATTGGGAGACAATTATATCAAACGACGATGGTAGTTGGGACAAGTTCATAGGGTACAAGACTGGTGTGACTAATGGACTCGCGTATGGTGGTAGCATCCCAGCGATGGAGAGCATATGCACTATTCCGAGTGGTGTTGACATAAGTAAAACGCATATGATATCAATACACTGGCAAATGTACAATTCACATGTCAGGGTCAATAACGTTAAGTCAACCGACTCAGACTTCGTAGCAAATATGGGAAAGATAGGCACACCCTATGGAACAATTTTTGGAATACATCGACCAAGAATACCACTCGCACCCTATGCATACCCATCGTTGATAGAACTCTACGGTGTGAAAATTGTGAGTGGTTACATGACAAACCGAGACATCATAATCATGGGTGGAGAAATGATGAAGGAATATGGTGTAAAGTAAATGGGAGCGTGTATTTCGAGACCTCATGAAACATATAAGATAAATAAGACGACTGATCACATGTTCAAAGCTGGTGGATCATTTGGTCGCGGCGACGTTACTCTCGAGCTCCACGCTGAGATTGGTATGAGGTCTAAAAAGACTTACGGCAAACCTATTACGCTACCAGAGTCAGACAAAGTAGGAGTGGTAGGAGACGTGACCTAAGTTAAAATGGGTTGGCTTAGAAAACTGATTCGTAACATTAGAAACTTTTTCAGACGACGTAGAAAACTGAAGACTAATAAAACGTATTTGCTGCATTGGTACACAACAAACCAGATCTATAAAAAACCTGACACCTATGTCGAGTAGTTTTTTTTGCGAGGCTATAGTAATGGCAACCAACTCAGTGCAATTATTTGATGGTCACCAAATCACAACGGTTAATCACAACGGTGAAATATGGTTCAAAGCAAGAGAAGTCGCAAGTGCTCTAGGTTACGCTCGACCAAAAGACGCAGTTAATGACCACGTCGAACCCGATTGCAAAATGAAGATGGAACAAGCCTCGTTTATCAACGAACTTGGGGTCTACTCATTGGTGTTCTCGAGTAAAATGGAACGTGCGAAACACTTTGGAAGGTGGGTGCACTCAGAGGTCTTGCCAAGCGTTAGAAAAAGTTTAGCTGACGTCGGTCTCAAACACAACCAGTTTAAAATGATCACTGAGTTCGACCTTCATACGAAAGTTGTTGGTTTTCTTAGGAGATATTATCCAGAAGCTATTTTGATAGCCGCTTGTGGTGAGAACCAAGACACTTCTGCGAAGAGAATAAATTCGTGGAAAAAAGGTTACCAACGTGGAACACCTGACTTAGTTATTGCCAATGCAAACCGACAGCATAGCGGACTCGTGATTGAGTTCAAGAATCCAGGTGGCACAGGCAAGACGTCCAAAGAGCAGGAGTCTCTGTTGCTCAGATATAAATCCGCTGGTTATCTAACACTCTTGTGCGACTCATATGACGACGCTATTACCACAGTGATAAAATATCTCTTTGACGTTGGGTTTCAATGCTCTCACTGCCTTCGCAAATTTAAAAATAAATCAGCGTTGAGTAACCACGAGAGACGCTATTGTAAAGAGACTTTTTAGACAGCGAGTAATGAGTCGAATTAGCGCTCGTTCTCGTTGTTGAGACGACGTTTGAGGTGACAACTGTTCTAACATTTTTTAAAGACGTTTTTAACTCAGTAAAAAATGTCTGCGAAACTTTCTCTACTTATTTCACAAACCTTCTGACCACTGTGTGAAAAAAATGTTTCTATTTACATTGGACGCTTCATGTGACCAATGTCTAAATTTAAAAAAGTGGGGTATCCGAGAACACCCTTAATTTTGTGTGGAAGGATGATGACGTCTGCACACTGCGCGATATTGCTCAGCACCACCAACGAATGATGGTCCTGGGTTGTATCTCCAATTGAATGGCGCTTCAACAGTTGTTCCGTAAGTGTCGCGACAAACGGCGCAATACGCTTTTAGAAATGTGATGTCGTCTGCCACTGAGAACAACGTGTCGAGCTCACCAAGTCTTTTTAAGTGCTCCGTTGTTATGAGACCACAAATAATGACGTGAATGCCAGCTTTAATGTACTCACGGGTAATTGGGAGTAACCCAGAGTACCAATGGCCTTCATCAATTCCGATGACGTCATAATCAGCTATCTCGGAAGAACTCGGAAGGTTGGTGATTAACTTCGCAGGTAAACTGTCTGACCCAACAACAATGGTCTGACGATGTGTGGAGAACGCGTGGTCAGTTCGCCTAGTGTCACCTGTGTTGTTCATGTAGAGGACTTTGAGCCCTGATTTACTTAACATGATTAACCTACGAAGAGTCTCTGTTGTTTTTCCTGCAAACATGGGACCAATCACGATTTCTAGTTTACCGATTTTCTTCATGATTACTATACCTCCAGAGAAATGTTCTCCCCTCTTGCGGCAACTGTTGTTCGTTGTTGAATATCCGCTGAAGCTCTAAGTTTTTAAGATGAGACCTCGAGCTCTCATGTCTCAAGCGATGCAGTGGGTCGTTGGTGACCACACCGCATGGGTGACAGGTGTACACGTTTTTATTTCTCGCAAAGTGTCTGTGGGCGGGCGAGAGTACGTGGTCCCTGATATCGTCCACACCTAGTATCTCATTGCACCCCACCTTGCAAACGTGGACGTTGCGGTTTGCGGCGAGATCTAGCCACGCTTTGGCTTTGGTTGGGCATGGTTTCCATAGAAGGGTCGCTAAGAACACTTGGAGGAAATTACCGAGTAATGTAGCTGTGGACTCACTAGGGTCGCTCAAGTAGACGTAACTCGCTAACATAAGGTGTTTGAATGGCGAGTAACACCACACAGGGATTATGTCAGCTAACACACCAGCAAGCTCGTTGGCTCTGTCTTCTCGAAGATCGATCCAAGCGTCGAGAAGATACCTCGTATGGCGGATCTGAGAGCCAAGCCGTTTTGGTGGCCCTTCAGGGTCGGGGTCGAACATTGTGTATGTTGAGAAGTACTCGTTTAAGACGATAGGTCCAGAGGCGCCTTGTAGGGTGGGCACACTGATAAAGGCTGTTCTCAGAGTGTTGGCAATATCTTCTTCGCTAGTTTCTCGGGCTTGAGTCATTATGTTATACTCTCAGAAAAAATCCTAATTTTTTAGTGCGTTTGGTCTGGAACTGTGAGATACCTGTGAGGTCATCTGTGAGACACCTGTGAGGTCATCTGTGAGTAAGATAATATGTGATAGTGTATTAGATGGTTGAGGACTCACAGACGGCTGTTGACGCTAAGATCACAGCTGATGTGAAAAGTGTTAAGGTGAAGGACCCAAAGCGCGTCGCTGCTGGTAAAAAGTTGGCTGAGATATCGAAAGCTGCGAAAGAAAAGAAAATGCGTGAAATGATAGTCAACGAAGAACAGGGTGGTGAGTGGGGTTATGGATATGTTGTCGGAACACTTGGTGTAATCATCGCTGGTGCTTCGTTATGGTACACAATTAGCAGTGAAAAAGAGACACGACTAGAGCCTGTGAGTACTGCACCAGCTGTGTCAGAAAGTTGTAGAACTCGTCGTCCAGCGTTAGACACATTTGATTCTTGAACAAAACACACGACAATGTATATATGGCTGCGATCGATCGAAAAGAACTTATGAACGAATTGTACGACGCGCTACTTGTCACGACTGGTGCTGTGGCAGTGAGTATGATTTCTAAAAAGGCTTTGGGAGAACCATTGGGAACACCAGAGACAGTGAAAGGTACAGTGAAACTTGCTGCAGCTGTTGGTGCAGGAACGCTGTTAGTGAAATGGATGCAATCGAAAAAGTGGATACCGACAGATCCATTCAAATCAATGTAAGTTAATGGCGAGCGTTGTGGCTGGAGGGATATTTAATGCAGTGGCTTTTGCAGGCGCTGGCTTTATGTTTTCAAAGTTTAATCACTCGGGTTATGAAGCTGAGATGAAAAGGCACAACCATGCGTTGGAGCAGTTAGCCAGCGCGAAAGAAGCGTGGTATGAAAATGAGGTCGCCAAGAAAGATAAGATTCAGCGTTTACGGCAAATGCTCTCAGATGCTAACGCTGACATCAATGACACAAACCACGCGTTGGAGGAACTTAGAAGCGTAATGACCATACAGTACAGCGGACGAGTGTTCACTGACTCCCCGAGGGTTGCGGATTACTACCAACCGAGTGCGGAAATGAAGGAATACCAATTGTTGTTTGTTAGCGCGTTAGGTTTGGGTAGTGGGATAGCGGTGTGGGTACTCACTCGGTGAAAAAATGTTGGAGTAGTATAAGAGTGATGGACAAACTTATGAGGCAGATGAGTTATGGCTTAACAATTGACGAAATCGCGAATGAGACGCAAATTGAGTGTGGAGGCACCTTCAGGCTTTACTACTGCTCGGATTGCGACGTTGTGAAAAATGTGACTGGCTGCGGTGGGTACGCGTGTCCAAAGTGTGGCGACACCGAGTGGGGCTACACTCAGAGTTACAGCGACATGAGACTCACTCGGTTAAAAAGCGTTCACAAACGGTCTTGGTGGATGGGGAGGAGACTACGGAACGTTGTGAAGTATGAGCACCTTGAGTTGATAAAAGAGGACTTCTTGAAAGTTGTCAATGCGTTGTACTCATGCAATTTGATAAAGGGTAGAAACGTTAGCAGGTATGGGTACTACATTATTAGGTTGTGCCACAGAAGACGAGTCGAGACACTCAAGAAGGTGTCAGACCTCAAAGACGGGAAGGTGAAAGACTTGTTTGATAACAATCTGTTTGGGGTGGTGTACCCAAAGCTGGGATGGTGTGAAAGTGGTGACAATTACTACGACGAGTGGTTTAGGAAAAAAATACAAGTGTAGTATATAGAAGCCATGGGTGACGTCACAGAAAACTCACTTGTTAGAAATGGTGCAGCCGTTGTAAATCCACTAACAGGTAGAGCAGTCAACGTTCATGGGCGAGTCTACAATCGACTTGTTAGAGACGGCATTTTTAGCGACACGACGAGTGTCAGTACTATTAATCCGCTGACAAACAGGCGAGTTAACGTTGGTAGTCGGACACACAACCGTCTTGTCAGAAACCAGGAGGCACAACCCACAGTTGAAGACCATAGCCCACGGCTGTTGGGTCAAGCACTGAGAGGGTTCACCAGGTCCTATGGAGTCGAGGTGGTTAACGATAGAGACATCAATCAGGTGAATGGTAGTAGAAGCGCTGTCATTAATCTTTTGAGACGTGAACTAAATGAGACCAACGGAATGAAAGTGGTAGAGACAGTCAAGGTCACTTTTGAGAAAGTTTTAGAACTCAATAAGACCACGTACAAAACTGCCTACTTTAACAGCGAAACGTTCGTCGTCATCAATGAACACGACATCGAGGGTGTCGCCAATCGTGGGTCGGAACAGATCTTGACGCGGATAGCTGGGTGGTTATCTGAGGGGTCTGGATGGACTATCGACAAAATAGATGCGCACTACGTCAATATCGCTATTTACAGACCTCTGCGTGGGAGTAGCTACATTGCGTTGCCAAAGGAGTTGCGTAACAGTAAGAAGGGTTTGATAAACGTAAATAACGGTGATGACAACGAGTGCTTTAGATGGTGTCACCTCGCACATAAATTCCCTGCTGGAAAAAACTCTGATAGAACGTCGAAGTACGCTAGGCATGTCGGTGAGCTGAATTATGACGGAATTGACTTCCCAGTCACACTCAAAGATTACAACAAGATCGAAAAGGCTAACGAAATTAGCATTAACGTTTTTGGGTATGAAAATAAGCAGCCGTTCCCTGTGTACGTTTCTAAGGAGGCGCGCCCTGACCACATGGACCTACTGTTGATAACTAATGACGTAGGTAACAAGCACTACGTCTACATTCGCGATTTTAATAAATTCATGCACCGGCAAACAAAGCATGAGGCGAGAAAGCACTTTTGTAGGTATTGTTTGCAGTGCTTCACCCGAGAGGACGTGCTTGAAAACCACATTGAAGTATGCTTGGTCATCAATGGGAAGCAAGCTATTAAAATGCCGCAAAAAGGTGCGAAAGTGAAATACGAGAATTTTAGTAGACAGCTAAACGTGCCATTTGTGGTGTACGCAGACTTCGAGGCTATCACACAGAAGGTGCACACAACAAGACTGTCAAGCGAGACTAGCTACACAAATGCTTACCAGAGGCATGTCGACTGTGGTTATGGGTATAAATTAGTTTGTTGCTATGACAATGAGTACAGTAAGCCAGTAAAAGTGTACCGTGGTGAAAACGCAGTTAATAAGTTCATTGGGGAGATGTTAGAAATTGTCGAATATTGTAAAGAAACATCTGAGAGTCACTTTAACAAAGAAATGGTGCTGACTGACGACGATAAGAAGAATTTCGACGAGGCTAAGAGTTGCCATATTTGTAGCGTTGAATACACTGGCGCCGACGTTAGAGTGAGAGACCACTGTCATGTGTCAGGTAAGTACAGAGGGTCTGCGCATCGTCAGTGTAACGTGAACTTTAAGTTGACTGATAAAATTCCTGTGATCTTCCATAACTTGCGCGGTTACGATAGCCATTTCATTATGCAGGAGATTGGCAAGTTTGGTCAAGACATAAATGTGATACCGAACAACATGGAGAAGTACATGGCGTTCATGCTTGGAAAAAACTTGGTATTTTTGGACAGCTTTCAGTTCATGGGTAGTGGTCTAGACAACTTGGTAAGGAACCTACCAAGGGACGCTTTCAAATACACGTCAGAAGTGTTTCGTGACGACGGGTTGGCACTTATGACAAGAAAGGGGGTCTACCCCTACGATTACATGGACTCCTTTAGTAAATTTGATGAACGCGAGCTACCCTCTAAAAAAGACTTTTACAGCGTTCTGAATGATGAGCACATTACGGAAGAAATGCACGAGCGCGCCATCGATGTGTGGGACTACTTCGACGTTAAAAATATGGGTGGGTACCACGACCTGTATTTGAAAAGCGATGTGCTCTTGCTCGCCGACGTTTTTGAGAACTTTAGAAAGACGTGCCATCGCGAGTATAAATTAGACCCTTGCCATTATTTCACGTCGCCTGGATTGGCTTGGGATGCCATGTTAAAGATGACTGGAGTAGAACTCGAGTTATTGTCCGACATTGACATGTTCCAGTTCGTAGAATTAGGTATGCGTGGTGGTGTGAGCTACATATGCAACAGACATGGCGTGGCGAATAATAAGTATATGGAAGGGTATGACAAAGAGCAAGAGTCGAAGTATTTGATGTACCTTGACGCCAACAACTTGTATGGATGGGCAATGAGTCGAAGTCTACCCACGGGCGGCTTCAAGTGGTTGACTGAGAAAGAAATAGAAAAAGTTAATCTGCACGACTATCACAACAATAGTAAAAAAGGTTTACTGCTCGAGGTCGACTTGGAGTACCCAGCCCATTTGCATGACCTACACAATGATTACCCGTTGGCTCCCGAGAAGATGGAGATAACCGTTGACATGTTGTCGGAGTACTGCACGAAAATCAAAAATAAGTTTAACGTGAGTGTTGGTGGTGTAAAGAAGCTGGTGACTAATTTGATGGACAAAAAAAAGTATGTGTGTCACTACGGAAATCTGCAGTTGTACATGGATCTTGGGTTAAAAATCAATAAGATTCACAGGGTCCTGCAGTTTGACCAGTCCAAGTGGCTAGGCAAGTACATCGACTTTAACACAGTCAAAAGAACTGCGGCTAAGAACGCTTTTGAGAAGGACTTCTTCAAGTTGATGAACAACAGTGTGTTCGGAAAAACGATGGAAAACTTGAGGAAGCGTGTGGACGTAAGATTAGTGACCACTGCGGAGAAATTTAAAAAGCTTGTCTCGAAGCCGACGTTCGTGTCTTGCAAAATATTTAGCGAGAACTTAGTCGCTGTCCATAAGGTTAAAGAAACGTTGACACTAAATAGACCTGCATATGTGGGTATGTGCATACTAGACTTGAGTAAAACGCTGATGTATAATTTTCACTACAATTATATTATGAAAAAGTACTCTAGCGACACCTGCAGATTACACTTCACCGACACTGACAGTCTGCTGTACTCAATCAAAACCGATGACGTTTATTCCGACTTTATGATGGAGTGCGAAAAGTTTGACAATAGCGATTACCCTGCAGACAACCCATTCTTTTTTAGAGAGAATAAGAAAGTTATTGGGAAGATGAAGGACGAGTGCGCTGGGACGCCAATTGTTGAGTTCGTTGGGTTGCGCAGTAAAATGTACAGCTATTTGAAAGAGGGTGGGGGTGGTGGGAAAACCGCTAAAGGTATTAGAAAAAATATAATTAAAAAAGTAATCAGACACGAAGATTACAAAAGTGTGTTACTTGAGCAGAAACAATTGCGACACACAATGAAGACCATTAGAAGTGTCAAGCATCAGATTGGTAGTTATGAAATTAATAAAGTATCGCTATCCTGCTTCGACGATAAACGATACCTTTTAGAAAATGGTATTGACTCCTACGCATATGGTCACAAAAACATTGTAGTGAGAGACACCACTGAGAGTAGTGAGCAAACGGACTAATTTGTAGAGTAGTTGGCTATTTGTTAGCTAACGTTGTTAGCCGATCAAAAGAGCACCATTTCGCTATCCATCTGGATAAACATCACCACTAGAGTCAAAATCTGGTGGTTTTTTTTCGCGTGTGAATTTGTGAGACAACAGTGGAACGTGTCGGTAGTTTGTTGAACAAAAATGTAAAAATGTTGAAATGACACCTTCTACTTTTTTAAATGTGTGAAAACGTTGAAGTGGCACACTATGCCTTTTTTAAATACGCGAAAATGTTGAAACGACATTCTCCACTTTTTAAAGACGTGAAAATGATGAAACGACACATTCTAGCTTTAAATTTAGCGAAAACCGTTATTTTAGTATTTCTTATCAATTGAGTAGAAAACATGGGAGGGGTGTTTAGATTGACTAATGATTGCCATAGTAGTATAGAGAGTGGTGGTACGAGCTCACCAACGTCAACTGTAAAACATAAACACCAAAACATCGCTAAGTTGTGGCTCGACACAAATTTGGCGATGTTTTGGTGTTTATATTACGGTTGACGTTGACTGAGCTCGTACCGCCACTCTCTATACTACTACTGAAGAAACTAACGTCAAAACCAACCTTTGTAAGCAGTAAAATATTTGACAATAACTTGGTAGCAGTTCACAAGATCAAAGAGATACTAACTCTAAATAGACCAGCATACGTGGGTATGTGTATTCTAGACTTATCAAAGACATTGATGTACGACTTCCACTACAGTAACATCAAAAAGAAATATGGCAACAAAGCCAAATTACTATTCACAGACACGGATAGTCTAATGTATGAGATTGAGACGGAGGATGTGTACAAAGACATGTACGCTAACAAAGAAGTGTTCGACTTTAGTGGATATGACAAGTCATCTCCCTACTTCGACCTAACTAACAAGAAGGTTATTGGTAAAATGAAGGATGAGACATTAGGAGTCCCCATCGTTGAGTTCGTTGGTTTAAGGTCGAAAATGTATAGCTACATAAAAGAGGATGGAAAAGGTGGGAAGACTGCTAAAGGTATCAAGAAGAGTACCATTAGAAACAACATAAGACATGACAACTATAAAAGTGTCCTAACAAATGGTGAGCAAATGTCTCACATAATTAAAACTATTCGCAGCAAGAGCCACCAACTAGGAAGCTATGAAATAAATAAGATATCCTTAAGCTGCTTTGACGACAAGCGACATATACTACCAGACGGTGTATCTAGCTATGCGTATGGACATTACAAAATAGTCCAGAACTAGCTGTTTAAATTTCTAAAATGTTTTTTAGACTTGATGTGTTTATATTTAGAGGTCACATGGTATGACTGATCGCATGTCTCGCACACCCACTTATGAGTTCTCATCCACCCTTTGGTTTGCGCTCTGGCTGCTATTAAAGCTTCTTCTTTAGTTTGGTAAATTTTTGGTCTTGCCATTATATATTACTATATATTTTATTTACCCACTCGTTGTAGTATGGATCTAATATATTTCGATATATTCTTGACAATCAGTTTGTTTCTTTTAAGAGACCATACTATCTTTATAAAATCACTGACCACTATTGGTACGTCACTCTCGTTAACTAGTCTTTTACTAGTCAACATTCTTTCTAACCACTTACTGTAACTATGAGCCGATTTCTTGTACATCCAAATGTTAGGTACAAAGTTTCTCACGCGTCCGTAGGTAGTCTCTCCACACTTGTTACAACTAAATACACCATCTTCGATTTGGGTCCTGTGGTTACTACACTCGTAACAGTATGTGGTGTCGTACCACTTTTTTGGTTTTACGTCCTTACTTCCGTTCTTGATCTCGTCCAACGTGTACCCTAATGTAGTACCACTCCACTTTTTTGATGCAATCTCATCCAATGTGTACCCAGCATAGAACATTCTCATAGTACGTTCGTCAACCATCTAAGTTATTATACTATTATGTCTTTATACTGTTTTTAAAGACATAATAGTATAATAACTTAAATGTCGTTCTAGAAGGCGTGATAGTTAGCAGAATCAAACGTCTTCCTACTATACTGTCTTGATTGGTCTAGAACGTCCAACAATAGTTGTTTCAACTCTTTAATCTCATTCATCTGACGAATCTGGTTCTCATAGACTATCTCCATTAAGTTTCTACTACTATGTTTTGCTTCCATAGCCATCTCCTTCAAAGTTTTAGTGCTCATTTCTATAATACTCTATATATTAAGTAACCTAAAGGTAGTCCGACAACTCCAACGAATACCGTTTGGTATTCTTTCATCTCGTCCGAGGGTTTGTAATAGTCTGACAACTCAGGCTCTTTACTAAATGTCTTCCCATCATACTGTATCGTCAGTACTTGTCTTAGTTGATCCAGAGCGTGGTTCGTGTCGTTTATGTCTGCATTAGCATCTGACAACTGTTGTCTTAATTCCTGAACTTTGTCTTTCTGACGAATCTCGTTCTCGTAGAACTTTTCTTTCGCTCTTGCAAGACTTTCCAATGCTTTGTTGTGTCTCTTTATCTCTGTCTCGTAGCCGGTGTGGTTTAGCTTGCTGAATATGAATCCAGCTCCTGCGAATGCTATAGCGTTGAACAAACCACCTGCTACCACACTAGCCATTATGTATTACGTTAGATTATTTTGAGAACGGGTCAATAGGTAGGTATTTCTTGCTCTGCGCCCACTTAACGAGTAGCGTTGAAACGCCTACAGCAGTCGCTAACTTGAGGGTGCCCTTCACTGATTCAGGAGTGCCTAACGGTTCTTTTAGTACTTTCTTTGATGCCATGGATACGGCTACGGCTCCAGCAGTCACGAGGACTGCGTCGTATAGCTCGTTCATCAGTTCTTTTCTGTCTATTGATGTTGTCGAGTTTACGTGATGGTTTTATAACAACGGTCTTAGGCTCTTCGGTCACTACTTGTTTGTCTTGCCTCATCGTGTAATACAGTGAACCAGCGGCTATAACCACTCCTATAGTACCTATGATGTATCCGTAGTTAAAACTATCGTCCTCACTTGTCACTCTCTCTCTCATCTTCCTCTCTTTCGCAGCTTTAGATATAGCAGCCAACCGTTTACCTGCCTCTACTCTCTTAGGGTCTTTAACCCTTGTTGTCGACGTTATAATAGGTACGGACTCGTTGTCAGTCATCTATATTATACGTGATATCTCGTCACAGACCACCTCACAGTCATCTCACAGGTCGTCTCACAGATAGAGTATTCGATGAAAGTATCTTTGGTGATTAGACAGTGTGGTTTCACTCTTAAATCTTCTATTACAGTACTCACACAGAACTCTGGAGTCTCTCATATATGTCTCTATGAAATGTATTATATCATGTTGGTCTGAGGATAGTAGTGTGTTGTACCCTTGTGATCTTAGTCTCCTTAATACCCTCAACTGGTTATTCCTAATAACCCCATTACCTTTCGGTGTTTTGAACTCTATAGCAAAACCATTGTATCTCTTATGTAGTTGTGGAACTATCAAATCTGGTTGCCCACCACTGTAACCCTTCTTCCATCCATCTATTCTTTTCGTGGGTGTGTCTTGGTACTCTCCCAACCCTGGGATGACTATTGTTGGGTGGTACTCTCTAATATATTGCACAATGTCATAATGCAAGTCTGTCTCGTTCATTATTGATAACTGGTTACATTGCGTGTACTGACCCGTCTTTCTAATAGACGGTAAGACTTCTGTGAATACCCATTTTCTAAAGTTTTCTGCCGACTCTAGTTTAGACGAGAATATTAGTCTGTATATACCACTCTCATTTATTTGCCAAACTTGTCTATTCTGAATTTGTCTATTTTGACACTCGAAATCTCGGGTCCCAATTTGGGACCTGAGATTTTGAACCTTTCTTTTCTCATCATCTTTCACACGCTGTTGTATCGCTTTGGAAGGTCTTTTATATCCTAAGATTTCAGCTACCTCTTTTCCATAGAACCAAATATTATCTCCGTCTTTTAAAGCAGTGACTGACATGTCGTTATTTCTAAATATTTTAGTGATACTCATCACCTATAATATACCACATGTTTTATTTTTGTGTTTAAATAATAGTCATCTTAAGAAAGTAACCACTTAATAGCGCAAACGCGTGATCTGACCAAGGTCCCATTTTGGGACCTTGGTCAAAATGACCCTTCTATCGATCACAAACATACTATGAGTAGGGGGTCACATGTAGTGTCTTAATATTTTACTACTATTTGCATGCTATTAGGACATCTTAATTGTAGTCTTCAAAGTAGCAGTTATTTTTAAGAAAAGCTGACACCCTGTTTTAGGGTGTTGGTCGAAACGAGCTAGTTGGTGGTAACACTTCCGAGCACCTACTCTAGAAACTTGCCGACTGACTCCAGTTTTTGTGAGAGCGCAACACCCTAGTTCTTACGTGTGGACCTGTGTGGGGGCGTGAATCACACCTCCTTATGTCTTACCCTATTTTGGAGCATTGGTCTCGTCATACACTTTATTGTACTTTTTCACCATTCCGTTAATTGGTGGGCATAAGTCAGTCACAATATCGTCTAATACTTTAACGTCTGATAGAAACATTGACTCATCGTAAGGAAGACCTCTCAGATATGATCTTAGTTGTGTCAATATATTTTTGTAACTGGTGTACGCGAACTTACAATGTTCTACTTTATTTACCAGATCAGATTTAGTCAAGTAGCCTTGAATAAGCACACCAGGACCACTAACGCAAGCTATGACTAAAGGGTTAGCAGTCACCGATCCAGCTACAATTCCTACTGTTGTTAGTCCTATACTAGTCATGTTTAACAATAGTTTAATTTTCTTCAGCCTTTTATATTTCCATTTATAACAGGTCCCTAGTTTGTGATAGTATGTGTAGAACTGTTTGAGTTCGTCCTCTATCTCTACTGACATGCCCTTTGATATATGATTGAAATCAACAACTGACTTCTTCCTCATATATCTTAATTCACGTTATGTTCCTCCATCATATCTCTACCAACTAATATTATGTCTCGGCTCGTCATGTAACCAGAGACAATCCTCACACCGTAGAACTCTATCAAAGACGGGTACTTATAGGGTGCGAGTGGTATTTTTGGTCGATGCACTCCAAAGATAGTTACGTAAGGAGACCCTATCTCTTCGTAATTAGCTGTGAAGTCTGAGTCTGTTGATCTTATGTTGTTCACCTTAACGTAGGAGTTACCCATCCGCCAATGTATTGATATCATGTGTCTCTTGGTGGTGTCGATGTTATTTGGGATTGTACACGTGTACTCCATTGCTGGAGCGCCACCACCATATGATAATTTATCATTCTCACCTCCTTTGTACCCTATGTATTTGTCCCACGATCCATCATCGTTTGAGATAATCGCCTCCCAATCTCTCGTAGAAACCCTCGTGACTAACCTCACTACCATAAAAACGGATATGTCACAGTATTGCATACGTGGACAGTTAAAATGCACTCCAGCTTCAAATGGAATTGGAGTTAGCTCGGGGGATAGGAAGCTATGACCATTGTTAACACCAATAATAGGACCATACGATGGATCGTATTGTACTAACATGTTCGTTTTATCTCTAATGGTTTTCACTTTATTTGTTCCATTGTGGTATTCCACCGAACTCACAGCATGCTTCGTGACGTTAAAGTCAAATAGAACGTTATAGGACTGCGTTCTAAAGTATTGCGATAAGTATACGGACTCCAATACTTTTTTACTGACAGCATCCAAATCATCTTCTGGATCTGCTATGTTTTTGAGTGCCCTGAACGCCATATCTATATCTCCAGACATCCTCCCACCGCTAACGCTTAACTTAGGGTCACTGTCTAGATGTCTCTTCGCTCTTCTTAATATTTTGTCGCTCTCGTAGTCTCTGTCCTCAAATCCATAACTTAGACTCATTATGTTATAACATATATTTGCTTACTAAATAGCCAGACACAGCCGAAACCACTAGAACTAGCCCCAACTCTGTCGTGTTGTCACCTGGTGTCACCTTTGGTGGTTTGTCAAGTGTCTCTAGACGCTCTTCCTGGTGTGCCACGTTTGGTGTCGTCAGACGATGCGTCACCTTTGGCTTATCAAGTGTCTCCAGATGCTCTCCACCTTCTTGGTGTACTTTCTTAACCTCCGTCGTTTCTGTGTAGTTTATCCCACTGTTTACTCCAAACCTCATACTCTGTGTAGCAGTCTTCAATAGGTTGTTGTACCCAGCGATTTTGCTCTTGAGGATTACAACGTTACTTGGTATTAACCACGTAGACGGTGATAGCGCAAGATTTTGGACAACGTTAGTGTCTCTAATCGACTTGTTCATGTTGAGAATCCACGTTGACACGTCGTAGTTTATAACACTATCCTCCACCAACTTTCGGAACTCTTGTTGAGTCTCTAGACTACCTGCGGAATCACCAACGACTGACACACGTGTTCTCGCTTGTGCACCAAGTGTGGAGTAAACAAAGGCTTCTATAGACTGATTTAGGTATTGTCGCCCAATGTTGGTAAAACCATTCGACACCAGAGGAACGTATCGTTTGTAGTCGTTCTTAACGTCGTTAATCGTGAAGACTCTCTCCTCACCTGTTGTACCATCAGCAAGGACTTTACCCTGGTAGTAATGTTTTCTAGGAATCTTGTCTGACTTACCATACAATTCTCCAGCATCAAACTCTCTACTTATCGATCTCATGCTCTCACCACCTTCCATCCTTCTGAGAAGTCTTCTAACAGTAAAGTACAGATGAAACCTCATTACACTCGTGATAACAGGGTGAACTTCTTGCGAGGGTGATAAGTGTTGTAGCGACACTCCACAACAGAAACTTGCACAATACGTTGCAAACACGACCCTATAGTAGCTCTCATTATCGTCCCACTTTGACTTTGTCTTTGACGTGGTGATTTGTAATATTGGTAGCTTTGAGAGAAAGTAGCTCTTTTGATTAACGAAGACTCTAAAGTTATTCACTGGGTAGTTCAACACGTTTTCCGTTGGATAGCCATCCCAAAGTCCCCAGTGGTTCTTGCGACCTTTTGATAGTGGTTGGATAGTTCCAACAGAGAGCCATATTTTTGGAAACTTGTCGTCGTGACCTTTTGGAGACTTGTTGTTGTGTAACCAAATCCACATACTCTTGTCGTTTTTGAAGGTATCACTAGTTATGTTAGTGCTTATGATGTCGTTGTTTCTAAAATATATGTCAACGCCATTAACCTCACCATCTTGTGAGACAGTTGGATCGAACTCAAACTTGCTCAAAGTGACGTGAGGGTACTTTTTCACTAGATTCAGCTTAGCCACGCGTATGGCATTAGCTATCTCTTTTTGGTTAACTATCATTGGTTTGTTTATCGTTAGATACTTAGTATACTCCGGGTTACTCTTAAACCTACTTGAGTCTATCGAAATGTCACCAATATTAGTTTTCGTCACGAAGAATATATGTATATGCATATTGTCGTCAACATCAAGAAAAAACCTATTCTTGTCAGCATAAGGATACTTTCTCTTGAACGCATCCATCATAACATACCGTACGTTATATGAGAGTGGTAGTATTGATTAGTGCAGGTTCAACGAAAACTGTAGACCTACAAGAGTCAATTTTAGTAACAAACTCAGACCCTTACATATTGGTGAAGAAGGCAACCATCTTTTGGGACTACGTTAACGTAACCACAGCTAACAACAAGACAACTTATAACAGTAATAACCACGTTTTTAGTCCTGGGTACCACACCTTTAAAATGATCGCCGACGACTTAAAAGAGTTAGGAGACGTCAAGCTAGTGGCTAACAGACACGACTCTACGTGTACGATAACAACTGATCAACAAATAGAACTGTTTAAATTCGGACAACTTTTAGGGTTTGACGAAAACACTACAATAGCCACCACAAAAACCAGTCCTAACGTTGTGAACGTTAACAGAGGACTGAAATACATACAAATAACATCTAATATTGTGGACAGATCTAAGAACATAGTTAATGGTAGCAAAAGCGATTGTATACGTTGTATCGACGTTGAGCGCCTTAGTGGCAGCACACGCTTCTTCTTACTCTTGAAGCAAATTGGAATTTCATTGGAACTTTATACTTTTCAGTTTGTTATGTTGCTTGGAAAGTTATTGTTTATTTCACTGATGGCACATATCTACTCAAGACTTACACTTGATGCTATATTCTCCACATTTTCTCCTGTGACTAAAGTTAATTCGACATTATGGAAGGCATTCACTCATCTTGGTATATCGCACGCAAGGCCAACGCGTCGTGGCTGTCGAGCTGGGAGTCGGAAACAGAGGCCTATTGCCCCAATAATTGGACATGGTAGGCAGTCTTTTTTCGCTTCTTACCTACCATATGAATACAATCAATCACAGACTTCTTACGAAGGAAATCTATCGAAAAAACGACAAGAAGCACATTTACATATTCCAATTTTGAAGAAATTAAATATTCATACTGACACCTCTGGCTCTATCAACACAAATAATCTTATAGAAATCAAACGCTCTCCTTTGTTCGCCTTAATACAAAGCCTGCCTCTCACATTGTGCTCTGTAAATGTTCGCTCAATTAAGTCTAAATCGGCTGACTTACGTAACTACATCCACGCCTCAAACGCGGATTTGTTTGCTTTCACTGAAACCTGGTTAACTGATAAAGATACCGCTGCTAAACTAGAGATTATTCCGTCTACGTATAAATTTGTTCATCAACATCGTATTGGCCGTAAGGGCGGTGGAACAGCCTTGCTCTTTAGAGAGAATATTGGTGTTACTAAAATCAACACTGGAGAAAATGATGCATTTGAATTCTCTGAATGGGGTATAAATATAAGCTCATTCAAAGCAAGACTAGCCATAATATACCGCCCTCCTTATTCTGCAAGTCATCCGGTAACTATTAATACGTTTTTCAATGAATTTATCACGTATCTTGAATCTATTATATTATCTTCTGATCCATTGATTATTACTGGCGACTTTAACATACATGTTGACCAAGCTAATGACCCTGATGCAAATGAATTTCTCGATATTCTTGAATCTATGGGACTTGAGCAGCATGTTAAACTACCTACACATGAGGGAGGCCATACTCTGGACCTGTTGATCACTAGAAAATATGACCGTATAATAACTGCTAGCCCTTTAATAGATCGCTATATATCTGATCATGCTGCTGTTCTTTGCCAAATCAATAATGTTAAACCACAACCTATTTCTAAAAAGATCACGTACAGGAAACTTAAATCTATTGACATTGATGCAGTTCGTAAAGACCTTAACTGACCTTTGCATTAAACAATTTTCTAACTTGGATGAGCTAGCTGAGTGCTATAATTCTACTTTGTCGACCTTGCTTGATTTGCATGCACCTCTCAAGACAAAGGTTGTCGTAAATCGGAAACGAGAGCCATGGTTTAACAGTGAAATAAAAAATGCGATAAGGTCTAGAAGGAAAGCTGAAAGAAAATGGCGAACTTCACACTCTATGCTAGATCTTGCAGCATTCAAGGCTTCAAAAAATCATGCTACGTATATTATGAATGTTGCTCGTCAGGAATATTATACTAGCTATATTCATGATAATAGCTCTGACCAGAACAAGTTGTTCCGAGCCACAAAGGCATTACTATGTGAACCCCGTGACACATCATTTCCATCAAACAAGGCTCCCATCGTCCTTGCCAATGACTTTGGTCAATTTTTCATCAAAAAGATTGAAAACATTCATAAATCACTGGACGCTCTAACTGTTTCATCCTTATCCACTGAGGTAAATGTTGCCCTAGATGTCAATGCTTGCGCTTCAAATGTTTCTTTCACCAATTTCAAGACTCTTTCCCAAGAAGAGGTCCGAGATATGATCATGAAGGCGGCCAAAAAATCCTGCCCTTTGGACCCCATGCCCACGACACTAGTTGTTGAGCTACTGGATCTACTCCTTCCTGCTATCACTTCAATGATTAACTTGTCATTTGAATCTAGCTATTTCGCTGATAAATGGAAGGAAGCTCTTGTGTTTCCATCGATTAAAAAGCCTGGTCTTGATACTGCCTTCAAAAATTTTCGTCCGCTTAGCAATCTACCATATATCTCTAAGTTATCTGAAAGGGCTGCCGCCGAACAATTAAATCTGCACATGTCAGAAAACAATCTCCATTCCATCCATCAATCAGCATATAAAGTTCATCATAGTACAGAAACAGCATTACTGAAAGTGAAGAATGACATTTTGATGAACATGAATGACCAACATGTTACCCTACTAATTTTACTTGACTTGAGCGCTGCGTTTGATACTATTGATCATGGCATATTGGTTGATCGCTTACGTTCCAAACTTGGGGTAAACGATGATGCATTGACATGGTTCAGTTCCTACTTAACTAATCGTTCGCAGCGAGTATCTGTAAATGGTGGATTGTCAAAAAAGTTTAATCTTTCCTATGGTGTTCCACAAGGATCTTGCCTTGGGCCTTTGTTGTTCACAATTTATACTAATAAGCTGTTTGACATAGTTGAGGCACACTTACCGCAAGTCCATTGTTACGCTGACGACTCTCAACTTTACCTTTCATTCAGCCCAAAAGTGTCTACAAACTCTGAATTTGCTGTTGAGTCGATGACTAGGTGTATCAGGGAGATAAGAAACTGGATGATCACTGACAAGCTGATGCTTAATGACAACAAAACTGAATTTATCTTACTAGGTACTCGTCAACAACTGGCCAAAGTTGATATAGATCATATTGTTGTTGGCACTTCTGAAGTGACTCCCGTCACTTCAGTCAGAAACCTTGGGTCTTGGTTTGATTCTGAATTGTCTATGTCTACACATATTACTAAGTTATCCAGCTCAGCGTTTTACCATCTGCACAATATACGACGTATCAGGAAATATTTGTCCCGCGAAACCACGGAAATCCTAGTGCATGCCTTTATATCAAGTCGTGTTGACTATTGTAACAGCCTACTATACGGTTTGCCAAATTGTCAACTAAATAAGCTTCAACGAGTCCAAAATGCCGCAGCTAGACTTATCTGTAAAGCTACTAGATTCTGCCACATTACGCCATTACTCTCAGAATTGCATTGGCTACCTGTAAGATATCGTGTTAATTATAAGATCTTGTTAATTACGTTCAAGGCGCTTCATGGCCTTGCTCCATCTTACATAACTAGTTTACTATCCGTGAAAACTTCTGGCTATAATTTGAGGTCTTCAAATGGATTATTGCTTTGTTATCCGAACTGTAAGACGCTTAAAACTTTAGGTGACAGGGCTTTTCTTGTTGCTGCTCCTAAGCTATGGAATGCCTTGCCAGTGGAACTAAGATTAATGGGTTCCGTGACCAATTTTAAAATACATCTTAAAACACACTTTTTTAGGTTAGCATATACTTCATAATATTAATACCATTTTTAGTCATACTGTATTCTGTTTTACCAAGGTTTCTGTTTTACCTTACCTATAGATTATTGTATTTTAATTAGATACAACATTGATTGTAATGCGCATTTGATCATAATCATGTAATTTGCGCAATATAAGTTATTAAATTATTATTATTATTATTATTATCGCAGTACTGCCAATAACTAGCACACAGACCTTAAAGGGTTCTGTACAACATTTCTTTGGTGTTGGGTCAAAAATCCTGATAAACAAAGGAGTCATCAACCAACTAGAGTTCAAGATAACAGATCAGGACGATAGCAGTATTAACGTTGGCGAGGTGCTGTTAGATTTACACATCATGTAGTGTATATGGACGTAGAGCAAGAACTAAGAGGTATTTACTACAACCCATCAACTGGTTACCAGTCTGCTGAGAGGCTGTACCGAAGAGCATTGGAAGACGGCCTAAACGTTAGTAGGACAATGATAAAGGACTGGCTAAAATCTCAAGACACATACACTAGGTACAAACAAGTTGTTAAGAAACACAAGTTTAGACAAACGTTTGTTGACTATCTGGGTGAGCAGATACAGATGGACTTGGTCGATATGGGCAAGTACAAGCATAAGAACAGTGGGTACTACTGGATACTAACAGCCACTGAGATCCTTAGTAGGTATGCGTTTACCATACCTGTCTACAGGAAAGACACAGAAAACATGACTAAGGCTGTCGCAAAGTTATTGGAGAAGGCTAAGGTTAGATTTGGCGAGTATCCAAAGCTGGTTCAGTTTGACGATGGTAAGGAATTCTACAACGTTGGCGTGAAGGATCTATTGGAGAAACACGACGTGAAATACTTTAGCACGAACTCCGATAAAAAGGCAGCAGTCGTGGAACGGTTTAACAGAACACTCAAGACGTCTATGTGGAAGTACTTCTACAGTAAAGGAACGTACAAGTGGATTGACATTTTAGACCAACTCGTTGAAAATTACAATAATACCAAACACAGTACTATTCTAATGAAACCTAAAGACGTTAACAAGAAAAACGAAAACAAAGTATGGACGACATTGTTTGGACACCATTTCGGTGGGTGCCCACTACCAAGGTTTAAAGTAGGTGAAACTGTCAGGATATCAAAGTACAAGAGCATATTCACAAAAGGGTATGAGGCTAACTTCACTGAGGAGCTATTCAAAGTGTTGAAAGTTATACGTGGCGACCCTAACACGTACGAGATAGAGGACCATGAAGGGGAACCTATCATTGGTAAGTTTTATGAGGAAGAGTTGTCGGCCGTTGATAAAAAAGACGATGTATATAAAGTTGAGAAGATACTAAAGAGAAAGAAGGTGGGAGGTAAAAAGATGGTTTTAGTCAAGTGGCTTGGCAATGACAGTAAACACAACTCATGGATACCAGAAAGCGATATTCAAAACATTGAGTAGTATATAATGGCTGAAGGAGGGTTCGATGAAATCGAAATGCAAGATCTTGACAAGCTTAAGGAGTATACGGACGAGCAGTTAAAACGCGAACTCGAGATACTTAACAATACTACACCCGTAGAAGGTGAAACAGATCAAGAATATAATGATAGACTCACCACAATCACCAGGGTGGAAACAGAGATAGAGACTAGAGCCATAAAACGTAGAGTACAATACAGACTCAGACATGTGGAGACATCATTCATAGGTGAAAAAGATGGGAAAACAGTGTTAATCACTAGTAAGGGCAGCGGTGTCACCATTGAGGCCCCGGCAGCAACGTTTGCTGAACCAGAGTCATATGGTGACGTCCACGACACGAGCTTCAATTTAGCTTTTGAAGAGACAAACGAAATCGAAAGAAGGTTGGGTGAACTAAACACACTCAACAAAGAGTTAATAGCAAACGACATAAAAAGAACCAATCTAATAGATACAAAAATACATAGATTGTATGATAAGAGACTCAGTAATGATGACGTGTCAAGGAGTATAGTCAATAGGTCATACGTGACAAAATCAGGGTCTATTCTTTTCAAACCGGTAAACAAAGATGGTGAATATTTGAAACCTAGAATAATACTAAAACCTGGAAAAAATGGCTTAGTCTACAGTAAAGACAGTAAAAGTAAAAGTGCGATTGAACAGTTTAAGCAGTTAGTCGAACAAATCCCTGATACCACAACGACAACAATAACTGACGCTAGAACAGAAAACAAAAACACCACAGTTTCAAGCAACTTCCCAGTAATTGAAACAGAAGTGGACCACGACAACGTATTCGGGCTAACAGAAGAAGAGAATCGTGACCTACGAGGTGCCCTAAACCCAAGTGACACAATCGACTCAAGCACTAGACCACAATTTCTAAGAATACAAGCCGATCACTTTCAGGACACTATTAACAAGACTAGAGACCTTCTTAACAGAGAGGAAGTCGATTCCACAAAGGAGTTCGAGTTGAACGAACGATTGACAGGTCTCAAGACAGCTAAGGACAGAACCTTAGAGCAATTGGAACGTGAGACTGTTAGGGAGCGACAAGAAGAGGACATCACTCGGTTACAAAAAATAAAGGAGTGGTTTAGAGAAAATTGGTTAGGCGCTTCGGCTTTAGGAATAACCATAGCCTCTTTCATCACCACGATTATAATATCCGCTAGAAGCGTTGTTTTCAAAGGTGGCCAAGCACTTGGAAAATTAGGAAAAGCTATAGCTAACCTAGCCACAAAGGCTGGTCCTCTACTGTCTGGACTGCTAAACATGGTGGCGACTGTTCTAAAGTGGGGAGCTGCAGGTGTATCTTGGTTAGCGTCTAATTTATGGATACTAGCGATAGCACTAGCTTGGTTCGTCTACGATCAGTACAAACAGAGGAAATAAAACATGTGTTATAATATAGTATGAACACTAATGAAAAAGAGTTGCTTCCTGGATATAGACGTCGTGAAATATCTGCTATCAAAGGCACAAGAACCCGTCACGTTGTGACACTGAACCCTAACAAAGCCAATCCAGGGGAGGAGTTATACGTCAATATCCCGAAAACAAAGGGTAACACTTGTTTGGTACCCTCTAGTCTCCATATTCTATTCGACTTTAAGAGTTCGAATGCGAAATCATGGTTTCTTAACAACCTTTCGAGACTACTATTTGAGAGACTGGTGGTAAAAGTAGCTGGTGAGTCCGTGTACGACAATAGTGGTGAAAACGTCATCGGTACGTACAAAGACCTCTGGAAATCTAACAGTGAGCGAGACCAGATGGTCGAATATGGTATAGCAAACGAGAACCTTCGAAAGTTAATCTCGAAGGACGACAGTGGCGCAGCCAGTGGAGACATACAAAAAGTTAGTGATGGTCTGATGTTCTCCATCTATAACACTAAACAAAAGATTCAAATCGACAAGATTCTAGAAGATCATGGTCTATACGCACCATACAACATGAACAACAATTTCAGGTATATGATCACACTCCCTAAAGCGTCTGATATTATGGTGGCTCAATCTGGATCAGCTGTGGCTGGCTATACGTTAGAGAACCTTGAGTTGGAGTACGAAACTATCGAGAATCAAGAGATTGCTGATGAAGTATCATCTCTATATGCATCTGGTAGGTCTCTATCATATGAACACATCACACTAATGAAGACTGTGGAGTGGGATAAAGGAATCACACTAGTGAACGAGAATATTAATCTACCAAGAAAATCGATGAAATCTATCGTTTTACTCTTCACAAACAAAACAAGAACTGATAGTGAAGAGTTCGTCTATCCAAACATAGAGTCAGTCAAACTCACCATAGAAGGTGTGCCGAACATGGTCTACAGTCAAGGAATACCTAAATCAAGACTCTGGGGAGAAGCGAAAAGACTATTCGGACAAGGACTAGACTCCGACCAGCATATGACTATCCAAAAGTTTTACAAAGACGGTTTCGCTTTGGTTGTTGACCTTAGATCTATCGAAGATAACGTGAAAGTTGCAACTGGAAAAAAGATTGTGAACACTCAGTCAGGAATATTGATGGAAATCAATAAAGAAGTCACAACAGCGAACGTTACGTGTAGAATATTCGTGCTCTCCGATGGTCTCGTAAACCTCATCAACAACGATCTACAATCAATCCAGTACTAAACATATAGTATTCTATATGAAAACACCTTTTAACATGCTGATTGTTGGTATGACAGCCTGCGGTAAAACGTACTACCTCTTGGATATGATAGAGAAAGACTACATGAATCACTTCGATTTCATCATTCTTATATGTCCAACATTTGAATGGAACAAAACGTACACAGAGTGGAAATACTTGAGAGACCCAGACTTTATCGCTATTCAGTGTGAGCAATACAAGGTCAACGTAGTCCTCAAATATATGACTGATACTTATAAAGGCACCAATTCATTAATAATATTAGATGATTGCGCTGGTGGGCAGGACGTTAAAAACAGAACAAGCGAACTAGTTAAACTAGCCTTTAGTGCTAGACATTACAACCTATCCACAATAGTTATAACACAACAACTAACCTCAATTAGTAAACCATATCGTGAAAACATCTCAAAGTTAGTAACATTCTACAACCCTAATAGAAACGATATGAAAATTATCGTAGACGATTATCTCAACGGAGTTGATAAAGTGGAAATTCAGAAAATAATAAAACAGTTGAAAGACAACGAGTACGCAAGATTGGAGATACTTCTAAGACATCCGTACTCGTATGAATTAGTTATTCCACAAAACAGTTGAGAGACAACTAATACGTAAGATTGGAGATACTTATAAGGCATCCATACTCACACGAATTAGTTGAGAGACAACGAACACGTAAGATTGGAGATACTCACAAGGCATCCACACTCATACGAAATAGTCATTCCGCAAAAACAAAACAAATCGTATATTATAGGACATGCCAAAACGTAAGACAAAAAATCTTGAGACAATTGACGAACTCATCGAAGACATACGAGAAGCAGAACAGGAAGTGATCGATGAACCACAAATCGATACACCACAAGTTGACGACACTCCGCAAGCTGATGTAGACAAGAAACGAAACGAACTAAAAAGACTCTCAGAGGATGGTGAGATAGACCAATCCATCGCTTATCTCAAAAAGGCCTCAGCTAAAGTTATTAACAAGATCTACGAAGAATTGGAGGTAAAAAGAATTGAGAGAGCGAACGTGTTCCTCTGTGATCTTTTAATAAGTAAGTTCGCCCACGCGTTAGGAGGATTCGACGCTATAGAGTCACCTGAGAAGCTCGAAAACGAGTTGAACACTGACCAGCTACTAAAAAGAGATGTAGAGAAGTTTATATCATACGTATCCCCCTACCTCCCTTGTTTAGGGTTGTTATCAGGTGGACTAACAACTAGTAAACACATACTCAGCCACATGGCTAGAGGGGAAATCCCTCGAATCCGCAAACAAATACGTGGTCATTTCAGAATGATGAAATCATAACGAATGATGAAATGATGATGAATGACATGAATGTAAGAATGATGAAATCCGTGTGAATTTGAATGAAGGAGACAGTTCTATCTAATTACAATAATTTACAAAACGACCTAAAGACATGAGTATACACTAACTTAATGAGTACTGTAGCCATGGAGAGTAGTGTAGAACGTCGGGAGTCAGTGGAGGAAAAGACAGCGAGACTCAACAAAGAGTTGTTATTTATCTACCAGATTAGAGAGATCAAACGACAACTCTTCGCTAAGAGTAGCTTAGAACGTGAAGAACTAGACGAGAGGTTTAAACATACTGTACTCGGGAAAAGGATGACCAGTCACGACAGAGAGTTGCAGCTTCTACGTACTAATACTCGAAAAAATATTTTGGGAAACGCGTGTGATGGTTTTCGAGTCTAATTAATTTTGTCTCGTTTTAGTAGTCTCGAAAGTGGTGGTAACAGCGCAAATTTTTCAATTTTAGTTGCGAAGCACGAAAAATTGAAAAATGCGCTGGTAGCCCCACTTTCTATACTAATTAGGAATCCTAACTTTTCAACTTTCCCTGATCTATTCACTAGATTGGAGTGTTGAAACGTTGGGTCATGCATGGACAGTAACTGTTAAGGTTGCGTTCGGAAATTATTTGAAGAGTGTACATATATTGACCCTGAGGTGACTTGAACACCTAACCTTCTAATCTGGAGTCAGACGCGCTACCAATTGCGCCACAAGGGCTGCTGTTGGGAAAACCTATGGAAAAACGAGAATATCTTTCTAATCGTTAATGAAATTATTGCTGTTCGTAAATAGCAATTACCGCAGGGGCACAACAAGAGGGGAGGGGGGGGGGGGGGGGGGGGGCTAAAGACAATCTCTTTGCTCTCATTTCTACGCCGAAAAAAAAGACGAAAATGCGGACGCTAAAGTAATTTGCCCCAATAGCAATCATGAACCCCTGTCCTCGAAAATTCCTAGCTGCGCCCCTGTACCGGATATTACTTATGTATGCTTGTAGTAAAGTGCTTCCAATTTTTCTTAAGGAAATAATGATAATATACTATATGGATTAAAAGATCGAAATATCATGATATCCGCTAATTGTTAATTGTAAAAACGCTAGAGCTCAAACATTTCACAACCTATGAGGGAAATCACGTGAAACATGTGAAACACTAAAATAATAGCCATTGCGGTAGAAATCTCCATCGTATATAAATAATTTGTGGGAAAATGTCGAGTTATGAAGTCTAACTCATGCTTATTGGAATATCATGATTACGAAAGTTTCACGTTGATTTGCATTGTGTATATGATTAACTCGAAAAATGCTTGAGAATACTTTTAAAAATATTAATAATTATGTTTTGTTGGCTTTAACATCTACATGTAGAGAGATGTCTCACATGCAAAGATACCTGCACTAAGGCAATATATATCGTTGTAATATGGTTGCGAATGATGTTGGCAAGTTTTTTATTCGGAAAGTGGAACGTATTCGTGAAGTAATTGATTCTACTTGCGTTAGTAAGTCTGACTATGATCTTGTACCAGCTGACAAGCCAGTGATGGATACAACCCCAATGCTGCGCTCTTTCAAGAACTTGGATGATCGTGACGTCTATAGTCTTATTCAGAAGTCGGCTAAAAAGTCATGCATTCTGGATCCTTTGCCAACCACTCTGGTCTCTGATTCTTTGGAAGTTTTGCTCCCTGTAATCACAAAGATAGTGAATGCTTCTTTATCAATTGCGCATTTCCCCGTTGAATGGAAAGAAGCGCTTGTTAACCCGCGTTTGAAAAAAGGTGCACAGGACCCAGCCTTTAAGAACTTACGGCCTATTAGCAACCTTCAGTTTGTATCCAAAATTACTGAAAGAGCTGTTTTTGACCAGGTTTACACCCATGTGACTGACAATGAGCTGTTTCCTATATTACAGTCAGCTTACAGGAAATCTCATAGTACTGAGACAGCGTTGCTGAGAGTTGTTAATGACCTTCTGCTCAACATGAATCGGCAGCATGTGTCGGTGCTGGTACTACTTGATCTAAGTGCGGCATTTGACACCATTGATCACGGCATATTGTTGCACCGTCTTGAGACTTCGTTTGGCATTATTGATTCTGCTCTTAAATGGTTCTCATCATATCTATCTGGACGGACCCAGCGTGTCTTAATCAATGGGGAAAGGTCAGACAGTTTCCAGCTATCCTTTGGTGTTCCCCAGGGATCATGTCTTGGGCCCCTGCTCTTCAGTATCTATGCCAGCAAGTTCTTTGATGTTATCAAGTCTTACTTACCCAGCGCGCACGCATATGCTGATGATACACAACTCTATTTATCTTTTAAGCCAGATGGCTCTCTAAGCGAAGCAGAAGCATTATACGCAGTGGAACAATGCATTAGAGCTGTAAAGACATGGATGTTGGTTGACAAGCTACAGTTGAACGAAGGAAAAACTGAAGTCATGATAATAGGAACTCGTCAACAATTAAGTAAGGTTAGCCTGGATAGTCTGTCTATTGGTAACACCACTGTTGCTACTGTTATTAACGAGGCAAGGAATCTTGGAGTCTGCAGGTTGTTCATATTACTATAGATCGTGTAGCCTGGCCTTCTATACTTCGCATAATATCAGGCGCATCAGAAAATACCTTACATATACCAGTCTTCACGATTAACAGGCTGCAACGGGTGCAAAATGCGGCTGCTAGGCTGATCTCGAATGCACCTCGCTTTTGTCATATTACTCCAATTATGTATGAGTTACATTGGTTACCAGTTAAGTTCCGTATTATGTTTAAGGTAGTTTTAATTACTTTTAAGGCCTTACACGGTTATGCCCCGCCTTATATTAGTGAATTAATTGGTCCTAAAGTGCACTCGAATTATAGTCTACGAAGCAACAATGAACGTCTACTTGCGCCACCAACAACAAGAACACGTAAGACAACAGGAGACAGATCGTTCACTGCGGCTGCCCCAGTTCTGTGGAGCTCTCTTCCAAATCAACTTAGAGTTGAGGATAATATTAATCATTTTAAATCAGCTCTTAAAACACACTTTTTTAGATTAGCTTATAATTCATAGTATTTTATTTTTATATAATTTTTTCTACTTTTAATTGTATTAATGTACAGCGCATTAGATCATATTTATATGTATTTTGCGCTTTATAAATATTAAAGTTATTATTAAAGTTATATTAATACTTCCCACAATTTTTATAAAAATCTGTAAGAAATTTAATAACCATTTTTCAAGTTGTATTTATGTAGTTGTGAGTTGTGACAAAAACGTTTTTACTATTTTAAGAAAATAATCGGATTTTCCCATGCCGGGAATCGAACCCGGGCCATGGCGGTGAGAACGCCAGATCCTAACCACTAGACCACATGGGAGAACGTCAAGATTAGTCAGTCAAATTCGGCATATTTATTTAACAAAATGGTGATTAATTACAGAAACGCACATCAATACAACGGTAAAAGATAATGCACTTCCACGATGAATCGGGAAAGCGCGGGAAAAAACGAGAATATCTATCCAATCGTGCAAGAAATTCTTGAATTATTTTGTTCATTGTCATTACCGGATATCAATGCAGTATACAAAAGTATTTCTAATTTTTTTCAACGTGATAATAATAACTATCTGATTCAAAATTGTGCACATTGACATTGTGCGTTGAAAGGGAATCGAACCTGGGTCTCCCGCTAACTATCTCTGCCGTATACGATCATATTTTGTTTCTAGATTTCATCCGGCGTCACGTCAACTTGTCCGCGGTTTTATTTTATTCAGAGCAAACAAAATGTTTAGATTGGTTTGTCTTAATAAAATTAACATTTTTGAACTGATCGATTCTTTATATATCGCTATTATTTTGCATGGTAGTAGTGCCTGATTATACGATAAAGGTTATAAAAAATAACTGGACTTTTTCTATTTCAAATGCTTAAAAGAGTGTACACATTGACCCTGAGGTGACTTGAAAACCTAACCTTCTGATCTGGAGTCAGACTCGCTACCAATTGCGCCACAAGGCCTGCTTTTGGTACTTACCGTGGAAAAACGAGACTATCTTTCCAATCTTGCAAGAAATTATTGAATTCATTTGTTCATTAATAGCAATACCGGATATCAATGCAGTTTACTAAAAGTATTCACTTCTTTAGCGTCAACTACGACTTCCGTAATTAACTGCATGTTCGTTTTAATTGTGCAATCTTCCATGTAAATTAAAGAAGGAGCGTACATATAGATCAATCTACTGCAGACACGTCTTTCGCTGTACTAATCCAAGCTACACTGATGAGCTGTAGTAAAACAAAATATTTAAAATAATATTTACTTTGTTTCCAACAATGATAAAAATCGGATAAACACAGTTATGAGAAAGGAATTTTCTAAGATTTGTATTTCACATATTACATTTTTGAGGTTTATGTTTGAGATCTATTTACAATGATCAAATTCTGAAAAGTTGATGTCTATAGGACAAATATTGAATATAGCATAGCGTCCCATGTCTAGTAACATAACGATTTGAAATAACTTTGTATATATTGTCTATTGTTTTTTATCGGATTCTATTGTTTTCATTGTTTTCCATTGTGTCGCCTCTTTATCTGAAAACCATTATTTGCATTATTTATCCCATTTTCACTGCACAAATAAAAAAATTTACATGAGGAAACGAAAAAGCAATGATTAATAATGTGTAATTTTGTAGTTTTAAATATTTGATTTTTTGAAAAAATGTTTGTAAATCGAAGGAAATGTTTGTAAATCAGGATAATCTCACATGTGCCTGATTATTGCGATTCAATGCTGTAATAAACTGAACAATACATCGATGCTTGGAAATATGGATTTTATTTCGAGTGTTGAACAAGTATCTCACGAGTGAGCGCAGCGAAAAGTAAAATATCCAATTCAACATGAATTTTTTATCAACATGTATTATTCCATATATAATTCTCTACATTTGATTAATTTTGCTCAGTGTTATCAATACCGCGCCCCTTTCTACTCTATCTAGATTAACCATCTACACTCTGTTTAAAAATGTTACTTTTAAAACTCAAACATTTTATAAAATACCTCTTTTTTAGTAATTTGATGTCACAGTCGTTTTGCACGCCTTTTCGTATATTCTTTCTTGCGTGCCTCTGCAACTTGATGGAGAAACGGGTATGATTTCTATTTCTTAAATTCTACTGAAATTAGAACGCTGTATGCCTAATATACAATTACATATATAGGCAATCATGGTATTACAAAATAAATGAAACAAAAATCTGATATCTAATCGTGATTTACATAAACATTTCCTTCGATGTACAAACATTTTTTCAAAAAATCAAATTTTCAAAACTACAAAATTACACATTATTAATCATTGCTTTTTCGTTTCCTGATGTTAATTTTTTTATTTGTGCAGTGAAAAGGGTATAAATATTGCAAATAATGGTTTTCAGATAAAGAGGCGACACAATGGGAAACAATGAAAAAAATAGAACGGAATACAAAACAATAGACAATATATACAAAGTTATTTCAAAACTTTAAACTCGAATTTATCAAATCGTTATGTTACTAGACATGGGACGCTATGCTATATTCAATATTTGTCCTATAGACATCAACTTTTCAGAATTTGATCATTGTAAATAGATCTCAAACATAAACCTCAAAAATGCAAAAATATGTGAAATACATATCTTAGAATATTCCTTTCTCATAACTGTGTTTATCCGATTTTTATCATTGTTGGAAACAAAGTAAATATTATTTTAAATATTTTGTTGTACTACAGCTCATCAGTGTAGCTTGGATTAGTACAGCGAAACACGTGTCTGTAGATTGATCTATATGTACGCTCCTTCACTTCTTCCGGTTTTTATTCAGATCAAACAAACATTTTAGATGGGTTTGTCTTAATAAAATTAGTATTTTTGAACTGATCGATTCGTTATATAATATATATATCGCTTTTGTTTTGCATATATGCATGGTGGTGCCTGAATTATACGAGAAAAATTGTGAAAAAATGAGAAACAAATTTAGAAATAATAATAAAATTAATAAAATTAGCATTTTTGAACTGATCGATTCTTTATATATCGCTATTATTTTGCATGGTGGTGTTGTCTGGATTATACGATAAAGGTTATAAAAAATAACTGGATTTTTTCTATTTCAAATGCTTAAAAGAGTGTACACATTGACCCTGAGGTAACTAGAACACCTAACCTTCTGATCTGGAGTCAGACGCGCTACCAATTGCGCCACAAGGCCTACTGTTGGGAAAACCAGTTAAAAAACGAGACTATCTTTCAATTCTTGCAAGAAATTCTTGAATTATTTTGTTCATGAATAACAATTACCGGATATCAATGCAGTTTGCTAGAGTATTTCTAAATTTTTTTACCGAAATAATGACTAAGGGAATCGAACCCGGGTCTCCCGCTAATTATATTTGCTGTATATGAATATATTCAACTGATTCGTATTAGTTTCTAAATTTCTTTGTCACGTACGTCAAATTGTTCCTGGTTTTTATTGCGAAGGAACAGAGGAACGACGCTATTTATATTATTCCGTGCAATGACTGTGATCAGCAGTACATCGGTCAGACTAAACGTATGTTTCTACGCATTTAAAAAAATTCAAAAAAAGGAAAATTCTTTGTCGGGGAACGCGTGGGTAACCTACCATGAGATTAGGAGTGGGAAATTTCCAAAATTATTACCACTACTCCGCGGTACCATTAGTGACGTTGCCTGGAGGCTTGGCATATCAATAGCATCCGCGCCCCATTGAATCCCAATGACGGTGTGTTAATAGATAACGTCATCATCGGTTCTATCAGGGTATAAATAGGGATCTTAACTTTCCAACGATCACCCCTGATCAAGACAGATTGGAGTGTCGAAACGTTGGGTCATGCATGGACAGTAACTTTTAAGGTTGCGTTCGGAAATTATTTGAAGAGTGTACATATATTGACCCTGAGGTGACTTGAACACCTAACCTTCTGATCTGGAGTCAGACGCGCTACCTGCAATTGCGCCACAAGGCCTGCAGTCGTTCTGTTCATAAACAGCAATTACCGCAGGGGCGCAACTAGAGGGGGGGGTCGCGACCCCTGCCCTTTTCCTAAAGACAATCTCTTTGCCCTCATTTCTACGCAGAAAAAAAAGCCGAAAATGCGGACGCTAAAGTAACTTTGCCCTAATAGCAATCATGGACCCCTGTCCTCGAAAATTCCTAGTTGCGCCCCTGTACCGGATATTACTTATGTATGCTTGTAGTAAAGTGCTTCCAATTTTTCTTAAGGAAATAATGATAATATACTCATATGGATTAAAAGATCGAAATATCATGATATCCGCTAATTGTTAATTGTAAAAACGCTAGAGCTCAAAAATTTCACAACCCATGAGGGAAATTACGTGAAATATGTGAAACACTAAAATAATAGCCATTGCGGTACAAATCTCCATCGTATATAAATAATTGTGGGTGAAAATGTCCAGTTATGAAGTCTAACTCATGCTTATTGGAATATGATGATTACGAAAGTTTCACGTTGATTTGCATTGTGTATATGATTGACTCGAAAAATGCTTGAGAATACTTTTAAAAATATTAATAATTATGTTTTGTTGGCTTTAACAGCTACATGTAGAGATGTCTCACATGCAAAGATACCTGCCGAAAATTGCGCACCCGACAATTTTTATAAAAATCTGTAAGAAATTTAATAACCATTTTTCAAGTTGTATTTATGTAGTTGTGACAAAAGCGTTTCTAATATTTTTTGAAAATAATCGCATTTTCCCATGCCGGGAATCGAACCCGGGCCATGGTGGTGAGAACGCCAGATCCTAACCTTGGGCATATTTATATAACAAAATGGTGATTAATTACAGAAACGCACATCAATACAACGGTAAAAGATACACTTCCACGATGAATCGGGAAAGCGCGAAAAAACGAGAATATCTTTCCAATCGTGCAAGAAATTCTTGAATTATTTTGTTCATTGCCATTACCGGATATCAATGCAGTATACGAAAGTATTTCTAATTTATTTCACCGTAATAATAATAACTATCTTATTCAAAATTGTGCACATTGACATTGTGCATTGAAGGGGAATCGAACCCGGGTCTCCTGCTAACTATCTCTGCCGTTATGATCATATTTTGTTTCTAGATTTCATCGTCACGTCAACTTGTCCGCGGTTTTATTTTATTCAGAGCAAACAAAATTTTTAGATTGGTTTGTCTTAATAAAATTAGCATTTTTGAACTGATCGATTCTTTATATATCGCTATTATTTTGCATGGTGGTAGTGCCTGATTATACGATAAAGGTTATAAAAATTAACTGGACTTTTTCTATTTCAAATGCTTAAATGAGTGTACACATTGACCCTGCAGAGGTGACTTGAACACCTAACCTTCTGATCTGGAGTCAGACGCGCTACCAATTGCGCCACAAGGCCTGCAGTTGGTACATACCGTGGAAAAACGAGACTATCTTTCCAATCTTGCAAGAAATTATTGAATTCATTTGTTCATTAATAGCAATTACCGGATATCAATGCAGTTTACTAGAAGTATTCGCTTCTTTAGCGTCAACTACGACTTCCGTAATTAACTGCATGTTCGTTTTAATTGTGCATTAACAAATTACATTGCAGTATAATACTGAATTGCGTAATTTTACATATATTAAGTAAAAAAGGTATATAGATTTTCGATAAAAATTAATAATCAATTAAACATTTAAAAACTACACCTACTTTATATCATTTTACAATTTAAAATAATTCATTATATAACATGCTACTTCGTATTATAAAAGAGTTTAAGAACCTCTTGGTCTTTACGGCTGGAAGAGAGAAAGTTCTATTTCTTCTTAAAAAGTATCTAGGATTGCAGAGGCGTTTAGGCAAAATGTCGTACAACTTATTATCTGCATTAGCCACTATAGAATAAAAAAGCTTATTTGTTAACATTTCCTGGTGTTCATTTATTACTCGGGCCTCCCCCTGTGGGGGGGGGAGCACGAGTCTTAAAAAGGGCTCTGTTTATTTGGCAATGTCACGAAATGGCAATTCTTGCATCATCCCACTTGGCTCTGGGTACGAGATCGATCTGAACCACTGCATATATTTATGCGCCATTGTCATATTTTTAATATTCATCTGGTTACCTTTCCTCGAGTGTTCTTCACTGAAAATATTTGATGTGGCTGGCAGTATATTGATCTCACGATGCTTACAATCGCACACGCCGATCGCCGAAGACCTACGGCTACACTAAAAGATAACGAGCGATTTCGACACGGTTGGTGCCTTGGTGGTCTCTGTCTGCGATCTCGATATAAACCGTACACTGAAAATGCCGTACCTGTACGCTGATGTGTACTCGATTAAACCTATGTTTTACAATTTAATATGAAACTCAACGTATGAATACTGTGTTAAAATATGTTAACTGTTCTGAGGTAACTGTAATATGTTTTATATTAAAGCTCTGTTGCCTGCATTGTTTATTGTTTATAAAACTCAACATACGAATGCTGTGTGAAAATATGTTAACTGTTCTGAGGTATTAAACTGTAATATGTTTTTGAAAATATGTTAACTGTTCTGAGGTAACTGTAATATGTTTTATAAGCTTTGTTGCCTGCATTGTTTATTGTTTATATGTCTATATACAAAATAAAGTCGATGCTAATCAACAGTTTATTGTTTCATACACAATATATAAACCTTCGACATTATAATTATTTAGAGATTTTAGAGCAACCTTTCAAAAGTGTCCACTTTTGAATTCTATAATTGCTTCTCGAATAAACCTGTTTCACTTGATATGTGTAATCTAAAATGTGCTGGTTATCAATAAGTCTGTATCGATCAACTCTCTGACCAACTATCAAGATCAAAGAGTAAAGAGTTTGTTATTTGCTGGTTTACCAATGACAGCCTGTTGCCATGTACTTTCCATTGTACAGACAGATACAAACTTTTCATACTGATTTTTGGCTAGTTTCATGATTACTATAGCTGTATATGAAGGCAAGCTGTACATGGAGGCAAGCTCGCTCTCTAATCGAGATAGTAATAATAGTGCTGATATTACAGTACACTATGAGGCAGGCTAGCCCACATGCCAGACTTGCTAACAAGCACACCATTTGCCAACTGTTACTTGGTCTGTACAGCCAGATACATTTTTGATATTACATGAAGCGAGCTGGCCCAATAATAAATGTGCTAAATTTATGAATATGTTTACTGGCTCAAAATGTTGACTTCACAAAGAAATAAAGATTTTGAATAATATTTCTTTAAGCTGTTTTGCTTATGATGTCTTGCTACTGCCAGCTAAATGGTTTGATTTAAATGCACTTGTCACTGGAAACCCCAGGTAAGTTTTTATTTTGAGTAGAATATTCCTACGTTCCGAGGACATAGATGCAATGAATATTCTAAACAGAGGGAGCTTACATAGCTGCTGAACATGCTGAGAGTACGACTCCCACCCTCATAATTATAGTGTTTACTTCACCCAGTACAGACCAATTAAGGAGAGACCAGGGAAGGGATTACATTTATCCTAGATGAACTATTTTATTTTTTTTAAGGTTAAAAAGTTAAAAAACGAAGTAATGGTTACTTCACCCAGTACAGACCAATTAAGGAGAGACCAGGGAAGGGATTATATATACCTACATTAACTATTTTATCCCAACACCAAGGCGAAGGGAGGTTTAAGTTAAAAAAGTATAAAAGGATAAAAAGGTTTAAAAAGAGAAGACCAGCTTCCCTTGAACAAAATCCCCCAGCGAACCCCCGGCCAACCACTCTTTAATAAAGAGGGCACGTTTTCTTGTTGTAGTGCACTTGGCCGCGTGGACACGCAACAAAAATTTGATGCGAGCGATCGCGGCTTTGAGGCAGTTTCCCTCATCAGGTGGAATGGCTCTGAAACGGAAGTCACACCGGGCAATCCAAATGCGATGTTTCATCACGTGGAGCATCCACATGATGATTTTAGGGGTGGACTGAGCCCGAGGACCAGTAAACCCAAACAGAAGTTCGGCAACAGTGAAAGGAGAAGCCGTCGGGACGGAGAGGAGAAGTTGGAAATACGTCCAATTGATTAAAATTTGAGCGAAGGCACAGTGGAAAAATAAATGTTCCAAAGTTTCTTCCTCTTGCTGACAGAAACACATGACGTCTATGCGACGATACCCGAAAGAGTGGACCAGCCGGGACGCCGTGTATAAAACCCCATGCGCGATCTTCCAATTATGGTCTATCACCGAGCGATCTAAAGCTATGATATGAATTTGTTGCCATGTATTCGCCCAATATAGATCCCCATAGACCGGACGAAACTTATCCTCGCAATGTGGAGGTTTTCTGCGAATGTTTAAAGCAGTTTGGTATGCCTTCTGCGTAGTCATGGAAAGGATAGGAAGTGGTGCGTCCAGCCGGATGCCCACCACCAAATTGTTTAGATAGAGGCCTCCCCCAAATTGCTTCCATGCCTTGAGTAGCTGCTGGTAGAAAGGCGGAAGTTGACGTGAGAGGGCCTGAGAAAAAGAGCGTTGCGCTAAAAGGGACTTGACTTCCAGACGAAACGTCCGCAAAAACGAATGCCGGAAAAGGTCCTTCCATTTAGCACAGGAGTCCGTGAAGTACCTCCGGAACCACTGCAAGCGCAGAGCATCAGCTTTTACGCGGAAGTCTACCACGCTAAAACCGCCTGCCTGCTTTGACGTAACGACAGTTCGCCGAGCAACAAGATCTTTTTTGCTTGCCCAAAAGAAAGGCCAGATGGCTTTATCCAATCGAGAAGCTACCCATGATGGAATGGTAAAGACGGTGCACAAATGCCATATCTGGGAAAGAGCCAAAGCATTAATAATCAGGGACCGACCCTGATACGTAAGGCTGCGCCCTTTCCAGGACGCCAACCTTTTCTCAAGTTTCTCGAGCCGGGGTTCCCATGTCTCTTTAGTGTAGTCCGAGGCACTCAGTACGGCTCCAAGCACAGGGAGGTGCTTGACCCAAGCTAAACCATGCGGAGAGGTAGAGCGATCTTTCCATGCGCCAAGCCACAAACCTTTAGATTTTGTAGGGTTTAACTTGGCACCCGAGCCGAGCTCATACTGGTGGTATACCTCAAAGACGGCAGGAAACGAGACATCTGAAGTAATAACGACAGTCGTGTCGTCAGCATAGGCCGAGCAGCGAAGTTCTTGCAATGAACCAGGTAACTGCAGACCCGCAATGCCCGGTGCAGACCGAAGATTGCTGCCCAGGACCTCGGCACATAGGACGTACAGGAGTGGAGACAAAGGGCATCCTTGTCGCACTCCCCGAGATGGCGGAAAAAATGGCGATGTCCAGCCATTGATGACAACAGCTGATTCAATGTCCGTGTAAAAAAGGGCAATCCATTTACGAAAACTTGGGCCAAAACCCATCACCTCGAGTGTGCGTGACAGAAAACCCCAATCAACCCTATCAAAGGCCTTCTCTTGGTCCAAGGACAGGAGTGCGACCGAGAGATTCTCTGATTCCGCGTAATCAATAACATCGCGGAGGACGCTCAGATTCTCTGAGATCGTTCTGCCCGGTATTCCGCACGTTTGGTCAGGAGAAACGACGCTGGCAATGACGGCCAAAAGACGGCCAGAAATTGCGCGAGTAGCAATTTTGTAGTCGACGTTAAGGAGACTAATAGGACGCCAGTTCTTTGTCTCCAAACGATCACCTTTCTTGTATAATACAATGATAAGTCCACGGCGTTGGGATATAGATAGACGCCCGTAGTCATAAGCAAAATTTAACACCCGAACTAAATCGGAGCCTAGAGTGTCCCAAAAATGGACGTAAAATTCCATGGGGAAACCGTCCGATCCAGGAGACTTATTTGCAGACATTCCACTAACGGCAGCTTCACATTCCTCGACCGAAAGCGGACCCTCACAAGTTGCACTCTGCATCGGAGAGGGACTTAACAAGTTTGGACAGAAGTCGATCCTGTGTTTCTGGATCACAATGTTCAGCTGTGAAGAGGTCGTCATAATACGACCGCCATACGCTTAGGATTTCCAGCGGGTCATGGTGGATCTGACCAGAGAAAGGATCTTTAATCCCAGTCATTGTCTTTTTTCTTTGTTGTTTATTCTCCAGTGAAAAGAAATACGCAGACGAGATTTCCCCCTCCTCGGCCCATCGACACTTAGACCGAACCTGTGCGGCTCGAGCCACACGAAGTTCGTGAGCACGCAGCTCTTCCTGCACCGCACATAGTTCGGAAAACATCTTCCGGTCACCGGCATCCAGGAGGCGTTGCAATTCACCCAGCCTATGGGTGAGACGCTGCTTGGTCTCGGATAAGGAAAGAGCTCGGGATTTGCAGAAGCTGCGAGATAACTCGCGAAGGTAGAACTTTCCCATATCCCACCAATCGAGGGGATTGGAAAAGTCTGCTTCCTGCTCGTAAGACCTCCAGAAGGTCCAGAACGACTGTACCAACAAAACATACTCGGAATCCTTGAGAATGGACGAATTTAACTTCCAATACCCCGGTCCACGACCCACTGACGTCGGAAGAGAGAAAGTGACCTGAAGGTATCGGTGGTCGGTAAAAAAGGAAGGATAGTAGCCACTATCCTCCATATAATCTGTCAGACTAATGGGAGCCCACACCATGTCTATACGGGAAGAACAGTCACCCGATCCATGGTCCCACGAGAAGGTACGAACCCCGGGATGTGCATGACGCCAAACCGGGAAAGTGCTAGTTGCGGAAAGTAATGACTGTAGTGCCACCACACTCTCAGCAACCAAATTTGGTGCCTTGCGCTGATAGGAAGGAGGGTGCTGACGATCCATGTCAGGATCGAGCACAGCATTGAAATCCCCACTGATAAAAGTTGGGACTGTGAGGTCCATTAGGTCCGGCAGGGAGGCAAAAAACTGATTCCGGTCAGGATTTCGATTTGGGGCATAGAGTGAAACGAATCGAATCCGTTCCGCTCCCATGCGAACCTCGGCTTGTGTAAAACGACCAGCGTCGTCTCGCCAAACTTTCACAAGCTGATATTTTGAGGCGACTAGGATAGCGGTACCGACTCGTTTGTTAGATATAGAAGAGGAAGCCACCGCATACCCTGAATTGGAAAACCAACCTCTGATAGTAGCATGAGAAGATGCGTGTGTTTCCTGTAAACACACTATGTCTACGTGTAAGCATTTTAACCAATGTAAAAAAGTTATTCGTTTAGTGCGGTCATTCAGACCGTTAATGTTCAAAGTAATTAACTTGAAGGCGAAAAACTTATTTGTTAGAAGCCTCCAACTTTCCAGTGGAAGGCGATATACCATTAATAATATTATGAGAGAAGAGAACAGCAGCGATTTCCTCGCGAGAGACCTTCTCTTCATCGTCAGAAGAAACCGATGAACCAGAGACAGATGAGTGCTCGTTGTCACTACCCCTCTCAGATTCCCATTGTTCATGGCCAGGTACATCTACCTCATCATTCTCAGTGAGAGTTGTTGGAGTACCACCCGTCATGACATGCGGGACGGACTTCAGCATGAGAAGAGGTGGTGGGGAAGCTGGTAGAAGCCGGCCAACGGAAGGCTTCAAAGGAGCTCGAGGGGTTGGTGGGACAATGCCCGAAATAGCGGAATTCTGCTGCGCAGGTGACAGTGGCGCGACAGAATGGACACCCACAGGTGTCAAAATCGGAGTTGAGTCAGGGCGATTGTTGTCATGCCCCGACACAGGAGGGAGGATGTCGGATTGACTGACCTCCGTGATGGTACTGGAATACTCCTCAATTAAGACAGACGACGCGACAGTGTCTTGAAGAACTCGAGCGCCTGCAGTCACATGTGAAGTAACAGTAACTACAGTGCGAGTTTGACACAGTGTCCTCGCGTCCACAGCCAAGGATGGATCTGGTGAGTCAGGTAAAGGGATGTGCTGACCCAATATTTCCGGAGCATCCGGATCTAGGCGGACATGAATAGTAGTGTCCGGTATGGATTCACCCTCATCCGAGAAATCATGCTCCGATTCCTCAGGAGAAGGATTATCCATCAAGGGTTTTTTTGTAACTTCTTCCAGACATTCACGAGAGCCCTGCAAGCTCCGTTTCTGCCCTTTTGGGGCCATATCTGAAAGGGAAGGATCCACGACAGGAGGAGGAGGAAGATCCGTACCCTGGCCAACAGCGGCCGGTACAGAGCCACACAAGGTGGTAATTTTACCCGCCGATGGGAAAGGAAGCAGTTCATTCACGCGAGATTCAGGCGAGCTGGTATTTGTGGAAAGGAGAACGGACAGCACTCCATTTGGGCCTTCGAGAACACTACGAACTGGCCAAGGGGGAGCAGTGAGCGAGATTTCCAAAGGATCTGGAATAATGGGCTGCGGTCGCTCATTGGGAACCTGCTCCTCTGTAGGGATAGCAGGCTTAGCCAACTTTGGATCGGAGCGACGGTTCCTGGTGGTGGTATTAATTCCGACTGCCTTTTTAAGATTAGCAGGCCCATTGGCTAGGACCTCGGATAAGACAGACGATTCAAAGAGGAAATGTTCTTCCTCAGGCGATGAAGGGTTAACCTCCATACTGTGCCCAATAGCAGCAGTGCTGGATTGGGATTGTACGCCGGAGGGTTGAAGTACACTAGACGATTTAACTGCGGATGCGTAAGACTTCCCACTTCGTCGAGTAGGGCAGTTTTGGATGATGTGACCCGACTTGCCACATCCGAAACAAGTGGTGGGCTGGCCTTTATAGCCGACTTTGCAGCGGAAACCCGCTATCATTAAATACGAAGGAATGGGGGTACGCAGATGAATCGACACCATCCGCGTGCCTGACTGTATGTGCGCAAAGCCTTTCACCGGAAGATGTTTAACAGCTGCGATACGGCCATAAGGTTCTAAAGCATCCCTAAAGGTAGAATTTGGGTACTGTAATGGCGCAGCATCAATGAATACTTGGGTTAAGAATTCATATGCAGGGGACGGGGTGAGGTGAACTCCCCGAAAATTGATGCCGTGCATATCAAAAAGTCGCCGCAATTCTTGCGTCTTGAATTCCACTCGAAACTGGAGCGGAAGGAGGACCTGGACACCTGCAAGCTTCGCAGGCCCAAGCGATTTAATGAATTCCGGACGCACAGATGTTAACTTCTCATTACCAACTATCTTCTTTGGTAGGGAAATAACCGATGTAGTATTATTCCACAATTGGAATTGAGCTGCTGTAAATGGAGCAGCAGCCATTTGGATGAATATGTATCAGAAATATATAAATATTCAGATGGTATACAGACAATATTTATATATTCGGATATTTATATGCTCATATATATAAATACACCGATAGTACAATGTTTAGATAATATTATATAGATATTTACGATATATAGATGTCTACCAAATATAATATTATATTTAAGAGGTATTTAAATATTCATATACATATATATATATATATATATATATAAAACAACACAATGAGCAATTAGAATTGCATACAAAATATATAATAATATATTTAGATGTATGCCCACACTGTGATACCGAGTATCACACAAACACAAGTAGGTAAAACCCGCGATACAAGTTGTATCGTAGGGGAATCCCAGCAGGAAGGAGGACGCCTGCTCGCCAGGGATGAACACCCCCACACACACACAAACAGGAACTAAGCCTGTAAAAGAAGAAACCCAGCAGGAGGGAGGACGCCTGCTCGCCAGGGACGAAAAACCCCCCACCCAGTAAAAAGCGCGCCTGCCCGCGAAGAACCCGAAGGCTCGCAGGATAAGCCTGCCTACCTACTTAAAAAACTACCTACAGATGTAAAGACGAAGAGAGAAGGACGACCAAAGGGCGCCCTTAAGAAAAATGAAGCGTGTCTGTCGTCAGTGACAGCTAGTAGTCAACGTGCCTACGTTATGGCCTTAGCAAGGTCCAAGCATGGATCCGTCAGCACGGTGAGATCTATACTTACTAGACTCGCGTCAGGTAAGTATGAGAGATTAGACTTATCAAGAAACAAATCTAAGAAAATGCCCCACCTACAGTATAGGGGAAAATAACATCCTAAACCCCACCTACAAGTCACCTTCGGGGTTTCCTTGGGTGCCGTAGGGGTTTCCAGTGACAAGTACTGAGAACAATATAACTGATTTAATACTTGCTCAAACTGAACCTGTTTGCGGGACTGGCCAGATGAATTGTTGTTACATGAGCACCAGATGAATTGTTGTTACATGAGCACAGGCCGGGCTTGCTTGCCAGGTTGACCCTGTTGACTAGAACTGGATTAGGTCAGCAAACAGGATGGCTCATTTGGTGGGGCAGACTTCTCAGTAAGCCAACTCACCTTCATATAATCAAAGCCGTTGACCAACAATACGTTATGGGTTTGCAATGATGGAAAATTTAACCACCCCTGCAACCTACAACTATAGATTTGTGTATATTGAATTTGCCTACAATGTCTTTCAACAAGCCACAACCTCAAGTAGCCCGAGTTAACGCCTAGCGGGCGTCTTGTTGTTTTTAAATCGGCTTGTGTCAAGGAGTCTTAATATGGGATGCGGGTATATGATTGCAAGGGCTGTTTTCTGGATGAGCTCGATATAATTTTGTAAGTACTTTGGCAGTGCGTAATGGAACACTGGCAAAGTAGTACTGAATTAGATCTACGGATGATACCTTGGAACGCTTTAGCTGGACGAGGAAATATAGTCTACGAGAAACTTTCTTGACTAATGCTTCAATATGGCTATTCCAAGTTAGCTTATTGTTGATAATTAAGCTTAACAATTTCACACTTGATTCGACCTCGATAGAACTACCCTCTACGTTGATGGCAGTGAAGGGATCAGCTTGCGTCTTAGAGAAATTGATCACGAGTTCTTTAGATTTGTCACAATTCAACCTGAACAGATTACTCTTAGACCAGTCATATACTTGGTCAGCAGCCGACTGTGCCAAAGAACAGGAGTTCTTGTTTACCACCTCAAACACAGTGGTGTCATCTACATATTTCCAGGTCTTAAAATTGTACCCGAGTATAGACAAATCATTAATCATGATCAAAAATAACCACGGACCTAATTTCGTACCTTGTGGAACGCCTGATGGAATCGCACCCCACTCTGAAAAACAATCAGAGCCTAATTTAACCCTTTGTGATCTATTGGAAAGGAAACTTATTACCCAATTGAAGGGTCAATTGCTTTAGCTTTTCTACTAAAAGAGTGTGGTCGATTAAATCGAACGCCTTACGATAGTCGAAAAGAAGCACCATTCATGAATCATGCAGATAAGTGCCAATACAGTGGACGAGTTCGCAACAGTTCCAAACTGATTAGGGTCGACCATTTTAACAATAGCGGGCTTTAGATAATCGGAGACCATGAATTCCTCTGCGAGTTTGGACATGGATGATGTTAGTGATATAGGTCTCAGTTCCTTTTTTAGGTCGGTGACCTGGTTGACCTTTGGTAACGGGGTTATATTGGCAATTTTCCATTGGCTGGGCAGTTCTTGTTCGTTAAAAGAGCAGTTCAAAATTTCTGTGACAGGTTCGGAAAGGATTTCTGCATACTCAATTTGTACAACCAGTTTGGAATTCCGTCTGGCCCTGGGGCCTTGTTCTTATTAAACTGGCGTAATTGATTGTATACCCGATGGAAGGATAAGAACCTCCCCGCCATCCGCGGGCGTTATCCGGTTTGCAATCTCTTTACGAGAGAGGTTGTCCAGTTCAGGGACCTTGAGCTTGTTAATGATGTCACTGTTGTTGTTACTTGATCCACTTAATTTCTTAACCTCATTCCACCATCTCCGAGTATTTGCATCTTTTAAATCTTTCACCTTGGAAGAATAGTATTTGCTCTTGCACAATTTCCGTTCTTTGTTAACTGGCCGTTATTATTATATTTAAAAGCAATTTGTCTCTGACGTATGAGATTTTTGAGCTTTATAGACATCCAAGGTGCGTCGTTTAAAGTCGCCAGCAATAATAAATCCACAATTAGGATATATTAATGATTCAGCGGTAGTCAAGCTCTGGAACAAATAGTTAGACATTGACACTTCGTCTGAGCCCGGTGGATGGTAAACTACGGCAGTAACTATGCAAGAAAAACCTCGGGGAAGTCTTGTTGTTCTTAATACTGACCATAGCACTTCGTGATCGTCGCTATGAATTGATCAGATAAAATTTTACACGCAATAACTTCTTTAACATATAGGCAGACTCCGCCATGAGCTTTGTGTTTTCGATCCCGTCGAAACAATTGATATCCATATTGATATCGGATTGTTATCACAATTGATATCGGATTGTCAGGAACTGAATCTTTCAACCATGTTTCGCTAAAACATGCTATATCAGAATTTTCCTTTTTAAGAGTGATGGCAATTTCGTCTATTTTTGGTGCTAAAGACATAGCATTTGCCAACAAAACAGATGGAACAAAAATTTTAGCCTCCTTTGGGAGTTAAAATTTGCAAGTTCGTTTTATTTGAAGTTGAAATGACAATTTGAATATTTAATAAGTTCCTCTTATTTGTCAAAACTTGACATCTTGTAGACTTCTTGACTTCTTCGCAAATGTGTCAAGAGATCTTGGTCTTCGTCTTGTTCCTAGGACAATTATTGTATTACTAGTCTTCTTAGAGAGTCCACCACGCTTTCCTCTTGTAGGTTTCAAAATGCCCGTTGCCTTGCATGTACTCCACTCAACCGGTAAAAATGGCTTGCTGTCTTTTGCACGATCCTTCATCAAATTCCGCATAGAAAAAAGGGCACTACGCGTATATCTCAGCATTATTATGTTAGATGTTGTTGTAGATAAGACAAGTAGATAAAATTCGTTTAAAACAAGTAAAAATATGAAATTTAAGCGGAGTACTCAAAAAGGCAGCCGCGTGGGCGCTCACACATACGCAACTTAAACGGAGAACAACTTAAACATATATGGAGACTCTATCGCTTTTTAATCGAGCGACGTTTATTTTCGAAAGAAATTTTAATCTTTTCCAAATATACTTCATGTTTGTGTTTTATCAATTGCTTAATATTTTGAGATATCACTTTGCGTTTATCACTATTCGGAGATTCACTTTGCGTTGCTGCAGAGTTGGAATTTTGCGATAACGACGAAGGGCAGTGTATTTCTTTCTTATAATTAGGTGTTTAACTTTATGATCGATCCATGGAAGGGTATTCTTATCCGAGACAATTTTCTTAGGTACAAATTCTTCCACGGCAGTTAAAAACAGATCATTCCAATTTTGCCAGCATGTTCCGTTCGGAACGCTTGCAGTTTGCTTTCCTGTACTGGTTTCCGGTACTTTTAATAAATGAGTTTCAAACGCTATTGCATAATAATATGCGTTGTTCTCTTTATTCTTTTGAGCTCTTCGTTTTGGTAAATTATTTTGGTACCGTCATACATACATTGTTATTGAATGAATCGAGAGCCTGAAAATGGTTCCTTTTCAATGTGAAACGTGCGACTACAGTTTGACACATTTGATTGATATGTTCACATTTAGCACGGTCAAAAACAAAGGGAGTTCGTAGCCTCCTCCGCAGTAGGGAGTTCGTATTGCGCGTTTTAGTTTTAAAGCCGTTTTTAAGCCGTCAGTGCAAGCGTTTCGCAAAAACATTATCGATCATACACGGGGTCTCTCGATTCATTCAATAACAATGTATGTCTGACCTAAAGAATTTACCAAAATAGAGAACAACGCATATTATTATGCAATAGCGTTTGAAACTCATTTATTAAAAGTACTGGAAACCAGTCTCCGGCTTGTCGGGCAGACGAACAGGAAAAATAAAAAAACATTCGAATCTGATATTACAGACCTTACAGCTCAATTCGAAGATTGGTAGACCGTATCTTATCAAAACATGTTGTTTTAAATACTTTACATTTACAAACTGCAACCTATAATATCAATAGTAATCTTCCATTGTAAACATTAAACGAGATCGTGGGAAAGTCACTGCCTAAACGAGATCGTGGGAAAGTCATTCTTAGAACAGGGGGGAGTTGGTCATCATTTCGAATAATAACTTTTTCTCTAATAAAATTCGAAATAATTCTAAATATAAAATTGAGAGTATTTGCTGACTCATCAAAGTAGAATGAGTAGAGTACTTCCTTTTTTACTTACTGCACGCCTAAATTACTAAATGTCTAAGGATCGAGTCTCGGATATATAAAGAGTCGGCTGACTAGCGTCCGTACGTTTTAGTCGAGCGTTTGATAACCCAGATGAGATAACCCGAAGTCGTTTTATTCGGGGGTTAATATTAACAATAAATAAATTAAACGTTTTTGCTGTTATTTACAGCATAACGCAAAAGTTTTGAATAATATTTATTGTTTAAGGTCTGTAATATCAGAATTGAATGTTTTTTTCCTAGGTAGATTTATTGTTAAAAAGGACATATTTTTCCTGTTCGTACCCGCTATCTGCTACCCACCACCCGCGTTTTAGCCCCGCCGTGTCAAGCAAGCTCTCTGTTTTGAAATGAGGGAAGTTCTCGAAAACTAACGATTTGAATGGATGAATTTTGAGCAAAGCGTTCATACCGTTTAACTGCAAGCGTTCAAACGGTCTGCGTCCAGACTGTCAGTGAGTAGTGTTCGATTATTTCGCATTTGAACGCTTTGAATCAGTTCGACAGGTTCCAGTTTAATAGCGGTTTATCAAACCGTTCGAACTCTTACCGAACGGCATATACGAAGGTCACAGACTCCTTATTTTCCATACTCCACGCTGACAACATACGTCACATCGACTCCGTGTTTTCCATACTCCGCGTTTTCCACACTCCGTGTTTTCCACACTCCGTGTTTTCCACACTCCGTGTTTTCCACACTCCGTCTTTTCCATTCCACACTCCGTCTTTTCCACACTCCGGCACTCCGTACTCCGGCACTCCGACTCCGTATTTTACAAAGATAGTTGTTCAAACATGTCCGAGTATGTTATTCAGGCTTTTATTTGATGTATAGCATGATTTTCATCATTTTCTAGAGTTAGTAGTTCAAAAGATATCGTCGTCTGAATTATCTAAAATATTTACTCGGAGTTTGTCAATCCAATCCAAGCGTCGTCGCTTTTTTGAAGCTGTTAGCTATCAGTTACAAAAATATTTTTGTAGGTATGTCAGAGGCTGTTAATCAAGCTTTCATTAGATATGTAGAATGAGTTCTTAGAGTTAGTACTTAAAAATATATTGTGGTCGGAACATTTCACTTTTGGCATGGCGTCATGGTGACTAAAAACAAAACCAAAACGTGAGCCTGTCAATCAGACATCACGAAATCACTCTTTGAAGGGCTTTCGCTCGAAATTGAATAGTCCTTACACACGATATACCAATAAATTATGTGCTTTATTATAATATTGCAGAGTAACAAATGTTAATACAAATTTTGAATGCCGGGCAGATTTTATACTTTTATTTAAATTATCCATCACCATTGTTTCATTCGGTCACTTTGCAACCTCATCCACAATGGAATAATTGCAATACTTGATAATTAGCCTATACAGTGAGTACCAGTACTGGTGGTAAGGATGTAAAAAAGTACAGATTATAGCTGTGTTTCCACTGGAAGTCTATAGGACTAACCAGGACGCCGCCTTGGGCCTGGCTTACATTTTACTGACTTCAATAGTCTAAACATGCACCACAATGGTTATAACAATCAGTGTTTATACCCTCATCTGATGGCATGCTGGTCTGGCCAATGGCTTAGTGTGTTTGTGTAAACACCTTTGTCCTGTATTAGCTGGCCTAGACAATGCCAGTCCTTATAGGCTTGCAATGTATATACTTTTGTAGGATATATACTGTATATAGATACTGTATAATTGGGTACTAGATTTAACACTCACTGTGTCAGGGGAACACATTAGGGATTAAACAACTGGTATCATCTCACTGACAAGAAGCAGCTGAAGTGAATTTCATCTTGAATTAATGATATATTGATGAAATAATTACCGTAGATTAAGCAATGTTCTTTGTTGCATATTATGGACTTTTGTCATTTCATCTTTTTGAAATGTGTTACCAGTACTTGAATACCATTGAAATACTGGTACATGTATGCATAATTATTTAATATAATAAGATTATATATTAATAAAAGCAACAGAAGTCTTCTAACAGAATAAAAGGTTTATCGAGCTTATCAATATACAGTCAGAGTACAATACTCATTGCAAAACTGAAAAATTAGCTGATATAGAGTATACTGGTGTCTGGTAGTAAGGATGTAAATAATTACAGACTTTAGCTGTGTTTACATATATTGCAAGTCTATAGCACCAACCTGGTCAGCCACAACCTGGGCCTGGCTTACATTTTATTGACTTTAATAGTGTAAACATACACCATACTGGCTATTACGCTCATCTGATATTATGGCGTATGCCCTTCTGGCCAATGGCTTAGTGTGTCTGCATGTTTAAATTCACCTATCAGTTTGTCCTGGATAGTAGGCCTGGACAGCCCAGTCCTAGGCTATCAATGTATATTTTTACACAGCTTTTGAAGGATAAATACTGTATAATGTATAATTGGGTAGGTTAACACTCACTGTGTCAGGGGAACATGTTAGGGATTAAACAAGTGGTATCAAAGGAATTTCATCCTGAATTAATATATATATATATTGGTGAAATAATTAGATTAAGCAATATCGTTCTTTGTTGTATATTATGGGCTTTTGTCATTTCATTTTTTGAAATTGTGTTACCAGTACTTGAATACCACATGAATGTGCATAATTATATAATATTAATAAAAGTTAAGAAACAGAAGTCTTCTAAAAGAATGAAAGGTTTATCAGACTTATCAATTTGGTCTAGGATAAATTTAGGTATTGAATCTTTTGGTATCTGCTTATACTAACAATTAGACAATAAGGAACATGCAGATTACATTATTACAATAGGGACTCATGTATGTACAAAGTTATGCAGTCTCATGAATACAATTGTACTTTGAGTAAAATTATAAGCATGCCACTGTTACTGTAAACATACATGTTGAAATTTATTATTAAAACCATAACTGGCATTATTAACTTTAATTATGTAATATATAATTAATAAAATTATTATTTAAATTAATAATTATTAAAATTAATTATTAATTTCAATAATCAATAGTTACACAATTGGTTTCTAACCCTGTTTACGAGACAATTTAGTGTTGGCAGACTTTCCCACTTGGGTTCTGTTCAGTACACTACCCACAAATTGCACCCAAAAAATAACCAGTTTGAAAATCTGTTCAGTTTGGCAATATTAAAGCCTCAAACAGTAAGCGGGCGAGGGGTTGTTGCGTACACGTATTTCTAGTTTATATTTGTTTTATATTTCGAGGTATATATTTCTGTATATTTCGTCGCGAGTACGCAATTTCACTGTAAGTATACGTCAAGTTTCGTACGACAAAAACATTGTTTGTTCTTGTCCAAAACGTAAATATATGCTTGTTGCACTTGAAAGGTTTCGATTTTGTTTCGGAGGTGAGCAGAGTGACGACGAGGAAGCAATGAGGGGTATCCCACGTCGAGGGTAAGAGAGCTGGCTGAGTTGGAATGAAGAGTTTGTGCTGCTCTTGACTTAACTTTTAAAAGTTAACATGTGTTCAATTTATACACAATTGACAAGAATAACGCTTTGGTTTCTTTTGCGTTTTTGTTTTTGGTATTTGTTAATTGGTAATAATTATTTAGGTAGGCGAGTTGTTTTAGGCTAAATATAGTAAGTGGGATGAAACATTTAACTCCGTCAAAGACTACCTGTATAATGAGTAAAGTTTATTACTCAATATTAAGATTATATCTAGAAAACAATAACATTTTATTTACTTTAGACAACCACCTAATCAACGATGATAACGTTGCCTGTTCACTTTTACAATGTGATTGCTATAACGTCTTGAGCGTTTAAAACATGAAACAATAAAAGCGATGTTTCGAAACAAATTCGTTATCATTTGTTTCACTGTAAGTGTATGCGTATTAATGACCGGTCAATGAAACAGATTTTGACCGAGCTAAAATCAACGATTCTCTCCATATCAGTAAGGGAAGATTGTAATCATTCGTGTTGATATAGCATTATGTATAGGGCCCAAAACTGTGGTGTCTTACCAATTAAATTTCCCATTCAAGCATTGGGCAGCTTGCTGATTGTAATGTTCTATATATAGGCTTTAATGGATGCATCGGTATAGCAGATCCTTTATCTCAATTATACCGAACTGTATTAAATTAAAGGGACACTCTGGCCCAAATACAAATGCAGTTCATATGAAAGATCTTACTGACTTTAGTTTATTTCCAAAGTTTCAGCATTCCTATCAATTTAGTTCAGAAGATATTGCTAGTTGAAGTTGAAAATTTGTGGATTTTGACGCCATATTGGTTTTGAAAATATGACGTCATTGAGTGATTCTTTATCGTCAGTGGAGTTGTTTTGATGGCGATCACATAGTGATAGTTATTGTGAATGGTCTTTGGACGAAAATTAGTCGAAATAAACTATTTAGTTCATCATACAGGAAAGTAGAGGAGCTTCTTAGGCATAATACGAGACACGTCACTCAGTGATGTCATATTTGAGAAACAAAATGGCGTCGAAATTGGACAAACTCTCCAACTTCAACTAGCCACATCTTCTTAACTAAATTGATAGGAATGCTGAAACTTTGGAAATAATCTAAAGTCAGTAAGATCTTTCATATGAACTACATTTGTATTTGGGCCGGATTGTCCCTTTAACGAACTGTACCAAGCTTTCAGTACTGCTCTTGAAAGAGACGCTTCAATGCTTCTGAGAAAGTTGCATGTTATAACCAGTTACGATTATAATGTTTGCCGAACAGCAAACCCACAATTCTTCCAGAACTGCACAGACCTGCTTGGAAGAGCCAATAACTCTAACAAATGCCATCATGGCATGGAAATCTCCAAAATGGATAATGATATCAGACCATGCCTGATGATTATTCTAAAAAAAAAGTGTTTTTCTCGCCAATTTGAGACACTTTTTAGCGCACTGATTTCCAAAGTAATAATAAGTTTTACAATTTCCTTCGGTTTCTTGTTCAACATGAACAGCATTCTTTTCAGCCAAAAAATGGAGGGTCAGTCTTCGAGTTGATCGTTGAAACAGGAATATGATCATTACTATCTTGAAGTTTGAGTGATCGTCGTTTAGACTTTGTTATGCTTGCATGGCTATTACGGGTCACATCTGGATTAATGTACAGTGTGATTGACAAGTCTCGATTTTGCTGCAATATCTCGGAAATTTCTCATTGATAAATCACTGAGGGTGTCGCGTAATGGACTTTGTTATGCTTACATTGCTATCACGAGTCACATCTGGATTAATGTATACAGTGTGATTGACAAGTCTCGATTTTGCTGCAATATCTCGGAAATTTCTCATTGATAAATCACTGAGGGTGTCGCGTAATGGACTTTGTTATGCTTACATTGCTGGACGGGTCACATCTGGATTAATGTACAGTGTGATTGACAAGTCTCGATTTTGCTGCAATATCTCGGAAATTTCTCGATGATAAATCACTGAGGGTGTCGCGTAATGGACTTTGTTATGCTTACATTGCTGGACGGGTCACATCTACACACGGGACACATCTCTCGCAGTGAAAACGAAATGCGCCTGGTTTTTTGGGTCACTGGTGTTACTTCTGGGTCAACATGTAACTTTAGCTGGTATCCCGTTGCAGTTTGCCAATTCCCTGCAAGATCTTCGGATGTCTTGCCTGGAGGACCGATGACAAATAATCACCAACAGTATCACATAGTTAGTTTCATTTGTAACCCCTGGCCCAATATGCAGTGCTTTCGATGTTAGATGGCCCAGTAAACACCGTCCACCTTTTGTAACTATAAAGTACGAGTTGATTTCCAGTTTTCATTTGCTGTTGGTTTCACCTTAAATTTGCTCACGACATCCTATTCCTTTCCGCCATCGTAACGATCCTTAGCCCCGTGCCCTACGTTCCTGAAGTTCTTTTATTCCTATTAAATTACTCATTGACCCCGAGTCAATAATAATAATAATAATTGTTCTTTATTAAAACTGATATGGTAACCATTAAGGTTAAATTACAACAGTTGAATTAATAATACAAATAAGATAAATACAAATTAGCATGCAATCTAAACTATATATATATATATATACATTCATTATATATAGCCATTAATATTTACAATTACTTCTTAAAATACTTTGAGGGAAAAAGGAGTTTTTAAAACGTTCTGATTTACAGAGATAATGGTTATAATATCCACTCGATCTAAGTTCATAGTTGAGGTAGGAATTCTTGAAATTTTAAACTATTATGATTATTTCTAAAAAATGTTTTAGATAAAATTTCGCGGCGATCCTTAAGTGTCAAAATTTTCGTACAGGTGAACGCTTCTCTGTAACTTAGAGAAGGTAGAATAATTTTCATTGCACGTTTTTGCAGGAATAAGTAGTATAGCACTTGGGGGTACCGGCACACTCTCGTGATTTGCACGATGGCGCAAGACCAACCCCACGTTCCGCAGCCCCAGACAATCAACATCAGAGTAACGAGACCCACAACTCGAAAGCCATCTCAAGAGGCCAAACTCGACCGTAGAAGTGTGGCTGGTTTTACGTCGTTTTGTAAATTTGGGAATACGCCACTCGAGGTCGCCAGCTGATGTTATTAATGTCGCTTCGTTTACTGTTTCGACGGATGGTCTCGCAAATTTGGTGCACTAAGTGTATCGCCACACTGAACCGCCAGCTCAACGTGGGGTTGGTCTTGGCCCGTCGTACAAATCACGAAATTGTGTCGGTACCCCCAAGTGCTATACTACTCAACCGCACTTCAAGGACACATCATTATCATCACTGCAATGTCACTTTGTTTCACAAATTTCACACGCGAAAAAAAAACACTAAACTCACAGTCTAGTGGTAATGTATTCAACAAATTCTACGTTTCGTTTCGCGATTTGAGTTAAGGTCTATCAAATTTATTTAACGGCATCAATGTCGCTTCAACGAGTCCATTCGCATTGGAAATAATTGCGGCTAACAGGTAGCGCAGGTGTTGCGAGTTAGTCCGTTTGTTGAGTCGAACTTTCAGCACCCTCTGCTTTCAGCACCCTCTGTGGTGTCCTTTCTAGAGTAATAATCGCACACATGTTTCGACGTTGTGATTCCACCTGACAATAAACTCAAGAAAGGTACGTACGGCGTTACAATTGTTGGCATGTGTATACTCGACTTGAGTAAAACATTGATGTATGATTTTCACTACTGAATTATATATGCAAAAAATACTCTGATCGCAAGCTACACTTCACTGACACAGACAGTTTGCTGTACACAATCGTGACTGACGATGTTTATCACGACTTCTTGAAGGATCGTGAGAAATTCGATAATAGTGACTATCCTGTGGACAGTCCATTCGCTTTCAAGGAGAATAAGAAAGTGATTGGGAAAATGAAGGACGAGTGTGCAGGGACGCCAATCGTCGAGTTCATTGGGTAGTCTGGTGGGGGTGGGAAGACCGCTAAGGGAATTGGAAAAAACATTAGTAAGAATGTCATTAAGCACTGCGATTACAAAAAGGTATTGCTTGAGCAAGGGAAATTGCGTCACACAATGAAAAGCATTAGAAGCGTCAGGCATGAGCTCGGGAGTTATGTAATCGCAGCACGTGTTTTATCAGGTCTAAAACCACTCGCGCTGCGCGCTCGTGGTTTTAAACCTGATAAAACACTGCTGCTCGTGTTTTAAACAGCTTCAAAAACGAACATCTTGGGACTTCCAATAATAGTGTTAATTCATTCAATTTCGAGACCTGTCAGCAATTTGACGAAAATTTGAATGTCGTTGTTTTTACTGCAGAAGAATCAAATTCTACAACAGTCAACACTTCGCGTTTTAGAGCGGGTTTAAGAATCTTCAAAGACATAGAAATGGTTCGAATGGAACAAGTCAGGAACCTGTTTTCTCGAGAAAGGTTTTCTGCCTTTATTTATCACACTATTTTAACGAAGAGCATATTAGATAAATCAAGAGGCTTCAAGTAGCTTCGGTTTTGACTAAAAATCCCACAACGAGGAAGGTACGCTTTCAAATTTGTTAGCAATGTTATAAAGTTATGTTGTTCATGTATGTTTGTCCTGACTTATTCATTGTACTTATTATATATCGTATCACATTCACATTGTTAGGTTTCTTGTTAGGTGGTTCTCTCTAGTAAATTAAAAAATATAGGCAGGTAGCTCGTTGAAATTTGCTTGAATATTTTTGCTTTCTCGTTGGACTTCTCGTATTAGGATGACAATTTTATATAAAATGCCATGTTCATTAGTATTCTATATATAGAGAATACTAATGAGGTCAAACTACAATCAGCCCCGCTTCCCGGGGGCGGACTTTGAAATCGGTCCCAGGGGGCTTTCAAGAATGATGGTGTTTTATGACGTGAGATGATAGGCCAGTTTGAAATTCTTAAATTTCTTAAAAGAAATTATTAATGAGTTTTTGAAGAAATAAATAAGGTGTCATTGTCCTGCTTTGACGACAAACTATCTTTTGGAAGACGGTATTGAGTCTTACGCGTACGGTCACAAGAGTATCCCACAAACGAATTAGTTTACGTGACGTAATTTCGGACAAATTTACATAACGACAGGTGGCACCACATGCATGCAAGACGTTCATGAAAACTCCAGTGTGAGTAATGACTCAAGTGAGTGTGACTTCCGAGTGTTGGTTCCACGTGTATCCTCGATGTCCCCAACTGTACCTACTCTTGATAGGATTGCGTAACAAACGCAACAGCTGTGTCACTTTTTCACGTAGTGTGCTATTTTTGATTGCGTAACAAACGACACAGCTGTGCCACCCGCGCGGATGAGTGTGATGGACTGGGAAAGGAAGTCTAACGCATGATTCGAATGCCTATGCGAAGGGTGTGACGTGTCACAGCGCAATCCCGCAAGCCACTACACCCATAGCAAAAACTATACGCTCATTTTATAGTATTTAAGTGAATCGAGTTTGACTGACGTATTAATACGTTTGTCTCCACGGCGAGCGGCCATAGCGACTGAAACGATTAACAAAGCAGCACCGATGCCATCAGTCAGGCTTGATAGAGCGTGATAGTTGTGAAACGTGTGAAATTTGTTGTACACTAGACTGCGCGTGTAGTGCTCGGACTAATTTGCATACCAACACCTGCGCTACCTGTTATCCGCAATTATCTCCACGGCGAATGGACTCGGCGACATTGATTCCGTTAAATAAGTTTGATAGACCTTAACTCTAATCGCGAAACGAAACGTAGAATTTGTTGAATACATTACCACTAGACTGTGAGTTTAGTGTGTTTTTTTCGCGTGTGAAATTTGTGAAACAAAGTGACATCGGTGATGACAATTATGTGCCCTTGAAGTGCGGTTGAGTATAGTATAGCACTTGGGGGTACCGACACAATTTCGTGATTTGTACGACGGGCCAAGACCAACCCCACGTTGAGCTGGCGGTTTAGTGTAGCGATACACTTAGTGCACCAAATTTGCGAGACCGTCGACCGTCGAAACAGTAAACGAAGCGACATCAATAACATCAGCTGGCGACCTCGAGTGGCGTATTCCCAAATTTACAAAACGACGTAAAACCAGCCACGCTTCTACGGTCGAGTTTGGCCTCTTGAGATGGCTTTCGAGTTGTGGGTCTCGTTTCTCTGATGTTGATTGTCTGGGGCTGCACTACCACACTCAGCTGGGCTCGGCGGAACGTCGGGTTGGTCTTGCGCCATCGTACAAATCACGGAAGTGTGCCGGTGTCCCAGGAAATTCGTCCCGCCGTAATATCGCCCCCCTGGGGGCGATATTCCTAGGAAATCCGCCCTCCCAGGGACAAATTTCCCAGGAATATCGCCCCCCTTTAGGAATTTCGCCCTCCTCTTTAGTCACAAGATATAAATTGGAATCCACTTGCCGTCAATATGTGGTAACAACATGTGTCTTCTGTCATTCGAAATAAAACTATATTTCCACTCGTCAGCAGCCAAAACGGCAATGTCGAAGCGAGTTGTGACTCAGCGATTGGAAAATATCTTTGTCCTAATGTGCATGGGTTTTGTTTTTAGTATGTTGTTAAATATAGCGTCACTTCATCAATGGGGGTGACGTTATTCAACATTTATCGTATAAATACCCGCTCTGTTTTGTTGGGAAATTGTCCGCAGAAATGCATTATCCTTCTTTTTTAGTTTAAATGTTTTTCTCCACTGACTCTGCTAAGTTTTGAACACTTCTTTTAAGAACTATCCAACATTGCTATTCACCTTCATGAATGCGTTTTCCAAAGCAATATTTAATTTTGTCACCACGACAAAATCGTTATTTTAAGAACTCTTTTCTGGTAATAATATAAACAGAGGGGAGGGGTAGGGTAGGGTAGCTACGAACAGCCCAGAGAATTAAAAAGGGATTATAAGATAAAGTTAAAACATCACACAATAGGAAGGTCCGATCCAGTCCTATTTTAGAGATCTGTGGAAGAGACCAATGTTCTGCAACTGACCCTATTCAAATCTAGACCCTTTGTTTGATATTGTTGTTTTGAATGTGTGAGTCATCGTTCATTGTTAAAAAGTGGTCACCGCAAAGGCCATTGTTAACGATTGCTATTGTCGAAATTTGTAGCACTTTATCTGATAATTTCTATTTTTATTATTTATTTCTAAACAAGTCCAATAGCTATAAAATGTCTGAACTGGTCAACTAATATATTTAAGTATTTTTTTGTAAATAAACAATAAGTTAATAAACAATGTTCTTGAGAAGTTTTGATTTTAAAACGAAATTGAGAGGGGGGCGAATTTCCTAGAGGGGGGCGAATATCCTAGGAAATTCGCCCCTAGGGGGGCGAAATTCCTAGGAAATTCGCCCCGGGGAGGGCACGATTCCTAGGAAATTCGCCCCTCCAGGGGGAGGGGGGCGAATTTCCTGGGGGGGGGGGCGAATTTCCTGTGACACCGGTACCCCCAAGTGCTATACTAATGGATTTAAATCTCATCACTCAATAATTTGGAATGTTATATTTGAGAAACATATTCAAGGACATGTCTTATTATCGTAGTATATACGGTTATTAACGTATTTACTTCTGCATTTGATCGATTTAGTAATCTCAACATATACAGTCTTTTTCCTGCTTTCTTCACAATGCTATTCACATGTTCATTCAATTTCAAGTCTGATAATTCCAAGTATTCGAGTAGATTTTACTTTTTCGACTGTTTTTCCTTTGAAAAGTCGACAATTAATTATTTACATTTGGTAACATTCAGTTTCATGTTATTTCGAATGGTCCAGTCATAGATATTATCTACAAGACGTTGTAGGTTACTATCACAATAGCGCTCCGTCGAGATGACGTCAGTACCGATGTTTGTCCGCTTTTACACATAATTATTGCGGCCATAACAAAAGAAATAGCTCATTTGCAATAATTTGTGAGTCAAATTTGGTTTGTTTGTCCGCTTTTTGAGCTATTAATAGCAGCCAGACTCTACGCTATCCTATGGTGACTGTACTGTCATCAACATATTTCCATCGGTCAGTCCAATGAGTTAGTAGGTCATTTATCATTACAAGAAAAAGTATCGGTCCTAATACAGTTCCTTGTGGAACACCTCCATTAACCGTTTGCCATTCAGAAACGCATTGGTTAAATTTTACACGTTGTTTTCGATTTGTAAGAAAACTTCTAATCCAGTTAATCAAATTTGGCGCAACGTTCATGTTAGATAATTTCTGAAGGAGAATAGTTTGTCAATTATATCGAAAGCTTTGGAAAAGTCGAGTAAAAATACTCTCACAATCTTCTTAGTTCCGTCAGTCTCGCTTATAATAGGTGATGGACAAAACTTATTAAAGTATGGGTCGTAGATGAATTAGGTATTGAGCCAAATTGTCGTTTGTCGATCATATCCCATATAGATTCAATAAGCCGCCAATCTGTGATGAAACGTTCATAAACCTTAGAGAGGGTTGCAGTTAATGAAATCGGACGTAGATCTTTCATGTCAACAACCTTTGTTGTTTTGGGAATTGGAATAACGTCAGCTTGCTTCCATCTAGTAGGAACACATGTTTGTTGAATAGATTCATTAAAAATAGAAGCTATAGGATCAGTAAAAACAGGGGCGTATCTCTTTAATATCCAGTTCGGAATACCATCAGGACCAGGCGATTTAGAGGTATGTATGAAAGTTAGTCACTTTTAGACATCTTCTCTAATGATATACCTAGATAAAATTTCAGTTCGATTTCTCGCAGGATCATTAAATTCAGAATTAGCTTGGAGTGGTATAATGTCTTGTGTGACAGATGAAAAATAATTATTTATTTTATCTGCAAGAGCTTTTCCAGTAAACACTTGGTTGTCAATAAGACAAGTTGAGATTGATTTTTGTTTGGTTGTCCTGCAAGTCGCTTTACCGAATCCCACCATTTTTTTGGACTGTTCCAATTTTCTTTCAAGGAAACTAGATCTCAATTTCTTTCCTTCCCTGTTCACCAAATTACGCAAGCGCCGATGTAACAAATTATCTCCTTGGTGGAAAGCCTTTTGTCTATCTTGAACCATACTCTTGAAATCAGCAGTTATCCATGGTTTATCACGGTCATGTAATTTAACAACCTTACTTGGAAGAAAAATATTCAAACCCATTTCCAGGATTGACTGGAAAAGATCAAGTTTCTGATCACATGAATCTAGGCTTCGAGGTAATTTGCAAGGTCTAAAGTACAGCCACAAAGATTCAAAAGAAGTGTCGTGTAGGTCATCGAGAACCTTAAAAGGTACATTTGCTTTAATAAAAGCGCATACTCCTCCACCAATTCTCGATGCTCTATCACATAGAACCAAACCAAAGCTTATTTTCATTATACTCATGGCTCCTCCATTGCAATCGTATTATATGTCACTTCTCGTTGCTCTGTCACCGTAAATGCAAAGGCGTTCGTTCTCATCGCAGTCGCTTCTTTCTTGCTCTCCAATATAATTATTCTTGCTACGACGTGACCATCCACCAGATCCCCTGAGGTCGGTCGCTTCTCTTCGTTCATAGTCGCTTTCTCCTTTTCAGCTTCCAGAAAAATGTCCAAACTTTCCACATTTTGCACACTGATTTCTTACCCCTTGCTGGACAATCCCTAGCTGTTTCTCGCTAGATGGCCCTCCCTACCACAATTGAAACATTTTCGACCGGTCTTCTCTTGCCCCATACCTCGTTCTCGTTGCGTTGATATTCCTGTCTTCACGTTGTTGTGGGACAGTCATATTCTCTGCTTGTCGAGCAGCCGCTTCCCACATACGCGGGCTTTGGTTAAAGCCTGTTCCAAGGTAATATTGCTTATTTCTAACAACTTTCTCTGCAGCTCAAAATTATTTGACTTCTCGATCAGTTGCGTGATCTTGTAGGTTGTCATTCAGTCGAACAATGAATTGTTCAGCGGTCTCCTCGTCGTTACAGAATGCGGTTTTCTTCGCATTAAAAGTAGAAAGGCAACGTTTTACACATTATCACCTGATCGGGTTCTTGTAGTACTCGAACGCACGCTTCCATTTCAGGCAGGTCCTGATAAATCCAACGCAGGTAACGTTTTCGCCGACATGTTTTACAATCCTCGTCGCCAATGTTGTATACTTGTTTGTATATTTAATATGAACAGTACACAGTACGCCATACACAATCACCTATACCTTCTCACACTCCTTCTTCTCAGTCTTGTCTCGCTTTCCCGCGCTTACACAACAGCAAGCCGTCTTCACTGGAATCTTCCTTACTTTTATTTCTTCGTTGCTTCAGATTTTCCTTTAGTTTGATTTCTGCCAAACGTTATTAGTGTTCAATGTTATTATTTTCACTCGAGTCCGTAATGTTTCTCGCCACAAAGTAGTGCGTATGATTGTATTGCAGCTCGGCTTATGCTTCTTTATTCGACAATTAACAACTACATTCGTCTTATACTTCGGCTTCACATAACATCATCTCCTCATCTGTTCAGTTCACATAATAGCTTAGCTGTGATATCAGCTGCTTAGATCTTAGTTGCACAGAAAAAAGAAGTCAGAAAAAAGAAGTCAAAAGAAGTCAGAAAAAGAAGTCAGAAAAATAATCATGTGCTCCATGGTCAGACATGGGTCGTATGGTGGCAGTCTGCGGCGCCTTTGACATACCGTTCGAGCTAAACAGTTTGTAAAGTCACACGTCTGTTGTGTCTGTTAATAAGTCTACTCGTCACATCTCGCCAGTATCCTAAATACCCTTGCGTAATATCAAAATACAAGTGTTGTTCACGTGTACGCTGTGTGAACCCGAAAACAGTCTCGTAACAATATACAAGAAAATCGCACTTTTAAACGCTGCATGATGAAAAGTCCGAGCGGGAGTAAATTCAATGATACAAAATACTATGCACCTGTCCTTGTTCTTATCTCCATCACAATGGGTTATGTTTAGATATCAATATCATGGATGATCAAGCTAATTTGGAATCCGTACTAAGACGGTCGGTAACATATCTTTAGTGGTCGGTAGCATCTTTTTATTATGTATATGGTTCACTTACAATGGAATTACATAAATATTGATTATCGACCGAATATATCAAGATCGCTTGCATAGCTGAGTGGTCTGTGTCATTGACGTTTAGTCCTTTTACTTGTGATGTCAGGGTTCGAGTGTTGGATGAGTATGATTTTTTTTTTAAATTACTTTTTTTCTTTTGAATAGGGTTAGGGTTAAGGTTAGGGTTAGTTTTAGGGTTTGGTTTAGAATGTTATCAAAAAAATTGTTGCGCGTAAAAAAGTCCCAGCTACCGACCGGTCTACGGATTCCAAATGCGCCCCGCCGAAAGCGGTCAATCTGATTATGTATATTAGTCGATATCCCCACCAAAATGGCATAATTTTCATTAGAATTGCCGACTTTATAGTTTATAAAAAAGGAATACTTTATTTATTGGTACTCTTTTAACGACATACGTCTTACCTACGTTTTTAAGTTTATCTTTTGAAAAAGCATCATGATCGTGAATAATTCAGGATGTCACAAATGGTTAACCTTTGGTTTGAAAAATGTAATTGCGGTCTGTTTATGACGATTGAATGCAAGATAAATGAATATATAAATCTAGCCACAAATTTATTTAAAAAATCTATATTTCAACGATTTACACCTTACTTCAAATTACAAGGAGAAATGATAAAACAAGTATCACACTATCTCATGCAGGTTACTCCTTCGCAATATTTGTTTAAAAAAACTTGTTACCACCGATCAACCCTAAATTGTTCATGTTTAAACATTAATTTGATAACAACGTAGTGTGGTGATGTATACAAAAATGCAAATGTAAGAGACTAGTATCCAGTGGAAAAGTGATTATAAATAAGTGGGTTTATCGCTGTGTGTGTCACATTTGTGCATGTGTTGTTTCACAAGTTAATGCGAAACTAGAATGGTCGCAATTCATCGTTTAAATCTTCTGACTTTTGCTGTAAAATATATATCGGACATTTTTGTTTGGTTGGGGACGATTTGTTTCACTTGATTTCATCATCTTGATCAAAACTCGTTGATTGTGGTCAATCTACATCGTTGTTGATCTGGAGGTCAGTTGCAAATTACTTAGTTTTGTCTTGTATAATAATAAAAGGCAACTTATCCTTTTTATAACATTAAAGCACTTCTCACTCCACTACATATCATATAATATTTCTCAATATGTGGTGTTAATTGACTCGACCAACTAGTATTTGTATTAGGTGATTTTTAGGCGATAATTCGCGCACGAAGATTCAATCCAATAATTAACGTCCATTCTCATTGAATTTCTAAAATAAAGAATTCAACATATTTGTTCTCCAGAGAGATTCCCTAGCCATTTGAATGTCAAAAATGTAATTGAAATCTGATTTGCTACGATTATTATACGCCAATACTCAACAATTTATGTGAGCTAATTAATGGCGAACAACGGTTGTCATTAATTCATCTCTGAAGACATCCTTATCGCGAGATAAAAAATTACATGGTGTCTCCGCAAATCTATCCGAATGACACATTGCCATATAAACCTTAAAATCTTTAATAATAAGGATGACCATAGGAGAGCAATATATTAATCACTATCGTAGCCGTACGCAGGATTATTTTGCTAAGGGGGCAGTAAGACAAATCCTGTGAAGTTTGTGTTTGCGGATTTGCCGCAATCTCTATGGGGTCTAAAAATAAATTTTGAAAGCCCCAGGAGTGTATTTCCGGCGATTTCTGCGAGGAACATTCTGAAAAAATTATCTGTAAGGTCTGGTAATATATTTAGACTTTTTAAGATAAACAAGCGCATTGTTAACAAAATTAAGTTTCGTGTATTCCCATGCGCGCTAACAGTCGCACCAAACGCATGTGAGGTGATTGTTTGATAGCTTACGATGTAGCGCGCGCCGCCGCAAATTTCGAAACCGTAGACGGTCGGACTGATGGTCGGTGGAATATATATATATATAGTTTACTTACAATGGGTTACATAAATATTGATTATCAACCAAAAAATGTCAAGTTCGTTTGCATAGCCGAGTGGTCTGTGTTATTGATTTTTAGTTGTGAGAGCGGGGTTCGAATGTTGGGTGAGTATATAATTTTTCCATTTTTTTTAATTTTTACTTTACTTTTTTCTTTTTAATAGGGTTAGGATTAAAGTTAGGTTGGGGTTAGTTTTAGGGTTTGGTTTGAATATTATCAAAAAAATAGGCGCGCGTAAAAAAGTCCCAAGATTCCACCGACCATCAAAGAGGTGTCCGACCGTCTACGGTTTCGAAATTTGTCGCGCCGCCACACGTACGCGAGTCCTACCGCGCGCTCTTAACAAAATCGCTGCATGGTGATCATAGCATATTAAGCATAAGTTGAAACCAAAATTTGGATTTCAATTTGAAATTTTCAAGACGAAGTATTTATGTTTACGTCGTATTTCAGCACTCGTACTAAATAATTGTCTAAATACATATAATAAATTGATAATCAAAATCGCTGCATGGTCATAACATATTATTAAGCATATAAAGTTGAAACCAAAATTTCGATTTCAATTTGAAATGTTTTGGACGAATTATTTATGTTTACGTCGTATTTCAGCACTCGTACTAAATAATTGTCTAAATACCTATAATAAATTGATAATCAATCTTATAAAAAACATATTTTGGTATTTTTCTGGGGGCACTTCATGTCAAGTGATTTGCGATTGCGTGATTTGTCGGATCAGTCGTATTTTTTTACGTAAGTCGTATTTTTTGAGTAACAGCGCTTTCGGATACTGAGCGTATTTTATTACTTGATAACGGTACACTGACGTGATACGTGGATGATAATGATAATGATGATGATGACGATGATAATAATAATGATGATGATAATGATGATAATGTTAATGATATTGTTAATGATAATGTCGATGATAATGTTAATGATAGCTAGTGTTAATAATAATGTTAATGATAATGTTAATGCGTTAATATACACAATGTTGTAGTGAATGTGCGAGAGCTCGGAGTAGACAGACGATATTCACTACAACATTGTGTTTAACGCATCGAAGCATTACCTATATATAGCGACTGCCGCATAGGCAGTACATATATCAATTGAACCAGTACATCATCGTAACCTTCGCTCTCCATCTGAGTCTCGTCAGCTCAATGGTTAGAGTGTCTCACCGGCAATCAGAAGGTTTCAGGTTCGATTCCTGTACGGGACTCAGAATCATTTTTCTGAGGATATGAGCTTGACGATCGTCAACGTATCGTCCGATAATGTTAATGATAATGTTGTTAATGATAATGTTAATGATAATGTTAATTAGTTTAGTTTATTAGATTTATCACTCTTTGGTGAACGGAATACCCCAACAGGCTAGAAGACCAATTGATAGGGGTTCCGAGGGCCTACGATTTAAGGTCGTTATCCGAGAAGACCCGAAAGTCTTACCATTTGCTGATATTATTGCAAAGGCAGCACTTTCTCCTCAATCAAAAAGACCCTGAGTGGAGGTCCCCCAGGATATGAACCTGTGTCTCCCAGCTCATAGACATGTGTGGTAACCACTAGACCACAATGTAATTCTCGTTAAATTGCCGAAACTACTCGTCATCTCACCACTAGAATTAAGGACCTTTCAACTGACATAAATTCAAACATTTTCAAGCACTTTAAGAAATCTCCGGCTTGTGAACATTAATACTCTCCATCTTGTTTCAACATTTTAGATTCTGCAAAATCAGTTTTTTGCCTGAAACTTTATATATTAAAAAAAGCTTTATATATTAAAAAAGTCCAACACGTCAACACAATATTCAGCTTATAGTTTCATCTCACTCTTTCTCCCGTATATCTTTTGTTTTGTTTATAGCTTTTTGGCTTAGTATATCCTGTAATTATCTGTCTACAATGATTTTTTATAGTTTATCTCATTAACTAAAATGCCATACATATAAGTTAATTCTTTAATTATAGCATTATAAAATTATTGAATGTAAACATAATCATTTATGTATATTAATAGTTTTGTCCGTTGACCGTTAGCACCGTTGTAATTTGAATTTGAATTTTATAATCCGTTATTCATTATATATATAAAGACACGTATATCTACTTGTAAATTAGTTAACCGTTTATCTGAACTGAAGATCGCATAAGTTTTGCCGAAACATTTCTACAATAAAAACGTTAAGGGGTTTGTCGTATATTTGAAGTTTATTAGAATATAAGAAATATACCTTCCTACATTATAGAAATTTAGAGTTGTATCTAAACTTGGGGTTTAAAGATGAAAAGGTGAATAAACTGTTAGAGTTCAACCATGAATCCCCCTGGTTAAAACAATGAGTATGAGGATAACGATATAAGGATGAGAATGAGGATGACGATGAGAATGAGGATAAGGATGAGGATAAAGATAAGAATGAGGATAAAGATCAGGATAAGGATGAGGATAAGGATGAGGATAAGGATGAGGATAAGGACGAGGATGAGGATAAAGATAAGAATAAAGATAAGGATAAGGATAAAGATAAGAATGAGGATAAAGATCAGGATAAGGATGAGGATAAGGATGAGGATAAGGATGAGGATAAGGATAAAGATAAGAATGAGGTAAGGATAAGAATAAAGATGAGGATGAGGATAAATATAATTGAGGATGAGAATGAAGATGAGGATGAGGATGAGGATAAAGATAAGGATAAGGATAAGGATAAGGATAAGGATAAGGATAAAATAAGGATAAGGATAAGGATAAGGATAAGGATAAGGATAAGGATGAGGATGAGAATGAGAATGAGAATGAGAATGAGGATAAGGATGAGCATGAGCATGAGGATAAGCATGAGGATAAGGATAAGGATAAGGATAAAGATAAGGATAAGGATAAGGATAAGAATAAGGATAAAGATCAGGACAAGGATGAGGATAAGGATAAGGATGAGGATGAGGATAAGGATGAGGATGAGGATAAAGATAAGGATAAGGATGAGGATAAGGATAAATATAAGGATGAGGATGAGAATGAAGATGAGGATAAGGATGAGGATAAAGATAAGGATAAGGATGAGGATAAGGATAAATATAAGGATGAGGATGAGAATGAAGATGAGGATAAGGATGAGGATAAAGATAAGGATAAGGATGAGGATGAGGATGAGGATGAGGGTGAGGATTCATGCTTTATATCACTATATTCTATTTTGAAAGTAATAAACGTATTCTTAACAATTACGGAATATATTTCTGTCATTATTAATGGCCTGCTTAAACCCGGCTAAGTCGACTAAGGTACTATATATAATGAAAAACTAATAAATAATAGTAATATTAATATCGGAGCTTTGAAATAAATTAGTTAGAAAGAAATTAGTTGTCCGTGGTTTCTTTCAAGCAAATGTAAATTATTTGTTTACAGCTGTCATCGTCATTTATTAAACAGCTGATGCAATTTTTTTAAAACACACGTCATAGTGTGCGTGTGATTAACAGCTGTGATCTGACCGCGTGTGAAGAAAAAGGACTGGGAATGATAGCGGCCGGATAGAAATTCAATTTTGCATCTTTAAGGTGTTCGGACGTATTTCGATTTTCAGACCTTATATCCGTTGCTAAGGAAGCTTAGACAATTAACACAATTTGCCATAGAATTTCACAGTTTTAAGAATCGATCAAGACAGTGTGTATGTAGTATATGTACGCAAAACTCTTTCGTTTGGTAATGTCATATGATGACGTCATCGAAATATGAAAATTCCTATAATCTTTTAAGGTTTTTAAGAAAAATTATTTTTTCACATGCGATTAGCATCTGGACTGTTATCTTCATAAAAGTACGTATGGATTTTAAGAATTTTTAAAAAGTAGCCGGGATATCGGATTTTTAAGGTGAGTAAACACAATAAAATATTGATAACTTCATTTTTATTCAATTTATCGATGAATCCATACATACTTTTTTGTAGATGAGAGTTTTTGTGTCTGTTGATGACGTCAATGTGACGTCATAAAATACGTCACCAGACGAAAGAACTTTGCCAACATATTCCAGACATAAAATATCTTGGTTATACCTTGAATTTATTGTCCACTCATGAAGTATATTGCGCATTAAATGACCTGTCCTTAACAACCGGTTGTTTAGCAACGGAATACTGTCCGAACACCCTTAAACAGTTGTAAATGTATTTTATTTTATTTATATCAATGCGCGGCAAGAATACAGAAAAAGGAAACTAAATGGCTTAGTATAGTTATCAGTTCCAGTGGTTTTTTACTGTCAAATCACCTGGACCGTTAACAAGGGCCGAATTATTTAAGAGAAGATTAACGCTAAATCCTGGCCGGGTTAAAATACAATCATCTCTTTTGCTCGGTATGTTGTGTATTTGTGTGATATCTCAATAGAATAATTTCAAACATGTTTTCCTTTATCTTAATAATTTCATCTACATAGTTTTCACCAATCCTGGATCAAAGATATCGAACAACTCAGGCGCGACACAGACGGTGAACTGATATTTATTATATACTGTAGATATCGACGAAATACTAGGTTTTCTCCTATTCAGAAAAATAACATTTTCATGCGAGCAATGAAGATATAATTTTTATATCTTCATATTAAAGTCATCATCACGGCTACTAGATTTCATCTATTTCAATATAATAAACAGAGCATTACGTGGCCGCTATGAAGATACCGAAATGTTAATATCTTCTCCCAATGATAATATCTCACTCGTTCGCTTCGCTCAACCAACACTCATAAAATTCGTAAAGATAAAATTCGTATCTCTGCAGGGTCATATAATATCCTCTTTATATGAACGTGTTATGTGCTTCCTAGACAGTGTTTAACTACAATTAGTTTATGATCGAGTCGGTTTTCTTTGATGTACCGCGGGCAGTATAGCATAAAGACCGTGAATACTAATTAGATAATAAATGAAGGGAAAAACTAGGGAAATCTTAGTCCAAGGTGGATAAAATGGACAAAACTTTGTTGGAAAACCTCCTCGATCATGAACTAAATCAGTTAGCATAAAGCCCTCCTTCTCGGGATCTAACTCTTACATAAAAAGGTTGGTATGGCTGCCAAAATACTGAATTTTGAGCGAAGCTCCTGTGTTGTTTGCCGCCTCGCATCCTCGCGTGCCCCCGTTATCCCCAACGAGCGAAGAAGAACCACTGGCACCCAGAGTAACACTACACCTGCAACTTTTAGCATTTTTAAGGATTTTGTAGCAATTCTGTGTGATCTTCCGAAACACATTATGTTCCACTAAATCATTTTTAAAATATATTACTATTTTAAAATTTCAATATTACTAATTGCTTTATTTGTTTTACCAAATTTATGCTTTACCTTTATGAACTTTCCGCTATTTTTGTTATTTTGACCATGTTTAATTGAAAGTAAATATCTAAATATCCTGGTTTTGCTGTCATATGAGTTCAAAATAGTTATTTTAAATATTTAATGACATACATGTAAAATATTGGTTCACCGATAATCTTGGAACTGTAGTGACAATTTTGAGTCAACAGTTGCAAACGCGGGTAAATATACAATAGGCAGAAGCAGCTGGGAATATTTAAACCTAATATTGAGTTTTAATTATTCAACATGCACACTCTTAATCATTCAGCGGGAGACGGTTGTTCAAAGCTTTTATAACTCGCTACAGGATTATAACGGTGCAGGATTATAACTCATATTATCCGGTAGATATCTTGTATCTTGCCCTATAGTTTTCCAACGGAATTTATGCATTAACCGCATAATTTATCCAGGCTTTGAACAACCGACCCATGAATCTTCTTTTAATGATTTGAGTCTCACAGGTGATTTAAATTATATTTCGGAATTTTCATGTTTAATTAAGCAGGACCATGCCTAAGAAAATTCCAAATATGGTGCCAAGCACGATGGATAGATCGGTGGGATGACTCTACTTTTGCGGATAGCAAAATTTGTCAGTCTGCCGTACTTTTGTGACATCAACTTTCTTGTTTTGTATATACTCTATATACTTTTTATTCTTTTATTTGCTCAAATATATGTATATGAAAATTTGACTGCCCCAACCGGGAATCGAACCCAAGATCTCCGAATCAACGCATCGGCGCTCTAACCACTGAGCTATTGAGACACGGTCAGAACAGTCAAACATCATATACATATTCATCAAACATCATATCATATATCATATTATCAAACATCATATCATATACATATTTATACATCGCCCCGCGACTCTCAAATCTCTACAGGAAGACATCTCATCTTCGACGAAGTAGAGTGAAGCCTCTTAGATGTAACAATTTAGTGTGATGATTATTAATATTAATGTCACAAATATTTTTCATTTATACTTTGCAATGAAAATTCGCATCTTATTTCGAAGTTTAATTATTTTAACAATACACTTCAATTGAGAAATTCGGTAATGTATTTGAAATGAAATGAAGTGGAAAATGTGAATATCCGTTATAATAGCAAAATCCGCTCAGTTTTAATTTATCCAGCAGGTGCATCTTGAAGAAAAAAACGTGTTTTAATTTGCATTCGTAAAATAATTGTAGATTTATTCTCACGTACAAATTTTATCCTCGTTATTTTCAAGGACATTCAGCAGCGACAAAGTTGGCAGCATATATTATAGCATCCCAAACGAAATATCGCTTGAAACTGAGAGATTTAACTTCAAAGTTCATGTAAGTGTTCATATCTTCATATCTTGACTATTATTGGCAACATGGATTTACAAAACAAAACAAAGGAACCTTATAGTTCTTTGTCGTTGTTACGGAAACGAAACGGCTATTTCCATGCACAAGTTAAATAAATATAATTTTTAGTAATTTGTTAGTCAACTTTTTTTATAGTTAGAGTTCAACATAACCTTGGAACACAGAAAATAATCTATAATACAAAACATATAATATCCGGTAAAAAATATTACTGCAATATAATTAGTTGAATGGCTGGTTTAGGTGAGATATTTTCTCAGTTCGGTTTCACAAGGAAATAACTTCCAGGCTAGCCCCGAATAATTAACTTTGAGTTTTGCGTCGATTTTATCCCGCGGTAAATCCCACGAACCTCTGGATTGGATCTCACCCTAGGTCATGTGTCGGTGAATGTAAGTAGAATCTGATTTTTATGTTGGGGATACTGATCTATGGTTTGGAACTGTGTTGTCTGTCAATCAAATATTAATCCTGTAATACGATTGATATACAAAATACCGCTTTGAAATAAGATTCACTTCGTCAATTCCCTAACAAGAAAGTTTAAAACTGTTAACTAGTGTTATAGAGATAAATGCAGGAGTACTATATTAAAGTGGTTTAGGATAAAATAATAGAGACGAACCTATAACTTAGAGTCGCAGAGAGTGGGTATGGCTCCGTCGACAGAGCGGCGGCCTCTCGCCAATGAAATCAAGAGTCAACTTCGTACATGGGGGCCTTAGTTATCTGTGCCGTATCAGCCCGCCCAGCGGTAAGAAGAACCTGCCGGTTTCGGCTGGTCACATGGCACCCAGAATATAGGTACAAACAGAAACTTTACAGTTCACTAGATCATCCAAGTAGATCAAGTGGTGGCACGGTTACTATTTTATGAACAAATTAAAGGAGATAAATGTGCGTTAGCTTTATAAGCGATTACATGGAGACATTATCTTACTGAACCTTATCTTACTGAACTTTTAAAAACGAGGTTCATTAGTGAGGTTCATTGGCTAGAAGAACTAGATATGTTGACTTAAATTTCGTTTGTCCTCCTTTTATACGAGTGCGGAATACTGAGTGCGGAATACTGAGGGCGGAAAAACCTTCTCAATAACTACAACCAAGCTATGGAATAGTCTGTCGTTACACTTGAGAAAGCAGCCAAATATTCCATTTGTTTAAGAAATGTTATCAAAATCATTTACTTCACTCACTCATATATACTCATAAATAATTTTCAACCTTAACATAATTTTATATGTATTTTAGTATTTTATACATTATTGTATACTACCATTGTATACATTTTTATACTCATTGTAACTTTTACACATGTCGATTATAAGATAGTCATTATTACTTGGTAAAGTATCACATCTATAGAAATTTATTTTCACAATTTCACAATTCAGGCTATTGGCGCACAATATGTTCGGGAGATCATGCACTCATCAGGAATAAATATAAAAATAAAACAATATATAACTGGAAATACGTATACTTAACAACCCCTCGCCCGTTTATAGCGTAGTTGCTTACAGTACTTCTTTTACTTGAATTAAGTAATAGCCCATTTATTTGCCAAACTGAATACTAGATGTTCAGTCAACAATATCTCTGAGAGCTTTGTATTTCTGAATTTAATTGTTTCATAGGATATCAAACTAAATAACTAAATAGCCCAAACTTTTTAATTTTTCGGTGCAGTTACAGAATACTGGGGAAGTATACTGCTGTTTCTACCATCAATCACCAAGAAATAAATTACTTGTCTCACACCATTGATGATTCCTGAGATAATCAACTCAGTAGTTAGTATAAACAAGACACCAAAGGCTGTTGAAGGAAGAAAGTGCATCTTCATAACAATGGGACCGGGTCCCCTTTAAAAAAATCAAATTCGTTCAAATGTCTAGGGGTGCATATAGTGCAAATGCATATAGGGGTCCATTAAAATTGGGTTTACTAAGACGTATTAGGGATTCTACCCCGATTGTTAGTGTGGATAGATTATATACAGCAAGTTGGTAATTCTACCCACGTTGGACTACTGCGATGTGGAGCTGGCAGGGATGTGGATAACTTAATATTGATGCTCTTGACAGGTCTCAAAACAGGGCAGGGAAACTGAATATCTTTACTAAGTCGAGACTCGAAACTGATTGGTTAATATAAACCCTAGGATTGGTACCTCTTGTAATTAGAAGAAAGTTATATACATTGTGTAATGTTAGTTAAGAAATTCCTTGAATGCATTTTATCACCATATCTAAAGAACTATTTTGGTCTAAATGAATCTGAATACATACATGTAGGAGTATTATCTATTGCCTTAATTGACAATATGTGCAGGGTTTATACAACGTTTGACTATAGTTAAAAATAGTTTTTGTAACATTGTACATATATGAATATGTGTTTATGTTTATAATAATTGTAATTTGATAGGAAACAGGACCACATTGATACCAGTTGTTTGCATTGAAGGGGCTATCCTGTATAAATATTATTGTATTATTATTTTGTATCACTTTTACATTGATCATATTCTCAACGGTATTATAGTTCCTGAAGTTCAGTGTCAACAAGACTCCTCAAATTTCAAGAACTTTCCTGAATGATTTCATCTCTTTCCCATCAGGCAGCTTTATTCCCTCCAACTTCACCAACTTTCCTCACTTCAGTACTATCGTTGCACATTTCTCAATGCCAAATTCCATTTTTGCTGTACAGCTTAAGAACGTCCATATATAGTAAATGATTGATCTTTTCAGATAATTCATATCCAGGTTTGGACTTACTTAAAATGTGGGTAAGTGGAATCATCGCACTCACGAAAAGCAAAGATGACAGCGAATCTCCCTGAAATATCCCTCTCTTGATTTTAACTTTTCCAAGTACTTCTTGTGCACAGGTTAATTCCACCCTCCAGAACTTCATCGTTTCTTCCAACAATCTTCTTATTTCCTCATCCTGCAAACACTCTAAGATCCACGAATGGGTTAACATGTCATATGCTTTCTGATAATCGATCCAGGTGATTGCCAAATTTTATTTCTCCTTTTCATTTCTTTCAACACAATCTTATCTATATATAGCAAATCACCCGTTCCCCTTGATTTCTTTCTGCAGCCCTTTTTTCTTCGGGTAAAATCATGTTTTCATCAAAGAACAAATAAATTTCCACCCAGTTAGGATTTTCCACGCAAGGGGTAGACAGGTTATAGGTCTATATAGTTACTGGAATCATTACCTTATTATCTTATTATTATTATTATTAATATTATTATTTGTCTTCTTCGCACAACTTGATGTTCGGTTGGTGTTGATCAGTGGCAGCTGTATACAACCAGTAGACTAAGGTGACACTGGGTTGTTTAGCTTTCTAATGTTTTTCTTAGTATCCTTGCTGTTTCAAGTAGCGTCGTTTTCTATATTTGCTCAATCTTTACCTTGATTCCAATTTTTCTATCCACTGTTCATGTAAACGTTTTACTCACAGCTCCTAAAGCTCCAACTACAACTGGAACTATTTCTACCTTCCTCATCGACCACAGTCGTTTAACCTCTCGCTTCAATTCATCATATTTCTCTATCTTTTCTGGTTTTCTATACACTCTATGTATTGGTCAAACTGAATCATAAAATCCCAAAGCATCTTTATCTGATTTGATTCCACCACTCCTTCGAGGGTATCCTCATACCATATTTTCCACATAGTGTCCAATGAATAATCGTTGCAACAATTGTCATGGCGTAGTCTGTACTCTCTTTGAGCAAGTTTTGTACATTCACTGATTAGGTGTCCCACGCTTTCTCCTTTTTCCCCACAGAGCCTCTACAACGGTTATTCTACTGTCTTGTCTATGTTGAACTTGATGTAGTTAGTTCTGAATGCCTGTCCCTAGGCTGCACATATCAAAGCCTGTGTTCCTGACTTTAGATCACTATTTTTCAGCCATCGCCACATCATCTCCTTGTCATGTCTTCGCTTGCTTCGCTGACGAACTGACATTATTATTATTATTGTTATTATTTTCAGTTTTCGCACAGCTCATTATCTTATAGCTGCATTTCATTGCTAAACATCAAGGTACATCCCGCAGTCTCAATATTCTTGCAGTTCCCAACAAACAAGCTTTTTGAAGTATCTGGAAATCAATTCTGATGTCTAGCCTTCCTAGCCACATATCGAAATGGTTGCTTACTGTTCCGAGTGTTCCAATAATGATGGGTACAATTGTTACTTCTTTACATTGCCATATCCTCTTACTGATAGATGTTGCATGCCCATTTGATACAAGAGTTCTGAAGAAAGAAAAGGAAAAAGTAGAAAAGTATCAAGATCTAAAAAGACAACTTTTTAGATCTTGATACTTTTCTACTTTTTCCTTTTCTTTCTTCAGAACTCTTGTATCAAATGGGCATGCGACATCTATCAGTGTGCAGCATCTATTCTTTTTATTTAGTACTAGTACATGTATATCACTATATCTGGCCGGGAATGTTCTATCTTATTATCAGTTTAGATTTTCATATCCCACAGCAGTTTTACATTTTCAGTGACATTTTCTGGGTTATGCTCATACCACTTTTCCGCATGCTTCAGTTTATATTTCTTACATAACTCCCAATGGATCAATTTTGTAGCAATTTTGTCGTGTCTCCAGTTCTTATACTGCTCTTGGGCTAACATCTTGCATTCCGAAGCAATATGTGCTATTGTCTCATCACGCTCTCCACATAACCTACAAGCAGCCAATATATCTTCTTTGTCAATCACTTTCCTGATGTACCTTGTTCGTAATGTCTGATCTTGTGCCGCCATCAACATTCCTTCTGTTTCTTTCTTCAGGTTTCCTATTTTTAGCCAATCCCAGGTCTTACTATCTCTACCCTCCTCTGTACTTGTGTAGAATTTCCCATGTATAGATTCTTTCCTGTATAGTTATCTCGTCTCGAATTCTGGATTCTTTTTCTCTTTCCCTCCATCTAACATCTCCTCCTTTCCTATACTGCTATCAATAGTTTCTCATCACTACATTCAACATATATTCGCAAGCTATTTACTTCAATATTTACACAATCCTCCACACTAATTAGCCCTCTACCTCCTTGACTTCTTTGAAGTAAAGCCGATCAACATCGCCCTGGGGGTAGAAGGCTCTATACACTGTTAGAAATTTTCTTGTTTTCCTATCCATCTTTCGAAGTTCTTCGTTTGTCCTCTTAATAACTCCTGCACCGTACCTGACAATAGAAACAGCTCTTGAATTTATGGCAGTGATGCTATTATTATTATTATTATTATTATTATTATTCTCGAACTCACAGTCGGATTTGAATCCAATCTACTCAATAATGCCACCCGTAAGAGACAGAAGTATCAGGAACTAATTACGGAACAGAACAACAATTATGAACAAGTTAAATTTGTGAATCTGTCCATCAGCTCACTCGGAGTCTTCAGTCAACCATCATTAGAATTTATTGAAATGCTGAAAGATCTCAAATTTGACGAACGTTGCCGAAAGTACTTCATGAAAAGAATAATTAACATTTGTATAAGAACCTCATACTATATTTTCTGTAAACGTAACAAAACCTGGGACAACCCAACACTAATGCAAAACTAATATTATATATAATATATATCGTTAATTCAAGTAGACATTGGTGAACTACCTGTAAAAGAGAGGTTTATCATTGTAGTATATATCAATTATGAATAAATAAAGTTTACATTATAATTAACAAGGCACGTACAAAACAACGATCTCTCGTCATATCACTATTAGACCTTAAAAATGCATTTGGTGAAGTTCATCATAACCTCATAACCGAAGTTCTTCATTACCATCACGTTCCTGATCACATCAATAATCTTATCCAAAGTCTCTACACTGATTTCCAAACTTCAATCATAACCGAAGAGTTCAACACACCTTTCATTAGAATTGGCGGTGGTGTCCTTCAAGGTGACTGTCTCAGCCCCCTCCTCTTTAATATCGCATTTAATACATTCATCCAACACATTAAATCGGACAAATATCGTCAGCTTGGCTTCTGGAAATTAAACGAAAATGGTATCCCATTTAATCCAATCCACTGGTTTTAATTTGCAGATGATGCTGCCGTTATTAGCGGCCAAGAAAAAGAAAACCAAATGCTTCTCAACCGATTTACAATTTGGTGCCAGTGGGCTAATTGATTATCCGAGTTGACAAATGTTCAACATTTGGCATAAAAAAAAACTCAACAAAATCTGTCCAGTATCTACCTAAGTTATTCGTCAATAACATACTTATTCCACGAGTTGAAAACGGCAAATCATTCCGTTATTTAAGTCGCTATTTTGATTTCAATATGTCAGACCAAGATCACAAGTCAGAATCATACGACATGATTAATAACATAATGAACGAAATTGACGAACTACCACTACATCCAAAAAACAAAATTCTCTTGTACAATCGCTATCTTCTTTCAAAGATATCCTGGCACTTCACCGTTTCTGATATACCAAAAACTTGGGTCTGCGAACAACTAGACAGTATCACGTCAAAATTTATTCGAAAATGGCTAGAACTTCCCATTTCTGCAACTAATTAGCAACGTTCTGCTTCCTCACAACAAATTAGGTTTCAACATAATTCTTCCCTCGACCAAATTTCTCCAGTGTCAAACCGTCTCCCGATCTGTTTTAAAGTCTTCGCCAAACGAAGAGATCAGAAATCTATGGTCGGTCACTAGCAATCACAAAAATGTTCAATACGATAATACAAAAATACAAAAGATGTCCTGAATGAAGTCAGAAAAGAACATGAAGATAGGCTTCAAAATCACCTCATTTCACAAGGTTCCTTCTTCTCAAACATCGTTAAACATTCTACATCCACGTTCAACTCCATATGGTCCTCTGTCCAAAGCAAACTTCCTAAAAATATCTTTAACTTTACCATCCGGTACATCAACAACACACTTCCGACACGCAAAAACCTGTCGAAATGGGGAATATCAACAACATCTGATTGCTCTTTCTGCTCAGCTCCTGAGACCTTGCTTCATGTTGTTGCTGGATGCAAAACATATCTGGATGAGGGCCGCTTTACTTGGCGACACGACTCTGTTTTAAATTTCATCGCACCACATTTAAATCGGTACAACATTCTGAGCTTTACGCTGATATTCCTGGCTGTATCAGCCCATCTGTTCTTACTGGAGATCAATTTCGTCCTGACCTTCTAATAGCAATTGCAAACAAAATTCTTTACATTCTCGAACTTACTGTCGGATTTGAGTCTAATCTTCAGATCAACGCTACCCATAAGAAACGCAAGTATAAACGGCTTCAAAAACGATCTCCATGTGGGAGCAATCATGGTAAATACTTGAAGCAGGTATATACATCTATTGTGATATGTAAGGAGAATTTGCATGTTGTTTAGCTATAATCGGTATCGTAAGCGCATTTGTTTGTATCACGAGCAGTCAGGCAGAACTAAGTGGAACATGTGTTAAATGTTTATTCGAATACGATTTTCGGGCGTTGTGTGCGTATGGTATGGCGTCGACGCGAACGTTTAGGAAGCCTAAAAGTGGCGAAGAGGAGAAGCAAATGCTCGAAAATGCTGTCCCTAAGTCAACCCGTAGCGTTAATAAATGGTCTATCAATATGTTCTCGGAGTGGCAGGCAACAAGGTTAAATAAGAAAGCTTCAAACGAACAAAGCAATTCAGCTGTTGATACTTCAGTAATTCAAGACTTGGATGTCAACTTGTGTAGCATGTCGGCCGAGACACTCAATTTCTGGTTAACGAAGTTTGTTATGGAGGTGTGTAAAGAGGACGGAGAATGTTATCCTCCTAGAACGCTCTATAGTATTTGTTGTGTTATTCAATTTTTCCTAATAAAATGTTTTGTTCATATTACACTGTTTTCCTTAGCCTCATTAGTATTATTTATATAAAAATGCTCACCCTTATTAGTATTCTTTATATAAAGAATACTAATGAGGTTGATGGTGTATTACCAGTTTTAAAGATGTATGCATGTGACCTATTTTCTCGATATGATTGGTTCATTTCCTTATGAATTATTAATGAGTTTTTGAAATTTAATTAACGATCAGCGCAAAAACTATGAAAAAGTTAAGTTTGTCAATTTATCAATCAGTACACTTGGAGTTTTCGGACAGTCGGCATCACTAGATTTTGTTGAAATGTTAAAAGAGCTTGAATATGACGCACGCTGTAGGAAGTATATTTTAAAGAAAATAATGAACATATGTATAAAGAGCACGTACTATGTTTTCTGTAAACGCGACAAAGAATGGAATAACCCAGAACTATAAATGAACATCTAATCTGTTATTATCATACAAAATCAGTTCAAGTAGACATTGGTAAACTACCTGTAAAAGTAGTTATTATCAATAAAATGAAGTTTACATTATTATTATTATTATTATTATTATTAATAATAATAATGCTAAATGCAGATACCATATTTCGATGGTTATTAATACAAAAGCCATATACGTGCAACAATTAATGCATGGCATTGTGTAGTATAGTATCTAAATTATATCATGACATACCTAGCCTGCTTGTTGACAATGATCTAGCTGACACAATACTTTTCAAACCCTAACAATTTCTGCTAACATGCGAAACGGTGGCACTAATCATGTTCTTGTCACGTGGACATTCACGGCATAATTTTCATAATTACTTTGTTAAAAATAGGTACGCAATGCGAACATATGACTACTGCTATTAAGGATAGAATATGTTGACTAAAGAAACAATGCATGAAAATGCGTAAAAAGCACACAGAGCTAGCTCAGATGCTACCTGAAAGACTTTATGTTTCCTTATATTTAAACATTGTATAACTTTTATACCGCAGTCGTCGTTTTAACTGAACTTTGATTGTACCTGTTTCACGTAGTAGCCTTGGTAATGTATTTACAATGTGGACAACATCAGCAGGCACATTCACAACATTGCCATTTATCTTAAATTTATTACCCCTTGGTGCTTGCATACTGTAAGCTTCAGAAAGGCTAATCTTGGTGCAACAAGTTTCCAACTGATTTAAAGTCTCCAACTGATTTAAATCAAAACTTTCTAGCTTTTCTGGAAATACCATCCCATTTTTTACAGCGAAAGGAGGCATTTTATTATTTTTAAAATGTTTTTCACATGTTCTGCAGATCCACTCAATATTATCAACAGATATTTTGTTCAAAAAGTGTTGTGACAGAGTGGGGTCTGTGCATGCAACTTTAGTTTTTCGGCAGAATTAACACTATGCCTATACCACAACTGGTCACAACAAGTCACAGTTTTCCTTCTTCGATCACATTCTTGTTGTTTTGAGAGTTTATTCTGTCTCTGTTCATCGGATTCATTTGCTCTCCTATTAATATAATTTACTTGCTGTGCCTGCAATCGACACCGTCTCTGCCATCAGTGGATTTATTTGCTCTCCTACTGTATTTATATTATTTGCTTGCTTTGCCTGCAATTGATTCTGTGTCTGCTCACCAGATTCATTTGCTCTCCTATTTATATCATTTACTTGTTTTGTCTGCAATCGACTCTGTCTGTGCTGATCAGATTCATTTGCTCTCCTATTTATATCATTTACTTGTTTTGTCTGCAATCGACTCTGTCTGTGCTGATCAGATTCATTTGCTCTCCTATTTATATCATTTGCTTGCTGCGCCCGCAATCGATTCTGTCTGTGCTCATCAGATTCATTTTCTCTCTTTTGCTGTTTATACTCACTTTCTCTCTTATGCTGTTTTGCTGCCATTAAAGCACTTTCTGTATTTTTTCGTTATAAATAATTCATGCGTCTAGCTTGCATACGCTTATTTCTATGTTCATCTGGATCTTCAATTTCTATTTTTTCTCTTTCACACTCGTCAATCGTTTCCATCTCATATTTCTCATCACTCTTATTTGTAGCAGTTACCTTGAGGATTCTGATTATTTAGTAATTGCTCAAAGTAATGACCAATACATGCCTCATTGACCAAAACACCTTTCATTTCAAAAGGAACACATGTTCTTCGATAAGAAGTAATCTGAAAAAATGCAAGTATGTTTTCAAGGCCATCAACAATGAGCAAGACATATTCCATGCATGTCTCATGAGTGAGAGTCAAAGATTCTATAACTGTTGTTCAACATGTTAAACACTGCAACTGTGTTACAATCAATAGTTAACAAGCAACACTCATAATTTGTTTCTCCTCCAAAAAATATCTCTGTAAATGCATTTTTAATTATATTTATGACATATAATACGGTGTCATAAATAATTCACCACTTAACGATTCCACACTATAGGTTAAATTATATGTTTTCTCATTTATTGATACCATAGCACTAATAGCAGGAACATCCGTCAACAACAAGAAGTCTTTTTAACGATAAAAAATATTATTAAATATAATATATGATAAAAAATATTAAATCAGGAGAATCCCAAGGTGTCAATATGTGGTTTAATGTATTGCAACGCATTGTTTACCTGCATTATCCGAACTTCGACTGATCTCCTTGACTAAAATCAGCACGGAGAGTTTCAAATATATCAATTATTTCATATACTGTTAGAACCTGGGTTTTCTTCTACGTCATTTGACAGCGGCCTTAGAAACAATAGTACATAAACATGATAACACATCATTTGATGGAACCAAAACATAACTTCATTCGATCTTTCACGTATAAAACATTAACATTGTATTCCAAAACGACCCTTTTAAACGACGTTCGTTATCTTTACCTGCCATAAATATGCTGTGACAGCCGATTCTTGATCGATATTGTTCTAATGTAATGCCCATTTTGAAGTATTTGCAGTAGTTTAGATGACGTCACACTTAAATTTGCAATAACAAAAAAACGCGTGTTTCTCGCGTGGGTTTGACAATTTCTCGAGGATACGACAAGTGCAACCAATAACAGTCAAAAACATTCCTAACGCGAGGCTCAATCGGACCGAACCGGTTTCACTTCCGCTGCCCCACCCCCACTAACAACTTAGCGATCTTGTCGACATCTGACGATACACAAAATTGTAGTTTCCACTGCGCATAAATATGACACGTTTTAAATCTTATTTCATACATAACATAAGGCTTGATCACCCATAGTAAACTATGTAAACTATGCAAATATAAGCTATATTTTGTACAATAAGCCATGTTATGTATGAAATACGTTTTAGGCCCGGAACGTGTCATATTTACTGTCGAGTATGACGTAAGTGCGGTCCGAGACAAGCATTACTCAATCACTCAAGCAAGATCACGCCGATATTGTGGCTCCGCGGTAGTCACAAAAATAAAGATAGCGTACTGCACGCATCCCAATGCCAAGTTGAACCAAGCTCTGCAATTAGCAGTCTGTAACACTTTTAAACGTCTCTACACAGTGAGCAAGATATGGCAATTCGGAAGATTGTAGAAGATTACCGTGACGTTTGTGTCAGTTTGCCCAAGAGTTTGCCGACTGGTTACGGAAAATCATTCGTATATCAAGCCATTCCGATTGCTGCTGATATTGTTCGTGGATACCTACATGAGACAAGTAAAGTGATAATTATTTTACCTTTAAAGGCTTTGATGGACGAAATTCAGTGGCTGTAAATAGCGATCCGGCTTTTCGGGTGGAACCGTCTGCACGCAGGCTATCTTTGCCCGAATAGAATTAATTTTCACAGGTTGAGGATGGACGTCGCCGCATGTTATAACGATATTGTACAAGTATTAAAAGAGACAATTTCAGTTGTCGAATATCGCAGCCTTCTATGAAGAAATCTTAAACGAGTGATCAGGAATCCTTTATAAATCGAGATGAAATTTACTTTACAAGCATGAAAAACGTCTCCCGCTCACTTGGGTATGTAATATGTATCTCAGCAGAAGGTCACGTATCGTACATGGAATTCATGGATAAGTTTATATGATCAGTATGAACTATATTTAGCATGGTATATTCGAGAAAACTTTAAAACTAGCAATAAAATTACAAAGCATATAGGGAAACACGACTGACCGCCATAACAACTGACTTGCAGACAGCTGCAATTAAAACAAAAATTTGACAGCAAAATTACTAGTGTGGTATAAGTGTTATTTATGGAATATCCTTTACATTGTTTACAGTTTGATATTCATGCTGCAATTGTGGCCGTGTTTATTTTTGTTCATTGTTTACGGTGTTTTTGTTGGCCGTATCAATTTGCGACGGAAAAATCGACCACCAGCTGTTTGTGATAATATTTGCATATTATTTACCGTGGTCATGCACTTTCGGTCTCTCGCGTAAAAGCTCAACTTCTAGTCCAACTTCTAGTCATGCAAACATTAAATTCTAATTGTTACAGAGCTTGCAAAGAGGGGAAAGTCATTATAAGCTAGCATGTATGAAAACAAACATGACGTGCTAAACCTCGGCGCACGCTTGATTGCTGATACTGGACTATTGCTGGCATAGCGTCTGGCTGCTATTAATAGCTCAAAATGCGGTTTGACTCCCAAATGATTGCAAATGGGCTATTTTCTTTTGTTATGGCCACAAGAATTATGGGTAAAAGCGGACAAACATGGATATTCACGTCATCTCGACGGAGTGCTATTCCAGTTGACTTTCGCGTACTATCGATTACTATCGAGTTATTTCGCGTACTATCGAGTACTACTGTCGCAAGGCCTGTACATGCACGACGAGGCCCCACCGAGCGTCGTGTATTAGTCGCAAATTAATTAAAAAGGCCTGCTTGGACGAAGTAGTGAACTGGATACTTTTTTGTGGTTAACATTCGTTAGAGACGTGGCCGAAAACGTAGTGAATCAATGAACGGAACCATAGACGATACATGGACGATCGTCAAGCTCATATTCTCAGAAAAATTATTCTGAGTCCCGGACAGGAATCGAACTTGTAACAACCTTCTGATTGCCAGTGAGACGCTTGTATCGTCTGTCTACTCCAAGCTCTCGCACATTCACTATACTGCAGCAGTGCATGCATATTAACACGTCGAATAGAACATAGTCAATGGTCCGGAAACTCTGCAAACGTCAAAGCAGTTAACAAACGAACTACGATTTATGTTGGACGGTATCCTTTACCTTACTTAGCCTGCGTAGCCGGCGGTTTTTTAGGGGTTGGGGTTTGGGAACGAGCAAGCGGGCTGCACAAATATTTTGCATTAAGTTAATTGATTAATATTTAACAGCACGGTTGAACGATTTAACGTTAACGTTGCTATTGGATGATTGGTTCATTATACCAAAAAAACAATGTGTTCATGAGTAACCGTCACCGTGCAGAATTTAATAAACGTGAACAAAAACATAGAACAAAAACTTTCGTCGAGTTTCCAGACCATATTTCCATTGACACATGTAGTTTGATCGAGTGAAATGCCAAATATTACCTATTACATGTATATATATATATATATATATATATATATATATATATATATATTATATATATATATATATATATATATATATATATATATATATATATATATATATATATATATATATATATATATATATATATATATATATATATATATATATATATATATATATATATATATATATATATATATATATATATATATATATATATATATATATATAATATTGTATATATATATATATAATCAATATTGTATATATATATATATACAATCGCCTGAAGATCGTCTCGACAAACGAGGCGTGAAACTCGGAGTAGCGATGTTTCAGTATTAAGAAATTTATTAAAAATTTATATATATATAAGTTCGTTTGCATAGCCGAGTGGTCTGTGTTATTGATTTTTAGTTGTGAGAGCGGGGTTCGAATGTTGGGTGAGTATATAATTTTTCCATTTTTTAAAATTTTTACTTTACTTTTTTCTTTTTAATAGGGTTAGGATTAAGGTTAGGTTAGGGTTAGTTTTAGGGTTTGGTTTAGAATATTATCAAAAAAATAGGGTGCGTAAAAAAGTCCCAAGATTCCACCGACCATCAAAGAGGTGTCCGAGCGTCTACGGTTTCGAAATTTGCCTCGGCGGCGGCTTCCGTGGCTCGGTGGTTGGAGCGCTGCGCAGGGACGTGGCGAAGGAATCACGATTGGGGGGGGGGGGGGGTGTCATATGATAGTGACCAACTTTTTGCGTTTTTGTGAAAATTTTCGAATCAGACACATGAAGGGGGAAAAGCGAGAATTGATCGAAAAAATTGTAATGTATAAACAGCGTATTTAGGTGTTGGGCAAAAAAAGACAAGGCAGTTAGGCAAAAACATCTTATGTTTATTGAAACAATCAAAAGTTAATCTAAAAGTAACCAATAGGCAAAGTAAGTAATATTTAACAATTACAGCGGTAATCTAGTATTCCATAGTTAGCTAGGCAATGCTTATTCTTCGACATCTTACATTTGCCCAATTGTCAACTGCTCTTTCGATGTTAATCTTGTCAACAACGTCTCTTTCACAGTAAAGCAGCATGAGGCTGTCCAATCTTTCTTGAGACATTGTACTTCTTAAGTAGTTCTTAAGGAGCTTCAGACGACTAAAAGACCTTTCGCTTTTGCACACGGATGGTGCGAAGTTAAGAATAAGCGGTAAATCTTAGCGACGTTTGGAAAAAGCTTGAGCTTTTGATGGCATTCAATTGCGAGATTTGCTGCATCCCTAATTGTAAAAGGCTCTAAGGGATCTGTTTTCTTCGCCTTCTCTTTATCGCAATAGGACAGAAAAATCCCTATCTCAGCAGTGAGTGCATCTGGATCTGGTATATCATTGGGGAAAACTGCAGCAAGTTTTTCTACTTTGTCAGTACTTGGCATTGCATTTGGATCAAGTACATCAATCAGAGGCCGGAAGGAAGTCTCCAAAGAAGTGATCTTAGACGACAAAACACTTGTCATTGTGTCTAAAAATGCAAACACTTCCTTTCGGAAAAACTGGTCATGGTTAGACTGATTCCAGTCTCTGGAGCAGTATCTAATCTTCTAGGTGGTACTCTTTTACGATGAATCCTCCGGAACTCAGCTTCAGCATCGACATCAAACTGCTTGGCGAAAAGACATTCCGCTTGAATTTCATTATCAATAGCACTTTCGTCCTTGCGAATGCGTTCCAAACTTTCCTTCGTTTCTAGCATTGCCAAAAGCGCACCACTGACATCAAGCTCTTCGGTCTGCAGAATGTCAATCATCATTTTCATTTTGTACATTACGTTCTTAATGAACATAATTGTAAAAATGAAATCAAAGCTTTTGATCTTGGTGAGAAGACCAAATGCTTTGTTTTGACTTTCTTTGTCGAAACTTTCGTCGGAAGAGATTTCTTGAAGGCTGCAACAAATTTCTTCGTAACTGACCCAAATAGCTTTAATGGCCTCTGGTCGGGCACTCCATCGCGTTTTGGATAGGTTTGTTAGCTCCAGGTGCTTTCCAGCGTTCTTCAGCATTTCACTTAAATGAAAATGACGCTTAGTGCTTGCTGAAAAGAACACATACAATGCCTCTAACGTGTCGTACATGTAACTAATAATACGGCTTGCATTTGACCCATGCTCAACCGCCAAATTGGATCCATGAGGTAGGCAAGCTGTATAGATTATTGGATGTTCCAATAATTCCGACAAGACTTGTTGAGCACCCTTGTACTTCCCAGACATTGATGAAGCACTATCGTACGTTTGAAATCTGATAGTGTCCGTTTTGATTTTTCGCTCTTGCACTGATTCTAAAATTGCTTTTGCAAGCCCAGCACCTGACTTATCTTGAACTTCCTTTGTTTCCACAAGGCGTTCCTTTCTCGTTAACATACCGGACAGCAACCGTAAGTTGATCGACATTCGACACATCGGGAGTCGTATCAGCGATGACTGCAGTGAAGGAAGCGGCGTCTAGCTCTTTATCTATCAAAAACTTGCATTCATCAGCGAGAAGTTTGATAAACTCGTTTTGGCTATCTGAGCTCATATACGTCGTTTTGTACTTCCTACCAGCACGGGACTCAATCCAGCCTTTTAGTGAAGGGACATATCTGCTCATCAGTTGAACTAACTGACAGAAATTTCCTTCAGCTTCACTTTCATGGCCCCGAAATGCAAGACCTTGTCGGCATGTCCAATAGGATTGAGATGACCTCCCTTTGTTTTTGGACTTGCTTTTTGGAAAAATCCTCTAATGAGGCTTTGTGCGATTTGCTGCTAAAATGCTGACTTAACTTTCCCGGTTTGCCTTTCCCCTGGCTGCCTTTCATCTTATGCCAGGTTCTGATACCAGTTATCCACGCGTCTTCTGCCTTTTGGCGGTCAATGGCATTGGGAAATAGTGAGTAAACGAAGCAATGGGCTGAATCTTTAGTTGAAATACTGTACTCCAAATAGGGATATTCGTTGTACCACGACGCAGAAAACCGGCATTGGGATGATTTCTTGGCTTCAGCATTCTTAGGGAAAATGTTTAGTTTAGGCTGACAAGGGCCAAGATGGATTAGGTAGTTTCTGTCAGCGTCTGATAATGTTGCTGGCCTCTTTCCTGGGTCTGCATAGTTCTGTACTATGACCACATTTTGATTCTCGTGGTCATCTTCGATGTAATCACTTTCACTGCAGCGTTGCTTGAGGTATTCTTGGGCAGTTTCTTCAACCTTTTCGACAGCAGCAGAGATACTCTGGCAAGAAAATATTATCTCATTTAACATGGCATCGATGTCGATGAATGGGGCATCTCGAAGACGACTGGAAAGTGCTGTAACCTTTCCAACAACGAACTCCAGATTTCCGGCAACCGACAGCAATGTTTCTGGCGAATAGTTACAATTTTCCTTGCTGGCTTGGTGTTGACTTTCTTCTCCGAATTCCTCGTCCACAGACGTCACCTCTTCCATGCTTTCACTTGATGTTGTAGTTGCAGTCTAGTAGCAAGAATAATTTGAACTATTAGCAGTGCTGAACTCAAATTTTACGGACACTAAATTTGAAAATAGCAGAGGAAGTAGACAAGTAGTCTCTAAATTTAAAGAATGAACCAAAGATAAGTGATACTTCTCTTTCCAGAATAGAATCAGAATTGCTTGAACTGTCACAAATCTCCTGATTCTCCTTAGGTTCTTCAGTTAACAATTCATCATCATGAATTAACAGGGCTGAATCTTCCTGAATAGGAGAAATATGTCTCAAGTAACAATGTAACTGACTTTCCTTAGTTTCCCCAATACAATCCACCAAAACAGGATTTTATTAAAGTATAGTAAACGAAATTGTAAATGCATCTAAAATTCGTTGCAAAGAAAACAAAACATCAAATTTTCCTGTTTTACAAAACCTCAGCTTCTGAGACGGAGCCTTTGCTGGCTAATTCTGAAGATGTAATACCTTCGCCTGCATTGTCGATTTCAAATTCTATTTCTTCGAAAAGATCCATTTGATTTAGACAAACCCGTCCTTGCGTGATAAATTCTTGGTTTTCCTATGAAAAAATGTTTACACAGGTGTACTGTATAAATATATACTACATTTTTAATTAGACTAGAGTTACAAATGGCAGCGGAATTACAAGCGACGAAATTACTAAATGGCAAATGCTTAAAATTCGTTACGCCAATTTACGGTATTCCGTCGAACTCAGTTTCTGCGCGCAAAACTATTTCGCGCATACATTGGTATGCTCGGTTGGAGCATCCTAACACACATGTGGACACATGCTCCCCCTAACACACCTTCGTTCTTCTCGGTTGGAAAAAACTTCGCACATCCGAAGCCTCAGGCTTAACATTTTCAGCAACGACTCTTACAGGAACCTTCTTTCCGCCGTGTCTTTTATCTATATGTGGGTATTTCGGAAAAACTCCCAGTTCATAGACTTGTCACAAGGTATGCAAAGCACTTTTCGTCTGCTTTTCCGCGCCCGTTTTCCCTGCTTTTCGTTACCCATCAGGGTCGGACAATCACTAGATAAACACATAAAAGATGTTCTGTATGTATTAACTGCGATATGTCTAATGTCTGAAATACAATAACCACGCTTATTGTAAAAAATGCATGCGAAATCGCCAATATGCGATATCTACTCGCGTAAAAGTATCCAAAATGTCTCCAAAATATAAAATAAGTTCAAAAACGAATTACATGAAGTATCGCACTTCCATCCTTATGAAACCTTTATTCAAAATGGCTGCCGAACTGGCAACAGAGTAAGTCAGTGAGAAATTTAGAAAGGATAAAAATATGACCTTTTTTAAGAAGTTTTTAGTTGGGTTTGACAAGGGTTTATGTTCAAACGAGTTTAATAAATGCGTTGACAAGCGTATGTCAGTATGTGAATAATTTGAGCTGGCCGCTGGGCTGCAACGTTTTTGTATGAGCTTTTCTAAAATGATGAAATTAGACTAATATTAACATGCATCACAACATTAAATTGCACAACTGACTTACTTAAGGTTTGCAAATTAGCCAAATGACATGCGAGCTTGTGATAAAGTTCAAAACCATTGATCCGTATCACTCCTTCAAACAATTGAGCCTCGGATTTCAATGGTCTGCGGTCTCCCGTCTCCAGATCGAAAATACTTCACTACGGAATACATCAACTGTACTCACTTAAATACAATTTTTGCTGGGGATGTTTGAGCGCTATTGACCAACTGTTGACCGACAATTGATAAAAAAAACAAATTTTAGCTTTTTTTTCTGTGTCACCATTTTTATTTTGGCCAGCAGCAATCCCTTGTGTGACCAACTTTTTGCTATTTATAATTATTGGGGGGGGGGAGTGTCGCATCCCCCACACCCCCAGTCGCCACGCCCCCAGCGCTGCGCTATCATCGCAGAGTCGCGGGTTCAATTCCCAGCCGGAATTAAGGCCTTAAAGTTGCATTTTTCGCAACTGGTTCCGGTTTAATAATTATTAAAACATTTGTGGAAACACCATGTAGATAATTTTATTAGCTGAGCTTTCGTCTCGTAGGACTCGAGACTTCATTTGTTTCGAACTAATTGTAATTTTATTACTAATTTTAATTTGATTACGTAATTCTTGCACGCGCGCGCGCTTTACCTTTAATTACCGTTGAGTTAGCATTTACAAATGTCGTATAATATGAGGTGAGCCAACACTCACTTCTTTAGTTTGCTCTGATGAAGTCTCGAGTCCCACGAGACGAAAGCTCAGCTAATAAAATTATCTACATGGTGTTTCCACAAATGTTTTAATAATTATTAATCACCACCATGCAATCCTTCAAGAATTTAATGGTTCCGGTTTGGTCTTAAAATGTATGTATTCCAACACTCGAAATTTTCCTTCACCATAGATCCTTTCAACATGTAGTTTGATCGAGTATTTGCCTATATATATATATATATATATATATATATATAGGTAATATTTGGCATTTCACTCGATCAAACTACATGTTGATATATATATATATATATATATATATATATATATATATATATATATATATATATATAATATATATATATATATATATATATATATATATAACGGCGATGTTTAAATATGAAAATTTCTGGCTGCCCTGACCGTGTCTCAGTGGTCAGAGCCTGACCGTGTCTCAGGTCTCAGTGGTCAGAGCGCCGACGCGTTGATTCGGAGACAGTTTTAACTGAGTGGACTGACAACTAGATGAGCAGTGTCTATATAGGTCAATCAGCAATCGCGGACAGCTATTTCGCCCTATTTGGAGCTCGTCAGCGTCAGCGGGTTGAAGTCCAAATACTATGAAATAGGTATAGACATAACGATCTAAAAGATGGGATATGGAATATACCGTACTGAGTTGATTATAACGTAAGAATATGCATAGGTAAATGTTTCAATAAACAACCAAAAGAAACAACATTTGAAATAAGATGTAGTAAAACCACTCGCAAAATTGCACTAACGTTTTCGCTTTTTTGTAAATCTTCAGGTGTATGCGTGTATATAATGAGTGGTTCGGTGTCTAGTCGCACTCCGTCTAGATGACGTCAGTATCCATGTTTGTCCACATTTACCCATAATTCTTGCGGCATAACAAAAGAAAATAGATCATTTGCAATCATTTGTGAGTCAAATTTGGTTTGTTTGTCCGCATTTTGAGCTATTAATAGCAGCCAGACGCTATACGCTACATTTACATTCATTTTCTTACGTCATTTACTTGTTATGCTTTATGTTGTTAAATCTATTTACATATATGACAGATCGGTATCTGAAAGTAAATTATTGGTTTTCTAGTTCTAGTTAGAATTCAAGTTCGGTTTTAAGTTTTTGGTTGTCGACGATATTTAACTAAAGCGCAATTCTCAACATTTATTGCCTCTAGTTACAAAATGCCAAAAACCAAGATGTGGAACATGTGACTATTTAATTACAGGAAACTCAATAAAATTAAAAAACGGAAAGGTTTGGACCATAAAGTCATCAATGAACTGTAAGGCAAAGATGTAATCTATACAATAATTTGTCCAAAGTGCTAAAGCCTCTATGTTGGACAAAGAGAATCTGCGTTAGAGAGTAACCTTACTGCAAGGAACAGATAAACATAAAGGGTATCGGCATCTGATTAGACTGATGCAACCAGATGGTAAATAGATTTAACAACATTAGCATAACAAGTAAATGACGTAAGACAATGAATCTATATTCATGTATTAGACACCGAACCACTCATTATATACACGTATACCTGAAGAGCTTACAATATAGCGAAAATGTTAGTGCAAGTTTACGTGTGGTTTTACATCTTATTTCTTTTGGTTGTTTATTGAAACATTTACCTATATAGAACACTTGTGTTTGTTAACGAAACGATTTTACTATATAATATATATGTTTAATTGATATATGAGAGGATTTAATATTGTCAAATACATATATGGAAAAAGTGACTGCCCCAACCGGGAATCGAACCCTGGTCTCCGAGCTCTGACCTTCACGGTCAGAACAGTCAGTGATTTTTCCATATACATATTAAATTCGCCGCTTTCACTTAACACCAACAGGCAGACATTGCATCTAACCATAATGTGGAGAAAGGCCTCTCGAGCGCACTTCCCAAAGTAGCTACTTAAATTGCTACCTAAACTTCAATATGCTGGACGATGCAAATCATACACCTGATAACAAACTGGTAGAATTTTACAACCGGTATTGTTTACAGAATATGGTATAGAACAACATCTACTTCTAGTACTCTATTAGATGTTTTACTCAGCAGCCATCCTGACAGATATTGTCACAGGAACTCTCAAACTTGCTGATCATAACCTTATATTTACAATTCGAAAACAAAAGCTCCCAAGACCATGCCCAGCAAGGCTTATGTATCGTAGTATGAAATGTCTTAATGTGGAGTCTCTTAATACAGATTTGGAAGAAGTAGCTTGGGATTCAGCATATATATTTGAGGTATTGGTGATGTTTTTGCACATTGGTATAAATTATTTATTGATGTCCTTGAGAAACATGCCTCCTACAAGAAAAAGCTTGTTCGTGGTGACCAGGTACCTTGGTTCACCCCCAAGATTGCCAAAGCTATTATAAAGAGAAATAAACTCTACAACAAATTCAGAAAATATAGATCCAATGAAAACGGGGAAGCTTAGAGAAAGCAAAGAAACATTGTAACATTTTTGAAACGTCGTTCTCTTAGATCGTTTTCATTGCCCAAGTATCAGATGAATCTAAGCACCCTGGCTAATTCTGGAAAAGATTTAAACCATTGCTTCCTAACAAAGCTACTAGTAATGATAAAATCCAGCTAATTAAAAATGGTCAACTTTTGACGGATAACACTGTCATTGCAAATACATTTAATGAATATTTCATTAATTTGGCATCAGCACATATACCACCTGATCTTCATAATGTAATTATCGTCCAATCTCAATCCTTTCAGTTCTGTCCAAAGTATTTGAAAAAGTTCAGTTTGATCAGTTATATGAATATTCCCTTAGCTTCTTGAGCAATAATTTATCAGACTTTTTAAAGGGTCATTCTTGTTCAACAGCTCTATTAAAGCTGACCAAAGACTTCCGTATTGCCCTTGATACGAATAAAAATACAGCAGCCATGCATAACTGTAGATTTGTCCAACGCTTTTGACTCTGTTTGCCATGGTTTGCTACTTGCCGAAAACTGGAAGCTTATGGCCTCTCTGATCCTGCTCTTCTCCTTCTTAGCTCATATCTATTTGAGAGGAAATATATTATTCAACATTTTTATTAATGACTTAAATTTTGTCGTTCAAAACTCCTCGTTGAGATTGTATGCAGATGATACAACTGAATATGCATCTCACATCATCCCTGAGAGTCTACGAGCAAATCTGCAAATTGATCTCAATCGACTTACAGAATGGCTAAATCAAAATGTTCTATTGGCAAATGATTCAAAGACTCAAACGATTACTTTTGGTAAATCTAGTTTACCTGATCAACTTATGATGGCCCAGAACCAGCTTCAAACTGTTGATGAAATAAAACATTTGGGTATCACTATTGATGGGTCCTTATCCAAGGTGAATGCCAAAGTTTCCATCCTTAGACGTATGCGCAAGTTTATCTCGGCTGATCTTATGATAAAAATTTACAAAGCTTTCATTTTATCCCAATTTGAATACTGTTCTCCGTTATTACTCGGTATTGGAAAGACCTTATCACAAAAAATGGAATCGACAAATGAATATGCTCTAAGGACAGTATTGAATTCATCCACTGAAGAATATACATCTTATATTGAACTATTAAATATGGCATCTATCAACTCACTTGAACATCGTCGCCTTGTTCAATCATTGGTTATAGTATATTAAGGAAATGTTTTTATTACGTCAAAGTAATTATAATCTCAGGGGTCACTTAAAACTAAAGTTACCTAATATTAAGTCATCCTATATGGTCAACATTCTTTTACTTATATTGCATCAAAATTATGGAACAATTTACCTGATGATATTAGAACAATAGATTCATTTTCTGTATTTAGAAATAGTCTTATGGATATACCTATTGGAACCTCATTAGACTGCAATTGCCATATATGTAAATAACTTACTATACTAAACTTTTCCATACTTTACCATACTAAACTTTTCACCATATCTACTTATTTATACTTATCATTATTTCCATATTTTTGAATTAGTTCGTTTGTACATATATTTTTTATATACTAAAGTATATTACTAAAATATTACTACTACTACTACTAATATTATACTACTAAAATATTACAATAAATTGTAATATTTTTGCACTTTCATGTTTAAAAGAGCCTTTGTGCTCACTGTATGATACGTGGATAAATAAATTACTACTACTACTACTACTATGTATATATATATATATATATATATATATATATATATATATATATATATATATATAATTATATATATATATATATATATATATATATATATATATATATATATATATATATATATATATATATATATATATATATACATATATATATATATACATACAGTATATATATATATATATATATATATATATATATATATATATATATATGTATATATATATATATATATATATACATGTATATATATATATATATATACATGTATATATATATATATATATATATATATATATATATATATATATATATATATATATATATATATATATATATATATATATATATATATATATATATATATATATATATATATATATATATATATATAAAAGTTTCAATAAACAACCAAAAGAAACAACATTTGAAATAAGATGTAGTAAAACCACTCGTAAAATTGCACTAAGGTGCGTGTATATAATGAGTCATAGTTGGGTGTCTAATTACATTTATATCAATTCTCTTACGTCATTTACTTGTTATGATAATCTTGTTACAGCTATTTACATATGTGACAGATGTAATTAATTATTGGTGTTCTAGTTGGAATTCAAGTTCGGTTTTAGTATCGAAATAAGTTCCCTTTCTTTCGTTTCTCTGAAAAGTCTATTTTCATCGTTGCATTGGTAGATTGGTATGATTTGAAATATCCCGTTGTTGCAACAGTCTAAGTGTTCACTTACTTTCAGGTGCCGATACTCTTTATATTTAATCTGTTCCTTGTGTAAGGTTACTCTCTTACGTAGATTCTCTGTTTGTCCAACATAAAAGCTTTCGCATTTCGCATTTTGAATTACATTCTTTGCCTTACAGTTCATTGACGACTTTATGGTCCAAACTTTTCCGTTATTAAATTTTATTAAGTTTCCTGTAATCAAATAGTCACATGTTCCACATCTTGGTTCTTGGCATTTTGTAACTAAAGGTAATGAATGTTGCGAATTGAATTGCGCTTTAGTTAAATATCGTTTTAAATTTTTTGGTTGGCGACGGCTACGCTTTTCATTTTCGTCGAGTTGGATAGAAATCTAAAATTTTCTTTGATTTTTCCAACTATTTGTGGATTGTTAGGGTTGTGAGTGATAACTGGTGGGAGGACATTGTTATTTTCGGCTTTATCCTTTGTTGATCTCAGCTCAAGAATTTCTTTTGATTTAGCCTTCTGTATACCAGTTCTTATCAATGTACTTTTGTAATTTTGTTTTCGCAGAAATTTTTCTAGTTCTTCTCGTTTTCCCCTCAAATCTTCGTTTGTGACAATTGCGCATATTCTCCTTGCTAGTGTGTATGGTATATTCAATTTTGTATGTTTGGGATGACATGAAGAATAATCCAGATATTGATGTGTGTCCGTTTCTTTATAATAAATATCGCTTTCTAATCTGTCTTCGTCCTTGTAAAGTAATATATGTCTAGAAATGGTAGTTTGTAGTTATCTTTTTCCATTGTGAATTTTATTTGCGGATGAAGTGTGTTGATACTTGATTATTTGGTGAAACTCCTCAAGCTCTTCTTCTGATTTTCCGCCATAGAAGAAAACAGTCATCCAGATATCGTTTAAACAATTTAGTAAGTTCTTCTTTGTCATGATTCCCGTATTTCTCACCGAATTTTTCATACAGTTGCTTTTCAAGGTAACCCTTACCAAAGTGGCGTATGTTGGAGCCATTTTCGTTCCCATGGCTGTACCCTGGATCTCTTTGTAGTTCGTGTTATGAAATTGGAAGGTGTTATCTTTTAACACGATGGAAATTGCTTTTAAGATAAATTATTTAGGAAAAGGTCGTGCTTGGTAGTTGTCAAGCCAGTATGCGATTGCTTGGAGTCCCAGGTCATGTGGAATGTTTGTATAAAGGCTCACCATCTCCTTTGGCATTTTGTTTAGAAAATCCATGTTGTCTCGTATGATGCTTAGTACTTTTTGGCATAATGGTTTTAAAATCATATCGATGAAGTTACTCAGTCTGTGTGTCTGCGACAATTGGTCTCATTTTCAGATCTGTCGGTTGTGGTAATTTTATGTATTCAGAATTCTGTTGTTTCACGGCATCCTTGATGATTTTAGATTTATGTATTTTGGGTAGTCCATAAAAATTTGATGTTTTCCATAAGAATTTTTTTAGGTAGTCTTTCTCTTTTTGTGTTAGATGGTGCTGATATTCTTTAATCAATTTTTCAATCTTTCGTATAACAATGTCGTCTTCATTTCGTGGTAGCTGTATATAATTTTCTGTGTCGGATAAAAGTTCAAGTATCTTGTTTCGATAGTATGTTTTGTCCATAATGATCGTTGCACCTCCCTTGTCAGCTTCTTTAATTATGATTGTATCATCCTTTTCAAGGTCTTGTAAAGCTTTTCTTTCGGATGATGAAATGTTGCTTTTCTTAGAGAGTGCGGTATTTGGCTTGTGAAGGATTCTCCAAAAAAGTGTCAGATAGTTATCGTTTGATTTTGGTGGAACAAAGTTTGATTTGTTTCTGACAAGGGAATTATCCGAGTTTTGTTCACGACCATTGAAGTACTCGAGGAGGCGTAATTTGCGTCCAAATTCTTGTACGTCATTTTTTAGCTCCGTGGTATTTTGTTGTGGTGTTGGGGTACATTTTAATCCTCTTTTAAGTAATTGTATTTCATTCTCAGTAAGTTCTTTGGATGAGATGTTCATAATTTTCGGTTCAATCAGCGTCGTCGGATTGCAGGAGGTCGTGGTTATTGACAGTTGCGGTTGTTGTAGAATTGTTCCTCTGGAGGGTGTTGTTTGTGTGGGTGCTGCTCTAAAAAATTATTATTGTTATTTTTTAGTCCTCTCTTGTGGATGTGTCCGTTGTTTCGCGGATGTTGTTCCCGAAAGGATTCATTCTGCCTTGGAGGTCTTCTTACAATGTTGGCATATGTCGTATTGCGGTCGATTGGTGCCCATGCATGTAGTATGATTAGGTGCGCGTCGTTGGAATCTCGTTTGTGTAAATTCATCTTGTGGCATCCTTGATGTTTTTCGATTCTGAAACTGCAACTGTATTCTGCAACTGTATGAAAAATTCGGTGAGAAATACGGGAATAATGACAAAGAAGAACTTATTAAATTGTTTAAACGATATCTGGATGACTGTTTTCTTCTATGGCGGAAATCAGAAGAAGAGATTGAGGAGTTTCACCAAATAATCAACACACTTCATCCGAAAATAAAATTCACAATGGAAAAAGATAACTACAAACTACCATTTCTAGACATATTACTTTACAAGGACGAAGACAGATTAGAAAGCGATATTTATTATAAAGAAACGGACACACATCAATATCTGGATTATTCTTCATGTCATCCCAAACATACAAAATTGAATATACCATACACACTAGCAAGGAGAATATGCGCAATTGTCACAAACGAAGATTTGAGGGGAAAACGACTGGAAGAACTAGAAAAATTTCTGCGAAAACAAAATTACAAAAATACATTGATAAGAACTGGTATACAGAAGGCTAAATCAAAAGAAATTCTTGAGCTGAGATCAACAAAGGATAAAGCCGAAAATAACAATGTCCTCCCACTAGTTATCACTCACAACCCGAACAATCCACAAATAGTTGGAAAAATCAAAGAAAATTTTAGATTTCTATCCAACTCGACGAAAATGCAAAAGCGTATTGGATAAAACAAACCTAATAGTAAGCCGTCGCCAACCAAAAAATTTAAAACGATATTTAACTAAAGCGCAATTCAATTCGCAACATTCATTGCCTTTAGTTACAAAATGCCAAGAACCAAGATGTGGAACATGTGACTATTTGATTACAGGAAACTTAATAAAATTTAATAACGGAAAAGTTTGGACCATAAAGTCGTCAATGAACTGTAAGGCAAAGAATGTAATTTATACAATAATTTACACAAGGAACAGATTAAATATAAAGAGTATCGGCACCAACCTCGTACCCAGGGTCTTATCTCCGCTCCCCGCCCCCCCCCCCCCCCCCCGCACGCTGCAATAAGACCCTGGTTGCGGCTGGTCACGTGCCCCCTAAAAAGTGGGGGGTTTTTAATTAGCGTTTAGAAAATTACTTAGGGAGGAGTGGCAAAGATGAATAGAGCACAACACTAAAAACATCAGAACAAAAACTTCCGTGAAGGTCTAAATTTTAATTTGTATAACACTGCGTGAAGTTAAAATTCTTATAGACTATTGCAATACGCGTATGCACGTCTGTAACATAAGGAGTGATTAATATCAAATTTCGTTCCAACAAAGGTTGACATAAACAAGCGCTTCAACCGCATTTACGCTTTGTTTACTCAAGTCTTTAAAATAATATTACAACAAAGAACGTTTTAATTAGCAGTCTAAAGTTCTGATTGATACGTTGATTTAAAAAATATTTCCCAAGAAATAATCAGTGTAAAGTAAAGTTAATGCTGAAATAATAACATTCAATATAAGATTCATAATAATAAAATATTAACGCTTGAAACTTTCATAACTGAAACCTGCGCATAATCTCGAAATTAGTTAATATATTAATCTGAGGGAATACAAAGGTAGGACGATAAAACAAGCTGTTGAATGAGTCCAACTTCTTTCTTGATATTTCATTTTTAAATGGCTGGTTTCTTGCGACAAATAATCAAACCCCCGGAGTGTGCAACGATGTTTCATATCCCGTTGCTACTTGAACAACATCAACTCCCAGTCTCAAAAATAATTTCTCCAGGCAAATAGTGTTAAACTATAGAACATTTCATTACACACTGGGAACGATATCGAAATGGAGACTTATTAACACCTAAATTTTGTCGACTCGTGGCGCGCGTGATACGTTAGACTTTCTCAAAGCCCGTTTCGCTCGCCCGTCTTTAATACCAAAACTCGAAATAAACCGGTGTAAACAAACCCAAACCACTAAACTCGTTTTAACCGAACCAAGAGGCGGACTTGGAGCAAGTCTAGTGATACGTGTAAATAGTTGTGATCTTTATCCCCTCCCACGGTGTCAAAAATGTTGTGTTGACACGTGACCAGCCGCAACCAGGGTCTTAGCGTGCGGGGGGGCGGGAGCGGAGATAAGACCCTGGGTACGAGGTTGTATCGGCACCTGAAAGTAAGTGAACACTTAGACTGTTGCAACAACGGGATATTTCAAATCATACCAATCTACCAATGCAACGATGAAAATAGACTTTTCAGAGAAACGAAAGAAAGGGAACTTATTTCGATACTAAAACCGAACTTGAATTCCAACTAGAACACCAATAATTAATTACATCTGTCACATATGTAAATAGCTGTAACAAGATTAGCATAACAAGTAAATGACGTAAGAGAATTGACATAAATGTAATTAGACACCCAACCTGAAGAGCTTACAATAAAGCGAAAACGTTAGTGCAATTTTACGAGTGGTTTTACTACATCTTATTTCAAATGTTGTTTCTTTTGGTTGTTTATTGAAACTTTTATCTATATAGAACACTTGTGTTTGTTAACGAAACGATTTTACTATATATATATATATATATATATATATACATATATATATATATATATATATATATATATATATATATATATATATATATATATATATATATTATATATATATATAAATAATGTTACTACTCCAAGTTTCACGCGTGAGGCGATCACACTACAAAATTTAATGTACTGTATATATAATATTATGTATAATTTTCTTTCACTCTTTCACTTTGCAGAACAATTTCGTTATATCCAATCGAATAGATCAACTTGATGTCCAGAATGATAAGCACACCAGCTGCTACCAGTTCGACAACAACTGACACGAACAATATTACATTAAAAGATGAAGTTTGGTTCACCGTCATGAAATATATGTTATTTGGCACAGCCTTCTTAATTAGTTTGGCTGGAAACTCATTGGTTACCTATATTATATTTACTCGAATTAGAATGAAAACTGTCACAAATTTATTCATTCTTAACCTGGCCATTGGAGATCTGGTGTTCACATTTTCTTCTCCTTTTGACATTGCAATTCAAGAAAAGGGTGGAAAGTGGATTTTTCTGCCTTTCTTCTGTAAAATACTATCTCCATTGCAGACAATTTCTATGTCATCGTCACTTCTAACATTAATGGTATTAAGTCTTACACGATACAAGGCCATAATCCATCCTCTTGAAAGACAAATGCAAGAAAGTACTGCTAAATGCAGCATTGTTTTAATCTGGATATTTTCAGCCACAACTGTCCTTCCTCAAGTATTACACCAAACGATTATTGATGGAATATGTTCTGAAAAATGGGACAGCCAAGACTCAAGGAAAGCTTATACGGCTTTGCTTTTTGTGTTTCAGTATGTGATACCTTTATTTATTATGACAACGGCTTATGGAAGAATTGGGTTTGAGCTGTATCGCCCAACGCCTGCTTCAAATGCATTGATCCAAGAAGAAAGAGGTAAAGAGGCAAACAAAGTTGTCTCTATGCTAATCACAGTCACTGCAACATTCGCCATTTGTACATTACCAACTTCAGTTATGTGGTTGTGGCTTGATTTTGGAGACGCGGCAAATTCCTATTCACATTTCTGGGATGTTCTCGACATTTTATATATTTTTGACTTTATTAACCTTGCAGCACATCCTATTATATATGTTTACTTTAGTAAAAATTTTAGGGCTGAAATGAAGGCTACATTTCAACGATCATCGAATGAAACAACCAACAACCTGCATAGGATTAACAAGAGACAATGTGTTACCGTGGTATAGCGCATGTACAGTACAGTGGTAGATCACATCTGATCATCCATCACATCTGCGAGATGTTAACCTTTCTATTGGACTGCTAAAACATTATTATTATACAACCGAACACGCGTACGATGTCGAAATTCCGCAAACCTTTAAAACCGCGTGTAAAATGTCACCTGTATCGTCCCCTAGCTATCTAGTCTTCTTGTTAAAATGTGCTGTTAGTTTATTATTTTATCTTAGGGACCCCGTAATGGAGCGATAAGCTCTGTGGGGTATCCATGCTACTCAATGTGGCAAAGCTTGTAAATAAATAAATAGATATGGCAATTGTCAGAGACAAAAGTGAAACTAATATTGATGACGTGATTATGATAAAAAGTAATTAACAATTACTAAAACTCGCACTCAAAATATTAAAGGTGTTTTTATAATCAAGATATTAATAGGTGTTTTAATAAAGATATCCATTTGTCTATTTTATCGGCCAATTCTCGTAGTAAACGTATAAAATGGTATACAAAATCAGTATTGCGAACACGCAATTACTTTAAATTGCTCGCAATGGAGGAACATGCAGGCGGGAATCTTAATCTAGTTAGGAATATTATTGCCCAGCAAAATTGCTTTTAGCATGAGTATTCTTTGAATTAAGTTCAAAACCTCAATGTCAAAGAAGATTCATATGAATTACTGCCCACATTAGGACATTTTATACAAATCACGCATGTATATAGTTTAAGGATTTTCATCTCACTAGAGAACAAAATTTATCAATTCTGATTGACCGAGTGGTGCAATTATATCGTTAATTTGTACTCAGTTGATACAATAGCAAGGTCACGTGGGAATCTTTGTTGCAAGACATTGAATATCCCTCAATCAGAACTACTGTAATCATCCCTCATGAATACTCATGCATGATTAGTTCTCATCATCCCTCATTACTATTCATGAGCTGAAATCATCTCTCATAACAATCATCGGGACGCGATGCTAGATGATCAATGCACTGTCCAAATTTCCTTTTATTTGTCTTAAATTCCTTAGATTTCCTTGAAATGTAATTGTTATTTCCTTCAAAATTTCCTTAATCGAAGGTCTTTTTGGCAGATATTATTGAGGTCAGTGTGTTTTGTGTATTATTATTAAAAAAATAAATTTTTAGAGGGATGCTCCTTCACCCTAGAGTGATTTTCAAGGAGGTCCTCTATCAATACAATAGTAGAACTAACTAATATATACCTATTTACAACATTATATTATATACCTATGTACGTATAGCATATATAAAAAAAAAATAACTAAGAATAAAAGTAAGAAGAAATAATTAAATTAAAATATAATAAAAATATATACTGTTAATAGTAAAAACGTCAAAATAACTCTGACTTCAACCGTCTCTTAAAAGCAGCAAGTACTTGAATATCCCTGATGTCCTTATCAAGACTATTAAAGTCTGCAATAGCTTGATAATTGAATCGCAACTTTCCCCATTCAGTTCGTAGTTTTGGTAAACTAATTCTGTCAGAATTCCTTAGTCCATATGTGACACATTCACCACGACTTGGGAGTAATTCAACAGATGGTATCATGTTCTGGCAACATTTGAAGACGTATAGGCAACGGTGAAAAAATCTTCTCTTTTTCAGGGGTAGCAGTCCTAAGCTATCAACATTTACTGTTGAGTCAACTTTTGAAATTGTTTTCTTAAAACGTTCTTGAAATTGTTCTGGCTTAGCCATTAATATACAATGTTCCTTTGGTCTCCCCAAATAACATCACCATCGTCAAAAATCGGTAAAACGTAACATTTATACATCGTAGTCATCGCCTTCAAATTTAAGAATCCTGAAATACGGTTGAATAAAGAGAGCTTATGCCCAAGCCTTTTAAAAATGGCATGAAAATGAGGGATCTAGGATAGTCTCTCATCCAAAAGCACCCCAAATATTTGAAATGTTGATTAAGGTTGGTTAGAGTTAGGACTAGGTTGGTTAGAGTTAGGATTAAGGTTGGTTAGAGTTAGGATTAAGGTTGGTTAGAGTTAGGACTAGGTTGGTTAGAGTTAGGATTAAGGTTGGTTAGAGTTAGGATTAAGGTTGGTTAGAGTTAGGATTAAGGTTGGTTAGAGTTAGGATTAAGGTTGGTTAGAGTTAGGATTAAGGTTGGTTAGAGTTAGGATTAAGGTTGGTTAGAGTTAGGACTAGGTTGGTTAGAGTTCGCGCTATATAGTCTTAGTTACTATACCTCGCTCACTCTAACGCTACATACAGCAAAAAAGAGAGGTCCCTTAATCCGACTCCATCGTTTCTGACCAAGACCATCTGATGTTCTATCATCATATCAGGCTATCAGCTTGCAGTTGATACATGATATTACCAGTCCCAATTTATTATGTAAGTGAATTTTCTGTAAATAGTTACTGTAAATATTGTCGACATTTATTACTGAGACCTCGTTCACACGAGTCTGAAGCGAGTTGAAAACAGCGCTCAAAAGTCACAAAACGCCGTGGTGTTCACATGGTAACGGATGAAATAGTGTGAAAACGTAACTTTAACTGGAGCATTTTGAAAACTATTTGTAAACGGTGCGAGATGAAAACGGAACCCTTTACGGTGTCGTGTGAACACTGTTCCGTTACATTTTCTCTCCGCTTTAGTACCCAAACTCCTCTCATTAACAATTTTTGGCGCTGTTTTAGTAAATATATTATTATTAATACGACTATTAGCAACTATAAAAATCAGACATGAGGACAAGCAACATGAAATATGATCGGCTCAGATCAACAAGGAAACCGCATATTATACACAGAGACATAGGAACGGACTTAAAGTTGGTGGGGGCTGAAGTCGACAAGCAGGTAATCAGTGATCGCATTTTTAGGGGGGTCCTCCTCCGTAAAATTTTGAAATCTAGAACATCGGAAAGACAATTTGCAGCAATTTGAGAAACATTTTTCATCTATATAATTCTACAGCGAGCATAGCTCAAATGAATCCAAGCTTCATGCCTGTTTCCTCTTACCAGGTGACGCCATTTTTTGCGCCTAGTACTGACAGAAGCGTCTGGGACCAATCTAACACTCGCGTGGAAATGTTTAGGGGTTGGCTACCACTTCAGGCTATTCACGCTACACCCGTTTATATAATCTCGCGTAGATATATCCTGTAGGTAGATTACCTTAAGAAGCTTCTCTCTTAGTCTCTATATGGTCGTACTAATACAATTGGGAAAAAACATTAAATTTAGCAACGCTTGTCCTAATTTTGGGGAGGCTCAGCCCCCCATTTAAAATTTTAATAATACTAATACTAACCTTAATACTAACCTTAATACTAACCCTAATACTAACCCTAATACTAATCCTAATACTAATCCTAATACTAATCATAATACTAATCCTAATACTAATCCTAATACTAACCCTAATACTAACCCTAATACTAACCTTAATACTAACCTTAATACTAACCCTAATACTAACCCTAATACTAACCCTAATACTAATCATAATACTAATCCTAATCCTAATACTAACCCTAATCCTAATACTAATCCTAATACTAACCCTAATACTAGCCTTAACATTATAATCTTAATATTGGCAACCGTCTTGAAACCTGCCTCTCGCGGATACTAAAAAACATCGTCCCAAAGACGTCACTGCACGTTAGCTCAATATGATCTTACGCCGTCCGTTGTTCGGTCTCCTCATGGGTCTCCTCCAGTCCCTTCCACGATTTAAGGTGTCTCCCTATAGTTATTTTAACGGGGCGTTAAATATGGCGTCGCGGTTGTTCGTCGCTCTCGCGTGTGATACTCAAGTAAGTCAAACATTTGTTTCAGTCATATTCATACCGCTCGTAACTCGTATGACCTACATGTTGTATACAAGCCAATAAAGAGCCTATACATAGCTGACACTCTGAGCAGAGATCCTGGGAAACTCACACAATCTGAAGAAGTAGAAGATCTTTATCAAGTGCACACCGTCCAACACCTGCCCTAGGAGACCAAGACCGATCCATACCTACAGAAACTGCAGCACGTCGTACACGTTGTTGGCCAAGCGACAAGTCAGCAGTAGATCATGACATTCGTACTGGTCCATTCGAGACGAAATCAGTGCACAGGAGGGATTCTTGTTACGAGGAGAACGGCTAATAATATCTACGTCACTTAGACGAGAAATGCTAAGTATAATTCACGGAAATCATTTCGGCATTGAGAAATGCAAACGACTTAAGCTCTGTGTCTGGAGGTGTCTTGTGATAATTAGGGCGTGTGATTATATCCTCACTGTATAAACCTTGCTTGATGGTCTGTTTAAAGTGCAAACCAAATATCTAAAAAGGTTGGTGTACTGCCGAAATAGCGTGTAAGTTGTCTTCCGTTTCGAGCGAAGGCCCTTCGTCAGAGAGGGAAACGTAAAGTGAAATAAAAACTGAGTGAGACTTTTATAGAATAAATAATCGCGTAAGACAAAAATAAGCCAATCAGGTACGAGAAACAATAACAAATAATGAGATATAAAAATAGGAAAGTCATTTGCTATTTTTACCAACAATCAGCAAACAGACCATACAAAGGGAAGCTAATGAATGGGAGGTGAAATAAAAGGAAGCTAATGACTAGGAGGTGAAATAAAAGGAAGCTAATGAGTGGGAGGTGAAATAAAAGGAAGCTAATGAGTGGGAGGTGAAATAAAAGGAAGCTAACGAGTGGGAGGTGAAATAAAAGGAAGCTAATGAGTGGGAGGTGAAATAAAAGGAAGCTAATGAATGGGAGGTGAAATAAAAGGAAGCTAATGAGTGGGAGGTGAAATAAAAGGAAGCTAATGAGTGGGAGGTGAAATAAAAGGAAGCTAATGAGTGGGAGGTGAAATAAAAGGAAGCTAATGCGTGGGTGGTGAAATAAAAGGAAGCTAATGAATGGGAGGTGAAATAAAAGGAAGCTAATGAGTGGGAGGTGAAATAAAAGGAAGCTAATGAGTGGGAGGTGAAATAAAAGGAAGCTAAAGAATGGGAGGTGAAATAAAAGGAAGCTAATGAGTGGGAGGTGAAATAAAAGGAAGCTAATGAATGGGAGGTGAAATAAAAGGAAGCTAATGAGTGGGAGGTGAAATAAAAGGAAGCTAATGAGTGGGAGGTGAAATAAAAGGAAGCTAATGAGTGGGAGGTGAAATAAAAGGAAGCTAATGCGTGGGTGGTGAAATAAAAGGAAGCTAATGAATGGGAGGTGAAATAAAAGGAAGCTAATGAGTGGGAGGTGAAATAAAAGGAAGCTAATGAGTAGGAGGTGAAATAAAAGGAAGCTAATGAGTGGGAGGTGAAATAAAAGGAAGCTAATGAGTGGGAGGTGAAATAAAAGGAAGCTAATGAATGGGAGGTGAAATAAAAGGAAGCTAATGAGTGGGAGGTGAAATAAAAGGAAGCTAAAGAATGGGAGGTGAAATAAAAGGAAGCTAATGAGTGGGAGGTGAAATAAAAGGAAGCTAATGAGTGGGAGGAGAAATAAAAGGAAGCTAATGAGTGGGAGGTGAAATAAAAGGAAGCTAATGAGTGGGTGGTGAAATAAAAGGAAGCTAATGAGTGGGAGGTGAAATAAAAGGAGGCTAATGAGTGGGTGGTGCCGGTGAAATAAAAGGAAGCTAATGAGTGGGAGGTGAAATAAAAGGAAGCTAATGAGTGGGAGGTGAAACTAATGAGTGGGAGGTGAAATAAAAGGAAGCTAATGAGTGCGAGGTGAAATAAAAGGAAGCTAATGAGTGGGAGGTGAAACTAATGAGTGGGAGGTGAAATAAAAGGAAGCTAATGAGTGCGAGGTGAAATAAAAGGAAGCTAATGAGTGGGAGGTGAAATAAAAGAAAGCAAATGAGTGGGAGGTGAAATAAAAGGAAGCTAATGAGTGGGAGGTGAAATAAAAGGAAGCTAATGAGTGGGAGGTGAAATAAAAGGAAGCTAATGACTGGGAGGTGAAACTAATGAGTGGGAGGTGAAATAAAAGGAAGCTAATGAGTGGGAGGTGAAACTAATGGTGGGGTGAAATAAAAGGAAGCTAATGAGTGGGAGGTGAAATAAAAGGAAGCTAATGAGTGGGAGGTGAAATAAAAGGAAGCTAATGACTGGGAGGTGAAACTAATGAGTGGGATGAAATAAAAGGAAGCTAATGAGTGGGAGGTGAAATAAAAGGAAGCTAATGAGTGGGAGGTGAAATAAAAGGAAGCTAATGACTGGGAGGTGAAACTAATGAGTGGGATGAAATAAAAGGAAGCTAATGAGTGGGAGGTGAAATAAAAGGAAGCTAATGAGTGGGAGGTGAAATAAAAGGAAGCTAATGACTGGGAGGTGAAACTAATGAGTGGGATGAAATGAAGCTAATGAGTGGGAGGTGAAATAAAAGGAAGCTAATGAGTGGGAGGTGAAATAAAAGGAAGCTAATGACTGGGAGGTGAAACTAATGAGTGGGATGAAATAAAAGGAAGCTAATGAGTGGGAGGTGAAATAAAAGGAAGCTAATGAGTGGGAGGTGAAATAAAAGGAAGCTAATGAGCGGGAGGTGAAACTAATGGTGGGGTGAAATAAAAGGAAGCTAATGAGTGGGAGGCGAAATAAAAGGAAGCTAATGACTGGGAGGTGAAATAAAAGGAAGCTAATGAGTGGGAGGTGAAATAAAAGAAATAAAGAAAAAGGACCAACATCCCTTTGTATGATCTATTTGCTGATTGTTCGTAAAAATAGAAAGTGACTTTCCTATTTTTATATCTCATTATTATTTGTTATTGTTTCTCGTACCTGATTGGCTTATTTTTGTCTTACGAGATTATTTATTCTATAAAAGTCTCACTCAGTTTTTATTTCACTTTACGTTTCACTCTCTGACGAAGGGCCTTTGCTCGAAACGTTAGACTACTTACACGCTATTTCCTCAGTACACCAACCTTTTTAGATATTTGATTTTTATTTCTACACTGCCTACGAAGCACAACACGTTTTATTACTTATTTGTTTAAAATACAGCTTAGTTGATTACAAACCAGATGTTTTCATTAGCATCGAACAGGTAGGGTCTAGTTTTGCGTTCGCAACGCATGCTTTGTTATCTGTTCTCCCATCGTGTCCTTCACATGACTTACGAAAAGATGATGATCTTGAAAAAGTTTGTCGTGATGACCAATTACTTTTGCGTCGTAATTTAGTAAAATAACGATTAAATTCTCGTCGAAAGTTCTCATTACATGCCAAGTAAATACAAGGATTTGCTGCAGCATTACCAAAATCCAATATGTTAAAAAAAGGAATAATATCGTAAAATCCTGAAATGCTGTTGCTACCAAAGTCGTTGATCATCCACATTATTGACGAAGGAAGGTTACAAAACGCAAATGTTAGAGTGACAATAACCAACATTCGAATAATTTTTCTTGATTCTTCATTTCGCGTTTGTTCTAGAGCTTGGTTGTTTGTTTGTCTATTATTTCGCTTTAGCTCAAATCCTACCATGGTGTAAGCAAAAGTAATTGCTGTAAGAGGAATAACGAACTGCAATAAAAATAGAAAAAGTGTATATGTCTTTCTGCTCTCTATACTTGGCCAGTCCTCGTCACAAGTTGACTCGGTGGTTACATGTAAGAATATAGCATAAGGCACGACTTGAACAATCGACAGTAACCAGATAACAACAAGCAAAATCTTGATTTGAAAAATGGAAACTTGACGATGCAGAGGAAAAACAACAGCCCAAAATCTTGTTAATGCGAGTACCATCAAGGTAAATGCAGACACACAAATGGAGAGCGTCATTAGTGGATAAAATATGTTACAAAACAGCTCAGCGTACGGCCAGCTTGTGGACTCAGTAATAGCAATATCAATTGGAACATAGATTGTATAAAGCACGTCTGAAACAGCAAGATTCAAAATCAGAAAATTTGTGATCGTCTTCATCTTTTGTCGTCGTGTTATGATGACACATACCATCAGGTTGCCTGGCAAACTTATTAAGAACATAATGGCATAAAGTGTATACTTTAGAACACGAAACCACGTGTCTTCTCCAATACCTTGATCTTCGATTGTAGCCATTGCGGTAGTTGATGTCGGATTTGGAAATGGACTCATTTCACTTGACTCCATTTTGTCTGCAATAAAATATTAAAAGAACAAATAATTATTCAGGTGTGAATAACAGCATGCGTACTGCGTTCTCAAAGATAAACATTTTAAAATACAATTGTCTGAAATTACCTAAATGGGGCGATTTAGAAAAGCTTTGGCACCCCACCTGTGCAAGAATAAAGGCTAAGCCCCTACAGGCATCCCGAAAATATTACATATTTAACATAATTAAGCTGCTAGCTAGTTCTCTAGTCTGTTCGTACCTCACCTCTCATTAATTACATTGATGTGTAATGTATGTACGTTTGACTATTATCAATACCTATACCGACTATAACTAATTCAGAATGTTTTTTCAGTAATCATTAAGAGAAATAAACCATATTCATAAATATAGATGCCAATTTAATATTCTTTTATATGCATTTAATAACTTAAATTCTTGTGTCGTTCTCTGAGAGACCACGAATTAATTGGAGTAAAAATTCTACACAAGGAAAATCCATGCCCGAAATTATGCACGATATATCTCCCATGGGATCAGGTATAATAAATGAACAAATCTTAACAACGCTTGGAACACATTTAAACCGTTTAAGTTAATTTACATTGATTTCAGCAAGTCTAAACTATATAATATCCATAATCGATAAAAATGCGCCAATGATAGAAAAAAGCGGTTTAAGTTGCCCTTGGCTTACATACGAGATAAAGACAAAAATAAATTAACAAGATTATTTTCAGAGAAGGGCAAGGAAAACAGGCAAAGAAGTCGATTAAGGAACACTGTTGCCAGATTAATCCGTCAAAGTATGCAAATCATACAATAGTAATATTCCTAAACACATTTGGGATAACACTCAAAAAGTCTACCCTGTAAAAAACTTTACCTAAAATATTTATAGTGCATCAACCGATTTTTATGAATATTTCACTAACATTGGACTTACTATCCATTACATTACTATCCAGACTTACCTCGCTAGTAGATCTAGCATGGAGATACTATATGATCACTTTGAATTACGAAAAATAATAAATTCAACTCATTGTCATTTCCAATGTTTTAAAAATATCCGAAACAAACGTACCCATCTGTTATTCTCACATAGATAATGTAGATTTGTACCACGTGACCAGTCAATTTAAACTCGAATTCCCCGCTATTTCTCCAAAGCATGACATTTGACCTCGAATCACAAATATGGGGAACAAAAAGACGTTTCAAGACCTTTCAAGACAGCATTTAAGATTGTTTCGGTATAATATATAATTTATAGACCCTCCGCTCGGGGAATTCGTAGAAATAACCCCTCGGATATGATATTTTTTCCCTCGCTTTGGATCTACAAATGCTAATCGCTCAAAAATGTCAACCTGGGCTAAATTTAGCGTGTGAAAGTTCATTACGCAGGCGTAAACGGAAACACTGGTATGTACGAAAGCCGACGAGGAACTTCAGACTTCAGAGTTCAGACTTCAGAGTTCAGACTTGAGACAATTCATACGCACGGAAAGTATAATGCCATGTTGTAAAGCCAGAAAATCACCAATTTCAGAATTTGTGAAACCCTGTAGAAAGTAATTACTAATCATGTCATATCTATCCAGCTGTCTCAGGTGTATAAACTGGTGGAACCAAGATCAGACTTCAGAGTTCAGAGTTCAGAGTTCAGAGTTCAGACAAATTTCTTATTTGCTGTCTTTTTATCTTCCTTGTACGAGTTATGTTTCGGTTTCGGCTACATACTAATTATTGTTATTAACCCTCTCAAGTGCTAAAAGTTTATATGCGAAATACCTATAATAAGCGTTATTTTTTATACTACAGGTGGCTTTATTATACTCGTCCTCATGAACTCGCTATGTCGCTCAATGTGTGTTCCACATTGATCAAAGACGGGAGACAGGATAGAGATGACTTGATTAGTAATAGACCTTTCCGCACGGCAACTAACACTCATCCGTGTCGCCTTTTGATTGGCTGTTAAATAAGTTCGGACAACAAACAGCCAATCAAAAGGAGATACGCATGAGTGGTCAGCCGCCGTACGGGGAAAGGTCTATTACTTTAACAGGGTTTCACAAATTCTGAAATTGCTGGTTTTCTGTCTTTACAACATGTTTGCATTATACTTTCCGTGCGTATGAATTGTCTGATGTCTGAAGTCTGAAGTCTGAACTCTGAACTCTGAACTCTGAAGTCTGAAGTCTGAACTCTGAAGAAGTTCTGAACTCTGAACTCTGAAGTCTGAACTCTGAAGAAGTTTGAAATCTGAAGTCTGAAGTCTGAACTCTGAAGTTTGAACTCTGAACTCTGAAGAAGTCTGAAGTCTGAACTCTGAAGTCCCTCGTCGGCTTTCGTAGGCATGGCTTCTGCACAATTTCCGGGTTTCAGCCCAGGCTGCATGATCGAAATTGCTCATGTAATTGAACTTTTTTGTGACCCATCTTGATTGAGGGGTTCAATAATGAAATTACAACTGCGCAACTCAGACTGTCGGAAATCGTCGTCAAGTACTCGCGCTCTTCATGGGGGGCACAATATCGAAGCATTTCCACTTCCTCGTCTATCTAAGGTTTCTGCTCTTTATTTAACGAAGCAGGAAATCGTCGTCAAATACTCGCGCCTTTCGTGGGCCTGATAATATTCGCTTTTCCAGTCCATTAAGTATAGTTTTACTCGAGACGTAACTTACTGTATCTGTCTAGTAAATATAATTATGCGGTACCCACATGTTCGTATCGCGAACCTATTTTTTCAGTCGGTCGACAGGGCTGAAACTCAGCTCGGGCTGAAATTTCCCCATGTAATCAGCCCCTTACATGTGGAAATTTCAGCCCGATCAACCGATCTGAAAAAAGTTCGATTCATGAGCGATTTCAGCCCGGGCTGAAACTCGGAAATTGTGCAGAAGCCGCATGCCAGTGTTTCCGTTTACGCATGCATAATGAACTTTCACACGCTAAATATAGCAGACTGGGCTGAGATTTTTGAGCGATTACATGGGAAATTTCAGTCCTGGGCTGAAATTTCGCCATGTAATCGTAACGTCAATGTTTAAGGTATTTGTTTATGAGGCCGGGCTGAAACTTCACCCTGGCAAACCAGTCTGAGATTACAGCCCGGGCTGAAAGTCTCCATGTAAATCGGCCACACCGTTCACACTGTCGAAACTAGCCCAGGCCGAGCCCTTGTTTGGGCCCGGTCTGGGCTAGTTTTTCCAGTGAGTAAACGCGTTAACCTAGGCTCGGCCTGGTTCGGCCTAGGCCTGGCCCTGGCTCGGCCTCGGATTTGTAAACGCAAAACAGCTAGCGCTCGGCCAGCACTAATTTTTGTAATGCTAATTGTAATGCTAATTTTCTAACATGCGCGGCCCAAGTTTGCGTTTAGACACGAAATATATAGACCCATTACGATTGCTTTGAAAATTGCGTGTAAACAAAAATTGGGCTCGGCCTGGGCTAGGCTCGGCCTGGGCTAAACTGCTAGTGTAAACGGGGTATTAATCTGAAGCTCAAACAATCACTTGTGGAGTCCCCAAGGTGTGCTGCCAGCTTAAGGGATAACGACACCTAAGCGATAACGGAAGGCCACGTTTGACGAGTACAGGAGTAGGATCGAGCGTTGACTGGGTATTTTCAGAGAAGCAGGAAGAAAAAACTTTGGACGCTAGGTATCTTGGGCGATAATTCTGCTCATGATGTTTTGATAAATACCATATGGTATTCTTCATTGGTAAGAATTCTGCTCACAGAAGTGGACAAGAGTGGCACCGTGTGGCAAGGACGAACTCGAAAAGATAATTGATACATCTTTTGGAGAAAAGAATGATCTTGGCAAATAAAAAAATACCGGAATCAACGGCAAAAGAGAATCGAACATTGCGCTACTAATGGCCCAACAGATGTCTTATTTACATGAAGTACCTGTACATCGCAAAATGCTCTGAAGTTACGGCGAAAGTTGAGATTTAAGATCAAGGCAAAGGTAATCAACTTTCATCTCTGGCACAAATCTATCACCTCTTGTTATTTTGCGCGCTCACTGTCATCTAGTTTTTGCGTGAATATTATTGTTAGAGTTAGTTTAGTATACAGTAAGGAAATACTGACTATAAAATCATGATTTTCACTGTTTTTTATTTTAATTTTTTTTGTTAAATTGCCCTCAAAATGCAGGAGCAGGAAATAGCGTTTCAGAGGCTTAGAAAATCAAAAATTCCCCGGGGGAGCATGTCCCCGACCCCCCTACCGGGGACCTTAGCCCCTGTGTCGGGGAATTCCTGGCGCCACCCCTGGCAACACTACGTCACAGTAGACCATTTAGGGGGTCTACTGTACATGGAGGGCATGCATTCCCAGAGAATTCTCCGAAAAAATTTCAATAATGAACAAATTTAGATATGTTTGAACAAAAACAGGTTATGTGATGCAGATTATGTGAATTAGACAATCAAAAATCATATTGCATGTTCACCAATTAAATTATAACAAACAGTGTCTTTGTAATATGTATTATAAAATAACCGGAAGTAAATGAGCGAGTACACGCTATCTGATTGGTTACTGAGCTCAAAAACCGTGCATTATAACTCAATTAAGCATAAGCTGACGTGTTCCTCGCGTAGATTTTGTCGTTTTTGACGGATTTTAAGTAGTTTAAATCACAAAAGAAAGTCGAAGAATAGCTGGATATAAAGCTAATCAAGGTACTAACACAACAGAATGTTTTAACTGCAACTTTGAGTGCATTTTCATCGCTAAAATCGCCAACGTGTTTTCATCAAAGGCTTCCTAGCAACGTGCGTTGCTATGTGCTAGCAACTATAACAGGTAAATCTACATTTTTCATGGCTTTATTGTTAATTTAATGGTGTCATTTTATAAAAGAAATAAAAAACTTTGTCTTGTGTGATTATCGAGTTATAATGGCACTCGAGAAGCTAGTAAAACACTCGGCTATCGCCTCGTGTTTTACACGCATCTCTCGTGCCATTATAACTCGATAATCACACGCGACACATTTTTTATTTCTTAATTATACATTCTTGCGATATATGGATATAATAACTATAAGTATCAGGAGTAAAAAGTAATAATCTCTATATGGATCAGAAAGCGACTCAATTTAAATCCAAATCCGAACAATAATGATAACGGAAGAAAATTACTTTTTGTCTTTAGTAGGTATCACTTGTTGTTTACAGATTGAATGTCGTAGCTGTATCGACTTTAAAATTAAAAATGACGTAAATACCCACAGTTAGTCATGAAAAGCAAGAACAGAACTTAGGGGGTCCAAAGGAAGGGGGCCCATCGAGCTTGCATAAAATAGCCATGATGATAACCTCACACGTGAGGATAAAAATGAAAGATTCATGACTGCTCACAGTGAAGATAGTATCTTTTTATCCTCACGTGAGATTTTTAAAACTTGGTTCTCTTGTGCTTTTTATACGTCTCTGGAACCGTTTGAAGAAGGCTGGCAGGCTCTCTCTCTCATAGCATAACATTGTTAAAAAACATTAAAGCCGAGCATAAAACACGGTAAAATAAAGTTTTAATAAGATCTGTCTACACCTCAAAATCTTCAGAAATGATATTTACATATTTTCGTATGTTGGTGAAATTTGCCGGCATTTACATACACGCCATACACATGCTTCAGAACACATGGGAATTTCTCCAAGTTTGATATAAATTTCTACTTACATATTCCTCAAAAAGTATAGCAAGATTTCGTAGAACGCGACAGAACAGTCGACCTTTGTTTGACAATCTCCATTTTGTTGACAGTCTTCAGACGAGTCACCGCAACATCATAATCATAACTTTAACTCGCTAGTTTTTTTAATTTGAAATTCTTACAGTACATTGACTGAAACTACGTCTTCATGGTGCAAAGTGAAAATTGACGAAATCTCTTTTAGTTTTCAACTTGTTTTTTCCGCATAGGAACATATCCCACTTGGCGCCTCGCTCGCCCCGCTCTTCCGCCTAGCCGCTTACGAGGCAGGGAACATATATAAACGACACACAATTCATCACTTGGCCCTTATGACCTCGTTTTCATGCAACTCGTACCAGCTTTTCCACGCGGCGGCCATTTTGAAATAAAATGTCACATGTCTTTGGTAACGAATCCCAAACTACTCCACAGTAATCGAACTGAGGCGCAACAGTTGTATTATTGACTAAGGTTGCTATTGGTCTAGTTAGGTAAGGCCTTACACGCCTTAACAGACCAATCCTGGCCGATATTTTCTTACTGATTAGGTCGGATATGGACAGACCAAAGTTACTCCCAGATATTTGTAGGTATCCACTCGTGAAATAGGGGTATTGTTAAGACGTAAATCAATCGGCTGACAAAATTTCAACTTCTGAGGTGTACCGAATATCATATACGCTAAATAATAATAATAATAATAATAAACAGTATTTGGGGCATCCTACAGAACTCGATGCTCTAACAATGGTAAAACCTTAAATATCGAAATAAATCCTAAACATAAATCCTAAACATCATGTTTACAATTTTTCTGACTGCATTAATTAATATGAATAAAAACATCCTATAATAAAATTAAAATATAGATCTAAACTAGTAATATATGTTAAAAAGATAGGTCTTAATAGCAGATTTAAAGTGTGTTAGGGAATTTAAACTTCTTATGCCTTTCGGCAAAGAGTTCCACAATTTAGGTGCTGCAACAGAGAAAGATTTATCACCATATAGGATTTCATGTTAGACTTGGGAATTTCTAGCAAGTTATTGTCTGCAGATCGTAGACTACGAGTCGGTATGTACTGGTTTATAAGTTCAGTTATATAAGTGGGAGCCTGGCCATGAAGAGCTTTAAATGTCAATAAAAGTAACTTAAAAGAAATTCTCGCTCTTATAGGTAGCCAGTGGAGTCTACCAAGTACAGGGGTAATATGTTCAGATTTTTTAGATTTAGTAACGAGTCTAGCAGCAGTGTTTTGTATCCGTTGTAGTTTGTTCAATTCTGTATCAGGTAGGCCATAGAGTATACTGTTACACGAGTCAAGTCTTGATGTCACAAATGCATGTATTAGTCTCTCACAATCCGTTTGCGTCAGGTATTTTCTAATCTTTCCAATATTCTTGATGGCAAATGACGCCGATTTGCAGACTTTGTTCACGTGTTTGTTTAGCTTAAGGTGATTATCAACAACTACTCCTAGATCACGTGTAGCTTGAGTGGGAGGGATAACAACGCCTCCGATATTTATTCCAGAAATCTGATTAAAGTTTCTTGCATATCGGGAAGATAAGTGGATGACTTCAGTTTTACCAGCGTTGCAAGCAAAGCCATTGGCTGTACACCAAATCATAATGTCATTGGTGCAAGCTTCAAGTTTTGACAGTTCCACATTTCGATTAACAGAGTTAAATGATACATAAGTAGAGTGCTGCGTAGACAGTGTTTTGAATATATAGCAAAGTGAAAAGGTGGTAAACTGCCAAGAATTTAGTGACGAGATACTGACGTTTCGAGCGGAGCCCTTCATCAGAGTAAGAAGGGCTCCGCTCGAAACGTCAGTATCTCGTCACTAAATTCTTGGCAGTTTACCACCTTTTCACTTTGCTATAAATGATACATAGCTGTGTATCATCTGCATATAGCATACATTTCAATCCGTGAGCAGTTATGACATCTTCAATTGGCGCAAAGAAAAGAGAGAATAGAATTGGACCCAAAACAGAACCCTGAGGGACTCCATAGCGCAGAGGTTTTTCAGACGTTTGCGTATCCCTAACTATAACTGACTGAGTACGTCCGAGGAGGTATGACTGGAACCATGTCAAAGCTGTATCATTTATACCATATCGCATCCTAAGTCTGTTCAGGAGCGCCGAGTGGTCTATGACTATAGTGTCGAATGCCGATGACAAATCTAAGAGAACGAGAACCACTTCTTGCTGCTGATCGATAGCGCGTAGTATGTCATTAAATACACGCACCAGAGCTGTTTCCGCACTGTGGTAATGTTTATACGCTGATTGTAATTTGACCAACAGATCATTTGCAGGCCCGGAGCTACGGGGGGGGGGGGGGGGGGTGTAGGGTGTGTGACACCCCCCAAAAAATATTTATACGAGTTTCAGTCGGCAGAAGTTATATTTTAGTCGGCAGAAAATATATTTTAGACGTGTTCGATTTAACACGGATAAGTCGAATCATTAACTTTTAGCTCATCGTGTTTTCATTTCGCATTGAGAGTGCGTTATTAACGTAGGACTATTTTAATTAACCAAAAAAAACTTATGTTAAGCGCCGATAAAAACAAAAAACGTGGTAAAACCATCAATACCACCCTGAAGCAAGTTCTCAGCCGCTACAATCATCCTAATGATCTGATCAAGGCTGCAATAACACGATTTGTGTAGATCAGTGGAAACACTCTGCAAATCTTCTGAATTGAAGAAGCAGTAAAATTAAATAATAATAATAATTTCACCAGCTGACCAGGGTCATTTTAGTAGGCACCTAACGGAAAGACAATATTTTGCAGTGGCGGATACACGCACGCACGCGGCGCGCGCCCCCTTTTCCGCAAACATGTGTTTTCTGTGTTTTACCATGTCAAGACGAAGAAGTCGGAGTGATCAACGCAATATTATTATATATGACCGATTTGTCTTGGTAGCTTATCCAATTTTCATTGCAAAAGCCAGTTTCACTCATAGATATTTTACATGGGTTCCAAGATAAAACGATGGACGTTTCCAGATGCCTAAAGGCTAAAGTGTATATTATTAGTTCTGTACTACTTCTGAGTTTATATTAAAGTGTTTCATAATCTTGATGCCCGTTTGTAATCGTGCATTTTTAGCAATGGCATGGTGCCCTAATTTCGCAAAAATTCTTATCAGAAATAGCCGGAAAAGCACTTCTGGGTTTTGCAAAATTAAAAATTTTCCTGGGGGGCCATACCCCACAACCCCCTATTGGGTTCGCGACGTAGCCGCGAAGATGCACCACAATGTGCTGATTCTTCATAATGAAGAATGCCCCCTCTTCCGAACAACCCTGGATCTGCCACTGTTTTGACAAGCTTCGATCGATTGGATGTAGTCGGTACAAGCTAGTGCGTCAGTCGGTTGAGGTGACGGCCCTGATCATTTGTCATAAGGTAGTCCATCATTTGTGCCGTGGCAACTCTTTCAAGAATCTTATAGATATATAGGCAATGTTCGTAATTGGACGATAGCTCAGGAACTCATCATAGTTAAGGGTTTGTTTCTTAATCGATGGGTGAACAATGCCCTTTTTAAGTGACGCAGGAAACATCCCTGATGTAAGAGATGTATTAACAATGTTAGTTAGTGGACCACTTAAAACATCGACAGACTGCTTCTGTATTTTTGTCGGTAGAGGGTCGAGAGCACACGACTTGGGTTTAGATTTCTCTACCATTTCGCGGATATAATTCTCCGAAACGGTGGTAAAGCTGCAAAAAGAACTGTTGCAAATAGAATAATTTACTTGTACTGACAGTTCTTTATGCAATAGGCTTGACTCCTGTAAATGTTCTCTAAGTTTCTGTATTTTAGATGAGAAGAAGATATTAAAATCCTTAGCCAAACACGATAAGGAGGTGTGGGCCGGCAAAGGAGGTATTGGTCTGACCTTGAACAGACCCTCAATCATATGAAACAGCTGATTCTGGTCTGCAGTAGAGATCTTGTTTTTATAGTCGTCCGCCTTCGCAGAGTCCATGTGTGTCCTTGCATGGATAGTAAATAGACTGGATAGGAAACTGGTTGACGTCAGCGTGAAAACCTAGTTGAAATTCGTGATGTCACGAAGATGTCACGAGTACACAGATTTTGCTGAGTTTCTCTTCGACTTCTCCATATTTTCGCATTCAAGTAGCTATAGTGAGATTCCAAAATGTTTCATCGTCTTACAAACCTGCCTAAGCCACGACCAAATGATCGAGGTAAATGTTGTTCGTCTTTGTTTCAGCTGTTTTCGTTTTGTGGTGAAGAAACTGCAGGCGTCGCAAAACTACCGTTGTTTTAGTTGAAATTTGGGACGCGTTTTTCACCGTCTAAAGTTGGATCTTTTCGCCTAAAATGAGTAATGGTAGTCGGATATTCCATCGTAAAGTGGCATTGTGATATTTTTTGGTAGTTTGACTATCATTTTTAGCTGTATTATTGCTAAACGTTGCGATTTATGGTGATTTTGTGACGTCACGATTTGCAACTAGGTTTTCACGCGACCAACTGGTGTCTAAACCAATCAGCATGCTGGAAACGTCGCACGTGATCTTAGTTTCCTATCCAGTCTATTTACTATCCATGGTCCTTGTAAGCATGGCATTTATCTTTGTACATCTGCCGATGGATTTCAAGACGTGTAGATAAATATTTCCGTTTAGATTGCCGTTTTTGCCTCTTCAACAGCCTAAGGTCATCAGTAAACCAAGGCGAGTTTGGTCGCAACGTTACAGATCGTAACCGTTCCGGGGCATGCTTATCTATAAGCTCACGTAAGATGGTGTTATACTGATCTGTGAGGGTTTCAACGTCAGCTATAGGATATCCAGATGTGGGCGCATGTAGCTCTGAATTTAGTATGTCATCTCTCCAGGATTGTAGGTCTATATGCGAGACAAATCACGGCGTCTAGTGGTCATCTTAGACGGGCGTGGCCTTGGTAAATTAACTGCACAAATGACAGCACTGTGGTCAGAGGGAAGATCTGAAACTATTTCGAGACTTTCACACACTAAAGATTCCTGTTCATGATCAATAATCAGGTCTAATGTATGACCATGGTTGTGTGTAGGGCCAGATACCCTTTGTTTTAGACCTGCTGAGTCTAAAAGATCAGTAAAGTTAGCTGCGTCGGAATCACCACTCATTTCCATATGAAAATTAAAGTCTCCAGTAATAATAAGATGACCAGGAGCTGTAATAAGATGTTCAACCATTGTCGAGAATTCCCGCAAGAACACTGATGGAGCAAGTTTTTTCTTTTTCGAAAGAGGAGGGCGATAAACTGTGATAAGGCGGATGAACGTGCCGTTATACGTCACAGAGAGATCCAGTTTGAATCCAATATGAAATAGATATACCAGTTCCCTATTTAATTTCTCCTCTATCTCTACCATACTGTTAATGCTATAATATATTCCTTGGAGCGAAGGAAATTTAGTCACTAATAGTTATTTTGGAAAAAACAGAATTAACAATCATGTCCGGTCTATTAGTGTAAAAATGAATATATAAACTTAATTTAAATAGCTTGAGACTCTAGTTGGTTCATCCATCAATTGATTATATTGGTAGACGGGTTGGTAACAAATTTCAGTTCTTTATAGCGTTTGGTTCATCAGTATCGCATAATGAATGGTCGTAATTAATATCGCCTAATATTATGCTTTCTTTGTCTTCCATATCAATAAGCTCAAACATTTTTTCCAAGTGTTTTAATGTTTCAAGTGTTGATTATGAGGCCTGTACGAGGTGGTTATAAGAAATTAAGGCTTAACTTTGAATTTATTAATTTCTATAGTAAGGATTTCAAGGTTTTCACCTCCCAACTTAGCGAAAGTTAATTGGATTTCTTATATAAAGCCGAAGCCTTCACCGCCTTGTCTATTCCTATCTTTTGATACCCAGGTGTAACCTGGTAACTAGAAATAATTAGTTCTTTAGAGCCAGAATCTAACCTTGTTTCATTACGATCTGCCTGGTTACTCAGCTAAGCGTACTTTTTGATTTTTGATTCGGAATCCAAAATCAAAGCGAAGCGAAAGCTAAACGATTTATTCGATTAGTATTTGTTATTTTCATGTTGGTGGGTTATTTTTGGACGAGTTATAAGTAAAGCGTAATGACAATTTAATGTCTAATCGTGGTGGGAAACGAGAAGGAGCTGGAAGAACAAAAAATCAAAAAGTACGCTTAGCTGAGTAACCAGGCAAATCGTGACATAGTTCCTTTAATTGGTAATACATCTATAGCTAGCATTTCATCCTTCATGCGAATTTTTAATTTCGTTCATGTTTTACTAAACTAGGTTTAAGGTATAGGGTTAGGATTAGGGTAAGGTTTGGTGTTAGGACTATGTTTTGAATTCGGGATACCTATATGAAACGCCAACCTCTTCTTGTAGGCCATGCGCATTAATCGAAAGTAAAAGCGTTGACTTTCTTTGTCCATGGTTCATTGTTGTCAAACAGCAAGGTTTCCTTGCGTGCATAATGATCTGAAGATCTTCTTGCGAAATGGTTGTATACTGCCTTGCATAATCTGGCGATATAGTTTCAGCGGGATAGCTTCAGGATTCCATATTAAAACGAGCAAATTAAAGGGGTCCACTCGTTGTAATATATTCATTCTAAACGCAAACAAATCTTCGCTCCTCAACAAAAGATTTACATAATTACAAAATGCCGTCACGAAAACAAGTTCTTCATAGCCAATTACAAAGAATATCCCTCTACCCGTATTAACACATCGCCTGAATTTAACTGTTTTGTCCATTTTAACCGCAGTGTTTTCGACATATAGAAAAGCGAAAAGGTGGTGAACTGCCAAATAATTTTTAGAACGAAATACTCATCGTGACGTTCCGAGTGGAGCTCTTCATCAGGTAAGACGTATTAAAGGGCTCCGCTCAAAACGTCAGTATTTCGTTCATCAGATAAATTTTCAAAAACACTTTGTAATAATATACAGTAAGACGATTTTTAATTCTCACTGTATATAAGAAAAGAGGGAAATATACAGTTTTTAGCGATGAATGGTTGCACAAAACATTAGCCAGTTTACCAGCACAGTTTAACTATAGACTATACATGAATGCAACATGCGTAACAATCGTAATATATATCTTTCTAGTTTATTCTATGCCAAATATCTGTGATTTGATCATATGAGTTCATGCAAACATTTAACAAGCATATTTACCTTATTAAGTCCTGGTCGAGTTTGAACTATGGTTTGAATTGGTAATATATAGACTGAGGATTGAACCCGCGTAATCTTCAACTACTGCACTATATATACTTGGCAGGAAATGGTGAAGCGTAGGTCTGTTTCAAGTGTCCGTTTCCTGGTCCCCTTTTGAGTTTAAAGGAAATGAGTGAACATTATTTAAATTAATTTGCATTATGTTGCTAGAATGCAAATGAGTATTAGACTTGCAACTATTAATACTGAAGAACTTATATTTCAACATCTACGGAGCTCTTAAGTTCAGTATCAGTTGAACATATAGTAACATCAGATATCAAATCATATCAAATCAAATAAATTTTATTTAAGGGTAATCACATCAGTTCAGACGAACTGTTATCAATGTGAGTCCTCATAGATATATAATTCGATCAACGTATGAAATTTCTATATAGCATTATGTTCATCCACCGTTTGGTCTAGAATGACAATAGTCAATATATTTAAATAATACCTACATACTATATATATCTACGATATACTTTTCTTTTGTCAGTACAACAATGACATGCTGCACAATGTGTTGCTGTATCCAGAATAATTATTAACAGACACTAACACATTGTATTAATTTCTTTTACGTTACCTAGGAAATTTTGACATCCATGCCGCAATGTCGTGAATGAAATGAAAATTCGGCAGATATATCGCTGAGAGAACTCGTTATACAATTAAAGCAGAGTCGTAATACGATATAATTCTTATAGTCAGGAGATGCCAAATAAAAATAACATAATTAGTTATTTTTTAAACTGGAAAATGTACACATTACTGCAATGACAATTAAGGTTGCCGGAATCAGTAATAGAACGTACTTGAGACGTTGCTCATGGACATAGACAACGGACTGAAGAACGCAATTAAAAATGTATTCTATATATATGTATGATATTAGTGAAAATATCGCGTAAATTATTTATTGCTATGAGCTTTCGACCTGTTGACTCAGCCCACAGAATCAAATATCGATTGAGTTTATTTTGTGCAGGGGCCGAAGAGAAATAGATTTGGTCATGAAAAAAAATTTTACCCAACCAAATTAAGATCAGGAATTTAACCGATCCAACCATTTATGGGTAAAGAAAATCTTTTACCAAACCCAAGAAGAAAAAAGTTAGATAAAGCCCAATTCCCAGTATATCGTGTATACAAGTTTTAATACTGTAATTTTCAGATTATTATCTCCCTATTCAGAGCAGAAATCCAAGGTAAACAAGGAGAGGAATACAATAACAAAAGCTAATATGCAATGATGACTATAAGGAGAACTGGAGATGAGCAAACATTTTAAAATGATGAACTCTTAATTTGCTACCCAACCCTTCAGAGAAGTCATTATTTTTTACCTAAACATTTAGGTGTTAGAATTTTCAGTTACCCAACCATTTTCTCTTCGGCCCCCACCCCAGCCACAAATAATGACATCATAGTTTATGTTGTGTCCACCAGCATTCTTAGTTTCTTATACAACATTATAAATCTAGATAAAGAGTAGTCTAGAATTTAATTTAGATTCATTATGAAATCCAGCATTTCAGAAATTTAAATTCGTAAATCCTTCCGTTCAAAGATTTGAAATATTAATTCATTAAATATTTGGAATAATAATATACTGCTAATAATAATTATTAATTATTATATATTTCATATATATCCTTTCAAGGCAATCTGTCTAAATGTTGAACGCCGCGGAATTAATTAGATCGTATGAGATCTATTCATTTTCTTTATAATGTTAAAACATATTTGACGTGTAGAATACTAAATTAATCATAATTAGCTTTGTGAATAAAGAGAAAGGTTGTAAACAATTACAGACAGGCGAAGACCAGTCCGATGAAAAAGTCGCAGGTGCACGAAATTAGTATTTTTTTATTGAGTGGCTAAAAAATAGATGACTATACGGAGATGGTTTTCCCTGGAAATTGTGAATTTGGGGATTTAAAATCGGATTTCTGTTAATTTCTGTCGGTTATATATCAATGAAATTTCGCATATTTATATATATTTATATAGATGATATGTACGCCTCCGATCTAATTATTGCGAGTCAACGCCTCCTCAACCCTTCTTCAGACTTCCCGTGCAGAGCCTAGATACTGATGATACAAACAATATAGAAAAGCTAATAAATATCCTTTACGTAGCGCCAACACATAGTAAATTAGTAACTGTCGCGGCGAATATCTAGAGCAGAGATACCCTCTAAAGGCTTACTATGTTTCAATTAAAATCATCAGAATATTTTAGCAAGAAACGTCGGATTTTGTCAGTCTATAGATTTGTGTTTAATTATGATTGGTGTAATGTCGTCATTCGTATTTTCAAACTATGTAAATTAAATAAAGGAAACTGGAAATAAATTGATCACAACGAAGCGGACCGTGTTGGATTCTGAACTGTATATGTAAGAGTTTTTCTGAATAAATCGTTCATTAATATATTTGGGAAGTGAAGACTAAATTAAAGTGTTTGAAAAGGAGACATTCCAGCCGGATGTGGATATGATACAGTATATGAACTCATGTAGTAAAATTATATAAAAGATCGGACTGCCCCAACCGGGGTCTCCGAATCAACACATCGGCTCACTGATCACTGCATGGGGAAAGAATAGCATATGGGGAATGTAAATTTCAAAATGTTTTTATAAAATTATCATATGAATTGAAAATCGACATTAATCCTGTGTGGGTGTAGAGTGTTAAAGTTGAAAATAAACATCTGCATGCGCTCACATTGTTTGCGTTCGTTATCATCGAAATATATATTTTTGGGGATGGTGATGATCATATCATCTACATGCAGGAATGGCCAACTAAATTAAAATACTCAGCGACAGGGTACTCACAAAGATTTCGTCTGACTGAGCTAAGATGTTCTCGAAAACGATCGCCTAATTTGCGTTTAGGTTTACCAATATAAAAGTTTCACCAAAAAACAAATTATATACAATAAACTAAATTACTAGTGGTACAGTCAAAATATAATCCTTTAATCGGAAGAGAGTAAGATGTGTTGCGTAATTTACTTAAAGGTCCCGTGACATATATATTGAAAGGTCTTGCAACGAGATCTATTGTAAGTAAAAGTACCGGGATAATCACAAGTTTTGGTATGATTGGATCGAATATATCTGTGAATAATCAGGTCATTTAAATTTGTGTCTCGTTTAAAGACATTAATCGGTTTACAAAAAATTATAATTTTAAATTTAATGAATGAAAATAATCTTTAATGAGGAAGCCATCGTCACCGGTAGGTGGTTTACAGATAGGTCTTACAATTAAAAAGTAATAACAAATGGTAAAAATATCAGTAAAATAAAGTAAAATATCAGTAAAAAAGGTAAAATATCAGTTTAAAAAACAGCTCTCCTGAGTCCTTGTTTAAAAACAGTCAGTGTTTTTGATTCACGCAGGGAAAGTTTCAAAGAGTTCCAGGTATCGGATGAAAAATTAAGTGTAGTCCAAGACCCCATCTTCTCCTTGCTGAAGATTTACGAATATCATTTCTGTTTCGTGTATTATGATAGCTATGAAAGTTCCTATTAAAATTACAGCTAAAAGTATTTACAAAAAGATTATTTATTGATTTATAGGTAAAAACAGCGCGATGTTCAGCTCTACGACGTTCTAATGGTCTCCAGGATAGTTTTTTAAAGCTTCTGATGCAGATATGAACTGTGCGAGATCTAGTATAAGACGTGCAGCTTTATTATGTAGAACTTGAAGAACGTGCATTAAGGTGGCATTATCTCGATCACCCCAGGTCACGTCGCAATAATCAAATATTGGTAGAATGTAACTATTAAAAAAGCTATTCTAGCTTCGATAGGTAGACAAGATTTTATACGTCTAAGTAGTCCTAATCTCTTACTTATCTACGGATATGATCAATATGGTCACACCATGTTAGATTCTGGTTGATAACTAGGCCTACGCCAATATTGAGAGACGAGTCAACACAGAGAGCGAATAATTACGACAATTTATTATGCCAAACAGGAGACAAATAAAAGCGAGGGAAAAACACGAGCAAGCTTACACAAAGTACTAACAAAAGTAGGAGAGAGAGTATCGCGGGCGCAGCGCTAAACAGTGACAACTGCAAACTATGGCGTGACTGCTCTTTAGTCTTTTCTGTTTCATTTTTGTTTTTATTCTTCCGAGAGGGGCAACTAACCGAACTACTTTCTCGTTGGGGGACAATACACCATCAGGATCCACGCGAACTGGCTCGGCGTGATGTATACTCATAGCGGTGGATGGTGATGACGAAGGACCAGGGGATCTGGAGCTAGACGCAGGAATCTCGGCAGACGAGTTGTCCGTGACCAGACGAGCTTGGCAAAGATGATCGTTCTTTTTTATGAGGATAGGCGCATCAGAGGAATTGACCAGTCTCATCTTTCCAGCAACGGTGTCAAGAATGTTGGGCTGGGGCCATGCATGCGAAGACTTGATTGATCGACATGAGGAAGAATCGACACGAGGTTCGACAGCGAGTTGGGCATCGGATGGTAAGTCAGTTGGCACTTCGATCTCCAGGACGCCGCCAGGCCAGATGGTGGTGTTGGTAGGAGGGGCTCGCAGGACGTGACAGCATCTGACAGGATGGTGTTTGGAAGTGGAATCAGTAGGCCCACAAGACACTACATCTGAACCAGCGATTATAATTTCCTGCTTGGCTGGCGAACGGCTATATCATTGGAGGCCATGAAGGGAGTGCCGGCCAGGATGTCAACATCAAGATCTTCCACCACAAGGGCTTCAAGGATGAGACTTTTGCCATTACGAGATAACAATAGGCGAGTTTCGCCAATGATGGAAAGAGGGGTACGACCATCAGCTTGTAATGCTAGCTGTGAACTCTTGGATATCTTGGCTCCTATGTACGTGGCAAGAGAAGCCTTCATCATGTTTGTTTCTGCGCCAGTGTGGATGGTAAGGCGAAGAGGATGTTGATTGAAGAAAACATGAAAATAAGGTGATTGGGTAACATTCACACGGCGAGTAACTGCATGGTGGTTAACTGACTGACCACATTCACAACGAGACTGGGGAGAGGACATTGAGATATCTTCACATGAAAGTTCATTTTCATGGTCTGGGACATCCTCAATATCCGCAACTTGACGTACTCTGGACATAAACTGGCGGTCGTTTTCAGGCAGGAATTTGCAGGTACTTAAGAAATGGGAACGATAGTCTGGTCGACCTGCTTGAAGACACAGAGGACAGGACTTGGTTGGTCGTTGCTTGAAGACAGGCTTGTGTTTTGGTGGATAGGATGGCTCAAAGGAAGAAGAACGACTAGCTGCATGGTTGGATTTGCCAAAGTTCATAGGGGCAGTACGCATGACTTTGGCCTCTTCACTCATGGTACGTGACTCGTCTAACAAAGAATCTAGAGCTTGAGATATCTCAGGTTTAACAGAAGCAAGTGTACGGCTACGGAGTTCTGTACCATACCTTTGTTTGACGAGTTGAGGAAGTGCTGGATGGAGAAGCTGCAGCCATGTGAAAACGACAAAATTTTCGAGGGAAGGAGATAGTTCTTCGTCGACATCAGGAACTAGACCATGATGGGTTATTCCACTAGCCCTCGTTAACAAATTATCTTCTATAAATGCCATCAGGCCTTGGTAGAGATCTTCAGGCCTTTGGTCTGATGTAAGCTTGATATTAGTCAGATCCAAGAAACGTGATCCTGTAGATTGCAGGCCATAATGTTGTCGAATAGACTGCCATACCCCGTTGACAGATGTTGAATTCCGTACAATAGTATTACGAGAAATAACAGTGGAATAATTAGCGATCTGGCCAAGCATCATTTCAAGGTGAGTTACTTTTTGAGCTGCAGTCCGGCGTCGAATGGCGGGAACTTCATTATCGTCGTCGGTAAATCCACGGAGAGGAGAGGCATTAGTTTTCTTTAACCAAGTGGCTTCATCCGTAAGGAAAGAGGCAAAATTAAGGTCCAAAGATAGGATGTACTTAGGTTATTCTCCCAAGCTTCTATGGAAGTGATAGTCTCGGTTGTTGAGAGCGACCACTGCATCGGTGCTCGAACGCCGGCCATTTTGTTTGTCGAAAACACTCTACTGGGAATTTTACGCGTTGAATAATCGTCTGATCTTCAGTGTACAACTTTTAGTACTTTAACGGGTTCTTTATACTCCGAGACGCTGCCACCACGCCAATATTGAGAGACGAGTCAACACAGAGAGCGAATAATTACGACAATTTATTATGCCAAACAGGAGACAAATAAAAGCGAGGGAAAAACACGAGCAAGCTTACACAAAGTACTAACAAAAGTAGGAGAGAGAGTATCGCGGGCGCAGCGCTAAACAGTAGCATGTTGAAATTTTTAGAAATAATATTGTATATAGGTCGGAGTGACAAGCTTTTTGTATCTACTGCGCGTGCGCTAGTAAAGTTAAGTTAAGTTAACAAAAGAATACCTTCGGAGCCAATCAAAACACAGAAAAATGGAACGAAGATAACGACTGCTACCCGATAAGGTAACGTCAACTTACGAGTGAAAGCCGATCGTTATCTCGCAAAATCATAATCGCAATAAATACAAAATGGCGGTCTATTCATTCCATGTCAGTATTATCACAGTTAATATTTACGAATACCAAGAACACCCCTAGCGAAAATTGGTTAGTTATGAAACAAGTCGTTTTTAAAAGCCCAAATGAATTACGAATTACGAAGAGTCACGGCAATTTCGAGTCGACGACAATCGGTAAGTTTTGTTGTGGTTGCTTTCAGACACTTGAAAACGAATTAACCTTTTTGAAAGAGCATTTCTAAATATTGGTTGCGGTCGTATAGCTTACAAACATTCAGTGATTTAGACGAACTAAGAAATGTTTGTTTTAATGCCATATCCAAACTTTATGTATACATGTCGTATTATAAAAACTGAAAAGGAGAATTCACGACCAGTTAAAATCAAGACTATGTATTGTATTGTATGCATTGACAAAAAGGCTGAGACTGACAAAAAGTGTCCTGTGATGCTGTAGAAATTAGTACACTACTTTACTTGTGATAAAAACTCAATCAAATGAAATTTATTTTTATGCAATGACATTTACTGCCTTATTGCAGCAATCACAGCATTACATGTATATATACAGTATTGTGGCAGTCACTATAATTATATCAGTAATGCTTGAATGAGACTGATATATAGTGACTGGTGCATAGGCAGTACGTATACTCTATCAATCGAACCAATATATTATTGTAACCTCCATCTGAGTCAGTCGCAGTCGCAGTAGCAGGTAGCTCAATCGTTAGAGTGGCTCATCTGTAATCAGAAACTATTTCTGAGGATTAGAGTTTGATGACAGTCTGTGTATTGCCTGTCTACTCCATGTATGTTAATATATACACTGTTGTAGAGAATATGGGAACTTAGACAGATGATACTGTACATGGGCGATCATCAAGCTCCAATCAAGAAAATGATGTACTGGATCGATTGGTATTATGTATATTGGTATTATGTATATTGCCGTGTTAATACGTACCTGTTGTAGTGATATATTATATCAGCTTGCAATAGACAGATAATACATGGATGATCGTCAAGCTCAAATCCTTAGAAAAATGTTTCTGACAAGTTGGTAATTACTTTATACTGTATAAGTATGTGAACATGGTTTCAAGTGCAATTTTCACAAATTGTGCAAGCCCGAAGGGTGAGTCGGCAAAGTCAATGGTCAGCATGACCAGTCAGATGCGAGTTCAGGCATTTGGATGGTCAACTATTTACTCGGGCGACCGAGTCTTAATTTCGGCTTCATTATTATTAGTTGTATTCGTATTCGTATTATTTTTGGGGTTCCGTAAATTTGCAAAATTGCGCAATAACTCGTACCCAAGGTCTTCACCCTTGCCTCAATGTTCCTTGCCTTCACCCTTGTTGTCAATGAATCGCAGTCTGAAAAGCATTTACGAGACCTGTATATCAATATCAATAAATAGTATATTATATATACGATATAGTAATATCAATATCGTATAGTAATGTATAGTAATATCAATGTATAGTAATATCAATATCGAATGCTGTAGGTTTCGTCTACTTAAAATGTGAAGATCAGATGTTATATGAGAAAATGCGTAAGCGATTAAAGCGAGACTCATCTTTAAAATCAAAGGACATGGGCCTGGCTTCAAGATCTATTCGTTGTTTACCCGATGATTTAATGCTTTTATGTCCATTAAACCGATGTAATTTCATAACAGATATGTTTCGTATACCTTGCCGTTGATTTTTATATAAATTTTGACACACGAAGACCTTCAATCGGACAGATATTAGAAAAAATAGCATTGCCATGTTTATGCACTAGACAATTGCAAACCCAGACCCCCGACCCCCGGGGCTATGCGGGGTTTTAACAGGACTTTGCCGGGGAAATACAAGGTTTTAACAAACATCGATCTTTTGGTAGCTGGGATTTAAAAACTGACCACTGACATGAAAAAGCGGGGATGGTGTAGCCGGGATTTAACACTCGTAGAGTCTGGGAAACGCTTCAGACAAAAAAGGAAATCCTACTATTAAATTCAAACTTTTGTTATGCTTTTTACAATTAAACTTATTGTTGGTTTCACGTTTCTCGATGAGGTTTGAAAGATCCACCAAAGGGTTGGTGGTTCTGTCCGAAGTGCAAGCCTATGCGCAAAAATGAAAGAACAGTTATTAAAAGACAAAATGAGCAAAACAAATAGAAAGCCTTAACATTTTTTGTGTTCTGTTTGTTGTAAGGATATTAAACTTAATGAGGGAAAACTAAATCTTTATGCCCGGGTAGCCGGGTATTTTAACAACTGAACAATATTTTTGAGCCGGGGTTTTAACACTCGTGAAATGTTAAAATCCCCGTATAGTCCCGGTGTTTACATTAAATTTCGTCTGCGTGTCAGGCGTTCTGCATTGGGGGGAGGGGAGCTAGCCTGCGTGTAGACGCCTGATTTTTCTTCGTCTTCATTTCTAGCCCAACTTGCTTCTAAAAGTTTCCCACTTTAAATGAGCGCTGCACAATGCCTTCAGTGCCTCATTACAGAAATCAATGCATTCAAAATTATCCTTTGTAATATAAGACAAGTGAGCAGGTTTTCTAATTCCAACTGTCTAACATGCGTATACATGCCACCAATGCATACCCATCTCTGCAGGCAATATGCGTGCCATGTCCCTAAAAGTAGCCCGAGTTAACGCCTAGCGAGCGTCTTGTTTTCTTTAATTTGTGCATTAAAAACAAAAATTTTCTTTCCTTCTATAACTTTGTATCAGTACACAAGGCCATGAACGTTCAATCATCATTACCATTTTGACAGCAACTTCCATCCCAGGGGTTTTGTTTAAAGTTGAAGTCAACCCCCAGTGTGACAACTTGGCCTCAAATGAAATTAGAATAAATTCTATATTATTTTCTTGTTTAACCAATAAAACTAAGCGGCCTTTTAAAATCTGTTAAAGCCATTTACTGACTTTAGTGCATAAATTATATAAACAACATTTACAAGGTAAAAAAAATTAGTTCACAGGTAGAAATAATTTGACCAAAATAATTTGACTGGTCATATAGCTTACCAGCCGTGACTGATTTCTGGTGATCAAATCATGAAAATCAGTGGTCAGGAACTGCTGTCCCCCATTCTTTTGAGCGCTGGTGAGCACAATTCAGGGCCATAGCAAGAGAAAGTCAATTGGGGACTGCACTGATTGGAGGGTTCGGGTATGCCCCCAGAAAATTTTTGAAACTAGAAGTTACTATCGCAAGGAAAGTGCTGCCTCAAAATTCAAGGCAGTTGTGATATTGTGCCAAATAGCACAAATAAGTGGCGGGCTTATTGAAGTCAACAGATGTAAGTCAACAGAATCAGATGTAAGTTGAACAGTTAATATTGAATGGCTTCAATGGCACAGATGTAAGTTCAACAGTTGCATACAAAATGCAGTTGAACATAAAGATAAAATAGTTGTATAATATAGTTCTCTGTACAAGGCTTGCATAAAAAATGCAGTTTAATATGAACACAAAAAGTTGACATTATAGCAGTCGATAAACTAACAACTGCCAGAAGTTCAGCACTAAAGCAGAACACGTTAAACGAGGCTCTTCACAAAATATCGTGGCCCTAGTAGCTAAAGAGATTTTATTTTGTTTGCATGAAGGCCGTTGGCGAGTTCTATCCGAACATTTGATTCAGATAGTTTTCCGCATCCGGCCATTATACGGACATCTACGAGTTACGTCATAAAACGTCATAAATCTGTGGACATCCATGAAAAATCGAGCGTGATTTTAATGTAGATCGACTATACGTATAGTTTCGCGAAGAGGTCTAGGTACGAGACACAGCAACCCAAGTCAAGATTAGTGTGCAGCAATTACGATCACTGAAATAGGATTTTCTGACTTCTGAGAGTAATTTCCAACAAGTCTTTTGGAATTTTGGAATTTTGCTCCAGAGCAAAATTATTGTGGGGCGGCCCGCCGCCCCCCCCCCCCCCCCCCCCTTCTATAGCCATGCAATTTGAGCTATTTTGAAAAATACACTAGTGTGTATAACCCCATGAATTTGCATGTACAGTGTTATTAACAGTGCTATGAACAGTGTTATTACCAATTAGTAATATACACATTAAAATATTTTGCTGAAAGTGATGTTCAGGAATTATATGACAAAGAAAGTGTTTCAGTGCTTTTCCAATTATTTCCTTTTTTCTGCATTGTATTTCCTTGAAATTGCTCTGCTCTCAGCCAAACAGAATGTGCGTTAAACAATTTTGCAGACTCTCCTGCAGTTATTGTATTATAGAGTTTTGCAAAGTATCTGAGTATAACAGTACATGTTATATATTCAGCTGTAACAAAGTCCTTCAAATAAACTTCGAATCTCTTAATTTGTTTTTCATTATAACTAGAGAACATAATTGTTATACACATAATACCAGTACTTTATATATTCCACAGCATTAAAATTAACCAGTGATGGTAATGGTTTAATTAGTAATTACATTTCAATAGCAAAATTACAGCTAAATTATTATATGTTTACCTGTTTATAAATAAGGTCTAAAAACACTAATTCTAAAAAAGTTATACTAAAATTTTTTTCCCAAAACTACGAATCAATACTTTCATTGTATCTATTAATTGAATAGACTAAAGGACTACTGTACATTTAAAACGTTCTGTTCTACAAAAAAAGTTATAAATTTACTACTGTTCGCTCTGATGTATATAATATACTGTATATAATTTTGAAAATACTATATCCTACAGTTATCATTCTTTCATTCATAATTTATTCATCATTCGTTTCATTCATTATTCGTTTCATTCATCATTCATTCTTTCATCATTCATTCTTTCATCAAGCAGTAGATACATGTACGCCTAAGCGTACCTATTTTTTAATTGTATTGTTGTGGTAGTCTCGTTGCAAGGTAAAAAACATCTCTTTAGATTTTATAACTAGAAATAGGTATCCGCAATAACTCCTCTCCCGTCTGTTCTATTAGACAACATTTTTATATTAATTATTAATTTCAAAGAATATATGATATGTTTTACATTCATAATGACCCAGTACCCCTCCGTCGCACGCCCTGTATTAGTGAATCACAAACCACAAACGGCCCTTTCAATGTAGTTTTCGAATGTTATCTCGATCAATATTTAACCGATTTCAATTCAGAAAACAGATTTGGAATTACCGAGTTTAAATACATAACATACGTGTCTATTATATTATGAGAACGTGCATACTTTTCGTAAAAACCTGAGAAATTAATCAGCAATCAGGCGGCCTTTACCCTTCGTAAAAACCTGTTTATGTACTTAGAAATTAATCAGCCATGTTTGTTTCGTTTGTCTCCCCAACGAATTATTGGCCGATTAAAACGGAACACCCAAAAGGCGTACTCGAAACATACCGGTTGGTACAAGATTTGGTCCTACCATTTCACACACACAGCACGTCCTTCCCTCCGCTAGCCTGGAAGGCTGCCCTTTTAAGGGACAGCACTGCTTGCCTCAATCCGAGGAGGTGGTTAGAAAAGTGCCCTAAACAAAGCTGAGGGACATCGTTGGTTTACCGCGAGCAATGATTAATCACATTCTGCGGTCAAAGGAAGATAAAGATAAAGTCAAGTTTAAAATTGTAAGTTGGAACGACAATGACAGCCAGAAGGAGAGAAGGACAGCAATGGTGGCAATAGAGTTGGAAAAATATGGCGTGGACATAGCAGGAATCCAGGAAGCGCGTTTAATTGGAAATGGCTCCATCACGGACAGTGGTTACACATTCTTTTGGAGTAGCCACGAGAGTAAAAAAGTCAACGGAGTTGCAATTGTTATAAAGGTGTGTTTAATAAGTAAGTTGGTGGAGGCTCCTCTAGCCATAAATGAGAGACTGATGATAGCGAGATTATCAATCCAAGGATGGAAAACACTTATGTGTTATTTGTGGGTATGCGCCAACTACGATATATGATGATCACGAGAAAGAAGTGTTTTACGAACAGCTAAGAACCACCATTAATGCTCACAAGAATAACAAGTTAGTGCTAGTCGGCGATTTCAAAGCCAGAAATGGTCTGTGCTTAACCAACACACGGTTCAAAACGAAAACAATTCACAAATGCAGCTGGCAACACCCATGAAGGTCGAAATATTGGCACTTATTGGAAAACCATGGAAAGTCATGAAACTCTAAGGGAAAAGGAGACGATCAAACTTAGATGTGGACCAGTGTGCTTTTCATGATGAATTGACAAACAAGATTCCCCAAAACATTAAGTATTCATGAAGATCACTGGCAATACTTAGCAAATTTGTTCTAAGGATTTGTGGTGAATGAAAATTTCGAGTGTTGAAATATATTCTAAGGCCAAACTGGGCCTTCCGACTGAAATTGAACCCGCGACCATGCGATGCTATAGTGTATTGCTCTGACCACGCTGAGCTACTTGAGTAGTTACTGAGACAGCTACTGCCAGACAAACAACTGGTTCAAAGAAAATGAAGATACAATCAGAGTGCTTGGAAGAAAAGACTAAAGATGCTGCGAAAGAGATGCTTCTGAGAAGAGCGACCAGAATGAATAAAGATATATTCCATTGCGTAAAACAGAGTATAAAGCGAGAAACAAGAAGGATTAAGTCGGAATGGATGATGGCGAAGGAAATCCAGACTTTTGCAGATTGTTGCAAGACTGGAAGAAATTCTACCACGCTGTGCCCATATGCAAGAAAAGACATGAGTGGGACGTGTGCATTGAAATCAGCGGATAGAAATAAAGTGTTTGGAGATCAGAAGGCTGCAGCAGATAGATGCTGGAGGGAGCACTTCTAACAGATGCCTGTGATATATACAGGAAGCATGAGCAATGGAGCGAACACAACAAGAAGTGCAAGTCCACGCCATTGGATCACTGGCAAATGGGAAGACAGAGTAAATTTATAAACAAGGAGGCGAATCTCTAACTGACAAATTGTTTGAATTGTTAAGAAGGATTTGAGGAGAGAAAGTCCCGTCAACATTGTGACCATCTACAAGTATAAAGGCCCGTTTACACAGGTCATGTGCAGATATATGACATTCGTTATCCACTATATCGCATACTGTACGTCAGGGTCAGAAAAATCGCAGCAAAAATCGTCTGTGTAAACGGGCCTTTAACTCTTTCCTGACCGGCCCAGTAAAAATGGGTCGTAGAAGACCCCGGAAGTCGTCAATCGAAAAACACGGCACACGGTAACGCAAGATTAAAAATTGAAATTGGACAAGCGCTAGGAACATGAGATCCACTCACCCACCAAGTTTGATTTGATTTCATAAATAACTCTGCGATTGGTGGCATTTTGAGTTTTCAAGATGCTACGCGGGCGTGCAAGAAGGCCTTTTCTAGAAAATGTAAATTTTTCAACCTGATTTATGATAATTAATAATAATTTATATTAACATACACATGTGTTTTGTTCGGGAAATTTAAAAGCACAAGTAAAAGCCGGTTTATTGGGCTTTCAGAAAATGTATAGCTTTCGCAACAGTTATGGTTTTTTCAAGAGATATCAATAGAACAAAGATGTCGTTCAATTTTGGATGTTTTTCAGCCGTGCACATCCTTTGTTTTAGGTTTATTAATATTTAAACAACACGGTTGAGCGATTAAACCCAAACGATTCTATTGGATGATTGCTTCATTATACTAAAATACAATAGGTTCAGTGACCGTGCACCGTGCACAAAATTGTATAAAGACGAACAAAAAGATAGAACAAAGACTTTAGCTGAGTTTCCAGACCATATCTCGATTGACTATGGTGAAGAAAAAGAACTTATCCGAGACTCAGTGCGGCTTCAGACAGGAAAGATCGACAATAGACAGTTGCAGAAAAAGTGCGCCGAGTAAAATGACGAAAAGTATAATTTGGTCCAGTTTGACTTAAAAATTTAATTTCACTACCAATTTAACTGACACACAACAGCTTGATTCATGATAATATCAGCAAGACAATGGCTTAGTTAATACTTTGTGATACTTTTCGCTCCCTATGTTTCTTAAAATCTCACAAGAATGGAAATGTTTACTTCAAAAGTCATGACTACTTCGAAGGAGATTGGTGAGCCCGTTAAAACATTTCTTGAGGTTTCCCATTAAAACATTTCTTGAGGTTTAAATAATCTCAATAATTAATCTGAATCTGAAAGGTCAAAATAAATTGGATCAAATGTTAATTTGGCGTTATTGTGTAACGTCACTTTTGCCATAGCAACCACTGAAATACTTAATTTATTAACAAAATTTGATGCCATGAATGTTTGCCTACGGCAGTTTCATTCCGAAATATTCGATAGGGGTATCTAGTACGTATTCCTTATAAGGAAGCGCAAATAGAAGGCATATTGACGAGCAAATAGATTGAATTAACGAGCAAATAGCTGATACGTTGCACCCTCGTACCAGCCTCCTAGTTAATTTGGAATACGTGCTAGAAGTACATCTGAAATATTCATACATACTTTTTGAAATTAAAATTTGCTTTTTTTTACTTTTTTAGAAACAATTGGGAATCTTAATTGCATCGCCTAACTTGCATTATTTATTTATCTACAATTATTGCCAGCATAGCAAGAAAAACTCACAAGGCAATCTCTATAGAGGAAGTCCCAAAATTATTACTCTGGCTACCACACCTGTGGTAGCCAGAGTTTTAAAATGATCTCTGTTTATTATTTTTATTTTTTTGGCAATGTCGCGAAATGGCAATTATTGCATCATCCCGATCAACCTCGTACCCAGGCTTTTCACCTTTGCGAAACTGAAACCAATTGTGATTTACTCATCTGGTCACCTTTCTTCGAGTGTTCTTCACTGAAAATCTTTGATGTGGTGGCAAGTATCTTGATCTTATATACGATCACAATCCCGATCGCTTTCGAAACGTGTTGGTCTGCGATTTCGAGAACCAGTACTCGATCACTTAAGAATTTAATATGAGCTCATATGAGAAACATATGAATGCAGTATGGAAATATGTTAACTGTTTTGAGGTAACTGTAATATTTTTTATAAGCTTTGTTGCCTGTATTGTTTATTGTTATGTTATACAAAATAAAGACGATGCTACAGTTTATTGTTTCATATATACCAAGTACTATTATTAAAGTATATAGGTATAATTTCATATTTATGTCTATGACTGCAATGTTGCTATCGAATTTTACCGTGTTTCACTTGATATTTTACCTGTAAGCTTAAATGGGGCTCCAAAATGTTCTGGGTTATCAGTAAGTTTGTATTGATTGTTCATATTATTATACACAAACGCTTACAAATGAACACACAGTATATAAATCTCTGACACCCATACCAACAATCAAGATCAAGGAGTAAAGAGTTTGTTATATTGTTTGCTGGTTTACCTGCAGTGACGGGTCTGTTCAGCCAGCTTTCCATTGTCCTTCATCCCCACAAATACACACCTTTCAAACTGATTTTTGCATGGCGATCATGATTACTGTAGCTGTACTTGGAGGCATGAAGCTGGCTCGCTATTACCAAAACAGTAATTTGTCCTGATATTACATGAGGCAGGCTAGCCCACTTGCCAGACTGACTCACAAGCACACCATTTGCAAACTGTTACTTGGTCTGTACAGCCAGATACATACCTTTCGAACTGAATTTTGGCCTTGACTACATGGAAAGCGGCTCGCTAACCGAGGCAGTAACCTGTCTTGATATTACAATTATAGCTAGCTGGCCAACTGGACTACTAGTATGTATAAATTAAGCCTCTTAAATAATAAATATGCTAAAATTATGAATATGTTTACTGGCTCAAAATGTTATAACTTCACAAAGAAATAAAGATTTTGAATTATTACATTTCTTTAAACTGTTTTATGCTAAACTGATTTAATGCTTGCTCAAAGTGAACCTGTTTGCCGGACTGACCAGATGAATTGTTATTACATGAGCAAAGGCCGGCTCGCTTGCCAGGTTGACCCTGTTGGCTAGAGCTGAATTGGGTCAGCAAACAGGATGGCTCGTTTGGCGGGGCAGACTTCTCAGTAAGCCAGCTTGAATACTGAGCCAACTCACCTTCATATAATCAAAGCCGTTTGCCAACACTGTGTTATGGGTTTGCAATGATGGAAAATTTAACCACCCCTGCACTTACAGCTGTATCATTACATGTACCATTGTACCTACAACTATAGATTTGCGTATGTTGAATTCAAATCGCCGAATTTGCCTACAATGTCTTTCAACAAGCCACTAGCTCAAGTAGCCCGAGTTAACGTCTAGCGGGCGTCTTGTTTTATGCTAATTCTACCACTTACAGCAAAAATTGCACGTTAATAATACTTATGATAGAAGCATCAGCAAGAACTATATAATTCGAGAAATATTTATATTTTATAAAAACACATACAGAGATGTTGCGCCGATGAATGAGACAGATTAGGCTCGCCCGGTTTATGACATATCGAGTATAGCCCTCAACCTTGTAATTTTCTTTTAACTTTAAGCCTTCGAAACAAACATCGTGTAACTTGTAGATACCGTGAGCGTATATATATACGTATTTTCATTGGCGAAAGTTAAGAGAATAATTACTACAAAATATTGGATGTGTTTTTGATTCCCATGCACGCGATTTTCACTTTTAGTTTAAAAGTATAGATTGACAACGTTTACATATCTCATGAAAAACAAACCTTTTGCGTTGTATGTGTTAAATTTCTTCTCGCTGAAGATCTTCAATGCAGTGATAGACAATCTGTTTGAAACGAAATATATTATTACTCTTTGTACAATGGTGTTGTTGATTCCTGACGGTCTTCGAAAAAAAACAGACAATTTGAAACAAATATTAAATGCAGCAAACAACTGTGAGTCTTCTGCCACTTGAAATGTTTGCCATATACATGCCAACGTACTTATGATTTCTCAGTTTATAGGCGGAACAAGCGGGGTGCTTGATTAAATAGCCGACAAGCCACGTCATCACACCGCAACAGCAAATATTAAATCATTTCAGGACAGGCAACTATAATTTCGTTTACCACGATGGTGTATTTTAGATCAAGAGTTCCTCACACAGAACTTTCGGTTATATTATTTTAATAGTCTATAGTGAAATCTTCATATTGCATTGAAAAGAAACTTGTCATTATCAATCTTCCGTGACATGAACAACTATGCCTGTAAGTTTAAATAAGACTCACAACAGTGACCATGGCAAGTTTATATACTGTACCTTTACTTTTCTCATCTCTGTAGCACAGTTTACATTATTTGTAAAATCGCAATTAGTTTCAGCATCCACTTTAAACTTTCACCTGTTCCAATTGATTTAAATAAAGACAATCACTGATATAAGAACGCCTCGCTTTTCGTTAGAATCACTAATTTATGCTATAAGATCGAAAAAATCATCGTCGTCTATTGAATTCTTATAACCTGAGTAAACTGTGCTTTCTAGTTTTTACTGCACTGTCAATCATGCTGATCGATGAGCGTGTTCTAAAACAATGTCAAACGCTGGTGAACAATTTACAATTTGAATCCTTGTTAAACAAACTGGCACGTGCTATTTAAACAAATTTTCATTCACCATAAATCCTTAGAACATGTAGTTTAATCGAGTGAAATGCAAAATATTTCTTGTAATATACCCAGAATCTTATCCCGGCATTACCACCACTATATATACAGAACTCGTGACTATAATAGGCTCTCGGCAAGGGCTTCCGTAGCTCAGTGCAGGTCAGAGCACTGTGTCGCAGGTTCAATTCCAGCCGGAAGGCCTTGAAGTTTCATTTTTCGCAACTGGTCCCGGTTTGGTCTTAAAATGTATATTCCAACACTCGAAATTTTCCTTCACCATAAATCCTTAGAACATGTAGTTTAATCGAGTGAAATGCCAAATATTACTTGTAATGATACGTACTATATATAATATATAGTTAGTATTATTTCTTGGTTGCCTTTTTATTTAGACCTCCTATATATACTATTTCAACAATAACCTCAACCTTGAATTAATTCTAGTTGTAGAATTAAGATTATTTTTTCTACGATAAGTAGTGTAATTATTTTCTCTCGATAAGTAGTGTATTTTCCGCATTAGCATAATATCAGCATAACAATACTTCAGATTGTTATAACAGTCGTATCTTCGAAGCCAGTCGCCAGTTTATTTCTTGTTACTGCCTCACGGTTACACAAGCGTGACGTAGACGAGTTTAGACTACGTCAGTTGATCGCCAGTGCGCTTGGAGAATTCAGCAGTACCCAAGTCGTGGACGACAGATTATCAGTATTTAGAAAAGAGTTGTCGGAAGATACCCGTTCTGAGGTCAACGAAAGTGGAGCCAAAAAATTTAAATCGAATGACAAACCACATCTCAAGTCAGAGGGAAACAATTAGCAGTTCAACCACAACTCACAAGGTTAAAGTATTGGAAAAATTGGAAGTCCCTCTTTCTTTCCTATGAATTTAACGCAAGTACGACAGAGCCCGGTAAAAGCGACTGCGGTTGGTCAACTGTGAACGAATATATAACAGAGACGAGTTCCCAGAAAATTCCGATGACGAAAAGATCGAGGCTGTATCGTTCAGAACAACGGGCCCAGAGAAAGATCAGAATTAAAACGATTGTCCAACCGACAATCTCCCAAGGGAGCTCGGCGTTTTCCGTCCACTTTTAGACCATCTTTGTTCGAAACAAATGCTCGCTTTCCACCGAACAACGGCCCTCTTGGCCCTTGTTGCTGTTTTGTTGGCTATATTGTCACAGTCTTCGAGCCGGCGGGGCGACACCTGCAATTCTTCAGCCGTCACTCACTCGGCCCTGAGCAAACACGCAGGCTGGGAGTAGAGCAAGTCCAAGTACCGATACATCATGAAAGACTCGGAAGAAACTTCATTAATCGTATCTCGCAATTTCGGATTGTAAAAATACAGAACTGATCAATAGAGAAGAACACAGTATATAGACGTTGCGAGCTTTCTGTTACTAGCTTTGTAACACTCATTATAGCGCCCACTGCACCAAAGCACCAAACTCCAAATGTTTGTGCAGATGTTATTTCAAATAGTTGTTCATAGTATAGTATACGTATAAATAATTAATTCTCTACGATTGCGTCGGAGAGAATTCGTTCCTCTACGATAACTTGAGTATTTACCATAATATCAGCATATTAAAAGTCGTTTTTTGTCGAAGCCAGTCGTCCTCTGACTGTTTTAATTGTATCTACTGCGCAGGCGTAGTAGATAACATGTTGGGAGGCTGTTAGTAAGTAAGTACAGTAAGTACAGATAGAATGCTTCGGAGCAAGAATAAAACGGGAAATCACGACTATTTCCGATCAATGAGAATCAAGGAATTTTACACATTTATATCCTAGTTGCATCAAGCAGTATAGATATACATGCCCGTCGAGTGTGCTTATATATATATTACATATTTACACGTCTAAATGAACAAAGTTCACATTTTCTCTGAGTTAATAATCAAACTATATAGAAAAACAAATCAAATATCTAAAAAGGTTGGTGTACTGCCGAAATAGCGTGTAATTTAATATTCTAACGTTTCGAGCGAAGGGCCTTCGTCAGACAGTGAAACGTAAAGTTTACGTTTAACTCTGTGACGAAGGGCCTTCGCTCGAAACGTTAAACTACTTACACACTATATTTACGCAGTATACCAACCTTTTTAGATGTTTGATTTGTATTTCTACACTGCCTCGCACGTTTTGCCGTAATTCGTAAACGGTAGTTGCCGCGTCCCTGTGAAGAATACCTTAAGTACGATTCGTTTTACTCTTTTTTTGCATTGTTAGGGTTAGGGTTGTATTAAAATTAAGATTCAGGGTTAGTAATAAATTTTTTTATGCGGGTCAGTTAATAAATTTTCCTAGTCCTTTTTCACTGGTCAATTCATCTCAGTCTATGCAGGAACCAGGGGGTAGATGGGGAGGGAAACCTTCGAATATACAAGTGTGTTACAGGATAAATAAATAACGCGAAGTTAAAGTGAAGTGTTCTTAACATTCAAATGAAATTTTTAATATACGTCATACAAGCTGAATTCAACGAAATAGATGTTAAGGTTTTCAAATTGCTTATCTCATCTGTCATGAAATATCAGTGCACAACCTGACGTTTTACCCTGCATAAAATTTATTCTTGCCTTTTATAAAAGGTCTGTGTTTCCCTTTTCAGTGAAAAGAGACAAAAAGCAGTTCGTATGGAGTTCGTATTTCCAAAGACAGCCCGACATCAAGCGGCTACTTTGTCCCTAAAACTGTTGATTTATTTGATGATACATATGACATACATTAATTACATGCATTTTCATTAAATATGACCAAAAAATGATAACAATAAAACCATCTGTCATAGTAAGAAAAAATCTAAACCTAAAACCGACCGTAAACCGATTTTCTATTTAATGGAGTCATTGTAAACAGAAAATAGGGGGCTTAATAGAGGCGGCTTATTTTTCACTTAAAGGGGGATTATTAGAATTATTAAATTATTAGACGTGTTATATGCTTCGTATAAATGATGTATTCTAAAGACGATTTCTCCTCTTATTTATGATTTTTGCTAAGTTTCATCTCATTAATTTTCGTCTCATTAATCTCAATCTCTCTGCAGCCAACCTCACTCGTTTAATATTGATGAAGGCTGCCACAAAAATGTTGTCACTCGAAGCCAGTAAATCATACAAAGTGTGAGCTATTTGCAACTAAGTAAGTTGTGTATACTAATTAATAATAACTCTACAGCACAAGAGTAATGATTTTACCGACTAGTGTGTCTTGAAAGTGAAAAGTTAACTACATATGGTTCATAATTTGGCGTTCTCCGTTGAGTTATTCATGCATGCACGCGAGAAGTTAGTCAATAATGGCAATCAGCTAATTGTATAATAACAGATGTCAAATGAATATACAAATGCCCAAAAGAGTGCATGTATAGACCTCTTGCACTTATTCCCTGATGCAGGACAAATGCTTATAAACTATATATAGTATTTTCATTAATTGATTATTCGCTTTGTTGAACATCAGAACTTTGACGTTTCAAACTCATGTTGCTCTGACATCATGTGCAAGGGGTCTAAATACTGTATGTCATTTAATATATAATAAAAGAGTTTGGTTACTTGGGCTACGACTGGAGGGCAATAGCAATACATAAAAAATACTTTTCTTTTAGCATTTGAACATAACCCACGTCGCTGATGATTTACTGACGAACCTTATTTTTTAAATTCTATTCGTAAACTATGTTAGTCAGTTACAGTTTATAAGTACATACAACGTTTGACATTCTAGCCCATCGTTGTGAAACACATGGGAATACTAAAAATTGTATAGCTACTAAAATCATTCAATCTCTGGTTTTGCCTTACATATACCAATCGCGTTTCCAAAGTCTCCAATGTAGGTTTAACTTTAGGGTTGGAGAGAACATAATTGTGCATGTGTCAAAGCCGAGACTTATATATACTATAATTACAATTTAATATTATGACTATATGAACTAAAATAGAACATACTTACTAAAACAGAGTAACCTTCCTGATACTGTAGTACATGTGATACAATGGCAAGAAGACAAGATATTGAGTACGTCAATGTTCCAATTTGTTGGATTCAATAATCTAGCTACTCCTGAAAATTTCAGTCTATAAACGTACTGGTAGTCTAATGCAAACGGTAACTATGTACCTAAAATGAACGGGTTTTGTGATTGGCTGCATGGAATAAAAATGGTTAGGGTTATGACATTGGTTTCTTTGTGGTTAATTCTAATATAGGTATGTGGGGGGGGGGGGGGAGGGGAGCTGAGGCCCCCAAAATCAGGACAAGCGTTGCTAAATTTAATGTTTTTCCAATTGTATTAGTACGATTATATAGAGGCTAAGAGAGAAGCTACTTAAGGTAATCTACTTACGGGCTTCATCTACACAAGATTTTACAAACGGGTGTAGCCTGAAATGCCTGAAGTCAGTGTTAGCCAATCCCTAAACCCTTGCCACGCGAGTGTTATATTGATTCCCAGACCCTTCTGGCAGTACTAGGCACAACAAATGGCGTCACATAGTAAGAGGTAGCAGGTAAGCTTGGATTCATTTGAACTATGCTTGCTGTAGAATTAGATGAAAACGTTTGCCCAAATTGCTGAAAATTGTCTTTCCGAGCTTCTAGATGCGGACTATCGACTTCAGCCCCCCAAACTTTAAATCCTCTGTGTGGCGACCCAATGCAAATGCTGCTGTCCGATTGACTACACTACTTGCTATCTAATTAACAATTATATTATAAGCACGTAAGTGATAGATGACGAAGGAGAAGCCCAAGTTATATAACTATCGCATTCGCCTCAAAGAAATAATATAATTGTTTTAGTAGAAACTAACTTATGTTCGTTATTTCGAGAAACGAGGCTATACGAGCAGTTTTATATTGCATTAAAATACTTAACATTATCATTCACTTCGTTTCTATCCAAATAACTGACTGCAAATAATTTTCTGAGCATGCGCAATTGTAAAATTTGCCTTTTGCTGCAAATAAGTTTCTGAGCATGCGCACTAGCAAGTAGCAAATTCAAATAATTTTCGTAACCTTGTTTATTTTCATGTGTTCAGCTGTCGCGGCCAGTACATCAGTGTGCAGAGAATGCAGCACCCGAAATCCATACCAATCCAGTGCTGAAGAGGTGTCTTCTGTGCGAGTTGCTGTAGAATCCGACAAGTTGGATCACCTTCCAATGGAGTACCGAACAAGTAAAGAACTCCGTATTAAGGGAAATTGGTTTTGAGAGGATCCCGAATCCTTATTCCAAAAGCTTTGCGAGCTCGATTTCTACATATGACACACAAAGGCCTGCACCAGGGGCAAGAAGACAAGACATCAGCGTCTCGATCTATTTTAGTGGCCAGAAATAAATTGAGACGCTGACAGACGTAGGTTCCCATCGCGGTATTACCGAACAAGCTTGATTGCCGTGCACCTGTTGAGGCCATTGCCAGAAGGAGAGTATTTGTTCGTGGTTGTTGGTTATCGTAGTAGATTTTTAAAGTGGACATATTGAAGTCAGTTTTATCCAAGACATTACTAGAAATTAACGAAAAAATGGCCGCCGCTTAAGAGTTAATTAATTTACATATGATCCTTAGAAAATGGCGTCCCTTCGAAAAAGTGAGTTACATGCAATAGAGCGAATGAAGATTCTGCTTATTGAGTAGTTCGCGTTTGCTTACCTCTTAATATATACAACAACGATTTTCAAATAATTCAGTTCTCGGTTTGATTAAATCAGTCAAATCTACCCACTTCCAAATGACAATTTCTAGGGATAACTTTCGTCAATACTACCCCCATTAATGACGGAAATTTTAAAATGCCCATTGTCGCAATTGTCATTACAAGTTTGGTGATAATTAAAATGTTGGTATATATAACTTTATCTGATCAAATATATGTATATGAAAATTTGACTGCTCCAACCGGGAATCGAACCCGAGGTCAGCTATTGAGACACGGTCAGAACAGTCAAACATATACATATTTATACATCGCCCCGACTCAAATAATTACTCAATATTCAAATTTTAACATGTAATTTGATATACTGTAGGTTCTTCCATCGACATTCGAATATTTCGTCAAACGGACAACAATTCAATGACGTGTATTGTAGATTTGAGTGATATAATCAAATCGGTAACTATATAAATCGTTGTTGCATATATTAAGAGGTGGGAAAACGGTAGGCGATCTACTCGATAATCATGTCGAGAACTTTAATATCTAATATTTAGTTCCGGTCACAAATACCTGGACTTAACCTGTGAACAATCTGATCAAAATTAATCCTAACATACTACCCGCTCAAAATATTCCACCCAGAACAACAAGAAACATGCACTGAACTCGAACCCAGATTTGCTACACTTCCGTCTTCAAAAAAAGTCACCTTCGAACGCTCCTTCTTTACAAGAATGTGTAGAACATGGAACACTCTACTGTGCGAAATGCGTAAGAAGGGGGGCTCTTAAAGGGGCAGCGTCGTGACTTGCGCATGCTCAAGTCTGTTTTGCTTCGAGGGGTCCTTCGACCTTTGGCACGCCATAATCTAATCCATGCTAACCAGTAACACAAATGGTTGTTGTAGCACCTCTCGTAAGAGTGAATCTGATGGTTTTGTTGCTTAAAAATATACTGAGCAAAGTCACTGTCACTGCAGTAATTACATCAAGCCAAGCATTTCGCATCAATCCATGACTGGTATATCGTTTCGGTCAAGTAGATCCTTTTATGTGAATCGTTCCATCGTTTCTTGGCTTCTTTACATTGATTTTGTAACTTCTTCTTGCGACCGGAGGAGTTCTCTCGCTTTCCGCCATGCGATTTACCGAGTATGGACGCCATTTTGAATCGTAAGCCAACTTGAAAAAATTCAGGCTGATGTTTTTCAAGTTCGCGCACATGCGCAATTCATGACGCTGCCCCTTTAATGAAATTAGTTCCGCACGAGAGCTGACAGGGGGTTCCGCTCCACGCGCGGAGATCCGCCTTTATAATGATCTTACGCAACATTAATCGACGTAATTTATCAATTATGCTTCTACTTACTTCGGGACCGCAGTAATTGACGATAACTGTTGCGGCCACCCTGCCACATGTACTATGCTTGTAATATTTATTACTTTAGTAATTAACATTATTAATCTTAATTACTACACATTCTAATATTTGTGGCGGAACCAAATAAAAATAAAATTAAAAAAATTAGTTGAGATAAAGCAAATCCTGACAATAAGCAGAATCTTCATTTTAATATTTTCACGCTACGTAACTCGCTGTCAAATAGATCTCTTCCATAATGGCTGCCATTTTAAATATTCTTTTCTGTAGATTCTTTTTAAATCGCTGACACACAAACTAGGTCCTAAAGGCTAATTAAGATGCACATAGAGGAATATTTAAATTGGCCGCCATTATTAAAGCTGTGGGACGTAATTTTCTAACGATCATGTGTAGTTAACCTTGAAGTGGCGGCCATTTTGTTGTTAATTTCTGGTAATTGACATTGTCGTGAGTCTTGATCACATTTTTACAATTCATGGATTTCATATTCAATAAACATCGATAATGACCGCTGTTTATTTCATCGCAGCTTGAAGATTATCTGACAAAAAAACAACAAGTGGAGCTAAAAGCTATGAGAATCGCCCAAGTTACAGGAAATGATTAGCAGGAGTTAAATAAGTTCCTTTTAGTCTACCGAAGTACTCCACACTGGGGTGAGCCCAGCTATGTGTTGTCGTTGGTAAATTCACACTAAAATTCCATGTATCAACGAAATAAAGATCCAGATGTAGCTGTTCGATAGAAATACGGCGATGAAACAGAAAGGGAAAGAATATCCTTACCAAGAAAGATTAGGAAGAGACAGTTTCATAGAACTTGGAGATGTGAAAATACCTTTGAGAATACCAAAAAAATACCACTGAAAATACCACATGGCATATTTTCAGTACCACTGAAAATACCTTTCGAGACCGGAACTTTCCAGCACTCTTCTGCAATACTCTTTAATAGCCTACCTAGTACAATCCGAAATATTACTGAAACTAGTCTTTTTCTGAGTCATCTCAACACTGAATTGACATTGATGGAGAGTAGGCTAGTGACATCCGCAATTAAGTTGTAGTTGTAATTTTAGTATAATCAGAATCAATTTATAATTTATTGTATTTTATGATCATATGTATTTATTTATTCATTTATATATATAGCTTTAATTATGATTGCGGACGAAGAGCCAATGTAATTTATACATTTGCGTAATATAGTAGGCACGTATGTTATGTGTTATGTATTTAGACTTAGTAATTCCAAATCTGTTTTCAGAATTAAAAACGGTTAAATATTGATCGAGATAACGTACGGCAAAATGGCCTTTTGCGATTTGTTATTAACAGAGACTATAAATACACGGCGTGCGTGGTCTGGTCCTGGGGACTGCATGGATGGGGAAAAGAAACTCTAAGGGTAGGGGGTGGGTAGAAAAAAGGGGGCGAGGGGTTATTGCGGAACGTATTTCTAGTGTAATTTTTATATTCCTGTAGTCTCAAACCGTTTGTCAAGATATTCGTGAATGAATAACATTACTTTAAACACGAGTTTGAAATGGGGTTTGGGTCGCTCGAATGATCCTTACATTATAGTAATATATAAATATGGAAATGTGAAATACAAAGCATTGTCTTTCTGTAAGTTATCTTCTTATTTTTATTATCTGACTGAATTCAATCCGTTGCAATCCAAAGCCATCGTAAGGCGTAGACACTACAATACGGTGTAAATTTATGGAGTCATATCGGGGACAAAGTTTATCTGCTAGACGGCGTGAGTCGTCCATACTTCGTGGCTAATGATTCGTTTCGTGGCGTCATAATATGATCATATATCTCTTCTTCATGGCGTAACTACGTAGCCGTAAACTATTTTTCGTGACGTCGCTCGGCTCTATTGGTCGTACCCTGATTCGTGGCATTATTAAGACCGTTTTTACTCGTTTATTATGGCATACCGTATTTACTCGTTTAAGCGCCGCGGCGCTTATTAAATTGTTTCAGTTTCAGATGCGGCGCAGTTATTCGGAGGCGGCGTTATAATTCGGGGGGCGGCGTTTATTAGAAATCAAAATATTTGTAAATGATGTAATACGGTAAGCAAATGTTAACAACAAAATAAACGTGTTAAATAATGTTCAAAACTCTTATTTTTACAAAATTTCAACGTCAATGTCACTGTCCTCTTCCTGGTCCGAGTCCAAGTACTGCATTGCAACATGAAAATGTCCCAGGCTGATTTAGATTAAGTTGTACCGTACTTGTTTTTTTCGTTATTCAAGATAGTTTGATAGTGCTTCGATTAAGCCCCGCAGTGTGTGAATAAATGCGGCGCTTATTCAAGGGCGGCGCGCTTAATCGGGGGCGGCGTTTAATCGGGGACGGCGCTTAAACGAGTAAATACGGTACGGATTTCTCTTCGTGGCGTCGTGCATCTCTTCGTGGCGTCGTGCATCTCTTCCGAAAAATTAGCTCTATTCGGGCAAAAATGGTCCTGTCTTAAATTACATGTACTGTAATATTTGAATGCAACTTAATGACATTATAATTACGGATTCTCAATGAGGGAATTAGCAATGGTCAGTAACATAGCCAGGCCTGGGTCCGGGGCGGCATTGTCTAAACGTTATCTCGTATATTCAACTTGAATTTACCTAATACATTTGGTTTTGTAGCTAATTGCTTTTCCTTCCTTCTCTGAAGAAGAGATATGGTCATATTATGACACCACGAAACGAATCATTACGCCACGAAGTATGGACGACTCACGCCGACTAGTAGATACCCGATATGACTCCATATAAATTAATGTCACATATTTTAATGTAATGGCATCATGGGGAAAGCTTCGTTTTTGTGTCTACTGTAACTGCATATATTTATGGAAAGCCATGTCATAAGTTATAAAATATTATTATAATTGTTATTGGGTATTTATAGTCGATGCATTCGTTATTATAGCCAGTGCTTTTAACATTATACTCGGTGCATACTTTTAATAATAATAATAATAATAATAACTTTATTTATATAGCGCTAAATCCTACAATAAAAATGCTTTTTAGCTCGAAATGTGGAGAGAGGACTTTAACCAACCCCAAAACAACAAAGGTCCTAAGCCTAACGAGTTTTCTAACCCTAACCCGCCTAAACGAGTTTTAGTCGGCGGACCCATTCCTGTCTCTAGCCGCAGGAGCAGGACATCTGAGACGCCATATTGGTTTCTGTGTCGTTATGAGCTTGCGCTGCCGAAGACTGCAGCTGACCAAAAAGATGGGCTCAGTGAGTATATGAGCACCGAATATAACGCTGAAACGACCGAGTATATAATATAACAGCACCAAACATATAATTTGGTACCGCATATAATTGGAAAAGTACCGACAATAGTCGGTACTTTTCCAATGCCAAGGTACTTTAACAATGCCAAGTATAACAGGGGCGTAGGAAGCAGGGGGGCCGGGGGGGCCGCGGCCCCCCCAATATTATAAAAGGGGGGGCCGGAATAGCTTTGGGCCCCCCAAAAAATAATTGAATTTGAAAGAAAAATTGGAGCAAAAAAATCAATTCGAAAGTAGAAGTATTTGAAATCGTATATTAATCGAATAGTATGAATGTTTGATATTTCCGACAAGTTGGAAAACAACATCTTCCTATTAATGTTCTGTTAAACTGTCATAGAAGTAATTAAAAAATCACAATATCTTTGCATGTTAACCCGAGTGTTTTACTAAACTAAAGTACTAATATTTCTCTAGTTTACGCAGCCCTACTCTAGTAGGCTTTCTTTTTTAACTAAGAAGGGCGGAAATGATCGAGGCTAAAAGATAGCCCGGTTGAAAAAAAACGTCCATGTCGGACACGCTGACCATTGCATTAATATGTTGTCAGTGGTTCCCAGTGGCGGCGTTGCTCAAAAATAGGGACCGGGAAAACTATTCGGTTCCTAGGCATGCTGATGAGCTCTGATATAGAGCGAAACAGTCCAAAATATGAAATTTTATAAACTTCTGAGCTGAAAAATCACCGCTCAGAATGCAGGAAATGCCATTTGCGGGAATCTAGATTTCAAAATTTGTCGGGGGGGGGGGGGGGGGGCAAAACCCGGGCTCTCCTAAAAGCCTCGCGCCTAACGGCGCTCGGATTATTAGTTATGACTATAGGTACAACGAAAATTTTGCTTTGGCCGGCCCCCCCAACTTTACAAAGCTTCCTACGCCCCTGAAGTATAATACCTGTAAACATTGTGTAATGTCGGCACCACCAAATATAATGTTAAAGGTACATACATGTGTAGTATAATGTTAAAAATACCGAATATGATGCTAAAAGTACCGAGTATAATGTTAAAAGCACCGAGTATATAATCTTAAAGCACCGAGTATACTGTTAAAAGCACCGAGTATAATGTTAAAAGCACCGAGTATACTGTTAAAAGCACCGAGTATAATGTTAAAAGCATCGAGTATAATGTTAAAAGCATGTACCGAGTATAAGGTACTGTAGATTCGAATGACAAGTAGATCTGTGAGTCGTCGGCATAGAAGTGAAAAGACATGTCGTATCTCCTGACAATATTACCAAGAGGATAAGTGTACAGTAGATATAAAATGGGCCCTAAGACAGAACCTTGTGGTAAACCATATCAGTTCAGATTGACTAGAATCGTGACCGTTGACAGAGACAAACTGATGTCGTTTTTGAAGGTAAGATGTAAACCAAGCAAGGGCTCTGTCTTTGATGCCAAAACATGAGGTAAGACGATTGATAGACAATTAAGATCTTCGTCACAGTATTTATTAGATGTTCCATCTTCCAACCTTAAAACTTATGGTGATAGGGCATTCTCAGTTTGTGCACCTAAGTTATGGAACGATTTGCCTTATGAAATCAAATGTAGTTTTAGTATTGATAGCTTTAAATCTAAACTGAAGACATATCTTTTTAGGAAGGCTTTTTACTGAATTTTTAACTTGTAATCTAGTATATAGTTTATTTTTATTAATTTTTTATTTTTCTTATTTTGTAAATTCATGTAAAGCGCTTTAGAACTTACCAATTTGACCAATATGGAGTCGGAGCCATTCTAGATGTCTCTAGCCACATGTATGTCCTGCGTATTGCAGAAACTGAAACTTGAATCTCTTATGAAACGATTTGAAACCGAGAAAATAACACCGGACATCGTGGGCAAACTTTCTTTGAGTGAGTTTAAAGAGTTCGTACCGAAATCATGACACTGCGAATGGAATGTTTGAAATATGGTTCACTAGAACCAAGTATAGAACTAAGAATACTGAAACAGAATGTGGTTGCGGAGCTCCCAAATTTGAAGGTCAGTAATTGAATGTTACTTAGATTGAGCAAATTTCGAAAATGATTTCTGTGTCAGAAAGTATACTATTGATCGTAGAATGAGGCAATATGGACTGAGTAAATTATAATTCTCTGACATTAGTGACGAATAGCTCCGCAGGCAACTCTGTGGCTTCTTTTTAAGTGACGAAGAACTGGATCGGTATTTGCTTGACATTACTACGGAATTTCCTCGTTGTGGCGAGGGGCTTATCAAGCATATTTTGCAGGGCAAAACATCAAGGTGCAAAGAATGCGATTACGGGACAGCTTGCATATAGAGTCGATAATGATGGAGTTCAACGAAGAAAAAGAGGAGACTACAAAGAAGAGTGTATAATGACCACCGAACTATACCACCGAGCTATCTAACATGGCGGACGGTCATGACTTTCAGAGCTCTGACAACAATTCAATTTCTGACTTAAATATTATGTCATTTCAAACGGTAGCATGCACTGATACCCGAACAGTTCTACTAAAAGCACTAATGAATATGAGCGACCTTTTCAACCTCAATTTAAAGAGAAATATGCTAAAAAATAGATTGTTCTGACGACGGTAAAATACGGTGGCTTGGAGGCTTCGTTGAACTACAAGATTTTGTCTTGGACTTATTAGACGAGCCCGGTAAATGGAATTCGCCTGGTAACTCGAAAATAACAATGACATGGTACTCCGATAGAAAGACGCTCCTTTTCCAGGGTAGTTTGGGAGCTAATATCAAAGAATATGTACGCAACCTGGTTAAAACATACGGCGATGCAAACGGACAAGCTGATGGCGTTACTGCCTCTAGTACAACATCTACACTGCCTTCTCAAGGAGCGGATGATGCTATATGAAAAGCCAACATTTCGACAAAACAAGTTCTGGTTCGCAGACCTCGGATGGGCTGACTAAATGTAAGTGTTCATGCCAAATTTTAACGGACGAAATGGACGGGGTTAAATTAGAGATTGATATTCTTAAGGCTAGGGCCGATGCTTTACAAGCTTTTGTGAACGTTCAGAAGCCGACTCCTGATAACATTTACTTAAAGCAAATTGATCAATTGAAGTAGGAGTTGATTGAAGAAAAAAACAAAACTAAACAGTTAGAAGCTGAGTCGTTAGCTTCTAGGCAAGAGCTTGAAGATATAAACAAATTGAAGCAGACTGCCAGACAGTAAACAGTACAGACACAGTTGAAAAGCAGAATTCAACCGATGAATCAATTATTATAATTCTAAGTGTAAACAAACCTCCTAAGAAGCCCAATGAGTCTGAATCATTAATTTGCATTTCCATGCAAGGTCAAGAAAACAATGATGATTCCCTATACCCATTCATTCAGATGAAAATAAAAAGGACTTAAGCATGCATAAATCCCACGAGACTCAATCGCAAGAATATTCAGAAAAGCATAGACATTTATTTGAACACAGTCGACCGTACAACACACAAAGTCAAAGCCCCAAAACGATCAGAACATTAATAACAAAACAAGGCGCAATTACCCATGGCCATGGCAAAACAACTATATCCACGTAATTATACATGGTGAAATAGTTTTCCAAATCGGATCAATAAAACGTGGTCCCGGCAGCAACAACACAGCTCACCTGATGAGCATAAACAGGATTTTCGCGTCTGCCCAATAACACACACGACCAATTGCTGGGAAAGTTATCTCGATCTTGTCCGGCTTATGATACGAACATAACAGAATACGCAGTATTAGATAATTATCAGGACACAGCACTCATATAGTAATAACCGAACTACAAAAGAGTCTACTAATATGAGAAACACAGTTAATCATGGCGTAATAAAGAGGGTAATTCCTTATCGCAAATCATACGATATATATACAGTCCTGTCAGCTAATGTTAGGACAATCGCAAGTAAAGTCGACGAGATCCAACAAATTGCCGAATTGAATAATGTCAATGCAATTTGCATAACTGAGACATGGTTTGTCCCCAAATGTGCCAGATGCTTCTGTTTCTATCCCTGGATACAATCTATTTCGTAAAGATGGGACAAATACAACGGGGGAGGAGTGTGCATCTATTTAAATAACAGAATCCCCTGTAGACGGCTAGATCATTGTGACGAAGAAGGCGTTGAATCTCTATGGATTTCAATGAGACCCAATGTTTACCGAGGAATATAACATCCATAATACTTTCTGTAATATATCACACGACTTCTAACCGCGAACCTGAAAATATCATTTTACGACAGCATATCCAACGCAACCTCGATAATATATTAGCCAAACAACCAAATGCTCTTGTATTAATTACCGGTGACTTTAATCCTACATCAACTGGATTGAAATCAAAAGATCTTACTCAAGCAAATCATCTCAAACAACTTGTCACCTTTAAAATAAGCGATTCTGGTATCCTGGATTGGTTTCTGACAAATAGGCCCAAGTTATTCGAACTGTCCCAGCTACCGAAAATTGCACTTTCCGATCATTATACGATATTGGCGAAGCCACTCCTAGGACCTGAAAAGAAGCAAGTAACTAAGAAAATTAGAACTCGTGATATGAGGGAAAGCATCTGGCGAGCCTTTGGTCGTTGGATGACCCAGAAAGACTGGAACCAAGTTCTTAATACTTCCTCTTGTGAAGATAAATTCCAACTGTTCATTACAGAGCTAAAGCAAGGCATTGATCATATCCTCATGCAGGAACTGATAAAATTGAACATTCACCCTACTTTACTCAATTGGATTACCCCTTTTCTCGCCAATAGAAAACAGGCTGTAAGAATAGGGGGAACTTTATCACACTGGAAATCTCCGAATGGTGGTATACCTCAAGGAACTAAACTTGGTGTTGTTCTTTTCTCGGTTATGACAAATAATTTAATATCTGATTGGCATTTGAGAACAAAGTACGTCGACGATACATCTCATGCACTGGAGATTATTCCCAGGAACTCAATTAGCTATTTGAACACTACGGTAGATGAAATACATCAATTTTCTATTAATCATAACATGAAGCTCAATCCACTTAAATGTAACGAGATGGTAATTAATTTCATGCATAATGACAATTTTATATTAAGACCTATTGTAGTAGGCAGCAACGTAGTAGAAAGGGTAAATAACTATAAATTACTAGGAGAACAATTGAGTGAGAACCTTAAATGGAATAAACATGTTGAGTATATTTACAAAAAAGCATGCAAGAAGCTATACTCCCTACGCGTCCTTCACAGAGCTGGTGTTGAGCAAAAGAACATACTGAAAGTATATTTAATAACAACTATCAGACCTGTACTAGAATATGCTGTACCAATATGGCAAGCGATCCCTAACTATTTGTCTAAAAAGATAGACATAGGGCATTTCGTATCATTTTCCCATTAACAGAAAGTTATAATGAGGCGCTCATGCTGGCACAGATACCAACATTAGAGAGCAGACGCGAATATTTATGCAAAGAATATATGTCAAAAATGAAGAAGAAGGATCACCCTCTACATTTTATGCTCCCAAAACCCAAGATGAACGAACGCAGGTATAGCCTACGAAGTGGATATAATGATACTGTCCTTTTCGGAAATACAACTAAATGTAGAACGATAAGATCAGAACAATTTTTTACTTTTAAATATTATTAATGTTTTTAATATAACATGTATACAGATTTAATAGTTGTATTAATTTATAAATTGATGTAAAGATAGCTAGTTTTAGATTTTTTAGTATGATAATCTAGGTATAGTTGTCTACCTATAATTCTAAACTCGTTAATTCAGTGTATATACTGCAAGAGAGTTTCAATAAACATTATTATTATAATGTACAAGGACCCAACCACCTATGGCATGTGGACACGAATCACAAGCTCATTCGATGGAAATTCGTTATAATTGGAGGTATTGGTGGCTTCAGCAGACTGCCTGTTATGCTGAAATGTGCAGATAACAACAAAGAAGACTGTCCTTAAATGTTTTTATTATAAGTAATAACATGACTTGAGGGAAATTAGCGATTACATTTCCCCGCAGCCGAGGGAAGATTTGTGAAAGTTTTTTTTTTGAAAAATTGTTTTGAAAGATTTTTTTGTGAAAGATTTTTGAAAGATCTTTTACAAATCTTCCCGAGGCAGGAATATCAAAATTTCCCGGGGAGCATGTTCATGCATTTCCCATGAAGGCATTAGTGGCAATGCCACTTGAAAAACAAATGTGAATTTTGTACAAAATATCCTATACCAGCGTGTTATGCATGCAGTAGTGTTAAAAATGAGCAGTATGCAGCTAATTGCATATAATTTTTAACATGATTATTATGCAAAACAATTATTATAAATTAATATGTATAGACGGACACTTGAACTCCAGGAATCAAATATTTGCTACTTACCTCGCCATAAAACTGAACCTGCAGAGTTTTCCAAATGATGCCTAAAATAAGACGGTTACTTTCAAAAAAAAATTCTTATTCCCTGGAATAAGGGAATAAGCATAATTGAAAGGTATATAGTAATATACATGCACACTATATAGTATAGTGTGAAGAATAAGGGAATAAGCATACATGCACACTATACAGCAGTATGAAGAATAAGGGAATAAGGGAATAAGCATACATGCACACTATACAGCAGTATAAAGAATAAGGGAATAAGCATACATGCATGCTATACAGCAGTATGAAGAATAGGGGAATAAGGGAATAAGCATGCATACATGCACGCTATACAGCAGTATGAAGAATAGGGGAATAAGGGAATAAGCATACATGCATACTATCCCGCAGTACGAAGAATAGGGGAATAAGGGAATAAGCATATATGCACACTATACAGCAGTATGAAGAATAGGGGAATAAGGGAATAAGCATACATGTACATGCACACTATACAGCAGTATGAAGAATAGGGGAATAAGCATATATGCACACTATACAGCAGTATGAAGAATAGGGGAATAAGCATACATGCACACTATTGCAGCAGTATGGAGAATAGGGGAATAAGGGAATAAGCATACATGCACACTATACAGCAGTACGAAGAATAGGGGAATAAGGGAATAAGCATATATGCACACTATACAGCAGTATGAAGAATAGGGGAATAAGGGAATAAGCATACATGCACACTATTGCAGCAGTATGGAGAATAGGGGAATAAGGGAATAAGCATACATGCACACTATACAGCAGTATAAAGAATAAGGGAATAAGCATATATGCACACTATACAGCAGTATGAAGAATAGGGGAATAAGGGAATAAGCATACATGCACGCTATACATCAGTATGAAGAATAGGGGAATAAGGGAATAAGCATACATGCACACTATACAGCAGTACGAAGAATAGGGGAATAAGGGAATAAGCATATATGCACACTATACAGCAGTATGAAGAATAGGGGAATAAGGGAATAAGCATACATGCACACTATTGCAGCAGTATGGAGAATAGGGGAATAAGGGAATAAGCATACATGCACACTATACAGCAGTATAAAGAATAAGGGAATAAGCATATATGCACACTATACAGCAGTATGAAGAATAGGGGAATAAGGGAATAAGCATACATGCACACTATTGCAGCAGTATGGAGAATAGGGGAATAAGGGAATAAGCATACATGCACACTATACAGCAGTATGGAGAATAAGGGAATAAGCATACATGCACACTATACATGCAGTATGAAAAATAGGGGAATAAGGGAATAAGCATACATGCACACTATACCGCAGTACGAAGAATAGGGGAATAAGCATACATGCACACTATACAGAAGTGTGAAGAATAGGAGAGTATGGAGAATAAGGGAATAAGCCTATCATTGAAAGGTATATACATATGGAACGCCTTGTGCATGTCCGAAAAATATTTAGCGTAAATTATATGATATAATGACTTTAAATGTAAGTATTTACAAATAATGCACAAACGTTTGATTCATTATTTGAAATAATGTTGTCAGAAAAGCTACTTTACATCATACCATGAAATACAAGTCTACTCGTGGTTTGATATAATGCAAAACCAACAAGTTCATTATATCAAATCATGATGCGCGTAATAAATCATGGTTTGATATAATAATATCAACGCCACAATATCGTTATATTAAATCATGTCAAACAATAGGGAACTAGCGCAAAAAAGACGAAAATTGAAAAATAAATTCAAACGTCTACGAGCTCGAAGACAGCAAAGCAGTACAAGGTGTTGAAGAACAGACCTTCGCCAAAGAACAGCTCAACGTGCAAGCGAATGAATCAAAGATGCTAGGACTCAAGTGGGACAAGCAGCAAGACACCTTAAACGTGGCGATGCCAATTCCGCGACGAAGCACAGCCAACCAAACGGAGAATACTTGGAAAGTTGGCCCGAATTTACTATCCGTTGGGGTTAGTTGTACCATTAACTCTGGTTGGCAAACAAATCTACCGAGAGGTTTGTGAGACGAAAGCATTGTGGAATGCCCAGCTGGACTATCTCGCGAATACCAGGTACCGCGACCAATCGTAGGTCACCGAGAAGCAATCGAAGGAGTAGAGTTACACGCCTTTGGCGACGCGTTGGGCCAAGGCGTAGGAGCGGTAATTTACGCAGTTGTTCGACAAGTCAGGCATCACACAACGATTTGTAGCAGCCAAGAGTCGCCTCGCCAAGCAAGGACTAACTATACCTCGCATTGAGTTAGTTGCAGCCCATATGGCTATATGAATCTCCTAGTAAACGTAAGGAACGCCTTAGACAACATCCCTACGCCGAAATCATACGGATGGACGGACAATACAGTCGCTTTACATTGGATCAAGGGAAATGGCCAGTATAAACAGTTTGTCGCGAATCGACTTGTAAAAATTCAACTACGCAAAGAGATCCAGTGGAGGTATGTCCCAACCAAAGAAAACCCTGGTGATTTAGCAAGTATAGAGGTGGTTAAATCAAATCATCGAATCTCTGGGAAAGTGGTTCCGAATGGTTACAAGACGAACACAGATGGCCAGAGAACCAATTTGAGAGACTTATCGGAGTCGTCAAAACTTAACAGCCATGTACAAGACCATCGGAGGGACAACTCTCACTAGGTCCGAGCTCAGTGAAGTGTTACTCGATGTCGAGACGCAGATTAACAAGCGACCACTGAGTTATGTTGAGGACGACATCGAACTACCAACATTAAGTAACACCAGCAATATTTTTATACCAGCGTACAACACAACTACCGGAAGAAGAAACGTGGAGAGTCAAAGAGAAAGATCTCAGGAAACGCGCCAAATTATTGAAAGTCTATGGAAACAATGGCAACGAGAGTACCTGAAAGCGCTAAGAGAGAGAGAGGCATAATTCACAAGATTAGAAAATTTCAACCAACAGGTGTCGTCATCGTCAAACCGTGGGACTTGGCCTTTGGCAATCGTAAAAGAAATCTAGACAGGGAAGGATGGAACGATCCGAGGAGTCAAGCTTAAGACCGCGAATGGGTTAATTGAACGACCTGTGCAACTCTTATATATTGAATGCGATAACCAACCAACAAAAGAGCAACCACAACTAAATCCAAAAGCCGTTGAATTTGGCCCAAAAAGAGATACAGGAGTTGCAGCTGCGCTTGGGATGAGACAAGTCCAGGAAATAGAAAGCGAAGACTGGTGATTTATACGATGAACTTTAAACATTTATGTAGTGTATAAGAACTTTTCAAGAACATTGTTACTTTATATTTCCGCAATACTTAAGATTTGTATCTTAGTTTTCAAAGTTTGGCATATGTATCCCAATACAGTGGAGTACATATGGGGGAGATTGTTGCGGACTGGGGCGAGTCGGGGGAATTCCAGCGCTTTGTCAATTTCATGTGGTATGTGTCTTGCGATGAGGACGTGTCGTACTGTCGAGTAAAATATATCAAATAAATCTTTAAGATAAACAAAATTGTGCAGAGTACCAAGGGAGGCAGGGAATCTACTACAAGCGGAAGAGCGAAAGCATCATCAAATAATGTTGCAGGACGCGCCGAGTGTCCAAAAATTATTTCAAACAATGTTAGTAGACCTATCGCGTTTATCCGGTAGAAGGAGAATGAGAACTAACGGTCAAAATACGCCAATTGCACTGCTAGGCAGAGATTCGCAGCACGTCAATTTATTTATTCCGTCTTCGACCGCCAAGTTTTCTAATATATTTCAAAAGTGAGAGAGTGTATATCATGGCAACCAACGAACAAGACCTTGCTGCTTCCATATCAAGAGCGGAGGGCAGGAGCTGTGAGTCGCAGAATCCCATCACATGCACCAACAGCCACGAGATGAAGGGTTAACTTATATTGTGTTACTGTTGTAGCGTTCAACGTTACACTGTTATTTTCACAAAACAAACGTGATGCGCACACAGAAATAAGTTCATATCAATCACATTCTCTGCGTATAATTTCAATATCGCTAGGTTTTTGCGCAAAAATTCGTGTTTCAAAAATATATAGTTTTACTTTGAGGCAATGAGTCAGTTCTCTGGCTCAAAAGCGCTCTCAGCAGTCCCAGGAATCCAAAATATTCCAAGGGAGCAGGTCACCCCCCCCCTAGATGGACGCACATAAATTATTTCCCCCTCGTTGCCAGCTAAAGCTGGATTTCCACTTGCAGCTTTTTGCGCTGGTCAATTTCCTCTCACAAAGTTCGCGGTAAAATTTAAAAATGGCAGCCACGTTGAACCGAAGACGTCTCTTGATTCTTCTGCTATAGCGACGGAGAATTACGCGAAGGAAAGTACGTGAAATATTTACAAGCAAAAAGTTAAAGCGAGAATACCACGATGATATCTCGGGGTTCGTTTGGATGCGATGTTGGGAGCGAATTAGCAATTGTGTCGTTAATATTTACTCCAATGTTTTGGTTACATAATGAATCAACCAGAACTAAACTCTCTTCCAGACACTGATTTTCTACATTCTGTTCATCACCACCATTGATATTTCCAACAGTGTATATACTGTTTACCTTAAGCGATTTGATTGGTCTATTCTGCTTCACGCGTTTCTTTCGCGCGAAGCAAAACTTCGAAAGTTGAAAAAGGTTCAACATAGAAACGAACCACATAGAAACATCATCGTGGTATTCAACCTTTCATTTTCTGCTTGTAAATATTTCACCGACCCAGAACCTTTTTGTACTTGTTTTTATGTTTCCTTTTCTTAATTCTTCGTCGCAAAAAGATGTCTTCGGTTCAACGTGACTGCCATTTTTAAAATTTCATGCGAACTTTGTAAGAGGAAATTGACCAGCAGAAAAAATTTCGCTGAAATTTTTTACTCGAAAAAAGTTGCAACGAGGGGGAAATAATTTAATAGATAGGTCTACTAACACTGACTGTTTGAAATAATTTTTGGACACTCATCGCGTCCTGTAACATTATTTGATGACGCTTTCGCTCTTCCGCTTTTATTTGATATAATCATTTGCGCTATAGTTCCCTATTGTTTGACATAATGACTATCACGGTAGATACTTTATTTGAAAACATGCTAAGCGACATGCTATAAGCGAAAACATGCTAAGCTCTGGTTTACGAGCGTCTCACCGGCAATCCGAAGGTTACAGGTTCGATTCCTGTCCGGGACTCAGAATCATTTTTCTGAGGATACGAGCTTGACGATCGTCCATGTATCGTCCAAAAATGAAATCGTATGAAACATCTCAAATAATTTTTGGACACGCGGCACACAATTGCATTATATAAAACCATGAAGTTAGCGGGATCATGGTTTCATATAACGATATTGTGGCGTTGATATTATATCAAACCATGATTTATTACACGCATCATGATTTGATATAATGAACTTGTTGGTTTTGCATTATATCAAACCACGAGTAGACTTGTATTTCATATGGTATGATGTAAAGTAGCTTTTCTGACAACATTATTTCAAATAATGAATCAAACGTTTGTGCATTATTTGTAAATACTGACATTTAAAGTCATTATATCATATAATTTACGCAAAATATTTTTCGGACATGCACAAGGCGTTCCATATGTATATACCTTTCAATGATAGGCTTATTCCCTTATTCGCCATACTCTCCTATTCTTCACACTTCTGTATAGTGTGCATGTATGCTTATTCCCTTATTCCCCTATTCTTCGTACTGCGGTATAGTGTGCATGTATGCTTATTTCCTTATTCCCCTATTCTTCATACTGCTGTATAGTGTGCATGTACATGTATGCTTATTCCCTTATTCCCCTATTCTCCATACTGCTGCAATAGTGTGCATGTATGCTTATTCCCTTATTCTTCATACTGCTGTTAGACAGTGTGCATATATGCGTATTCCCTTATTCCCCTATTCTTCATACTGCTGCAATAGTGTGCATGTATAGCATTCCCTTATTCCCCTATTCTCCATACTGCTGCAATAGTGTGCATGTATGCTTATTCCCTTATTCCCCTATTCTTCATACTGCTGTATAGTGTGCATGTATGCTTATTCCCTTATTCCCTTATTCTTCATACTGCTGTATAGTGTGCATGTATGCTTATTCCCTTATTCCCCTATTCTTCATACTGCTGTATAGTGTGCATGTATGCTTATTCCCTTATTCCCTTATTCTTCATACTGCTGTATAGTGTGCATGTATGCTTATTCCCTTATTCCCCTATTCTTCATACTGCTGTATAGTGTGCATGTATGCTTATTCCCTTATTCCCTATTCTTCATACTGATGTATAGCGTGCATGTATGCTTATTCCCTTATTCCCCTATTCTTCATACTGCTGTATAGTGTGCATATATGCTTATTCCCCTATTCTCCATACTGCTGCAATAGTGTGCATGTATGCTTATTCCCTTATTCCCCTATTCTTCATACTGCTGTATAGTGTGCATATATGCTTATTCCCTTATTCCCCTATTCTTCATACTGCTGTATAGCGTGCATGTATGCTTATGCCCTTATTCCCCTATTCTTCATACTGCTGTATAGCGTGTATGTATATGCTTATTCCCTTATTCTCCTATTCTTCATACTGCTGTATAGCGTGTATATGTATGCTTATTCCCTTATTCTTCGTACTGCTGTATAGTGTGCATATATGCTTATTCCCTTATTCCCCTATTCTTCGTACTGCTGTATAGTGTGCATATATCATGCTTATTCCCTTATTCCCCTATTCTTCATACTGCTGTATAGCGTGTATGTATGCTTATTCCCTTATTCCCCTATTCTTCGTACTGCTGTATAGTGTGCATATATGCTTATTCCCCTATTCTTCGTACTGCTGTATAGTGCGCATATATGCTTATACCCTTATTCTTCATACTGCTGTATAGCGTGCATGTATGCTTATTCCCTTATTCCCCTATTCTTCATACTGCTATATATAGTGCATGTGCATGTATATACCTTTTAATTATGCTTATTCCCTTATTCCCCTATTCTTCATACTGTTATATATAGTGTGCATGTATACCTTTCGATTATGCATGCTTATCACCGTTGGATTATCATCTTACAGTTCGTGAATAAGTTTGATTTTTAGTGGTTATATCTTGAAACTTTTGTAGTCAAAAGACAAAAGTGTCAGGTAAATGTGCCAACAAACCAACAATATATTCCCTTATTACGTGGGAATAAGAAAAATTATCGAAAGTAGTCGTCTTATTTTGGGCATGGTATAGAGTTTTCCTATACTCTTGTAGTGACTTTATTTCCTCAAATGCAGTTTCTAGCAGGTTGTTGCGGTCCACCATGATAAAATTTGTTTCACCCACGTTACACTCAATATCACTGGTAACTTCAAGTTGTCTTCCTGTCACTAGTTTTTTCTGAAAACATCTTAGGATTTCCACTGAAGTTTTAATTTCCCTTTCTTGACACAAAATCACTGTTTCATTCAGAATTTCATCTAGTGACTTGTCTGCATTATCTTCTGGTCCAGGATGTAAGATCGATTCACTATTATCAGATGTGTTCTGTCCTGCATTTGTTATTATTGTTAAATCAACCAATGGTACTGTCTGGGATGAGTTGAGGCCACTGGCACCATTACTGTTCCCTCTCGTGACAGTTGTTGAAGTTGATGGTTACTGTTTGTGCTTGTTTCAGTAACGGTATTTTCCTCTTCTTCTGTTGAATTACCTGGGTCTTCGTCTGAGCTATTAAGTCCCTCAGTACATGTCCCTAAATGGTCTCGAAGTTGGCGGATAAGTATTTATTGGTTGCACATGTAACACCGTTCTTTAAGGACTGACTCACTCTGCTGCACCAGAGGTTTAGTGGAAAGTGACCGTTAGATGGGTCGCAGATAAATCTTGCCTTGTCCACCACCTAAGTTGCTCGAATATCTTTTGCTGACCACGTGCAATTGATTAGAGTGAGATCGCTGCAACTTGGCAAGCACCGCATCATCTCGAATCCTCCACATTTTTTCAGTTGTGGAAACCCAGCATCATTTCCTTTTCGTTATCCTTCGCATCAGACGTTATCTTGGCAATGACTGAGCCTGTTCATCGTCTTCCATGTCAAGTTTTACCTTTTTCAAACCCAAACCAGCTTTGAAAAGTATCTGCTTTTCGGTTGATGTATAGGTGTCTTGCTGCAAATCGAATCTTCCATACAGATAAAGTGGCACGTCCACGGTTTCGATCTTGTAGCTTTCCTTTTGGAACCAGTTCTTGCAGCCGTTCTTCCCTGAACTGCACTGACATTTTGTCTTGGATTAAATATCGCAAGGCGTTCCTGCCCCACGGTACTACTTGTGTCACTTGAAGTTGACTGACCTTCTTGTTGCTGCCGACCCCCTGTGTTTCGTGTCCAACTACATGTATGTAAAGCGAACATAAACTCGGCACATGGATGTCCGGATGGATGGATGTCTGTCCATGCAGTTTTATGATGTTTTGTGACGTAGGTTTCAGTTTCGGATATTATTCGTCACTCACTCAGAAATATTACAAACGTGAAGTTCGATTTGAAGTGTCGCTTGAATGGAAAATTTATAACCTCGTTTCGAGTAAATGTTGTTCGAATTAGGGCCAATTATATGTACAGTATGGCGTTCAAATGGTCATATTGAATTTTGACATTATAAACGCGCCATATTTATTTTAAATTGTTATCGAGTGGAATACGGCAACAAACGACAGCGTCTTAAATTCAAGGAGACACTATAACCTCAATAGTTTTGACAACGGTGATTTCCGTCCGTTTGTTTGTTCGATTTGACAATATGACCGCACGACCGCCAGATAACTCCAACGTTCAATTCAGCAAATATTACAAACGTGAAGTTCGATTTGGCAAGAGTGTTGCTTGAATGGAAAATTTATAACTTCGCGAGGCTTGCTCCGACGAATATTTCGCCGATTTGTTCGAGCTTTAGTTTGTCTGGACGCACTTTCCGGGGGGAAACGGGGGGCACTTACTAGGTAAACTAGGGAAAACTGCGCATGTTCTATTTGCACGCTGTCTTCCGCTGTCTTCCCAAACTACAGAAAGATTGCTTCTCTGCTTTCACGGTAAGAATAACCAGGAATAACCAGTTATCGAATAGTTGACGGCACTAAAATCGACTCCGCTGTTTTGTCTGTTTTCGCTTGCTTATGAACTGCCGAAATTCGAGAGTATTTGATTTACAAACATAAAATTATGCTGTAACGAATTATGAAAATACAGCGTCTAAATTGAAGGTTAACATCAAGTGTTTTTGACAACGGTGATCCCGCATTTCCCGTTCGTTAGTTCGATTTGAAATATGACCGCTCGACCGCTAGATGAGTCAGCCGCAAATATTACAAACGTGAAGTTCGATTTGGCAAACGTGTTTGCTCGTTTCAAGTAAATGTTGTTCGAATTAGATGTATGGCATTCAAATGGTCACATTGAATTTTGACATTATAAACGCGCCATATGATTACCGTATGTTATTTTAATATTACAAAGGCTAAGCTATATGATCGCCTTTATACGTGGTTTATATTCTACATTCTATTTATTTGATCCTCCATGCTATAGAAAATTTCTAGCATCATTCTGCTGGCATGCCTAATCCTGAACACTTCTACAGGCAACTTCGTATCTACTGCTCCTGTGTCAGTCGCGATGCAGCATTTCACTTCTGATAAGAACTCCTAGTTTATTAGCTATGTCGGCCAAACACGCCGACACATCCACACGCGTATTTTGGACCACATGGGGTTTCGGCTATGACTGGGAAAGAAAGCTCCGTGACAGCAACATCTATGTCCAGTGTTCTCTCTCACAAGCATTCTACTGGTCATCCTATATCTTTTTCAGACTTTAAAATTCTAACCTCCTCTCCTTATAAATTTGAACTGTTACTCAGGGAAAGTCTTATGATTTCAGCCAAGTCTCAACGCCAACATAAGTTCTGTCACTTTCTAATTACTTTTTTTAATCCCACTTAACCCTGACCTAAATTTCATTAAGGTTACATACTACGAAAGAATCCGATTTCACGAAAATGCTTACGGCGCGCTCAGTTTTTGAGTTTTGTTCCTCAAATTTTGCATGTGTGATAATAAATAGCGGCAGAAACGAAAAATTCAAAAAAGAAAAAACATCTTTAAAAACAATAGTTGCTACGAGCCATGTTTTAAATACTGGCGACCTTTGCGCCAAGAGATTTAGACGCCTTTAGTTTTTCTCAGCCGCTTCCCAAATATCATATTTCTCATCTCAAATGATCAAAGAACAAAACCGTGTTCGCATTTTTTGACAGGTATTATAATTTCTTTAATATAAAGCAGGCAAGTTGACTCATCTTTTTGGGGGGAAACGTGAGAAGAAATGCATATAAATTGAAAAGTATTCTACTAAAACAAAAATGCGAACACGGTTTTACTCCTTTACTCTTGTTTAACGTTGTGGCAAAGTTTGAAAATAATTGGATAAAACGCGAGCCGTCCAAATCTATTTTAATGGAGCAAATTGGGGAAATTTTCTTTCTCTTTTAAGGACGATAAAATATTTGGCGGGTTATTCCCATTCTGTCATTTCCCCGCCCACAATTTTAATCCTCTTATCACCTTAGATTGTAAACCAATCAGATGCAACTTCATCATAAAACAAATAACATACACCCCACGTGCGGAGAAGGCAAAGTAATATCTAAACCTTCGAAACGGAGTAAAAGATGTGTTGTGCGGGACGAGGAAGAAAGTTCCAATGACCGAAGACAAAATGGAGCTGACAAGTTATTCTTGTCGACATGAGAGTTATAAGCTATTGGGACAGGGTATGTTTATTATTTTCGTTTCCCTAGATTCCCGTTTTTGCGTGTAAAAGTTCTATGAACCGTGTAACTCACTGTTAAATAAATCACTTTCAATCTGATTTGATTCTTGAGAAAACCTTGAACCCAAGTCACTATCCGCCAGCGCTTGTTTCTCGCTCGCCGCGAAGTCCTTTCGCACGACAGACTTTTTTCCTTTTCGTCTCTGGCAAAATGGACTTGAATTTGTTTTTTGTCCCTTTGATTTATTAGACATGGCGCCCGAGCACATACGGGCTCTAGCGATTCCAGAGAAAGAAATATTAATCACTGTGTATGAAACTTTGATTTCGAACAAATATATTCGATAGCCGCACAGATTTCACGTTGCGCACAGATTAACAAAGCGCTGTTATTTTTGTTATATCTCGGTCGCTTTTTAATATTTTTGGTAATTTCGATAAAAATTTAAAAAATGATAAAATCAGTGTTTTATCATAGTATGTTACCTTAACTTGGCCAACATTTGATAAATAATCTCTTGACTAATTGTTATCATATATATTTGCGGTAATCGTTTTTTAAATTTTTGACCGTTTTGTAACCTAATACTGAATGAACTGTGTATAAATGTATACTTACTGTATCAAATAATTTAAATCGCTCTGAAAATGCTGCATGTCGCAACGAAACGTTAGGTAATAAATCTCAAATTTCTGTCATGTCTTGTCTAAAAGTCATTTGCTGGGCTTTAATCTTTATTTTTAAATTACCGAGTATAATGTTACAAGTACCGAGTATAATGTTAAAAGCACCGAGTATAATGTTAAAAGCACCGAGTATAATGTTAAAAGCACCGAGTATAATGTAACGCCCGAATATAACGCCCGAATATGTCGAAAATAAATTCTTTTTGCACTTCATCTGGGACGTTGGATGAATGCAGTTGGTCTTTGCAATTATCGCGGAAATGGCTAAAACATCTCAGGTGTAACGCATGTGGGAAACTGAACTTCATTGCCTTAAATAGTTCTTCTTCACCGTCCGTTCCAAAGGCCAAAACCTCTCGCGTTTCCTTTAAAAGACTTATAACCTTACTGAAAAAGTAATGGTAAGAGTCAAAGGTTTTGGTTTGACTCAAAAGCATTGGTCCGATCATAGTTGGATGGTGACCATTCACTCTGTCGATCACCTTCAAGTTTTGGAAGGAAGTAACCGTGACATTAAATCTTCCGAGATTAAAAGTAGGGTCTGCTCCAAGCACCGAAAACTGCGAAGGATCGGTACAGAACATTGCCAGGTCAAGAAGTTGCCAATCAAAGCCCAGTATGCAACGCAATTCTGGAGCACCAGTAACCTCTCTGATAAACGGTTGTTCATCACGATGAATTTGTTGCCGTTTACACTGCTCTAACAGAATCACCAAAGAATCAATGTGCTCAATGCTCCTTGTCTCTGTATGCCCACGTCTGAGATATTTTGCTTGTGCACGATTTCTTGGGAGATCACTAATGGAGGAAGCATTTATTACACCACCTTGTTCTTTGTGTACATTATGATAGGCAACTTTGGGAACTTGCACAGTTGATTCATTTCGCAACTTGTCCCGGGTGCTTTCCTTTGTCCTCACGTAAACGGAAGAATGTTCCCTTTTGCAGTTTCCGTGAGCAAATGGTTCAACGGTATGCTCTGACCAGTCAAATACATACTGTATGAAAATCAAATTAGAGTAATCTAAAATGAAAAATATAAAATTGAATAATCACAATAGCTACGAAACATGTATAGAAACACTACAAACAAATGGCGTCTATAATTGAACGCCATGGCTATACGATACTATAATATCACACAAATATATATAGCGTTATTTTTGTCAGAGGTCTGGAACACGATATCCGGCAATTTGATTGGTTCCTCAGTCTGGAATAATCTGCATACTAGAAATATTTGCATACTCGGTTTTTATTTGCATACTTGGAATAATCTGCATACTCGTTTTTTTGCACGGTCCGTACTTAAAAACCTCGGCCGATATTTCACTAGTACCGACCTAACTCTCGGGTCAATAAGTAGTTATTATTGTACTCATTTTTTCTCATTTTTATAAAATACATTCGAAAATCGTAAAATACCCATGAGCGGGCGTGTTGTATCAGATATACAAAGGCGAGATGTTGTATATCCGAATAAAGTTGGGTCGGAAAAATTTCGTCAGAAAATAAACTAATAAATAAATTTCATGTAAATCGGCATAATGTTATATCTGATATACAACTACTTATCGATTATCAACCAATTTATCTTCATGGATTTTTCAATGCGAATTTTATAGATATAATTGATGTACTGTAAATTTGTCTAACCTTCTATAAATGACACAATTTTTTTCAAGTCTGGAGAAGAGTTATTCTTGTGGTAAATTCTCTTCAGCGTATACACGGTGCCTTCATGTGATAAACCAGTATCTTTCTCGTCAGCTGGAACCACTTCTCCGTCTTGCAGTAAAAGGCGATGACGCTGCACCCCGTTGTTTTTCCATGAACCCATATCATCACATTTCCAGTCCTTCCATGATTGCAGCAACGTCGCATCCAGAAGAAAACTTACATTATGCGATATGCAACTTGGAACCTTTTTACAGGTGCGGTCAACTTCTCTTGGTTTCAGAAGTATTTTTAAAACTTCGACGGGGCTTTTGTTTCGGCAGTCCCAATCGTACACTGGAAGAGAATCGTCGCCTTTATAAGGTTCCCCAACAATTCTGAAAAAGAGAAACAACGTTTGTTAATACAATTTAAATGCGGAACAATACAATATCTACGTGGTTAAATTTGATGCTATAATTAACCATGCAAACTTTTCATGATAGTTTGCTTACCTGTTGCTGATTGCTCGGCTAATTGGTTTTACTCTCTTGGCGCCGGTATCAGTGACATTGTCCGATTCCTCTTCACCAGACGAAATCACGCACTATAAAGGGAAAAAATGGAAAGCGGTTTGTTGCAGCTATATAAGATTTCTCGTACATTAGTTGACACATCTGCATTGTTTTTGTAACATTTACCAAAGTCAAAACCAATAAATTATGTTTCTAGTTCTGGATGTCACTGGATTAGTCTGGATATATTAAAGTTCCGAAATTACTTTATGCCAATTAGTATTCATTAAATTAAAAATGCTAGCTATGTAACTTGTACCGGTGGAATCTGATTGCTGGTTTCTCCCTTCTTAGCGGGTATTTTTCGGTGCATGGATATTATGCTACGATCAATAGCGTTCTAAATAAAAGAGCGTTTCCGTAGAAAAAGAAAATGCATATTATATCATTGTTATATATTATTATATTTCTTCAGTGGACGCTGAATTATCTAATATACCTGTAAGTTTCTTTTGCATTCAGAATCTGTATCACTGGAACTATCTAAATAAATAAGAGGTGCACGTGTCAATAACAGTAAAACGTTTGTGCTTAAAGTTCAACTCATTCACATTCTATACAATGTAATTTACAAACGGTTTTAAAAAGATTTTATTACCTTTATTTTTGGATGTTGATTTCAAAGAAAGCTTTCTGGAACAGAAACATTACCGTGTGTGAATAATAACTCATACTACCACCACCATTACTAATAAAGAAAATTAATACCACCACCACCTGCACTTATTCCACTATAACCATTATTACTACTTCCGGTTGTCACGAGACTGAATAGTAGATTACCTCGAGGCCGTTGCCTTGCTTTTCCCCTTTTTACTTTTTACTTTTATTTTCTTGTCACTGGTATATCGTGGCAGCGACGTCTGTTGTAAACAAGCGATAACTGAGAAATATAATATTGCAGTTCACTGATACAATTAGTGTAAGGTTACTTGCATTTACGTAAAAATACCATGGCCCTACTTTCTTAAATCGTGGTTTTGACTGCTTGTCACTTTTCAGGCAACGTAAGATGGACGGACTGTCTTCCTCGGTACTATAGTCATCGGCCTATGATTAAAATAAGCTATTAACAAGAGGACCTACGAAAATACCTTACTTTATGTAATATTGTCTTGCGCATGAAAAAGAAATAACATTCAAAAAATTCAAAAATTTGCTTACACTGCATGTTCTATGTTCAGACGGCTTCTCTTTTGCAGGAGACACGGTCAAGTCAATAACATCGTCATAGATTGATAAAGAAACCTGTATAATAATAGCGGTTGATTGGGGAAACGTATACTGAATGGTTCATTTGAAGCAAATTCCTCAATTCTCTTAATCGTAATAATTCTCTTAATTCGATAACACAGAAGTCAAAATCGGTAGAAGGATCTTACCTTGCTTAGGTTTGTAGCCTTAAGTAGAGCAGATTGCTCGTCTTCAACTTGATATTCTGCTAACCAATTCACTATACCTGCAGTCTTCGTCTTCGGCGTATCCTGAGGACGGCATTCTGACTCATTTTCACTTGAAGAGCTGTCCCTAACAACTTCGGAATATAATCGCTTTGACATATTTATTCTTAGATAGAATGTATCCAAAGCAAAAAAATTACGCAACTTTAAAGACTTTTGACAACTGCGATCTCTCGATACCAGATACCACTAATCAGAAACGTGGTCGTATGAAGTGATCAAATTGCAGGATTCACGATTTGTCATTAATTGTCAGATAATGAGGGTGTCTCGTACTAAGTGAATACACTTCACTAAACTTAAAAGAATGTTCACGCACTTAAAAAACAAATTAAATTAGTTCACATATTTGCTATATTATTTAATTGTCTTATAATGATGCATGCAATTGCTAATTTAAGGAATATAACTTAATTGTAGGTTGGAATAACAGGGGATTTTGACGACTTGGTAGGTATATGATAACTGACTGCCATTTTCCATTTGTTACTCGTGCGTAAGTGAACCCGTATTTCAAAATAAATTGTCAAGTATTAAATATATTCTTTTGAAAAAAACATAATCGAAGATAAAAACCGTCACTATGTTCAGTCGTTACATTTTGCTTTTAGACGTTGAAACAAGTTTTTTGAAGCGCGCGATCATGCAAGGATAATTTTTAAGAATCGTTCGTCGCCGCAATTCTTTATTAATTAGGTCTGCTGCACTACCTTCAGGCACGTAATTGATTAATTTAGATTTATTTATTCACCGTATATAGTCAACTCACAATTTTTTTTTAACACCGCTAACATTTATTTCACAGAAGTTATAAAGTATATTTGATATTCGGTTTTTTTTCAAACAATTTCAATAATATGTGGGGAAAATGTGATATATTAAACTAAATGGTAAGAAAGAGAAAGTTGCATGTGAGTGAAGTGGAGTGCAGAGTGACGAGAGCCAGGAATGTGAAAGTTATATGCGAGTTACGAGTGTGAACAGGTAATAATTAAGGGTTAAATTTAGGTTAAAGCATTAGATTAAATAGGGACGATTGACGATTAACATTTAGTACAAACTCAAGTGTAAGGAATTTGTAATCCATTTAGTATAGGACATTAGCCAATCAGATCATGTGAGAAGAAAGCGTTGGTACTTCTTTCATGTCTCCAAAAGACGCCTGCACGCTTTGCGAGCCGTTTTTATCATAAATAGTCTCAACGCCTACGCATTATAAATAAACTACATATATAAATGAAGTCCATTTTTTTGCTGTATGACATTTTGTTCAACATAATGCAATACGCGTGTATGAAGTTAAACGTATTGTACGCGCGCTAGTCTTCTCACGCCAGTAACGCGACATATTCATAATAATTGATAATCGCATTCTTTCTTTTCTGGCATTCTGCAGTTTTCAGTGTTGGAGTAAAACCAGAAGATCTGTCACTCGATCTGTCACATGCTGTCACATGCGAATGCGATCAGAGGGGCTGTTCACGTCATGAGACGAGCGAGCCTGGCTGATTTTATGCCACGAAAATCTTTCTTTGATTGCAAGAAATAATTAGAATACCCTGTGTGCTATGCTTATAGAAAAACAAAGGCGATTTGGCTTGTTATGTCATTCTGCATTTCTCAAACAGTCGCAATAAGATTTTCGTGACATAAAATCAGCACGGCTTGTCGCCTCATGAACGCGGTGCGTGCATGTTTTATCGTACAGGTCGACAGCTGTGATATCCGTCAGTTTATTGTGTTTTGTTAATATGGGGACCGTGTCCGTATGTACCACACGACGTATTTGAGCTAGGATCGAGTCAAATTAACATTGAGAAACTCATTAAAATCGAGAAAACACCATAACTAAGGTAAAAAATATAGACAGCCGGCCCGCGAATCACTGCGAATATAGCTTAACCAGCTTATTTATGGCCGCTCAGTCAAACCGCACGAGCCATAGACCGTTTGCACTAGCAAGAAATATTTCTGTGGTTACCCATTTGTAATGTTACTGGTTAAGAAACGAAACGTCAATTCAGTATATCATTTAGTCTTGTCTTTTATGGCTCTTCATTTAAAAGTTTTGAGCTGGGCTCTTATTTTTATTCTACGTTTCCGCTTTCCGCCACGATCATAACAAATCATAGCCCATAATTACTGACATAACTAAGTTTCTTATTACAATGAACCCTATGAAGTATATACGTACAATACAATAAAAACCCGCTAACAAGAACCTACATTTTACCCAATCAGCCTTGGATAGGTTCTTATATGTTCTTATATCAATAAATTCTTAATTTCAGGCTGCGGTTCTTAATAATCATAGGTTCTTGTTTGCGGGTTTTTACTGCATGTAGTGGAATAAAATATCACCCCCCGCCACCAAATATGAAATTTTCTTAACCCCCCGTCCAGTTTGACATTGGTCCGGGTCCTGGGTCCTGTTTTTACATATAGCCGGTATTATTTGCTTAAATTCGGATGGCATGCAAATTATTATGTGTTACAATAAAGTAAAACAATTGCCAAACCGCAAACGCATTATAACGTTTTATGTTAGCATTGTCTTTTTTATCCCCAAATCCGCGTTTTATCCCCAAATCCGCGTTTTAACCCCGAATCCGCGTTTTATCCCCAAATCCGCAATTCCGCAATTCCGCAAATCCGCAAATCCGCATCCGCGTTTTATCTATACCCCGATTATATTGCTAAGTTAAAAGCAGTGCGTATAATGTTACAAGCAGTAAATATATTAAAAGTACCGAGTATAAAATTAAAAGCACCGAGTAAATGTTAAAAGCACCGAGTATAATGTTAAAAGCACCGAGTATAATGTTAAAAGCACCGAGTATAATGTTAAAAGCACCGAGTATAATGTTAAAAGCACCGAGTATAATGTTAAAAGCATCGAGTATAATGTTAAAAGCACCGAGTATAATGTTAAAAGCACCGAGTATAATGTTAAAAGCACTGGCTTATTAACGAGTGCACCTAGTACAACAGTAAAGGCACTGACTATATATATCATTAGCCATGTACCACGCACGTGACCGGATACATCACGGTTTGTCGCACGTATGATGTTGTTCAATTAATCTGGAACAGGACTGTTATTTTGTTTTCCTCTCAGCATACCGTATTTTTCTTCGACGTTTAAGGTGAGTTCAATCTAGAAATTAGGTCACTTTCTAAATTATGTCAGGTAAGATGTACCGACTTCTGTTTAATTTTTACAATAACATATGTTGACGTCCACGCGAAGCATGTTTGTTTGGATTACGGATTTATTTGTAAATATTTCCTTTCCGGAAAGGTTTCTCAATCATTTGAAAAGTAAGCAGCAGTTAACTTACTTTTCTGGTTTAATAACTGCGACACTGTTTTCTATTAGTTGTTTCGAAAACAATGAAGGTTTTCGTTAGGCTTTAATAAATTTTCTACGGCGCATCACAGCTCTGTTTTCTTGGGAAACGTTTGATATTCGAGATGTTTGTGATCGCGTAATTAACGCTATCCCTTCGCAACACGAATAACGTTAGACCAACTTCGTCTTGTTGTCTTGTCATTTGTCCGCTTGGGAATATTGACTGCGGAGGAGGCGGACGCAGGCTCAACCTCGTCCCCAGGCTAACCAAAATCCTATTCTCATAATTGACATTTTTACGTAGCAGTTCCAAAGCAACCAATAAAAACATTGTGTTGACAACTGGCAAGTCTTTTGTTACGCGATAAAAAGTCTTTTGTTACGCGATATTAGTAATATCATAACTACGAAATATTGACTATCGACTATCTACTGCCTTTGACTCTTATCTATCTAGTCAACTACCCAGGCATCTTCTTCAGCAGGCTTGCGCCCCCCTCCCCTTCCCCCAAACGTAAAGTCGGAAACAGGTGGCATTTCAAATTTGATTGTGGAATTGCTATGTTTGATATGGCAACTAAAAATACAATATTGAATGACAATGTAATTGATCTGTAATTGGATGATATTGCAGATGAAACTAGGTCGTTTTAATAAAAAATCTTCGGAACTACTTGACATAACGTCGTTATTCAGAGCACTAGAACATCTATGTCTCCAAATGCGTTATTGTTTTGCTGTTTCACTCGTCTTTTAATACACGCTCCCCCTCATCCGCTCACAATATTAGTTACACATCGGACACCAGCAGTAGACACATGTACGCATTGCGTACCTATTTTTAAGGAAATATAAGGTGTAATATAAAGATGCAGGAAATGCGGGCATTTTAGAGCGTCAAATTTTGAAAAACTTTCGGGGGGCACGTATCACAACCCCGTTCCAGGTAGTGATTTACACCCTTGCTTGTTTTTGTTTATATACAGTATCATGACACATGAGGAAACAACAGTTATGAGACAACCAAAAGAGAATCGTCCAGTAAAAATTGATCTTTTGCCACAACTAAACTATATTTGTTAAGAATATCATAGCCCTGGGCGCGAGTCGCGAGAGGTAACTCAGAGCAGCGGAGAGGCATTTTAAGTTTACTTTATTTACTTCAATTCAGATTTTAACACTGTATGATACTAATAACCAAAACGGCAAAAGGAAAGATTAATTACGAACGCGTATATAACCGGTAATTCCGGTTCCTACGTCTTTGGGAAAAATGCCGGATTTATTTTAATATTTTTACTTTAGTGCTTTACCAAATGTTGACAGAATACATTTTCAGTACTCACCTAGCTCAGTGAAAACGTACGGTGATGAAACAATAAGGAAGTAAAAGATAGACTGTTTGGTTCCATCTCACTTTCAGTTCCGTGGACACCCCACTGCCCGCGCAGGCCGCTGCATGTGTTTGATATTATGGGCTTTTTCAAGATTACGCTTTCATCTGGAATATCAATTGACTTAATTAATCCTTATAAAACTATTTTTGTTTAATCCAGATCATTTTTTCTTGTATGTGTTTATATATGATTAACTAGACATGCATGTGTTTATATATGATTAACTTATCAGACTGTTTGCGATGGAAGGACAACATTTGCCATGAGAATTATTGTGAGTTAATGACTTGAGAAGATACCTAGATCTCGGTCGGTATACGACAAAAAGACCAGATTACGAAAGATTTCGTGCCAAATCTGACAAGCCGATCTTCCTTTGTTTGTCACTTTGTCACGATCAAATAAAGGTCTGACCCGCAATAACGCGAAAGATAGCATCAAAGTGTATTACCATATCGTCTTAACATTCCTATTCAAAACAGTTCTTTTCCTTTTCTAAAACGCAGTTTGACAAGCGATATATCTTCATCCATATTGTAAACACATCTTGATAAACATTCGCAACACGAAATTGCGCCACAGACTGACAGTGATTCAATTAATAAATATAAAATCAGACAGTCGATGGCGTATATATAGTACTTACCGATAGGCCAGTTCACGTGAGGTGGATCGTCTATTTGTTCTGCTGTGATTTTAAAGTCCCAACTAGTTTATCAAAATGATAATTGTTCTTGTTTTATCATAAACTATTAGCTTAAACAATGCACTGCATGTAGCTTGTGCAATCTTATCATGAACACAGCTTGGGTATACAAATGTCAGATTGGATTACCAAAAATGACGTCTAAAAACAAGACAGACAATTATGGTATAAAATAGGTAATATTTGGCATTTCACTCGATCAAACTACATGTTGAAAGGATTTATGGTGAAGGAAAATTTCGATGGTGGATTTATGATGATGGATTTATGATGAAGGAAAATCACAAATGTTTGCTTTTAGTGATGAAAGACCAAAATATTACGAAGATACTACGTTGACATACAATTAATCATAACCGAAAACCAACCCTAACAAAATTATTATATTAATGAAATTACAATGTGCGTGCAGATATATAATATGTAATAAATACATGAGCGTCCGCACCTCAGTCCGACTGTGACCGCTTAGCAAGATAGCCCCTCACACTTGGTTTATTGAAATGTCGTTGCGTTCATGCGAGAAGCCGGGCTGGCCCACTTGCCGAGATCGAAATTTTATCCCGTTTGTCGGCAAGCTGTTTCCATATGAACAGTTCGTCCTAAAACTGCCATGCATCAGAACAAAGCCGTTGCCGACCAAAGGCAAATAGAACGCGGCCTTTGCCAATTTCATTGATCCCAGTGGGCGTTAAGAAACTATGATTTTGAGATCTCGCTATAAGCTGGTCAGCCCGCTTACCGAGACCATAATATTATGAACAGGCCTTCAAGCTATTTTAGCTCAGCAAAACGTAGGAAACGTTTATGTAAATCAAGACGATATCATGCTGTATCCAATTTACGACGATTAATTAGTAGGCAGCCATTTCTTTTATCAGTTGCCAAACGTTTGTCATTATTTTGTTGCCGTTAAAAACTTCACGTAGATCAACCCCGCAAAAGACGGATGTTATACTCGTCCTGCGAAAAACGTACTATCTCACAGCAACCTCGCCATTGAAAATACACCGCTGCATGCCTGAATAATTCACGGTGCTATAAGAATGGAGATGGCTAAAAGGGATGACTCAAAAGGACCTTTCTGGGTTTTTTCTGGTCGTTATTTTTCGTTAGGTTATAGGGTTAGCTGCGGTTAGGATTAGAAGTTCTAAAAATGTGAAGGTCCTTTTGAGTCATCCCTTATCGCTCGTAATGCTTGAAGTCACAGTCAGAAATTCTAATAAAATTTGCTATTGCTAATTTTTCGCTACAGTTAATGCAGAAAACTAATTTTACTATTACGATGGCACTAGAAGTTTTTCGAAAGAAGTTATATCTCTTGATGAAGTTGGTTGAACAACTTCCTGCTTTGCATTTGATTAGTTTTTTGATAAACTAAAATAATTAAGACTGACAGGACATTGATCAACTCATACTTCCTCAAAACACAAAATGAATTATTACACAACTATTTTGAAACACTTTTGCCACGACAGACTAGTAATACTCTCTCACTTGTTAAATTTCACGAGGTTATCTGTGTCGTCTAGTATATCACCATACGACTAGTTATCCCGAACAGCCGCCTGCAGGTCGAAGGATGATGATGATGATATCACCACCCTGTCATCGTCACAGAATAACTCGCCGTGGAGGCAAAATGCCCTGGGAACGAGGTTGCACAAGTCCAACTTGTCCCATTTTTATTTATGATATGCGCCTGCGCGTGATTCGCCACCCTGGCATGTTCCCTGAAATGTTACCTATAAATCAAAATGGGACAAGTTGGTTAGTAGTTATTCTGCGATGATGACAGGATGGTGATATATCATCATCATCCTTCGACCAGGCGTGTGGTTGGGATATTAAACTAGTAAATAACTATAGTCGTGTGGTGATATACTAGACGACACAGATTTGTATTTATATTTAAACTTGTTTAAAAACGGTGGCCCTTCAGAGCGCGTAGGCATCTGGTTTCCAAGGGGCCGTTTGTCCTAATATTAAATTACACATGGTTTTTAAAAAGTGTATAATACACAACAGATAAGAAAATAAACAAATGTCCCGATGATAATGTACATAAACTTAACTAAAATATATTTAAAACTACAAAGACATTAACTAAATACTGATTATTTCTTTATATTACAGAATTACTATATAAATTTAGTTGCCCGAGAGAATAGCCTTGAACTGCTTTAGTGAGCATTTATTTCTTTTGGTATGAATAAGCAATACTTTTCTTCATAACATTTGTATTGGGTTTTTGTAAGGCGTAGTCAGTGTTATTACTGAGTAGATTATATATATATTGCATTGTTGTTAACACTAAACATGCTGGTCATGCTATTTAGAAGTGTGTTGTGTTTTACTTTATGCATAAATAATAATTTATTATATTCCGTTCTGTCTTCCAACGATTTCCAGCCTAATTCCCCCAGCACGTTCGCTGATGGCACATCATATGATCTTCCAGTAATGACTCTTGCTGCCCTATTTTGCATTTTTTGCGATTTTTCTTGTAGACCAATACTACAATTGTCCCAAATAAGACTACAATAGTCAAAATGTGGGAGAACTATTAGCATTGTACACATTTATCAATATTGGTTTAGGAACAAACATGCGACGAAGCATACCGATTCCTATCGAAGCTTTAGTAACAGCATTATTGACATGGTCGTTCCATAAAAGTTGTTCATCGACAATAATACCCAATGTCTTTGTCTGTCTTACTCTTTTAATATGAGTTTCCCCTAGTTTTATATTTGGGTCATTATCTACAGTTGCAAGTCTTTGTCTTGAGCCAATGATCATATACTCAATTATATACTCAAACAACCATTGATGAATCTTAATCTAAATCTATATTTAATATATTTTCAATTTCAACAACTGACTAATTCCTTTTGTCGTTACGTTTGTATCATCAGCGAACATACCGAGTCATAAAAGGAAAGTCCGAAATCGCTTTAATTCTCTATTACGCCCACGCAATAATTACATTCTCTCGACGGGAAAACGAACACAGAAATGAAGCCGGATTTAAGACTCCGGCTACCACAGGTTACAGGTATTTAATATAAAAAATAATAAAAGTATTTTAAAGATAATTCGTTGCTGTACAGGTAGCCATTGTAAACTTAAGATAGGTGTGATATTTCCTGGTCAGTGTGATGAGACGTGCCGCAGAATTCTGTACATACTGAAGTCTTCGGGTACGATATTTTGGAATACCATATAACAAGGCATTACAATGGTCCAATTTACATCATGTACAAGTATTTCTGTGGTTGTGGGCGATGACGTTCTCGTATCAGCAGTAGTTCTGTTTTCCCATCAGTTAAGTTTCAATTTGTTGGAACATCCATATATTGACATTATACATAGATAGTTCAATTTTGTCTTTCACACTCTGCAATTTCCCAGAAACAGACAACACAATTTAAATCACGCCCAGATGATTTTCCGCCATTCACATGAACAAGCTAATGTCTTCTACTCTAATATGAGCGAAAACGATCATGCAGGAGTCTTAAAAGCATTGTATCATGGTCTACTGTATCAAATGCTGCAGATAGATCCAATAAAGAACAACACATCCTCCACCATCAATTACGTCCCGCAATATATCATTCTGAACTCGAATGAGTGCAGTTTCGGTTCTATGGCCTCGCTTATATACAGACTGGTTCATCAAGATTGTTAGTTATATAATCAGCTTAACTTCGGATTCAAACCGCGTTTATAGGAATTCAATCCCAGGATCGAAAATCGCGCGAAACCTGAAATTTCAAGATGGTGATCAATATTAATTTCAAGATGATGATCAAGTTGGTGATCAATATTAATTTCAAGATTATGATCAAGATGGTGATCAATTTTAATTTCAATAATAATTTCAAGATGGTGATCAATTTATTCTATTGGGCGCCAACATGGCTGCCACGTATTTTTACCGTCTGGCGTTTAAGCTATTATTATGTCTGTTACTCGTTGAGTACTCTACTAACCAAAGTTTTATGACTTATTCTAACTATACAAGATCAAATAGCTGGCTTCACATATCATATTCAATCAAGACTTCGCTTTTACTAGATCTGAAGCGATTAAGGGTGGCCTTATAAGTGGAGCTGGTTTTTATCGTCCACGATTCTCTGCCAACAAGTGGACAAAGCATGGTTTTACATCCTTAGACGTCCCCCCATCTGTGAATTTATTCTTAGTGTCGTAATGATTGTCCCCCATATCGGCCATATCTGATAAAAACAAGAGGTGTTATACAGAGGACGAATATCCAGGATGGCAACTATCTGATCTATTCTAGGAGTTCTTATCAGAAGTGAAATGCTGCCTCGGGACTGACACAGGAGCAGTGGATACGAGGTTGCCTGTAGAAGATTAGGCATGGTCATCATCCACCAACAGATATCACGATTTTTATGAACGTGCAAATAAATCCTGGTCCTTTATCACCATTGAATTGTTATTCGAAATGCGCCGTGAAATCTGAAGCATCTCATCTGCATACACCGAGTTTGTTTGCAAGAAGTAAAAGGCTAAACAATTCCATTATAGTCCATCTATTACATACTCATGCAGACATCAGCTATTGCGTTTTAGACCCAATACCGACTACCGTTTTGAAAGATTGTCTCGTGTCATCAATCATAAATATTGTTAATACATCATTTCAACTAGGCATTTTTCCATCTTCCTTCAATAACTCAATTCTGCGTCCATCTATAAAGAAAAAGTCGCTAGATCAAGATGTTTTTCCGAATTACCGGCCGATCTCGAATTTATCATTTTTATCAAAAACGTTGGAGAGACTGGCTGCAAGGCGAATGGATAATTATCTAACTGATAATGGCCTTTATGCGAAGATGCAGTCTGCCTACCGAAAATATCATAGTACTGAGACTGCACTACTACGAGTGTTTAATGATATTACACTAGCTATTGATAATCATCAAGAAAGTGTACTTATATTACTTGATCTTTCATCGGCGTTCGATACAATTGACCATAATATTTTACTACAAAGGTTACGCTGTCGTTTTGGTTTCAGAGATAAAGCATTGGAATGGGTTGAATTGTATTTGCATAATCGTCCACAATCAGTATACATTGATGGTAAAGTGTCATCATCACGTCATTTATCATGTGGCGTACCGCAAGGTTCGGTACTGGGACCTATATTGTTCTCGCTATACGTGGCCCCCTTAGAAGATGTCATCAACGCCCATGGTTTGAATGCAATGATGTATGCAGATGATTCCCAGATCTATATTTTTATGAAAGAAAAAGATCGAGAAACTGAAATGGACAAGCTTCAATTATGTATAAAATATATTATGGACTGGAATATACACCCTGTACGTAATATGCTCAAGTGTAATCCAACTAAAACAGACATTGGTGAAGGAAAATTTCGAGTATTGGAATACATACATTTTAAGACCAAACCGGGACCAGTTGCGAAAAATGCAACTAGGCCTTCCGGCTGGAATTGAATTGAATTTATTAAATAATCAACTGGTAGATTGCGAAAACACAATCTAAAAAACTTGATTTTACATGAGTTATTAAAAGGGAGAATTATCTATGTTCCAATAAATACATACGTAAAAACAATTAAAAGCACAAAATTAAGAACTATGATATTTAAAAACAAACGCTAATAAGAAGCACAATTATCCCATGTGCATGCTTATTGATTTTGGTATAAAACTTTTGGAAAAACGTTCGGTTCTGCATTTAAAAAGTGGAAATGTTCGATCGTTTCTTAAGGAATAATTGTTCACCTTCGGTTTTGGCAGAAGACCATTCAACTTGTTACTAGGATGGAGGGCAGATTTGTACATTTGATAGCATAAGCGTCTCCTTCTTTCATAAAGAGTAACCATATTCAGTGAATCTAGGCATTCATTATAAGAAAGCATTGGAAAAATTATCCTGAGAGCCCTTCTCTGTAATTGTTCCACCTGGTCGATTAATTTCTGAGTGAGTGAAAAATGCCAGACTTGGCAGGCGTATTCAAGGATGGGACGAACGAAAGAACAATATATTGTGACCAGTTTTTTAGTTGGTATTCCAGAGCGTTTAAGTAAACGCAGAGAGAAGAGACGTTTACTCGCCTTAGTACAAATATAATCAATATGTAGATTCCACGTAAGGTTAGATGAAATAATAACTCCAAGTAGTTTAAAACGAGGCACGTTCTCAATTTGGGTATCGTTGAAAGAAAGATGGTCAAAAGTAGGAGTTTGTTTAAGAAAGGATATTCGAAGTTCTTTAGTCTTTGTTAAATTTAACAGCATGTTATTAGTAGTGGTCCAATTGTAGATTTCGTTCAGCTCGTCTTGGAGATGACTTGTGTGAATTATGGTGGTAACTTCAAAGGTCGAGCAATCATCCACATATTTATAAATTGGTGTTCTTGTAGTCAGTCTAGGAAAAATAGTGGACCAAGTTTAGTTCCCTGTGGTACTCCAGCATGTATAGAATTCAAAGACGACTTGAATGGACCAAGTTTTACGCGTAGATAGCGTTGTTGGAGAAAGTCTGCACACCAATTGATCAATAGAGGAGGTACACCAAGATGTTGGAGTTTGTTAAGTAGAATGTTGTGGTCGATTCTGTCAAATGCCATCGAGAAGTCGATCATACAAGAACGAATAACGGTATGAGGTTTGTCAGTAGCAGCAAACCAGTGGTGAATCAAATGGACGAGTGCGTGAGTTGTGGAGCATCCCTTAACGTTGCCATATTGATTCGGATCCACGTGCGGAAGAATTAATTCTGAAATCCATTTCATTTGAAAACGAAACTTTCCAAAATCTTACTTAGAACCGGAGTTAAAGAAATAGGTCTGAGGTCTTTGTCTGCATTTTGAGGGTTTGCACTTTTAGGTAACGGCAGAACATCAGCACATTTCCAAAGAGATGGTACGATGCCCTGGGCAATCGATGCGTTAAAAATAGAAGAAATAGGTGTAGATAATGAACCAGAATTAGATTTTAAAAGCCAATTCGGGATTTCATCAGGACCGACTGCTTTTTGCACTTTGATTTTGGATAGTACTGCTTCGACCTGATCAGGAGAAATAATGTACTTATCTGGAATGAAGGAAACTGGAAGTTGAATAAAATTTAACGGAGGGATGTCGTTAGCTGCATTACAAAAACACTCACAAATATGGTTGACGAGGTCTTGACCTCTCAAGACTTGACCATTATGGGATAGTTTAGTAAACGATTTTGATTTTGGTAGGCCAGCAAGGAGTTTGACATTCTTCCACCACTTTCTGGGGTTGGAGGCTTGAGTGTTGTCAACCATCGAGTTGGCATGTCTGCACATCTTTATGACTTTGTTGCGATAAATGTTATATTTAGGTATTTGACCTTTAGTCCAGGCCAATTGACGTATAGCAATAGCATCTTTGATGTTAGCATTCATCCAGGGTTTATCCATTGGGTGTGATTTGACGCTTCGTAACGGCAGGTAAGTGTTTATGTTTTCAGAAATGGTGGCGGAGAACAAATCAAATTTGTCATAAATTGAAGTTGCACGATAGAGAGGGGTCCAATTGTTAATGGACAAACTGGAAGACAATGATAGCTTGTTTGAAGGCCTGCTTAAACGTTTAAATAAGCGCACGGTTGAATAGCTTTTAGGTGTGTAGTTGCATGGGGATATAAGGACGCAAGAATGATCCGACATCCCAATTGGAGGTAAAATATGTGCGTTTAGATAATATTGAGATAGGGTAGAATAGACTTGATCAAGAATATTATTTCCACGCGTTGGTAAAGTAACAAGTTTTTTTAGTTTGAAGGACGAGCATAAATTTGCTGAATTAAATTGATTGAAATCGCCCATAATAATAATAGCCGAATTAGGAAAATTGGAGAGAATAATATCTAGATTCTGAAAAAGATGGGCGCGTAACGACGAATCGTTGCTGCTTGGTGGATGGTATATAGTTGCCAGAATAACTGCGTTGATACCTCTTGGGAGCTGTTTCAATTTGATTAAGAACCATTGGGATTCAAAATTTGGGTCTTCATACTCTTGTAAATGTATAAAGTCGATGTTGTTTCTGAAGTAACTGCAAATTCCGCCGCCAATTTGACCGTTTTGACGGTCTTTGCGAATAGACGATATAACCTGGTATCGTAACTAAATCGTCAGTAACATTAGAAGTAAGCCAGGTTTCAGTAATAACAGCAATGTCGGGGTTATTTACGGAGATACTTCCATGGACTTCGTCTAGTTTGTTTACCATTGATCTGGTGTTGCTCATGAAAATTTTAGGAAAGGAAAATCTTGAAATTGGGTTCTTAGGTATCGGAATCAACAGCTGATGGTTAACGCAGGAGGAATAAGGCGATGGTAGTTTCGAGTTAGGCCGTCTAAATCGAATTATTGTTGGAATAGAATAAATTTGGTCATTAATATTCATTGTTGGTTGAGACGGTTCGTAGGTTTGTATTGTTATCGTTGACAGATTCGCAAAATATTTTTGAATATTTGATGAGTCGATTGGCGATGATTTCAAAATTGACGATGATTTAAATGAAAAATCGAAGAACTTAAAGTTATGACTTGAATAGTTAGGACGACGAAGGCCAGCACGACTCCCTCTTCTAGGTCTAAGGATATTCAGCTGATCTAAAGTTGTCCAAGTACGGTATGCCACTGGTTTGATCAATGCAGGCTGGGAAACTCCGGTCTGAGCGAGATGAACTGAAGGTTTCCACCAAAATCGAAGAGATAACAACACTTTCCTCAAATAATTGAACATGATGCTGGTATACTTGTTGTCGTAGAGGTCCAAAGAGTGATTAATACCAAAAATGAGCGATACACACGATAATTAGAAGGTAAAAATTGATAAAGTGATAGAGCCAAAGAAAGAGCAGCCAGCCAGATCGGCGCTTAATTGAACCCGCGACCCTGCGAGATGCTAGTGCAATGCTCTGACCACTGAGCTACGGAAGCCGTTGCCGAGAGCCTAGTCACGAGTTCTGTATATATGGTGGTGGTAATGCTGGGATAAGATTCTGGGTATATTATAGGTAATATTTGGCATTTCACTCGATCAAACTACATGTTGAAAGGATTTATGGTGAAGGAAAATTTCGAGTGTTGGAATACATACATTTTAAGACCAAACCGGGACCAGTTGCGAAAAATGCAACTTCAAGGCCTTCCGGCTGGAATTGAACCCGCAGAACTCGTGACTGGCTTCCGTAGCTCAGTGGTCAAAGCACTGCACTAGCATCGCAGGGTCGCGGGTTCAATTCCAGCCGAAGGCCTTGGGGGAAGTTTGGTCCCGGTTTGGTCTTAAAATGTATGTATTCCAACACTCGAAATTTTCCTTCACCATAGTGAAATGCCAAATATTACCTATAAAACAGACATTGTTCATTTTAGATCTAAATTTTTAACAACAACCCCAATTCCAACTTTCCACATAGGCGATCACATACAGTCTGTAGTTGATGAAACTAAAAACCCTGGGGTTATTTTTTATTCACACCTGACACTGAAATCACACATCAATAACATCTGTCGTACGGCATCAATCTCGCTTCGGAACATTGGTAGACTAGTAGGAAATATCTGGGAAAGGATGATACAAAACGTCTAATCCATGCTTTTGTTACCACAAGACTGGACTATTGTAACAGCATAATTTATGGACTTTCTTCACGTGATCTTTCTAAATCATTACAACGCATATACAGAAAATGCACTGCCGCTAGAATAGTATCAAGAACCAAGAAACATGAACACATAACACCTGTCCTAAAGTAAATCTTATACTTGTAACATTTAAAGCTCTTAACGGAATGGCACCCATATATATTACAGAACTCTTACATCGCTACGTGCCTATCCGCTCCTTACGTTCACAATCTGCTAACAATTTAGTCATACCTAAGACGAATACAGTCAACTATGGTGATAGATTGTTTGCCGCAGCAGCTCCTAATCTTTGGAATACTTTGCCCATTTTTTTTAAAACAATCTACTAATATTGCTGATTTTAAGAGAAAACTCAAAACAATTTAATTTCCTAAATGAACCATTTTATTCATGAACTATACCTTTTTATCTGTCTTGTAAAACGCATTGCGTTAGTTTAATGCGTTAATTTAAGAAAAAACTTTTATTACTATTATTATTATTATACGGGGTATATGTTTCTTTCAGCGATTTCTGCGCTTGTACACTTCAACATGTTCCTTAAACTGATAATTTGACGAAGAATAAACATAAAGAAAAGGGGAAAAGCATTGTTATAGCAACGATAATCGATGCAGTCGCAAGTAACAAGCATTTAATTCACCATTAATTTATAACGTCGTCGACAAACAGCTATTTATGTCGAACAATATGACGTCGACGAAATTATTGTCTCTAGTTGCAAATTGTCGTCTATAAATGTTTAAAAAGCATCCATGTGTTGTTCGTTTCAGTCCTATATGTCGTATTTTTCATCCGGAATGAAATCTCGCATCGCCTTTACAGGATTGAGCTGCATCTCATTCCGGATCCATGTAAAGTAAAACACCTAAAGGGATTTTAACAGAACCGGCATGAGTTCAATCCGGAATGAAACTCAATCCGGATTCATCGGTAAACAGCCCCTATGTTCTTACGCCTATATATGCGTATGTCGACCTTATGTCGCTCAGGCTTCACTTCATTCCTTTGTTTTGCATTTTGTTTTGTCCTTATGCTAAAGTAAAACGGGCTTAAACGCTATATTCCCAAATGTGTTATTGAATCTATTCACTAAGTTAATTATGTACTAGTTGGCTATGGGATAGCCATTAGGACCGGTATTGGCCTACATTTTTGTCATTATGAAAGCAAAATGTTCGATAGTAACACGGATATTATTCCAATCTTGTACAAACGACGCAACAAATTAGCTTTCTTATATGTTTTAGTTCACAATGATGTACGTAATTGCTTTTTGACAAGCATTTTACACACGTTTTGGTTCTTTTAGCTCAACAAAACAAAATATTTCACTGGTGAGATGTTTAATTGGTAGAACACGCAAGTTATCTTCGGATATTTTTGGAACAAGATCTTAGCGAATTAAAAACCATGTTTTTAGCAAATGGATACCCGGACCGATCACTTGATAAAATATGACAAAATTTCGGAACAATACGAGAAACAACTGAACTATAGAAAGCCAATTAAGATGCATTTAATTTCTCAACTAAGTAGTTCTATACCTGCTTTTTGATCAATCTTTGTTATCTAGGAATTTAAATGCGAATGTTTTATTCTAACTACGTTAGGAAGAACACCTCAAAGTAGAACGGAAACCGAAACGACCGAAACCGAATCCGGAAATCGCCGAGACCGGAAATTATCCCGGAAACGAGGCTCGCTAAAAACCGCCAAAAATCTTATTTCCCGCCGAATGTTTTCAACATGATTGTGATATTGAGATAATTTCCCTCTTTTGTGTTAATTTATGCATGCTAGTACACAAATACACAAATGATTTGAACCGTTTTGTACGTCTTGAAGTCAAAACACGCCGAAAGTTCTCAAAGTTCTGTACAGATTAGCCTCCTCCGCAGGCAACTCTGTCAGTCTGTGTCTTCTTTTTTCCGAGCCAAATAGCTTCTAAGGCTTTGTGAGGCTGCGAGCAATGTTTTGGCTGGGATTGCAGGGAAGTATAGGGATACAAATATGTACTAGTGACTGTGATTCACCTATAGGAGATCGTATATACAAGAACTTAGGACAAGAGACAGTGGAATTTTGCACTTGTGTTTTGTAAATGAACCAAAATTGTTCGAGAAGACGAAACAATTGCCAAAATTTGGTAATAGTGACCACTATACAATTATTGTGGAACCTGTCATTAAACCTAAGACGACTCTACGGATAACCCAGTTATTAATTATAGACGCGAAATGAAAGATTGTAATATCAGGAATTTCTTGCAATTGGATTACTTCAAAGACATGGGACGATGTATTCGAGCTTGAAGACTGTAGCGAAAAGTACAATTTATTTTATAAAACCATCTCCGAAGCAAAGAAGCTGTCAAACGTCAAATAATGATAAACCCTGGGTAACTTTGAATTTTAAAAAACTTATTTCACGAAGCCTTCGTGAAATATGGAAAATCCTCGAGCGAATTTAATCATCTAAGAGATAGGGTTCAGTGTGAGATTGACCTATGCAAGTCTAAGTACTGTGAAAGATCTTAAGGACGGGCCCGGAAATGTCAATAAGTGGAAACCAAGGAAAGAAAACGTTTGGGTGGGACTACCACTACTACAGACTGGTACCATCAATTGTTAAGCGATGATATAACCACCATAGCACAACTCTCCGAGAAGATTAATGACTATTGTGTGGGCCTGACATCAGACTTTCAACCACTGCTCCTACAAGTTGAGTTAGGCCAGGTTTATGTAGAGGCACAATACTTAATTTTATCTTAATTTTATCTTTTATCGTGTTTAAATAAATGCTTTAATAATAATAGTAATAATAATAATAATAATAATAATAATAATAATAATAATAATAATAATAATAATAATAATAATGATAATGACTAATAATAACAATTTTTATTGAAATACTTTATATAAATATACAATTATAAATCTCACTAATAACTAAAAACACCTAAAAGCCCTAAAATGCGTGATGATTCAAACGCCATTCACTAAATGTACGTGTCCGGCATCAATGTCTTTAAATAGCGTTGTCGCTTAAAAAACCTCTGCTGTAACAGAGTTTAATTTGAACTCGTCTATATGTTCGTCTTTCGCTCGAAATGGCGATCTAGATCCTCTCGTGCATAAATGCACGGACTTCAAAATTTCGAAAGACAATCTTGTTCTGATCCAGGTAATAACGGTTGCATAGTCTTCTCCGTTTTTCATAGACAATTTCTCGGCAAGATGCTTTAGGAATTTCTGGCATTCATCCCCCATTCCTCCATTCGTTCCAAAAACCAAAGGCGTAAATGTACCCATCTCCACATCTAAAATTCTCTGTTGGTACTTTCTTTTCTTCTCGGCTTCTTGTTCCTTAAAGATAACAGATGTGGCTTTGTTTTGATGACATTTGGAGTTTACATGCGATACACGAACGTCAAAAAATGATGTAACTCCTCTTGCCCAAAACTCGCCAGCTTTGATATCCAATCGCGCATCCGGGCTTCTGCAATTGGTGGACTGTAAACGGAATTGTTCATTGTCCAATGGGATGAGCTTCGGTTCGGCTTCTACGTTATTGCATACTCTGCTGAGCAGCGTGGTCAGTAAATCACGAACTCCGTCATGCCTTCGTGGTTGACAGAAAATGCGTCTCCACATACACAATGACTTGGCATTTCCGACAATGGCATGTCATAACGCATTCTTAACGAGTCCTTGAATTCTTCTTTGTTGAGGGTCAAGCCTTGTTCTTCAACTGGTATGGCGTTTAACCATGAGCTTGCTCCTGTATCCCGCGCTTGTTTGACATGCGATAGGAGATCAGCTGAGATAGACTCGTCGATGCGTTCTCTTTTTGCTCTGGCATTTGCCCGCTTGATTGACTGCTGTACATTCTTTATCTCGTTAGTGTTCGCTGGCATGAAGGTGCTTTGTGATAATATGGCCTCCACATGTGGACGCGTTATTGACGTCGATGCTGCGTACTGTTGTGGCGCTTCTTCACTTAGTACAGGTATCCCCAAACCTCCTTGTGCAGGGGACAACGTGATGACTTCGTGCAATTCTTCAGGCAAAGGTTCTTCTTGGCCGAACAAAGCTGGGAGAAACAACTCGCTAATGGCTTCCTCGATGGGGTTAACGTAGTCTTCGAATGAGCTTATCGTACGCATAAAGTATATAAACTTTGATTTGTAGCCTTTTGTAAATGCAACATAGGCTGAATGCGGTTGACTTTTTGCAATAACGCTTAATGCTTCGATTTCTTCTCTCCATCGGTTGACCTTTTCGTTGCAGTACTCTTCTTTGTAATTGGTAGAACCAATTACTGCACCCAGGTGACGTCTTCCTTCAGTTGTTATATTCACCTCGCTTCCGAACACCCGTTCAGCTTCTGACGCCAGGAGTTGTGATTTAACAATCAGCCAACTTTTCGAACCATTAACATGGTATCCATACTTCATGCCTTCTTCACACAGAGTATGATACCAATTATATAGCGATGGAATCGTTCCTCCCCCAGCTGAGTCATCAGCCAACCAAACTTGCTTGACATCTGGGTTTGAGAGTCTCAGGGATTGGATGATGGTTGATGTGTTGACTGAATACCATGGCATGGCCAAAGGGTCCCCTTGAGTGGTACCTTCTTGAGACAGTATCTCACCCCCGCCACAAATAAATAGTCTAGAAGGACTTCTATATGTGTTAATGAGATATTGCGAGATTTCCTTACAAGTAATCTGGATGTTATGCATTGCTACGGAGCGATTCATTTGATTGAAAGCATTGCTTGCGTCGATCAGAAGTATTCCATCAGTTTCATCTTCATCGAAGACCCCGCTCATTGCATGTATCGCGGCTTCAGCGCCTGCGCTGTGCCCAGCGCAAACTTGTAGCGGGCCCGCTGCTTGTTTCAAATCTTCTTTGAAGAATTGTGACACGGTTTTGCCAATGATTCGCCTCAGTACTTCACCTACGCCTATTGGCCTAATTCCAGGATTCTTATCAAGGGGAATCAATCTACATGACGTGTAGGCCTCTAATAGGGAGGAATGATATGAATACTTCAGCAGGTTTCTCGTCATGATGGCTATTTCCTCTCTTAGTAGTTTTCCCTCGGTCTTGAAACTTTTTGAACACAGGATTCTTCGATATAATTCGGCATCCATTCCTGAGGGCCCTGCCGAGCCTTTTGTTTTTATTGCTGCATTATAGATGGTCTGCTCATCAATCATATCAAAAATATTCGGCGTAATATTATCCAAAGGCCCATACAACAGGCTCCCCTCTTGCACCTCTGCAGCTGTTGGATGTTTCTGTTTAAGCTCTTCGATGACTTCTGGCGATAGATTACATAACCCTGATGAACTCTCTTTATCTAACATCTTTATAGCAGCCGTGATTTTTCCTTGCATGACCAATTTAGCAAACGATTTGGACATATCTTCCACGGATCTAGCCTTCCTCGAAGATATAAATTTCTTTTGGATAAATCTTACTTCTTTCATTAGCAGTGATACGTCGCCTTGTCTCCATTGGAGTAATCTACGATCGATGGCTGAACTATGCTCTTTGCTCTTAGACTTTGCAGACGGTTTCTGTAGAATCAACGAAGGGAGTATCATAAATACTTTCAATGCAATCGAGTTCAAATCAATGATAATGATAATGATAATAATAATAATAATAATAATAATAATAAATAATAATAAGTAATAATAATAATAATAATAATAATAATAATAATAATAATAATAATAATAATAAGTAATAAGTATTGGGAATTTTGGAGGCAGATGGAATAAAGGATGAGGATATGAAAGAAAAGATCATGAAAGAATATTACCGACGAGTCAGGAAAATACTGAAAGTCCAAACTTAATGGAACAAATAGCATCACTGCCATAAATGCAAGAGCTGTTTCTATTGTCAGGTACGGTGCAGGAGTTATTAAGTGGACAAAGGAAGAACTTCGAAAGATGGATAGGAAAACAAGAAAATTTCTAACAGTGTATAGAGCCTTCCACCCCCAGGGCGATGTTGATTGGCTTTACTTTAAAATAAGTCAAGGAGGTAGAGGGCTAATTAGTGTGGAGGATTGTGTAAATGTTGAAGTAAATATCTTTCGAATGTATGTTGAATGTAGTGATGAGAAACTATTGATAGACTAGGAAAGGAGGAGATGTTAGATGGAGGGAAAGAGAAAAAGGAGATCCAGAATTCTAGACGAGATAAATACAGGAAAGGATCTACATGGGAAATTCTACACAAGTACAGAGGAGGGTATAGAGATAGTAAGACCTGGAATTGGCTAAAAAGGGGAAACCTGAAGAAAGAAACAGAAGGAGTGTTGATGGCGGCACAAGATCAGGCATTACGAACTAGGTACATCAGGAAAGTGATTGACAAAGAAGATATATCGGCTGCTTGTAGGTTATGTGGAGAGCGTGATGAGACAACAGCACATATTGCTTCGGAATGTAAGATGTTAGCCCAAAAGCAGTATAAGAAGAACTGGAGACACGACAAAATTGCTCAGGTTATCCATTGGGAGTTATGTAAGAAATACAAGCTGGAGCATGCGGAAAGTGGTACGAGCATAAGCCAGAAAGTGTCACTGAAAATGTAAATGTAAAACTGCTGTAGGATATGAAAATCCAAACGGATAATAAGATAGAACATTCCCGGCCAGATATACTAGTACTAAATAAAAAGAAAAGATGCTGCGTGCACTGATAGATCTTGCATGCCCATTTGATACAAGAGTACTGCAGAAAGAAAAGGAAAAAGTAGAAAAGTATCGAGATGTAAAAAGAGAAATTAAGAGTATAAGTAACAATTGTACCCATCATTATTGGAACACTCGGAACAGTAAGCAACCATTTCGATATGTGGCTAGGAGGGCTCGACATTAGAATTGACTTCCAGATACTTCAAAAAACTTGTTTGTTGGGAACTGCAAGAATATTGAGACACGTGCTAGATACCTAAGGGTGCGGAATGTACCTTGATGTTTAGCAATGAAATTCAGCTATAAGATAATGAGCTGTGCGAAAACTGAAAATAATAATAATAATAATAATAATAAAGTCATCAGTGCGTCTGTGAGGATATTCGTAGATGAGTATACACAATGGTGCCCAACAATTGGATGATATTATTGTACAACTGCGATTCACCGCGGAGCCTTTGTGAGGCATGGGGTGACTGTCCACGTTTACGGCGATAACAACCAATACCTGTGAATAGTGCGCGACGAAATCAGTGACGATCAAACAGATTTGCCCAAATGTCGTGGAGCTCAAATATAAGAGCGCGAGATACGACGAGACCTTCACCCACAACATGCTCATGATACGTACTGTTATTCCTTAAGATTGGCGAGATTAAGAAGAAATTTAGTAACGTCACTAATAGTTTCGTCAAAGTACATATGCTACTATAAATATAATGAGGGCTAGAGCAGTGGCACAACTGGGAATTTTATTGGGGCCGAGATAGCTGACATGAGGTGATTGCCCTGTCCCGTCCCGGTTGACCTCCCACCCAGTGATTCCTTGAGTGAATAATTATATGCAAACAAGTTCAGTGAAATTTAGAGAGGAGTGTATTCAAGTCACCTTCAATGGCCGTCATTTGTGCGAACAACATACGTGACAAGGATATGTTCAACGGCCGAACCACTCACCGTTAATATAGCATCGACAATACGTACTACGGTCGTCATAAAAGGGAATGGTCATGAGTTCACACACACACACACACACACACACACCTCGTCCTATATTGCGTTCCAGAATAAGTCTCGGATCCAACATGTTTTCAATATGTTTTCTATCGGAAGGCAATCGGAATTCGATACGGTACCGATTGGCTTCCGATTGCTAACCTGAGCGAGTGAATATCATTACTGTGTGGGTGCCCTTGCATAAACGAGAGTAATCTCATATATATACACATGGAGAAAAAACACACCAAAGAGTTCCGTGGCATGGTAAACAACCTGAGAGAGGCAATGATATCGACAATAAAAAAAAGAAACAGTCAAATATTCCTATAGAGAACGACGACGAGTTGATGAAAAGGATTGAGGGAAGGCAGCCAGCCAAAACATCGAGAAACAGCAGAAACTAAAAATAGAGTTCTGAGTCAGACGGCAAATAGAGTTTGAAAAGAAAATTGGATAAGCTAGCAAAACACCGTGCTTATAATTAGTCTGTTTTAGCCTTAATGGCCTCATTTCCTATTTGCATGTCTTGTGTTCCTTAATTCGTTCTGACAGTGAAAAGCCATTTAAACGCATGAATTTTATTAAAGTCAGTGACAGTAATAATTTCAGCTGTCTAGTTCAAAAAGCGTATTCTAATTGTTAAGGCGGCAGAATGACTATCTGGGTTTTTCCACCTGTTTCGGTGCGACTTTTGTTTTGTTTTAGTGCTTTTCTTATTGGATATTTGATGCTTATTTAGCTACAGGACATGTGGCTATAAAAACCTCCAAAACTATATTATTATTTTAAACTTTATCTAATCATGTTACGATGTACATGCAAGTATTCATTTTGAAAGCATAGAGAAAATAGTTTAAATATGACAAATTTTGTTGACAAAATATGTGCCGTTAAAGAAATGTTATTATTTGGAGGTATTTTAACAAAAATGGTAAATTACAAATGATATAGTCAATTCATTCTGTGAATGTTTGTTACCAAAGTGATGCAGCTGTATGACTACTTATTTTGTTCGTGTATAGTATGTGTTTGGAGAAATATAAGAAGATGTATGTAGTTTAGTTCTAGATTAATTATTTATAGCAATTTTGCGTAAATATTTTAAAATATTAACACTCTTGTTTTCTGCAGAACACGCGAAGCTGATCACAGAAGATACAAACCACAATCAACAAAGTTATTGTTGATTTAAAGAAGGATATAAAAGTAACAATCATCGAGTCATGTCTGGAAGTCTGAACTTATCTTCTTCTGTTGTTCACATGTTGAATCAAAGTAATGGCGATGAGTCCGAAAACGACATCAAACTAGGAGATCGGAAATGGTTTAAGATTTTTAAGTACACTTTGTATTCCATTATATTTTTGCTCAGTCTCGTTGGAAATTCCATGGTTTGCTACGTTGTGAGTCGACGCCTGAAACTTAAAACAGTCACGAATTATTTCATAATGAACTTAGCCGTCACTGATTTATTGTATACATTGTGTATTCCACTGGATGTATATGCTTCAGAGAACACTGAGCCGAACTGGCCTTATGGTTCATTTATGTGTCGGGTTCTTTGGCCTGCTCAAACATTGGCAATAACAGTTTCAGGTTTTACCTTAACTGCATTGAGTGTAACACGATATTGGGGCGTGGTGAACCCTCTCAAAAGACAGTTAAGCATCAAACAATGCTCCATTGTGATTATGTTATTATGGGTTTTGGCTGTGACTACCATTATTCCTTATATCAGATATTTGAAGTACTCTAAAGGTGAATGTCACGAAGAATGGGCTGCACCTGAGAAAAGTCAAATCTACACCGCGTCCTTGTTTGTTATCCAGTATGCTATACCATTAAGCATTATCACGACATGCTATGTGAGAATTGGTTTAGAATTAACAAAAGGTCTCGACACGTACAATCGAATGTTGGCCAAGGTACGTGGTGAAGAAGCAAAGAAAGTAATAAAGATGTTAGTAATAGTCACACTAGCATTTGCTTTTCTTACATTACCTTCCTCTATTATGTGGATGTGGTACGATTTTGGTAAGGCAGATAAAAAGTTTGCCTCGTTTTGGGACCTCATGGATGTTTTAAACATACTCGACTTTCTAAACAGTGCTACCAATCCAATTATTTACTCATTCTGTAATGAAAGTTTTAGTCGGGAATTTCGACGTCTATCAGGTTGTTTCCGTCGACCATATTCACCAAATGTTACTGAACTTGAACGACGTACGAGTTCTATTGCCATGGTTTCCACGATTAATAATAATGGTGATAGCAAATGTAACGGGGATTGTACAACATTGTTGTGAAATAACATTTCTCAATTTGAATTAATGAATGAATGTATATTACACCATGTAAACAATAAGAGCAAATGCTTACACCTGAATTCAATAATTATTTGAAAGATGATCGAAATAGAAATAATCAAATTTTCATTCAAGTAAAATAATAAATAAATATTATTGTACAACAAATATGCTACGTTTTTTGTCAATGTATTTCATTAATATTTATAATTATAATGCTTAATGCATAGACACTCAATGTCCACGAAAGAAAGACTCCTGTTTGAGGTTGGCAACGAGATCAATAATGTATTTACTGTAAAAAAGTAGAGTGCTGCGTAGGTAGTGTTTTGGATATAATAAAAGATGGATCATCAGATATAATTTTTGGTTTCTTGGGATGATATCATGATATACAGAAGCTGGTAATAGTTTTGTTATCATGATATTAGGACAAGATTAGGTAGCGTCTGGCAAATTAAAATTACCGATTTCTGAACAATTTCGATCGATTTCTGGGCAATTCGACCGAGTTCTGAAATTGGACTGTTTTTGACGTATTTATCGCTTCTGCTTATGGATCTATGGATGACATGGACAAATCGTTTCAAGAAGTAGAATTTGGAGGTATTTTTTGTTTTATTTTCTTTTATAAAAGGCTATAGTTCCTTGGTTATGTAAACATCGGAGCTCTCCTTTCTTGCTTTAGAAATTCAAATAACAAAAAAAGTAACAACGCAAATAACAGTAAGCATTTTTATTTTTTACTTTTACAGTTCAATATTCTACATGAATACTTATTGATACTAAACCAGAGACAATGTGTTTTTTAATATTTTTAAAAGTAAGAAAAAAAAACGTGAATTCAAATTAGTTACTTTTTATTAAATAACCTGAAAAACTTGAGTAAAGTAGTGCATCCACAGTGACACAAATTATTTTGTAAATTTACTCAAAGTTTTGAGGAAAATTTCTCACATTTTGAGTAAAGTAAAATACATTCACAGTGACTCAAATTTTTGAATAAAATCATATTTTACTTAATAAATAAAATAAAATAAATTTAATTTATATAATTTCTAGTTTCTTGGGATGATATCATGACACAAGCTGGTAATAGTCTTGTGTATATCATGATATCTGGAAAAGATTAGTTAGCACCTGCATGGCAAATTAAAATGACCGATTTATGAACAATTTCGACCGATTTGTGAAATTGGACTGTTTTTTTTACGTATTTATCGCTTGTGCTTATGGATCTATGGATGATATGGACAAATCGTTTCAAGAAGTACCATTTTGAAGGTATTTTTTTGTTTTATTTTGTGAATTTTGTTCTCGCATGATCAAATAGGCTGATTTGCTTATAATATTGTCGCCTTATTTAGACGTTTACGTTGACATCTTTTTTTTAGTAGCATTATTAAGTTCTGATGATGATTTTGATGCTTCATTTGGACAACTGAATCAATGTTCATGCATGGTAAGATAAATTTTATTTCTGAATATGAATTACATGTTGATAATCAGCTGGGATTTATTACTGACATTATTTGTAAATAATTGAATGTTAAAACACTGCTTTATCAAACTTGTAGACACTGTTACATAATGTAGACAATGTTACATAAAAGAAAATATCTGAAGAATATAGAAGTAATTTATTTTTCAGTTGATGGTTCTTGCTATATGTCACACTAGATCGACAATAGTGAGCCTATTTGATGTGTTATCGTAAAAATGTAAAATTGTATATAATTTCAGTAGATGATCTAAATAAAATCGTGTAAAAGTTAATTTGTGCAATAGTGAAATAAATTGATTAGTTAGGGTATGAAAGTAAAACATTAATTCCCAAATCTTAATTTCTCTCAGCTGGCAGTCACTAACCCCTTTACTACATCTGGTAAACATCATGTGTTGCAATATGACAAATTGTATGTTTGCAAACATACAACTGTTGCAATGCAGCTGCTTTGGGAGTAAAATTAAAAATCCTCGAATAAAAATTATATTGCTGTTGAATGGGCCAGAGGGCCAGAATTGAGAAATTCAAAAGAAATTGAGACATGATGACTTATCTGAATAAATTGTTTATTACATGACGCTTGGTTTTCAGTTCTGGCAATAGTAATTTGTTTTTTACAACAAAAATTCAAAAAAGTTTTACAATTACCTGTAATTAAAGTCAGTGAGTCTAATCCACAAAGTTACAGTTTCGATCCCTGTCCAGGATTCAAAACATTTTCTAAGGATTTGAGCTTGACGATGGGCCTGATGTATCGTCAGACGACAAAGCTGTATTACGTTTACATTGCTTTATGTACCACAGGTAATCAGCAACTATAATTTCTCCTATCAATAATTAACAATTATTAACCAAGCATAGAGGTAATGGAAATAAAGGGAATGATCACCAAAGATAAACTGACATGTTTTAACTCCCAACTAAGTATAATAAATGTTTGGAGAACAATAAGGAGAATTTGTATGCTGATATTGATCACAAGTCTATACTTGCTTATACCATAAAATAAAAGTATTAGAACAATGGTATTCTAATAAAGCACCGTGATAGGTGAAAGACTGTTTCCTCCAGTTCCTATTGACTCGTTGTAGGTGTAAGTTATGTTTGTTTTGAGTGTTGTAATTGTGGATATCAGCAATATATTTGAAATTAAAATCATAGTCAACGTCATTGTTTAAACATTTATGCATAAGGCAACGATGAAAGAGCCTGCGCACTGATAGAGGTTGCCAGTGTAATGATCTCAGTGATTCAGTGGCTGACTAAAGTGGATGAAGATCAAGAATAATTCTTGCAGCTTTGTTGTGAAGAACTTGAAGATGGTCCATAAGGACAGAATTGTTTTTATCACCCCAGACAAAATCAGCGTAGTCAAAGAGTGGCATAACAAGACTGTTTACTAATGTAAGGCGGGATTCGAGAGATAGAAGGTGTTTAACTCTTCCGATGACGCCAAGGCGTTGGTAGATTTTCTTAGAAAGTATTTCAATATGATTAGACCAAGATAAGGACTGACTTAACGTTACACCAAGATACTTAAAATATTGTTGATGTTGATGACTAAATTGATGTCCTTAAATTTCGTTAATTTTGCATTACCTCCAAACACCAGGAATTTTCATTTAGAAGTGTTAAGAGTTAACCGGTTTGTGGCAAACCATTTGGATAAGGTCAGGAGGTCAGAGTTAAGCTGTTCTTCTAAATGAAAGGCGGTTTTAGCTGAACAAAACAGAACAGTATCGTCTGCATAGAGTGAGATATTACAGTTCTGGACAGTAGACGGAAGATCGTTCACATAAATAAGAAACAGTAAAGGTCCCAGTATACTTCCTTGGGGAACTCCGACCAATACTGGCTTATTGGACGAATGTTCGCGACCAACAGAAGTGACTTGGAAACGGTTCGAAAGATATGAGTTAAACCATTCGATGGTTGATTGTGAAAAGCCATGTTTCCGAGTTTTTCTATCAGAAGATCGTGGCTGATCGTGTCAAAGGCTTTCGACAAATCTAGGAAAACAGCTCCGGTGATAGAACTTTTATCCATATTTTCCAAAATATTGTCGGTGTAAGAGCACTAATTCCGCTAGAGAGTTTTGGGCGAAAACCAAACTGTTTTTTGTAGATTTGATGTTGTGCGGCTTTTTCAAGTATATATATGATTTATTAATAATTTGAAGCTGATCTAGATAAAAAACTTTATACAGAATTTTCGGCTGCAGACTGTCAGCCTTCCTCAGTGACTAAAAAGCGCTATATTTACATAAAACGTTAAAACTTAGTGCATTTATACATGTATAAAGTTTCTTATCTAGATCAGCTTCAAATTATTATTAAATCATGTCTACTGATCGCTCTTCAAACATATATATATATATATATATATATATATATATATATATATATATATATATATATATATATATATATATATATATATATATATATATATATATATATATATATATATATATGTATGCATATACATATATATTTATAATATATATATCGGCCCCACGCGCACTTCACGCTATCTGGATGTTCTGATCGCCGGTGCTGTCCCACAAGCGGTTGTCAATGACGATCGTAAGTGTATAATAGTCCAGCCAGACTCACCCAGATTGTTCCAAGATACACTGATGAGCTGTGGTACAGCGAAACACGTGTCTGTAGATTGAATTATGTACGCTCCTTCACTTCGGTGTTGTTGTGGCGATCAGAACATCCAGATAGCGTGAAGTGCGCGTGAGGCCAGAGCGCTCAAACTGCCACAATGGTAGCTAGCGTTGCATTATTGCTAAACGGACACCCACGCTACTTCACAGAGCGCTCAATTAAATACTGCCATATATATATATATATATATATATATATATATATATATAATTCAATCTACAGACACGTGTTTCGCTGTACCACAGCTCATCAGTGTAGCTTGGAACAATCTGGATGAGTCTGGCTGGACTATTATACACTTACGATCGTCATTGACAACCGCTTGTGGTACAGCACTGGCGTGCTGTCCCACAAGCGGTTGTCAATGACGATCGTGAGTGTATAGTAGTCCAGCCAGACTCATCCAGATTGTTCCAAGCTACACTGATGAGCTGTGGTACAGCGAAACACGTGTCTGTAGATTGAATTATATATATATATATATATATATAATATATATATATATATGGCAGTATTTAATATAACTGGCAAAGTTCCGAGAGTGCTCAATATCTTGAAAGATTGAGCAATTTAATAAATTTAAGGTAAAAACTTAGAAAATGTTCGCTGCTACTCCGAGTTTCACGCCGATTGACGATCTTCAGGCAACTGAGATTGGATCCCGAATACTGTCCGGAACGTCATTAACAAAATAGAGTGATGACGCAATCATCTTTTCTTCACGGAGATGAAGTTATTTGCATAGAATTTGTTTTGGTGGCGGCATTTCGAAATTATTTCAGACCTTTTGTTCAACAGGGTTTTGTTCTACACAACCTTTTGTTGTACACAAAATTTTTAACAGAAACACGATCAAGGTCAGCTACAGCTGCATGGAGAATATGAAGAGCATTATCATGAATCACAACACCCGCGTTCTCTCAAAACAACAGCAGAAAAAACCCACCAATGAAAACAAATGCAACTGCAGAACCAAGAGCGACTGCCCGCTCCCTGGAAATTGCTTAACTTCAAGCATAATATACAAAGCAAAAGTTACTACGACGGACAGGACAGAAACAAAGGAATACATCGGCATGACGGCACGTGAGTTCAAGCAGAGATACCGAAACCACCAGAAATCTTTTCGCGATGAGAGATATGCTAACGAAACCGAGTTATCTAAACATCGGTCGGAACTTTGATTTAGGTCGAATTTGTTTTAAATTGGTCAATCCTAAAGCGCGCGACCGCATACCGCAGCGGAGGAAAACGATGCAATCTTTGTTTGGAAGAGAAGCTCGCCATTATGAAAGCCGACAAAGGAACCATGTTGAACAAAAGGTCTGAAATAATTTCGAAATGCCGCCACCAAAACAAATTCTATGCAAATAACTTAATCTCCGTGAAGAAAAGATGATTGCGTCATCACTCTATTTTGTTAATGACGTTCCGGACAGTATATAAGAATTATAGTTAATCGGGATCCAATCTCAGTTGCCTCATGAAGATCGTCAATATAGCAAAGTGAAAAGGTGGTAAACTGCCAAGAATTTAGTGACGAAATACTGACGTTTCGAGCGGAGCCCTTCATCAGAGTAAGACGAGATGAAATAAAATAAATAGGGCTTATATATATGTCAAAAGGGTGTCACAAGTAGAAAGTAGCCAATCAAATGCACGGGTGATAAACAAACTAATAATTATAATGAGATTCGAAAAGTTAAATCATTTTCTATTTTTACAGTCGATCAGCAAACAGGCTGAGGGGGAGGGAGAAATGACAGGTCCAATATTCAAGGGGATTAGGCGATAATATATTAGCAGTAAGAAACAAAAACTTGAAAAGGAATGAAAGTGCATAAGCTAATAATAAAAAAGTTCCAAGCCAACTAAAATAACAAAAAACTTGTAGGAAATTAAATAAAATAAAAACGTTCGTTAAGACCAAGAGGATGTGTGGTGCCAAGTTTAAAAATAGGTACGCAATGCGTACACGTGACTACCACTATGGATAGACCATGTTACATGTAGACTTAAGAAGCAGTGCATGAAAATGCATGAAAAGCACAGAGACACAAAGAAATTGATAGTTATTATAAATAATTTTATAAATGTGTTGCTAAATTGAACATGGCAAATACTATGCCTACATTTTTATATGGATTGTTTCCAAAATATAGCATCATCATAAACATGCCCTCAAATTTCATTTGAAGTGAACTTGTAAAGTTCACATGTAAATAAAACATCTGGGGCTGGTTATACGAAGCCTGGATAGTTTATCCGGTGGATAAGTCCTGGCTAGAAAACCAGTCTAGTGGTGATTTGACAGCTGGCAGATCTAGGAATTTTCCTAATGCCCCAATTTCCCCCCCCCCCCCTCCCCCCAATTTTGGGAACCAAGGAATCGCAGCTGTAAAGTATAATAAGTTGCATGGAAACAAGAAATTTGGCTGTTTCGGCATATACCAAAATGCATTAGGCATGCCTAGAAACACTAAGTAATAGTGATTCCAACATGGACAGCCAGCCATCAACGGTAGAAACAGGTAAAAAGAAGAAGAAATGTTAGTGGTCAGGATTCTGAAATAGGGCGTCCAATTTGGGAACATATCAGACAAAAGTGATGACACACGTATAGGGGGCCCTTGGAAAATATTTGAATTTTGGGTAAACTGCATTTCCTGAATTTGGAGAGCACTTTTGAGCAAAATATAACAGTCTTAAACAAAATTTTTAAATGGGTATCTCATCATTTTAAATACATATTTTAGTCCAAATATGCTTATATTATCAAATATATAATGAAGCAGTAAATTAGTTGTAGTTCCATAAGATTGCAGTGTAGATAAAATTCATATATATTCTCCTTACAATTAAATTTGTAATTCAACAGTTATTTTTGGTAAATAACCCTGAAAACCTGAGTAAAGTAATGTATCCACAGTGACTCAAATTATTGAGTAAATTTACTGAAAGTTTTGAGCAAATTTACTCACATTTTGAGTAAAGTAAAATACATTCACAGTGACTCAAATGTTTGAGTAAAATCATATTTTACTCAAAATGCAAATAAAACGTTACTCACAGTAAAATAAAAATTTTACTCAACGCGAGTAAATTAAATAAACAGTTGAGTAGGTGTACTAACAGAAAATTATGAGTACATAATCTTAAAATCATGGGTATAATACACTATTTACTTGTACTGACGATTCAAGTAGTTTGCAAGTTATTTACAGCAACCTTTTACTTTAAAATATTTATTTATAAAAATAGTTAGAGGAGCAATTGCGGAATACCCTATAACTTTTCAATTTAGATTTAAACAATGAACTAAAACGAGAAAATTATGTAATAAGTGTTGAAACAATTACATAGCTTAACTCTTTCCTGTCCGGATACATGCAAAATTGAACCACCTCTTTGTTCTATTTATATATCTGGAAATAACCATAACTGTAGCGAAAGCTATATATTTTCTGAAAACCCAATAAACCATCTTCGACGCCCGCGCGTAACATCATGAAAATTCAAAATGCCACTAATATGTTACTTCGTCATTTTATAAGTGTCCTTGCAAATAGGACAAAGTTTATTCTGGGTGTGGTCCGGTCGCAGACAACTCCACCTTGCTGTGAAGGCCCCAGGCACGTTTTTGCAGCTTTTGTATCTTTGAAACATGGAGATTCATAATCTGGATAGTGCCGCCTTGGCAACCCGTGGGGAAACGAATTATTCCGAATTTAAAAAATAGAGCAAATATGACGTCCAATATGGCCGCCATATGTAAGAACAAAGAAAAACTGGTCTTATTTCGATGACAAAATGTACGATTTTCTAACTTTTATATTGTTTTGATATGCATATAGTTAAGTAGAAATATGACTCTTTTCTTAAATCCAAAATGGCGTCCAAAATAGCTGTTATATATGTTCCAGATATTTGACGAAAGCACCTAGTGCAAACGCCCAATGTTTAAGTCACAGAGAAACAATGACATTATTGGAAAGTACGCATTTGTTGGTTAAATGTGTAAGTAAGAATTATTGACTGGCATGAAGAATTGTCTAAGATATTTCGCAATCGTTTCTGACAGTCCAGACCACATTCTACTATATTCTTCATATAAAGTAGTTCCACAGTTGACAGTACATCTAATGAAAATATGAACAGCCCGTTGAGAGTATTAATATTGTTCATTCCTAATTACATTTACGTTATCAAAAGAAACACAAGCTATAAAAAACGACTGTCGCTTTTCACATGGCGGGCAGAGGCACAGTTGCAACAAATCATTTCCAGAATTTCTGTAGGAGCCGGTGCCTTGTCACATGACAGCATCACAGGAATAAACGACTTGGTAGTTTCGTTTCTGGACCAACCATTGTGTTGCATCGAGAGATGGAGGATCTTCATTTAATGCTTCCAAATACATGTCTGGAAATGTTCCCTCTTCACATTTACAGTCATATCGCCTCGGTGGCTGGAGGAAGTGACTTTAATTATTATTTCGGTAGCTTCGTTGCTCCGGCGTTTCGCTGTTTTGGCTGGCCAGATCTCATACCGAATATCCGACATGTTCCCATTAACTTTGCTACCATAACAAGCAGACACTATATAGCTTGCGTAAGCACCAAATCGATGTTGCTGTAGTGTTACCATGCAATGGTATCAAGCTTCGTAAGTCCTTTCGAAATAACTTTAATAGCGGTGACTTTGCCAATACCCCAAAGACAGCCAACCGTATCGTATATCCTGTCAGCGCATGAGCGGCCAGGAGATGAGGAACGATCGAACCATACTTTAAGACCGTATCACCAATATTATAACCGTGCTTCTTTGGGTACTAGTTCCTTTTATCACAACAGGGCATAGTAATGCAGCAACAAGACAAAGACATCTGTGTCATCTCAAATAACTATAATACACTTCGCTCTCCTTCATTTGCCGCAGCGACCATCTGCTGTACTATGATATAACATCTGCCTCTTCGTGACTTGTTTTTAAGTCATTTCGTTCAATGATCAGACCTAGAGTTCACCTCTTGAGGAGTAGGCGATGGTCCAGTTAGTAGTTACAAGCAATCGGTGATTGTAGCTGATATTACTTGACTGCAGCTGGCAGATTCTTTCAGATACTTTATCACAGATGATCTTGATTATCTGTACCTAATTGTTCTCGCTAATGGACAGAAATTCATACGTGGAGGTAGGGGAGCATTTGCATGGATTTGATGAATGCTTTTGGAGTGTAGACAAGCACAATTACATGTACTTCGCGTCGTATACATTTGATGTTGTATTCAAAGTAGTGGTCGAAAACAAGGAATACATCACTCTGGGCCAATTTGATCAGTATATAAACGAAACTAGGATGTTGATAAAATCCTGCATGGTTCCGATTTTTGGCCAGTGAATAATCCATAAAATCGCACTTCCATAGAATTGTAACATCATGTTGTTCCACCGTACGAACTGATTGCTCCATTTGTAATGTCTTTTCAGCGCAGATTTAGTTTTTGCCACTCTCATCGTGCCATCATCTTCGAACAGTGATGTAGGAATGGGAGCCTTGAAAACGTCTTCAAGGTTGATATCACGCGTGTTCGTAACGCCCATTAGTCTGGCATATATAAGCTGAGTGTCAAATGTTGATCCTGCTCCAACTTTTACCCGCTTTCTCCCAATTGATATTATTTTGACGTTGCTGGTCAAAGATGGGTAGAATCCTTCGAGTCAATTTTCCTCGAACTCTCTCATCTGATTCTTTCCTAAAGATATGGACCGATCAACATTGACTTCTTCTGGAGATATTTTACCTGCAGTTACGATGTCAACAATACCATCACAATGACCATCTTGATTTAGAGGATCAATGCAGGTTTGCAGTTTTTCTCGCATTTTCTCTCAATCTTTCGCATCGGAAACAATACGAGCTGGCAACTCTTCTTTGTGGCTTGATACGTCATTTTTGATGATCAATTTCATTTCTGACAAGTCCTTGATGAGATTACTGCACATGTGAAGGCTTAACGCCCATCTTGATATTGCAAACGGGTTTAAGGTTATTCCAATCACGGGTTTCTGTGTAGGGGTCTACACGTAGGCTACCAGAACCATGACCATAGCGCATGAAGGTTGTTTCGATATACATGTCCGACCAGATACCATTCCATACTATTCCGTATCACATACTCACCTTTCATGAACTTGTCTGGCTAAATTCTGAATACGCTCCATTGATCGTAGATATACATGTACTGTAGTAGAGTCCATATACAGTATGCCCAGCAGTAAAAAAGTAAGGCGTCATACAGTAGCTTCAACAAATTATACACGGAATAATGAATTAACTTTCGAGATCCTCCGGGGCCGGGCGAAGATCTTGTGCCCATTTAGAGATTTTGTTTCTCGACCAGTTTTTGTTCGAATGTTAGCAGCTCGAACCAAGCCATCATTTATTTGAGTGAGGCTCTCTATGATTGCTAGTTTCCACAATAACCTGGGTTTATCATCGTGCACCAACACAACTTCGCCTACTTTGATAGTTTGGTCGTTGTCTCCACTGGTTCTGTGGAATTCGCGAAGGGATGTTAGATACTCATGTCGCCAGCGAGACCAGAAACGTTGTAGAATTGCTGCTTGCATGTATTGTGTTTCGTTTTCTTAGGTCAGAATCATCTCCATAATTGGGATCCACTAATTCATCTTCATCAATGACTGGGTAAGGCAAAGATGTAATTCTCCTTCCATGTAAATGATGGGAGGGAGTTAGTGGCTCGTCGTCTTTAATGTCGCTTGAAACATACGTCAGGGGACGATTGTTAAGAATTGCTTCTACTTCAACTGTCAGTGTTTGGAGCTCAGGCAATGTTATGAATGCGCTCCCCAGTGTCTTCTTGAGGGCATTCTTTGATAATCCGATGAGTCTTTCCCAGAAGCCTCCAAACCAAGGAGCTCGTTTGGGTATGAACTGCCAATCAACACCTCGTCTTGTAAAGGCTTCCTTCAGCGACGGCGACTGGAATAGTCGTTTGAGTTCCTCTGCTCCAGCTGTGAAGGTTGAAGCGTTGTCCGATACCATGCGACTGGGTAAGGATTTGCGGCTTGCAAATCGGCGAAAGGCTTGTAGGAAACTTCTTTCTGATAGCTCTGTGACGACTTCCAAATGTATGGCTCTGGTTACAGCGCACGTAAAGAGGCAAATGTAGCTCTTAATCTCTTCATTGTTTGATCTCACATATGTACATTGGTCCAGCGTAGTCGACACCAGTGACTGAAAAGGGCACTGTCTGTTGCATTCTTATCTTTGGTAGTAGACGAGTTTCCTGCAGGTTATACACATCGTCGAAGTAGCTTTTTAACGTACTGACGCATCGAAATTATCCAAAGCTTTGACGAAGTGCTGTGACTGTTGAGGCAGTACCAGAGTGAAGCTGTTTGGCGTGGGCTTCATGAACAATGAGTGCTGTAAATGGATGGTTTGGTGGAAGAAGATAAGGAAACTTTGCTTGCTCTGTAAGTGGTGCATTATGGATCCTCCCACCACAGCGAAGAAATCCTTTGTCGTCAATGAACAAACGGAGTTGTCTGACCAGTGGTAAACGTGTCTTCGAACGGGCTTTGATGTTGTCGATTTCCTTGCTGTAGGTTAAAACTTGGCAGTTTTGCACCCATTTTCGTTGCGATTCACTTCTCTCTTCGACCGTTGGTGCTCCAACGTTGCTTGGTTCTTTCTTGATGATGCGAACAAATCTCAGAACATAGGATGTGACATTAAGCAGTTTGTTAAGCGTGCTGTATCTGGATACGTCAATGATCTGGTGTATCCCAAGTTCACTCGTTGATGGAGTTGATTCTGTGGTTACAGCTTCTTTGTTGGCTGGATCGACTATGTTAACGTTGAGAACTTTGGATGGGTTCCATGAGGGCCATAATGATTGGTGAGGTAACCAGTCTGGGCCACGCTGCCATAGATGCGATGCGTGGAATTGTTGCGCTGTAATTCCACGAGTGAGCAAATCGGCTGGGTTGCTCTTGGTGGGGCAATGGTTCCAGTGCGTTGTGGAAAAAACATGTTTGATTTCTCGAACACGGTTCGCGATGAATGGTTTCAGTATCTTGTCGCTGTGTAACCAGTGCAGAACGATTTCACTATCTGACCATAGGTGAACTGTCAAACTGTCGTATCTTTGTTTCAGGGCTTGTTTGACGAAATGTGCTAATCTTGTTGCTGTCAATGCTGCCATCAGTTCCAACTGTGGCAGTGTTAACTTCTTGAGAGGTGTGACTCTTGATTTTGCGATGACCATCGACGTTTGATTTCCATTATAGAGGTAAGCGGCTGCACCATCGAATATGTGAAGTTGAGTGTTAGTTTGATTTGTGTTCTTGAGTGAGAAGTGGCATCTTGGTAACACAGTTTTAGTGGCATCCTCGATCTCCTTGGCGATGTTGATCCATGACGTGGCAAGTTCAGTGGGGAGTGGTTCGTCCCACTCGATTCGATGCTGCCAAACTCTTGCATTAGGATCTTTGCCTTAATGGTAACTGGTGATAGGAATCCGAGCGGGTCGTATGTCTTGGAGGATTCTCGTAGAACTTCACGCTTGGTAATGAGATCGTTGGATGAAGGACTAATTACACGTTGATTTAAACTCAGTGTATCGGTTGATGGATTCCATTTCAGACCAAGAAGGTTAACAACTTCATTGGGGTCGGCCACGTTCTGGCTGGCTGCTTGATTGCAAAGAATTTGACTGTTAGATGCCCACAACCGTAGATTGAATTTACCTTCAGCCATGATAGATCTTGATTCGTTGTAGTACTGGAGGGTTTCTTCTTCTGTGTCGCGTCCTGAAGTGAAGTTGTCCACATACAAATCATTTTTTGATGTCCTTGGCTACGGGGGATTCGTAGTTGTCCAAGTGGGAATGTAGAGTTGCGTTGAGCATAAAGGGTGAACTTGTGGAACCAAATAGGACAACTTTAAAGCGGTAGACTTGAAATGCACTTTCTGGGTCAGTCGGATCAGATAACCAGAGAAATTTCGTAAAGTCTCTGTCGCGTTCATCGAGGCCTACATGCAGGAATGCTTTCTCGAAATCTGTCGAGAATCCATAGGAGTATGTATGAAACCTCAGAATGATGGCACACAGGTCGTTCAGGAATGGTGGTCCGACTTCCAGGCAATCGTTTAAAGATGGTGAATTAGATGTTTGACGACAGCTGCAGTCAAAGACAATTCTGACTGGAGTTGTGGACGACTCTTTCTAATAGGATGGTGTGGAATGTAGTGAGCGTTGTCTGAAGGTTGAGATGTTTGGACTTTCTCAATGAATCCTCGGTTTTCATACTCGGTGATTATTTCTCCATACGTCTTGAGAAGCTCTGGTGTGTGGCTTAGGCGACGTGCCATCTATCTAGTCCTGGCTTTGCATATAGTGTAGTTAGAAGGGAGTGTAGGGTGTTCCTCTTTCCACGGAAATCTTGCGTTGTATCTACCATTCATGGTCTCACGAGTGATAGATGATCATTGGTAATCTGCGAGAAACTGTTTATGTGGGTCGTCATCAGTTGGTGGTTTAATACCCATTGATTCCAAAGACCAAAATCGTTGTAGGTCGTATTCTTCTTGATAAGATGACGTGGAGAACTGTATAAAGTTAGCAACATGATTAACTGGATGGGCAGTTTGTAGTGGTCCCGATAATAGGTAGCCAACTTTGGACTGCATAGCTGTTGGACCGTTGCCACGGATGACTTTATCTTCAACGATATCCCAATAATGATCTGCTCCAACAAGGACAGAAATTTCGAAGTTTTCATCACTGGTTACAGGATGCGCGAGGTGAAGGCCTTGCAGATGTGGTATACTGCTGATGTTGTCACGTGAGTGAAGCTGAAGGGGTGTTGCGATATTTTCAACTATAAGTACACATAATGGGATTTCTGCATTCTTGTTTGTCTTGACATTGATGATGGTGGATTCTAAGAACTTTGCAGCTGATGTTTGGGCACCAAAGGCTGATAAACTAATGAGTTCCTTTCCTGTGGGTCGTAGTTGCAGTTGAGTAGCCAGACTTCTTGTGATAAATGATCTTTGTGCTCCTTCATCAAAGAGGATGTTTGCTTCGCAGTAGATTTGCTGGGTGCCAACTGTTGCTATTGTAGTAGAACTACGTTCATATTATGTTAGTAACTAATTAATAACATTAATAGACTGATTGACAGCTAGGTGTTGTTGTGCGCGCCTGGAAACAGACGAAAGTTGTAAAACGAGTGTTTCTGTGTATTAAATATAAAATACGGTTTAAGCTGTATAATCTCGGTTTGGATAGCATCCTGCTACAACTGGAGCCCGATAGGGGACAAGTCAAGACGAATAAGTATCACTCTGACCGTCTGATACTGATATTTTTAATTTGTGTAAAGTGTAAACAATGGAGCTATCCAAAGAAGAATGTCTCAGGATTGAGCGCGAACGTATTGTTGCGCTTGTAAAGGCCAACGGAGGTTCAATTGATAGATAAGTACCAAATCGAAATGAAGTTCTGGAAAGAAGAATTCGTTAATGTTAAAGCATATTTCACGTACGGATTCAGTGGTGTGTTTGACGTTTCTGGAGACTCTGTTACCGTGGGAAAATCAGCGACAGACGACAAACTACAGCCAACAGCCGCGCCGTATCTTTCACGCTTACAATTTTCGCCGTTTCACGGATTTTCAGAGGGCGAGAAGTCTGCAAAGGGAGTATCTTATCGAGTTTGGCGTTATGAGGTCGATAGTGCTATGAAAGAAGGGTTTTATGCCGACGAAGTTATCGCCGAGCAAATACGTCGCTCTCTACAAGGAGAAGCAAAGTCGAAAATTGTCGGACTTGCTCCTGGATCAAAGCTTGCCGAAATTCTCGAGCGCCTGGACCAGTTTTATAGTGATTCTGGCACAGCCACGGGAGAAGAGTTGTTGACAGCGGCATACGCAATGAAGCAAAGAGAGTCTGAAGAAGTTTCCGCTTTCGCCTCGAGATTAGACAACCAGCTACGTATGGCAAAAGAAAAGGGCGCAGAGCTTATTCCAGATGAAAAATCGCTAGAAAAACACCTGAGGTTGTTGTTTTGGGAAGGTTTATCAACGGAGATCAAGGACAAAACCCGCCACAAGAAAGACAGTTGCCAAACGTTTGGTCAACTAATTGACGCCGCTCGCCACGGTGAACGCGAAGCTGGGTTGACAAAATCGGGAAAACGAGTCGCTAGGCAACACCAATCTCTCGCGCGGGAAACGAAAACGGAAACGGAAATGACTCCTCAACCAGGTGGCGCCAAACCAGCGTGGGTAAAAGAAGTTTGCGAGACCGTAGTTAAAGAGTTAACCACAGCGTTTGCATCTCAATCGTCAGTCAGGTATGCGCAAAGTTCAAGCCAGAATGAGCGTGTTAATCCAGAGCAACTTCAGCGCACTCCCCTGCGTTCCCGGTGCGGTCAACTTGGTCACATAAAGAAAGGTGCCGAAACCCTCCTGCAGGCCAGCCACAGGGAGACGAAATGCTGCCTCAGATGAGTGGAAATCTGAGGCAGTAGACAGTCCCCCACCATCACAAGAAAATGCAAGTCGATTGATTGGCACAGCAAATGAAACAGACACATGGGTAGACGGAAATCAGTGCATGGCTCTTCTCGACACAGGAAGTCAAGTAAGTACAGTCGCTGAGTGGTATTATAACAAATATCTTTCCAATAAACCTGTGCAACCCATTGATGATCTATTACGGGTAGTTGGTGCTGGTGGTCAGGAAGTCCCATTTAGCGGTTTTATTGAAATGGAGGTATCCTTTCCCTATTGTGACACTGGTAATGATGATACTGTAGTAGCTCTTGTACTCATTGTTCAGGATAATGAATACAACAGACGTGTTCCTATGGTTATTGGGACAAATGTGGCTGAACGACATCAAGTTAAGTGTTTCGACAAATATGGTAGAATTTTTTTGGATAAAGTAAAGGCATCACCCCCCTGGCAGCGAGCATATAAAGCAATGTCACGTCAAGAGAACTTTCGAGAAAGAGAAAACTATGTGAAAGCAACAAATCAGCACCAAATTACCATTGGAGCATTTCAAACAGTTGTTGTGTGGGGTATTGCCCGGGCTCCTCCCCAACGTACAATGAAAGTGATTCTTGAGCCTTCAAATGACATGAAAGCTTACTCAACACTGTCTGTGACTCCGGGACTAGTCTCTTTACCATGTGGAAAAACAACTTGCCGTGTACCCGTGGAACTGAGAAACACGTCTAGTGAAGTTGTTAGGCTACCAAAAAAGATCTCCTTGGCAACTGCTCAAGTTGTTGAGTGCGAACAAGTAGCACCTGTGCAACCACACCCACTAAATTCAGTTCCACTTTTTGATCTCAATGACGCTCATCTTACTGAAGAACAACGAAAGCAAGCAAGTGATCTACTGCAATGTATGTCCCATGCTTTTGCTACCAATAACAAAGATCTCGGCTGCAGTAGTGGTGTTCAGCACGAAATTCACCTCAACGACGAAATGCCATTCCGGTTACCCCACCGAAGAGTACCACCAGGGCAGTTGGAGGAATTCCGACAGGCTATCCTTGATATGTTGTAAACTTTGGACTTAAACTGAAACCCTCCAAATGTAAATTCTTTCAGAAGAAAGTTACTGTCCTTGGTCATGTTGTGTCGGAAAGTGGTGTTGAACCAGATCCCTCTAAGATATCCGCTCTGCATGAATGGCTATTACATCCACCAGCCGACAGCAAACAGTTGCAGACATTTCTAGGTTTTGCTGGTTATTACCGCTCGTTTGTGGATAACTTCTCAAAGCTAGCGGAGCCTCTGTATCACTTAATCGGTGGCCGAAGTAACGCAAAACGGGGACGAACAACGGTATCACCATTCGTTTGGACTGAACAATGTCAGAACGCTTTCGAGACCATCATACAACGATTAACTACTCATCCTGTCCTAGCCTTTCCAGATTTCTCCTTGCCTTTCACACTTCATGTGGATGCTAGCGCCGAAGGTCTTGGAGCAACTCTCTACCAACTCCAAAACGGAAAGCCACATGTCATTGGTTATGGCAGTCGGACCTTAAACGCATCGGAAAGGAACTACTCTGCCTACAAGCGTGAGTTTTTAGCCCTTAAGTGGGCTACTGTCGACAAGTTTCGCGACTACCTTTATGGTCAGAGGTTTACAGTATTCACTGACAGTAATCCACTTACCTATTTGACAACATCCGCTAAGCTTAGCCCAAGTGATCATCGTTGGTTATCCGCCTTAGCCCCATTTAATTTTGATATTCGCTATCGACCTGGACCGAGCAATGGTGACGCAGATGGATTATCGCGAATGCCACACGACTCTGATGTACAAGAACAACAAGAATCAAAGGAGAACTGTCTTCGTCCTTTCCTCGCTAAATCCAGACCCATTAGCAGTGATGACCAAGCATGTTGTCCAGAAGGTGCATTCAAAGCGATTTGTCAATTCCACGGTATCAACCTGAGTAAAAACCAGATCGAAGGACAGTGGTCGCCAGCTGTTGAGACAGTTACTGCGTCACCAGAAGTTGTGAAAAATTTTGTTGAAATGGTCGATGGTCCGAAATCTACGAACTTTCCATCTATGAGTTCTGCAGCATGGAAGGAATGTCAAAGTGCTGATACGAGTATTGATCGCTGTATTCAATATGTCTTACGTGGTAAACAACCAACCTACGAAGAGTTAAAGAAAGAATCCCAGGACACCACTAATCTTCTCCGACAATGGGACCGGTTACTACTGAAAAACTGTGTTTTGTATCGTCGCATCCGGACTGATGAAGAAGATCGAGATCAACTGGTGGTTCCGTCAAGATGGCGAAATCGCGTTTTAAAGGGATTACATGATGACATGGGTCATCTAGGCCGGGACAAAACCTTGGAAACAATTCGCCACCGTTTTTATTGGCCGTTCATGACCAAGGATGTTCATTCCTACGTTGCTCGCTGTGACCGTTGTATACGTCGTAAAGCACCTGATCCAGCACCGGCTCCAATGAGAACCATCGTGACTACAGAACCTTTTGAGCTCCTATCCATGGATTTTCTTCAGTTGGAGAGAGGAAGAGGCGGGTATGAGAATGTGTTGGTGATCACCGACAATTTCACAAAGTTTGCTTGGGCATTTGCTACCCGTTCCCAGAAAGCCAAGGTGGTAGCGAAAGTTCTCTGGGAAAATGTCTTAGTTCATTATGGCTTTCCACACCGTCTTCACTCAGACCAGGGACGAGACTTTGAGTCACGAGTCATCAAGCAGCTTTGCGAACTTACCGGAATACAGAAATCTCGGACAACCCCATATCACCCTCAAGGCAATGGGCAAACGGAACGGTTTAACAAGACATTACTTCACATGCTTGGCACTCTTGATGAAGAGAAAAAGCAAGCTTGGCCGGACTACCTACCATCTATGGTGCATGCGTACAACTCGTCGAAACACGCCTCGACTGGTTATACCCCATTCTTCCTTATGTTTGGAAGACATCCTCGGTTACCTATTGATGTTGCATTTGGCATTAATCCAGTAAAGTCCAGTGATACCACGACTGCAACTTACATCAAAGATCTTCGAGATCGACTGCAATTTGCGTTTGAGCGGGCCGCTCAAAACACCACCAAGTCAACTGGTACAAACAAGAAGAATTACGATAAGAGAGCTCGAGATACTCGCCTTGAACCTGGCGATCGTGTACTGGTGAAGAATTTTAGTGTACGAGGAAAGCAAAAACTGAAGGACCGCTGGGAAAGAGATTGTTATAGAGTGATAAGACGACTCCAAGATCTTCCCGTGTACGAAGTGAAGTCAGAAACTGATGGAAAACATCGAGTCCTACATCGCAACCTTCTGTTGCCATTCAACTCGATCCCGCATATGGCGTCTGCGGAATTAACCAAAAGTGAGGGTCCTTCACCCGAAACCTCGCACTCCGACCAAGAATTGACCTCCGACGATGATGATGATGATGAAGATATGCCGACACCATCCTCTAGATTGTCTCAGCGTGAACCTTGTGTTACTCCACCAGAAGAACCAGCTCCACCAGAGGAACCAGCTCCACCAGAAGAACCAGCTCCACCAGAAGAACCAGTTCCACCGGAAGAACCAGTTCCACCAGAGGATCCAGCTCCACCGGAAGAACCAGATCCACCAGAAGAACCAGCTCCACCGGAAGAACCAGTTCCACCAGAACAGTCAGATGATCTGTTGGAAGAACAAGGAGTACAGCGACGCTCTACAAGAATTCGCCACCCACCTGATCGCTTGGCATACTTCACCGTGTTAAGTTACAAGATGGCAACTTTATTATCATTGGTCAACGAGACAAATAAAGAGATTATTAGGGACATTATAGCTAATTGGTTAACATATAACATTTAATGTACAGTAACAAAGGACGCTTTCTCACTTGAGGGGGGAAAGTATAGTAGAACTACGTTCATATTATGTTAGTAACTAATTAATAACATTAATAGACTGATTGACAGCTAGGTGTTGTTGTGCGCGCCTGGAAACAGACGAAAGTTGTAAAACGAGTGTTTCTGTGTATTAAATATAAAATACGGTTTAAGCTGTATAATCTCGGTTTGGATAGCATCCTGCTACACTATGGCTGTCTTGAGGAGGGTTACAATAGGTGGGAATAGACAAAGAGGTAATGGGAGTCATGGTGGTATAGACAACATTGCTAGGAGGAGACTCATTCTTCTTTGGTTGATGGTGGAGGTGGGGGTGGAGTGGGGACTTTCTGAAGATCGGTGGTGCAAAGACTGGTGTGGTGTTTCACGTTACACTTGCGACAGCGGTTTTTCGATTGGCAAGCTGAGGATTTATGATGACCCAAACAGTTGAAACAAAGTTTGTCTTCTTTCACAATTGTCCAACGTTTTGTACAGTCAGTAATGAAACTGCAGTCATTAGATGAGTGAGCTTTCTTGCAATATACACATTTCTTTGGTTTTGGAGGAGCAGGTGGAGGTGGAGGTTTACTTGCTCCAAATTGGTTGTGTGTGAGAAATGATCCTGTAACAGAGCCAAAAGGGTTGACTTTGGAGTTGTTGTTTTCCAGATTATGTATCCCAGCTTCAAGGATTTTAATTTCCTTATAAATAGCTTCTCTTAGTTGTGAGAATGTCTATTCTGGGCTGCTGTGTTCACGAGCAAGATTCCGTTGGAGGTCATCAGGTAATTTTCCAAGGATTATAGGAACAAGAAGATCACCACATGACTCCTGAGATTTACCAAGAGATGTAAGTCCTCTTACATGAGTTTCCATGGAGTCGTAGAATTGTTGTAGACTAGATAGCTCATTGGTGGGATTGGGTAGTTTCAGAAGAGCTTGCATGTGGGTACTGATGATTTTTTGTGGTTCTCCGAAACGGGTTTTAAGGAGGTCAACTGCCTGTGCATAATTGGTGTTGGTAAGTGGGAATCCAGCAATGGCTCTACATGCATCTCCAGTTAGCTGAGCTCTTAGTTGAACTTTTGAACTCCTTCAAGATTTGGGTTTGAATTGACTGCCACCTCAAATGAGTCCCAAAATGTAAGCCAGTCTATAGGATTTCCAGAAAAGGTTGGAAGGTGTAACTTGAGGAGACGGGTAGCATGACTTATGGTGGGAATATGGTTGGATTGAGGGAGTGGTGGTACTTGATTAAGGTGAGAATTGTTCAACATTGTATCAGCATTAGGGTTACCACTATCAGCATTAAGGTTTTCTGAATTAACAATATTCTCAGTTTGGTGGGTATATGCTGGCGATTCTTGATTAGATAGTGGTGGTTGATGAGCGACTTGTGATGAAGTACTGGCTTGTGTTGATGTACTGGGAGAAACTTGATTTTGAGGTGGATTCTCAGTGGGTTTTTGAACGGAAGTGGAAGACAAAATAAAGGTACTTATCTGAGCAGTTTTTTCGCTGATTTCGCCTTCGATATCCTCTGGGTCTTCGATTTTATCTTGAATTTTCTGGTTGAGTTCGTTCAATACTGTTTTCTTCTTTGCCAGTTGTTCAATAGTAGCGGTGAGCGAAGCAATCTGCATGGCGTTTGGGGCTTCGGACTGATCCATAATTTTGGCAGCTTTGTTTAGAACCTTCGTCAAATGAGCTACATGTATGTATCCTTTGCGTGAGCGTTGAATTCGTTGAATTTCATCCATCCTGGTCACGGCACCAAATAATGTCGTAAAAGACGAGGACCAGGTTATATTTTACTGTTTATTTCAACACAATATACTTTACAACAGTTGTTTCACATCACAAAACGTACATGCAACGTTTTCCGTTCTGCGCATGTTTATGAACGTTCAAGGTCACCGCGGAATAATGAATTAACTTTCGACAACCGTTGACGAAACTGATAATCGAAAATGTTCTTCGTCTTACTTCAAGTGAGGTTAGTGGGCTATGCTCTAGAAAGAAGCCATCGCTTATGCGAAAAACAGTAAATGTTGAGCTTGTCAATTTCAATCCGTTTGTGAAGAATGGCAGGCGAAGGCCCCAATTTTCTATTCCTTTTTGATGACAGTGGGGATATCGAAAGCTTATAAAGATGCCAAGTGGCTACCAAGCGTGGCCTTAGCCGGATCAGTACTTTTAAAGCAGAGGAATTTCAAAAGAATGCTACAGCTACCACACTGGGTATTATGCTTAAGACAGGACATCTTGAGGTAATTGACATATTTACGTTGTCACAATGTAAAACAATGTTCTTTAATTTTAGATTTTCAGTTTGATTTATCAATATCCCCCTTTGACATTTAATTTACACCATTTAACTCAGACAAATTAAATTCATATTAAGGCTACAACTACAAACATTAATTTAACACCACTGGAAATATATATATGTTATTTACCGGTTTGGAGGTACGTATGGAGAAATATTTCCCGAGGTCTCAAAAACGGACCGACCAAAACGGTAAATAATTTATTTATTTTTTTCCTTAATATCCTGGCTTGTTTTTTTTTGGTCGTCATCAGTATTTCTAGTGGACAAAAAAGAAAAGTCTGTGCTTTTTCTTCGTCAAAGGAAATTGAGAGTTAAGTCTTTATCCGGATAAAAAAATCACTTATATGTCTTTCAATATGTTCAATCTCGTTTGAGTTCATTTTCAAATGTTTTTAGAATATTTTACAGCTTATAAAAGGCATTTAAAACTGAAATTATGTCGAGCGGTCCGTATGGCCTCATACGGACCGCTCGTTAGCCAATCAGAAAGCAGGATTTGGTAGGATACGGACCGGAAAAAAATAAATGTATTTAATTCGATGCGATGTCGTCTGAAACGAACACGCAGTTTCAGACCCTCAGACGTTGTATCCCATTCCGTTAAATGCGACGTATAAACCAGGCTTGTATGGTTTACAAAAATAATAAAAGATAGATCAAAATGGGGGTCGTCTTACTCTGTATATGTACCGTAAACTTCAGAAAATACGATCTCTGTAAATAATCCCCCCTGACACTTTAGATGCAAGAAAGTCTCTCCAATAATAATCTCCACAAAGCCTTAAAGGACATTGGCAACAAAAATTAAGTTTGTCTAATATGAAGGAACTCGTAAAATGATAGAGTAACACCTTTTACAACTTTTCCGTATTTTACTTCGTTTTTGAAATATTTCAGTTTGTTTGATATGTAAGTGAAATGGGCCGTGAAATGGTCTCTGACGTCAGAGACCATTTCACTTACATATCAAACAAACTGAAATATTTCAAAAACGAAGTAAAATACGAAAAAGTTGTAAAAGATGTTACTCTATCATTTTACGAGTTCTTTCATATTAGACAAACTTAATTTTTGTTGCCTGTGTTCTAGATAGTATATTATACAAGTAAATATGCCTGAGTCCTTCTGAAAATAAAATTCCAAGGCTTATTTTTTTGAATTTCTTTCACATTCCCTTTTTCACATTGCATGTGTGTACATATATTTAACCAATGGTTCTTTTTCCTTTCAAGGCCAATCTTACTCGACTGTGTAAAATGAAATTAACCTGTTCCAATCAAGGCACATTGGACAAGATGAATACTTTGGGAGAATACCATGATATTCAACTAATTACTGCAAAGAACAGAATATCCAAGGAAAATTCTGAAATCAACAAAATGGAGCATAACATTTATGTTATACAAGCTGATCAGCATCCACCAGTTGACCAGTATCAACTAGTTGACCAGAACCCACCAGTTGACCAGTGCCCACGATTAGTTGACCAGCACTTGATCATGAGTACCCACCGGTTGACCAGTGCCAACCAGTTGACCAGTACCCACCAGTTGACCAGTGCCCGCCATTAGCTGACCAGTACCGACTAGTTGACCAGTGCCAACCAGTTGACCAGGACCCATCAGTTGTCAGGTGAATGAGCATGTGGCAAAGAAGAAATTAAAGGATTATAAGACCACATGTCATCCAGGATTTACAATTGTGTTTGATAACATTGACTTAGAAATTAAGCGAAGGGACATGACAATGGTCAAACAAAATAAAGATGTTCACTGGGTAAATCACAAGATGGTTGAGAACAGGGTATCTGGGAACAATTTTCCCTGTCATGATCAAACAAAGGAACTGTTAGATTCCCCAACATCAAATTCCTGCCAACAATTCAAGATCACAAGAAACAAAGACACAGCTATAGTCCTTGTGTCAAGAATACTAGTCAATTACTTTGACTGCTTTAGCCCACTGAAGGATGTATGTATATATCATATCACTCACAAGTACACCAAAGAAATGTCTGAAAAGTCAGAAAAGGTAATAAAATTATAGACAATGGAACAGTAATAAATGCTGCAATAAATGCTCAGTAATAAACGCTCAAATACATGTTGCAGGTTATGTTTCATTTTGTTTCAATTTAAATATTTGAAGGGTACACCAATGTATCAATGAATTGAGGTTTATGTCACATAATATTAATTATGCTAATGATTAGCATCAAATAATTCAGGTTGGGGGTTAATCAAATATACATTCTTTGACATAACAACACAATTAGCAGTTTGGAAGCATAACCCCTAATAAATAACATAATTAAACACATATATTTCACTGCTTGCATGACCATAAATTTATCATTATTTATTTCTTGTGCGTATGTAGGTACCACTTGGTATTATTTTCAAATGGAAAAATGAGAATGCAGACATGTTGGCAATTCTGAAACAGTTCCAAACTTATCTCCCCAGAGCTGTTAATGACAAATTTGATAATGAAATCTTTACTGGTGACCAGTTAACAGTGGAAAGAGCAGTTAACGTTGTTGCATCTGTAGGAATGGCCATAATCCTGAAGATCGCCTAGAAGGCATGCATTTTCAAATTGGTGACTGGCATGCTGGTTTAAAGATTTTGACAGTAAGTCTCTGAAATGCAATGAAAATTATCCCACAACATACAGTATTAAGTAACTGTTCATAGGAAACACACAGTAATTAATTAACCAAGTTCTTGAGCTGTACTGTATGTTACTTAGGAACCAATTTTTCCCTTCTATTAATGTTAGCTCTGCATCATTAAACTGAAGTGGGAAAAAAGGGTCCATAACTTACTATACTGCCCTAGAAAACAAGATTGGTATGATATTTATTACAACATTTTAATAAAAACATTTTCCTCAGTGGCATTCCATACCAAATTATGGACTGTAAATTGACCAATCATAATGTGCAAAATTAATTAGTAATATGTATGTCCTCATGTTTTAAATTTGATAAAATACTGTTGCTCGTGTTTTAACTATTACTGTATTCTGTGATTGGTCAATTGTCATGTTTGTATGAGGTTATGCAAACACGGTTCTGCCATCACATGCCAGCCTGACAGTAAGGAGAATGTATGGTTTGATAACATTAAAAAAGAATGCTATTTTCATGTTATTTTACTTATAATTTTTTGTTTGTGCTATTTCATAAAATAAATATAAACTGTTTTGCTGTGTTTGTATAACCTGAGGGGCATCGCTAAACCACTTTGATTCTTTGAGTCAAACCAAATTTGCAAATAACTCAAATTTTATTTAAGACCAAATTTTACCCAAATTGTTTAAAACTACCTATTTTTGCCTGAATTTACTCAATGTTTAAAAATATTTTGGGGGTGTGACACATACCCCCCAGTAGCAATACCCCTGCCTGATACAAACACTTGGAGAGTCTGGGAGAATCCTCAAGTAGTTGTGTAAGCCCTCTACCTTCCACAGGGCCATATTGAAAAACACTTCGGTGACATATGGGCTCCCTTTTAAATATTATTATTATTTTTACTATATTGTATCGGATTAGCACTACTGCTTTTGGGTACTCCCAAACTCTTTGTGTTTGCATTAGGCTATTCAAACACAGTTAAGCAGTTTCTGTTTCTTAAATGTAAAAACAATAATGGTTCATTGTGTAAATCTGAGATGATTGAAAGGTGTTGTTTATTGTGATACAGATAGGGTTCTTCAAATTTTGGTAATTACCACCTAGATTTGATTTATAAATGGTAAAAATAAAATATGGTAATTTAACTTATAGTCCAATTTCAAATGACCAACTCCTAAATTATTTCCAAAGTATCTAAAATAACATTGTCATAATCAGACAACAAATGACATTGGTCATAATCAGACAATATCAGAGGTTTCAACAGCAGCTGGGTATAGAATACATCATCCAATTTATCCAGCTGGTTATATGTTATATCTCAAAGCACCCAAAACTTACATCACACATACAATATATATATTTACCCAGCTGTTTTCAAAACTCATGATACCCCTACAAAAATGCATACAGTACTGTACTTATTTTATATGACTTTTATTAATTTTTATACAGCAAATATTCAAACGGTACTTCAGTGGCAAATCTGAGGCTGATTTCTGCACTCTATATTCAGACCGAACACTCATAAACAGAAGAAATGTAAAGGCTAACCCCCAAGAAGCATATAGAGCTGACCGAGACTTTTTTCTTGTTGTTTTCAGAGTTGTGGCTGCAGCCATAAAGATACTAGATATTGGAGACAATTAAAGTGTGGTGAGCCAACAAACTGTCCTTTGCCAAGTGATATAGTAGCTCAAAGCAAATTAGAGTCCGAACTCAAGTTTTTATACAAGGTAGCAGCCCTTATTGTTGATGAATTGGTCTTGAATAATTCAGTTTGTGATTTCTTCATTGAAATTGCTGTAAACCAATAAAAAGAGGAATGAAATTATGGAAAAAAACCTCAGATGGAAGCACCTGTGCCCAAAGCCGTGTATAGTCCTGCTCTTTGTCTCCCTGTCTTCCAATACAGCCATAAGTTCATCATGACACTGCACATATTCAATAACACTTCGCAAAGTTTCCTTAGCGAGCATCCTTAAGGCGCGGACATTCTGAGAAAATCATTTACCAATGAGCATACTCCCCAAATGCTGCTTGAAGGACGTCTTTCAAGCCGCTATATATCGGACATTAGTGAACCAACGCATCCAACAAAGCTCGTCAACATATGCATTCCTCCCAGTCGTGGAATAAACTTCTCAAAGTTATTAGGGTAAGCCCAGATAACGTCACCATCACTCGGTATAACTGCTGATCAGCTGTAAATACTGTAATTTTTGGCCAGTTTGTCTCACAAGTTCCTTTTATCATATAGCAGTCATCATGGTGGTTGGATCAGATGGTCGATCATGTTTATCAATGGTCGGTATACACAGCTTTTGTACTGCCACCAGATTACAAGGTTTGCCCTTGCTCACATGGCATCCGGCTTTGTATTAAATCCAGAATATTGAATGTTGATGTTGAATTAGATACTATATTGCGAAGAAAATGAAAATCTATGGAGGTCGACCCTTTAGTGAGCTAACACTTTTAAAGAAGGAACTGATCGCCGCGCTTCGTTTTCAGGCATACAGTAGATGAATTCTTAGGACCGTGAAAGTATTATTGGATTGGAACATCATGGGACATACCGCCTTTCATTTCCTTCCTCTTTATACGGCGAATTCTCTCGGCGTTGGTGCTTTCTTCTCGTGTTTGCGTCAAAAGCATAGCAAAGGCGTGAGTTGACAGCTGGCAATTCTGAGACGGGAAATGTTGGCATCAAACTTGTCGGCAACTATACTTACACAAGAGAAGAACTTGCGTCCGAGATTCCTGTCAGTTGCTTATTGTTGAGAGATGTCAGTTGCTTATTGCGGCAGATGTTTTAAATCTTAAGATTTCGTCGTATGAACAGGTGATTCCAAAATCGTAGTAACTAGCTTGATATTAGCGATTTCACTCTTGTCACAAGGCCCATGCCGGGAAATTTGAAGGGGAGTTGGCCTGCTTGTAAAAGCATTTGTTACCATGTTGCCGATGAGTATAGCTGGTAACGTGTTAAGCTTCTCAGAAATGCAGGATAACAGATATAGCAAAGTAGAGCTAGCGTCTTCTATGGCAACACCTCTATCAACGAATATTTTGTAAGCTTTTTTGTCGGGTGTCAGGCTCTTGCATTCAGCCACAATGCGTTTAGCAACAACAGACACTGCTCTGCAACGATCATCTTCACTTTCGTCTACTACTTTAATTTAAATACTTTGGAGGCCTTGGCACGAAAGACGATAATATTTGCAATTCCTGGCGATGACACGATTTGTGTTCCATTATTAGATGCGTATATATCGTAAATTTCAATAAGAATTACTTGTAATCTTTCACATTTGCTACGAATACTGCTCGTGCATGGTGGCATAAATTTTGGTTTGCAGTCTCTGTGATATCGAGCATCGGCAGCATGAAGGTCACTGATTGCACCTAATAACCGGGTGCGTACTTCTAAAATTGTTTCTTTAAATGTCTTTTGTCCTGTGAACCAACGTTAAGCCGTCCTACACAAAGTAACGCGGGGGCGCCACCGAATTGGGTGACGAGGATCTGGATCCACAGCACATTTATCGCTACAGAAAAGACAATTTTTTTGAAGGAAAACACTTGTTGCGTGTGTGAGTCTCGTACTCGTTTTTCAGCCACGGTCTGACTTAAGGTTTCTACTGTATCTTGATGACCTTGACGTTTTAAATACCGATTAATATGATACGAAGAAGTATATGAAGCAACACATGATAGGTGACATTGGATTATAACATGGATTCATTTCAATTTCATTTTCAAGGCATCATGCATATTATCTCCTCTATAATCATGCTCGATTCAATGATTTTTTTACTCTTCCTTGCCGTGCATTGATCAATCAGTTGATTACACCATACAAATTGTCTGTTTTTACTAAAATCTAATTCATCAGAGTGTAACTGGAACAAAAAATGACTTATAAGAAAATCCTGCTGCATGCAACTGAGTCACAAATTACTCGGTCAATAGCGCACTATTTTATGTAAGCTTTATTATAATAACAAACGTAATCCAAAACCGAAATTTTGGAAACATGGCTCACGGTTCGCAAACGCCGGACGGGAAATATTATTCTCACACACATTAGATATTCATAGCACTTTGGCCAATCCGCTGCCTTCATTTACGTCACATGTTCCTACCTATATAGAAACCCAGTCTAAACCAGTTTTGTAAATACTGTATTGAGAAATGTGTTCTAAATTAATATAAAAATACAGTAGACTGTATTTAGAAATTATTTCTAAATACAGTTTACTGTATTTAGAAACGATTTCGAAATACAGGAAACAAATTTAACCATAACACAAGTATATTCATTATAAAAAAATTTCCTTCTCGTCATTCGCCTCCTTAGAATGAAACTCATTTTCTTTCAACACGCATGGCCCGAGACTATGTGATCTTTGCTCCTTAATGTCCGCCTTTTCGACGGCAATGCTATTCTCGAGAGTTTGTAGTTCTCGAAATCGTTTCTTCTTCGCCCTACGCCTTTACAACCCCGTTCCTTCGCATATCATTATTTGTCATTGTCCTCAGTACTATATGAATATCTAATGTTGTGAGAAGCTATTTCAAATCCTCGTTCGTGTTCTAGACTTGGTTCCCAAATCCTGCATGTGCCGTTAACAATAGCTCGGTTGATTTAGAAACCACGTCTAGAACTCTAACTCGGATTTGAAATATTACTTCGCAATTTTGAAACGTTCGTTAAGGCCATCTGCACGTTTAAAAATAGGCACACGATATGTGCATGTGTCTACCGCTGTTAGGTGGGGCCTGGATTTTAGATTTGGTAGGGTCCAGAGTGAGCAAACATGAAGGCATGAAAAAACAACCTTGTAAACTGGGTAAGAGTTGTGTGAAACATTGGTAAGGAAGGTTTGTTCGTGAGAGTGTTATATAATTCATTCAGAAGGTAACTACTGTACTTCATTTATGAGATACACGAATAATGGTCCGTACAACCCTTTCACTAAAGAATACACAACTAAAACACCCTCACAACAAAAACATGTAAAACGAGAAAGAAACACCTTTAAAATAAACTGCAGAAACCTTGTCAAAAATTCGAGGTTTATCGAAAATCTCTTGGCGAAAACAACGACCCATCGCGGTACTGCGGTAATCCCAGAAAAGTGAAACGTTCAAGCAATTAGCAAACAATCTATCAATATTACACGACGACTATATTAGCACAAAAATGAGACACTTCTCTTGCCATTTGCGGTTATTGTTACCACCTGAGATGCGAAAAACGGACAGACTTTAATGTCTGAAACCGAATGATTAGAGCTACTGAAATGGCGGACTACAGTCTACATGAGGTTTGTCTGAAAGGCGTCGTCCAGTTTGAAGAAATGCAATAAATGAACGTACGTGGTGGTCGGATTTAGGGGCCGTGTGTAGAGCAGCGGGAACGGCCTCAAGAAAATATTTCCGCTGGTCCTCGAGGTGTTTTGTTTAACTCTTTCCTCTCCGCGAAGTCGTCAATCGAAAAACACGGCACACAGTAACGCAAAATTAAAAATTGAAATTCGACAAGAACCAGGCACATGAGATCCACTCACACGCCAAGTTTGATTTGATTTCATAAACAACTCTGCGATTTGTGGCATTTTGAATTTTCGTGATGCTACGCGGGCGTGCAAGATGGCATTTTCTAGAAAAATGGAAGTTTTTCAACCTGATTTATGATAATTAATGCTAATTTATATTATCATGATGTGTCTTGTTCGGAAAATTCAAAAGCATTGGTAACAGCCGGTTTATTGGACTTTCAGAAAAGGTATAGATTTTGCAACATTTATGGATATTTCCCGAGATATCAGCAGTAATAACAGGTAAACTGCGGAAAGGAAAAGCAGTTTATTAAATGTTGAATTGAAAATAATCAATGTAATAACAGTTTAACAAAGCAAAAATGGTCAGTGAGAAAAAATGAACCCCCCCCCCCCATTTGTTTGGTCGAAACTTGTTTCAAAGTAAGTAGGTTTGTACGAGACTAGCCTTCGAAGCGGCCCTCCAACGTGGAGCTTGGAGAGAAGAGGGAGGGGATTGGGGAGAGGGGAAAATGGAAAAGGAGGAGGGCCTGCAACCAGCTTTGTAAGTTTAATGAACGTAAAATGCTGATTGGATATAATGGCAAGGGTGATGACGTAGCACGATGTCAAGATATCACAAGAAAACAAAATTGTGAAGATTGACGTGTTAGCGAGCGCGATAGAAGAAATAGCCGTAAAGATCCGAAATGTATTAGTTTTGAAAGACCATAAGGAAAGCTAATTTTCCAAGTATTTGCTGTTGCGAGATCGAAGCAAACTGGACGAAGCTCCACGATTCGCGTAAGATGTCCACTTCAGAGCATTGTGAAAGACCAAATAATTAAAGCAGAATCATTTGGATTCACAGCAAAGTCTATGCTTGACGACATGCCACAGCTACTCTTCGCCTCCGCTGAAGGTGTATTAATGTGTTTTAATTTCTTCTGGTATAGTTGATTTGACAACATCACCGCGTGATTCCTTAAACAAAACGCCTCGGAACCCGCGGGAACATTTTCTTGCGGTCATTCCCGCAGCTACACATGTCCTTTCCTCAATCCTACCATGCACAGTCATCTACCACACCATCCATCATACTTTTTCATGCACGTCCACTAACATCATTTCTTGCATTTCTCGCGGTATAAAGCCCTACAATCTACATCGGTGAGACTGGACGATGCTTTTGTTGTTGAACATCTTAATAGTTCGTTCCGCGAGGAACAATGTTAACAAACCTGTATAGTGTATATATCCCCCCATTTCAACAGCTTGAATATATAGCAAAGTGAAAAGGTGGTAAACTGCCAATAATTTAGTGACGAAATACTGACGTTTCGAGCGGAGCCCTTCATTATTATATAATATAATATAATAATATTCACTTTCTGATGAAATTGTTGATTCTGTTTCCTTAAAATTATTTATGACTAAATTGAAAGCACTACTTATTAAAATCCTTATTTCCTTTGATTCACTCTTTATTAAAATCCTTAATTCATTATTATTATTATTATGTGCTAATTTATCTCTCTTTTGTAATCAACTAAAACTTATAGGAGGAAGTCCAAATTTTAATAAGCCTTATGGTTTCCTATTGGACTTCCTCGCCACTTTCTTGTAGATATTTATTACATTTTATACATGGAAACTCTTTGTGGTAAATTCAATAAATTCAGTATTTCGACGTTAAAATCTCAGCAGTTCACCGTCTTGATGCTTTATTGGGGACCTTAATATGCGAGGCGCGAAGATTAGACTATCTCCCTTAAGATCTACGACGGCAACTTAGGACGGCGACGTCGTTCAAACAAAATAAACTTTATGCGAAACAAAGAGAATGAATAATTTTTATTCCCAAAAGTAATCTCAACGCCGTCCTCGTTCTGTTTACAACGCCAGTGAGAGCATTTTCACGTCTTTAGGACGACGGTAACTCGCAGAGAGATGAGAACTGTTACTTAAGACTGACTTAAACATAAACACTACAATCGTTTTAGAAAATTGAAGCGTTTTGGAGCTCATAAAACAAACTTTGAGTGTTAAATACGCTAATCAATCGACCGTGGTTTCATTCAAATACTAAAATTTATATTGCTTGTCCTAGGTTGCCGTAATAGATCTTAAGGTCCCTATTTACTTTTTTGCAGTAAATAGTAAATACATTATGCAGCATCTCGTTGCCAACCTCAACTTAAAGCCTTCGTTTCGTGTACATCATAGTGTCGGGTTATATTAACACATATATAATAACTATAATATAATAATTAATATTAATGTCCAGGAAAAAACGCGAATGAAAGCCATCGACAAAAAGCAAAAAAACATGGCATATATTATATGTTCTACAATAATATTTATTTATTATTTTACTTGATTATTTATATTTCGATCATCTTTCAAATAATTGTTGAATTCGTTAGGTGATAAGCATTTACTCTTATTTTTTACATGGTGTAATGTATATTTTCATTAATTTTTGTCTTCTGATTATGTCCAATCGTCTTTTACTAGAATTTTGAATATTTTCACAAATTTCAGTTGTTGAGAAATGTTATTTCACAACAATGTTGTACTATCCTCATTACATTTGCTATCGCCATTATTATTAATCGTAGAAACCATGGCAATAGAACTCGTACATCTTCCAAGTTCAGTAACATTTGGTGAATGTGGTGGACGGAAACAACCTGACAGACGTCGAAATTCGCGACTAAAGCTTTCATTACAGAATGAGTAAATAATTGGATTGGTAGCACTGTTTAGAAAGTCGAGTATGTTTAAAACATCCATGAGGTCCCAAAACGAGGCAAACGTTTCATCTGCCTTACCAAAATCGTACCACATCCACATAATAGAGGAAGGTAATGTAAGAAAAGCAAATGCTAGTGTGACTATTACTAACATCTTTATTACTTTCTTTGCTTCTTCACCACGTGCCTTGGCCAACATCCGATTGTGCGTGTCGAGACCTTTTGTTAATTCTAAACCAATTCTCACATAGCATGTCGTGATAATGCTTAATGGTATAGCATACTGGATAACAAACAAGGAAGCGGTGTAGATTTGCGGTTGCTCAGGTGCATCCCACTCTTCATGACATTCACCTTCAGAGTACTTCAAATATCTGATATAAGGAATAATGGTAGTCACAGCCAAAACCCATAATAACATAATCACAATGATGCATTGTGTGATGCTTAACTGTCTTTTGAAAGGGTTCACCACTCCCCAATGTCGTGTTACACTCAATGCAGTTAAGGTAAAACCTGAAACTGTTATTGCCAATGTTTGAGCAGGCCAAAGAACCCGACACATAAATGAACCATAAGGCCAGTTCGGCTCAGTGTTCTCTGAAGCATATACATCCAGTGGAATACACAATGTATACAATAAATCAGTGACGGCTAAGTTCATTATGAAATAATTCGTGACTGTTTTAAGTTTCAGGCGTCGACTCACAACGTAGCAAACCATGGAATTCCCAACGAGACTGAGCAAAAATATAATGGAATACAAAGTGTACTTAAAAATTTTAAACCATTTCCGATCTCCTAGTTTGATGTCGTTTTCGGACTCATTGCCATTACTTTGATTCAACATGTGAACAACAGAAGACGATGAGTTCATATATAAAATGGTAGTAAGGTTTCCAGACATGAATCGATGAATCTTTTCTTGATTGTTACTGTTTATATCCTTCTTTAAATCAACAATAACTTTGTTGATTGTGGTTTGTATCTTCTGTGATCAGTTTCGTGTCCTACAGAAAACAAGAGTGTTAATATTTTTAAATATTTACGCAAAATTGCTATTCATCTTATATTTCTCCATCACTTTGGTAACAAACATTCACATGAATGGAATTCACTATATCATTTGTAATTTCCCATTTTTGTTGAAATACCTCCATATTGTAACATTTCTTTAACCACATAATTTGTCAACAAAATTTGTTATATTTAAACTATTTTCTCTATCCTTTCCGAAAATGAAGATGAAGTTTAAAATAATAATATAGGTTTTGGAGGTTTTTATAGCCACATGTCCTGTAGCTAAATAATTATCAAATATCCAATAAGAAAAGCGCTAAAAGTCAAAAACAAAACAAAAGTAGCACTAAAACAGGTAGAAAAATCCAGATAGTCATTCTGCCGCCTTAACAATTAGGATGCGCTTTTTGAACTAGACAGCTGAAATCATTACTTGCACAAGACATGTAAACTAAAAGATGAGGCCATTAAGGCTAAAACAGACTATAATTAAACAGGGTGTTTTGCTAGCTTATCCATTTTTTTTTCCAAACTATCACGGCAAATATGCCGTGATAAATGTTTATTATAAAATAACCGGAAGTAAATGATCGAGTACACGCAATCTGATTGGTTACTAAGCTCAAAAACCGTATATTATAACTCAATAAAGCATAAGCTGACGTGTTCCTCGCGTAGATTTTGTCGTTTTTGACGGATTTTAAGTAGTTGAAATCACAAAAGAAAGTCAAAGAATACCTGGATACAAAGCTAATCAAGGTACTAACACAACAGAATGTTTTAACTGCAACGTTGAGTGCATTTTCATCGCTAAAATCGCCAACGTGTTTTCAATAAAGGCTTCCTAGCAACGCACATAACAACGCCTCTTATAACAGGTAAATCTACATTTTTCATGGCTTTATTGTTAATTTAATGGTGTTCTTTTATAAAAGAAATAAAAAACTTTGTCTTGTGTGATTATCGAGTTATAATGGCGCTCGAGAAGCTAGTAAAACACTCGGCTATCGCCTCGTGTTTTACACGCATCTCTCGTGCCATTATAACTCGATAATCACATGCGACACGTTGTTTGATAAATGTTACCATAAATGTTATATCTGAAGAAAGCTGAACTCTATACGCGCGATGAGTACAGTTTCACTGTAATTCACAGTTTTAATTTCCCTTGTTCTCAGTTTTCACTTTTTATGTACTGATGTATGCCGCTATCGAGAGTCTGCAACTTGCTGACAATTTGCCAGCGAGATTCTTACAATAGAGATTTTCAACACTCAATTGATAATTCAATTTTTTAAACGGCATGTCTCTTCAATGTTTTCATTCATGTATTTAGTTATATTGATGCAGCAGGATAGTTTAATTAGGCTGCATCATAAAATATTTATAGCTAATGAAAAAAAGCCCACGACTTTTTCATAATTGTCGGTTTCCATTTGACGGAATAAAAAATGTCAAATTGATTTACTGGAAACCATAGTGGGAATTTAAACTCGCAGATTTAGGTGATTTTGAGGAATTCTCGAGAATTTAAATTCTATGGCTATATAAAGTAATATACTATATAAAGAGTAATGTAAATACAAATAAATGTTACCATAAATGTTATATCTGATGAAAGCTAAACTCTATATAGGCGCGATGAGTACAGTAAGTTTCACTGTATTAATGTATATTCCCCCTGTTTGCCAGCGTGATTCTTACAATACAGATTTTCAACGTTTCAACACTGAATTGATAAATCAATTTTTCAAACATGTCTCTTCAATGTTTTCATTCATGTATTTAATTATATTCGTGCAGCAGGATAGTTTAATTAGCCTGCATCATAAAATATTTATAATGGAAAAGCCAGTCGACGGAATAAAAAATGTCAAATTATAGTGGGAATTTAAATTCGCAGATTTAGGTGATTTTGAGGAATTCTCGAGAATTTAAATTCTATGGCTATATAGAGTTATAAAGTAATATAAAGTAATATAGAGTAATGTAAATACAAATGAATCAATATTTGGCATGTGTGCAATTGTTGCAGTTCAAGTCATAATACGTGTTCGTATCAAATTTAAAGGAGATTGACAAAAAAAAATAACTACTTTTGATATCGAAGTATATGACTTAGCTAGTCGGAATATAGTAGTCGTTTGGAGCTATGAAAATGTTCGTAACACATTTTAAAAGTTGAATAAACCATGTAAAAACACCGCCATTTTGAATATGACCGTGTCGTCAGTGTTGGTATAAGTGTTGTATTGCTAGCTATCGTGGAGCTATGTATTGCTCAGTTTTTGTTGTAATAGCACAATAACCGCTGAGAACAAGCATAATTTCTTTGCATTTCCGTCAACACTGATCACTTTACCCAGCACATGACATCACAGGTCATTTGGTAAAAGAACCTTTAAATCTTTCCTGTCTGGCCCAGACAAAATCGGTCGTACAAGACTAACGAAGTCGTCAATCGAAAAACACGGCACACAGTAACGCAAGATTAAAAATTGAAAATCAACAAGCGCCATCACAGCAAAAAGTCATTTTCTTATTTTAAGAAAAAAACAACTTGTTTTAAGAATTTTTTTCTTAAAACAAGAAATATTTTCTTGGGAGAATAACAAGAAATTTTTTCTTAAGAAAATAGGTAAATAGGTAAATCTACATTTTTCATGGCTTTATTGTTAATTTAATGGTGTTCTTTTATAAAAGAAATAAAAAACTTTGTCTTGTGTGATTATCGAGTTATAATGGCACTCGAGAAGCTAGTAAAACACTCGGCTATCGCCTCGTGTTTTACACGCATCTCCCGTGCCATTATAACTCGATAATCACATGCGACACGTTGTTTGATAAATGTTACCATAAATGTTGTATCTGAAGAAAGCTAAACTCTATACGCGCGATGAGTACAGTTTCACTGTAATTCACAGTTTTAATTTCCCTTGTTCTCAGTTTTCACTTTTTATGTACTGATGTATGCCGCTATCGAGAGTCTGCAACTTGCTGACAATTTGCCAGCGAGATTCTTACAATAGAGATTTTCAACACTCAATTGATAATTCAATTTTTTAAACGGCATATCTCTTCAATGTTTTCATTCATGTATTTAGTTATATTGATGCAGCAGGATAGTTTAATTAGGTTGCATCATAAAATATTTATAGCTAATGAAAAAAAGCCCACAAATTATAGTGGGAATTTAAATTCGCAGATTTAGGTGATTTTGAGGAATTCTCGAGAATTTAAATTCTATGGCTATATAGAGTTATAAAGTAATATAAAGTAATATAGAGTAATGTAAATACAAATGAATCAATATTTGGCATGTGTGCAATTGTTGCAGTTCAAGTCATAATACGTGTTCGTATCAAATTTAAAGGAGATTGACAATAAAAAATAACTACTTTTGATATCGAAGTATATGACTTAGCTAGTCGGAATATAGTAGTCGTTTGGAGCTATGAAAATGTTCGTAACACATTTTAAAAGTTGAATAAACCATGTAAAAACACCGCCATTTTGAATATGACCGTGTCGTCAGTGCTGATATAAGTGTTGTATTGCTAGCTATCGTGGAGCTATGTATTGCTCAGTTTTTGTTGTAATAGCGATTACAACAATAACCGCTGAGAACAAGCATAATTTCTTTGCATTTCCGTCAACACTGATCACTTTACCCAGCACATGACATCACAGGTCATTTGGCCCAGACAAAATCGGTCGTACAAGACTAACGAAGTCGTCAATCGAAAAACACGGTACACATGGTAACGCAAGATTAAAAATTGAAAATCAACAAGAATAAAAAATTCTGCGATTGGTGGCATTTTGAATTTTCACGATGCTACGCGGGCGTGCAAGATGGGCTTTTCTAGAAAAATGAACGTTTTTCAACCTAATTTATGATATTATTATTATCATCATCATTATATAGTTATCACTAATTTATATTTACATAATGTTCTTGTTCGGGAAATTTAAAAGCATTGATAAAAGCGGGTTTATTGGGCTTTCAGAAAATGTATATAGCTTTCGCAACAGTTATGGTTATTTCCAGAGATATCAATAGAACTAAGAGGTCGTTCAATTTTGGATGTATTTCAGCCGGACAGGAAAGAGTTAATACGAGTTATAAGCATTTTTACAACCTCAAACTACTTTATTCACGCTATTTAAGTAACATACTTTGACCTAAAATGTACTTTTTTGTTGCCAATGTCCTTTGTTTTTTCCTTGTAGTATTTAATATTTTAATCATAGGTATAACATGTGGTGGTAGTTTCTTCTTATTGCGGGTTGGCTGGGACTTAGTGTATATAATTTACTACTTATGCTGAATCTGTAAAAAATAAATTATAAATAAATAATAAACAAATAATTACAAGGTTTCTTGCATACTAAATACATGAAGTAAAAAGAAGCAATACCTTGCTTTGTTGTCCACTGTTTTAATTAGATATATGCACTGACCTCTAAATATAACTGGACTGCTGGGTCTCTGCAAAAAGTGCCGTAAAAACTATGGCGTCAGCTGGAGTATATTTTCTCATGGTAGTGACAACTGACCTATATTTACAACAGTCTGTTGGCGAATTGTTAGGCGGCAAATGTTTTTAATTTGAAAAATTAAATACAAATATACATTATTTTTCTCGTTTTATGCTTTTAAGGTGGTTTTTAAAGCAACGTTTTTTGACCAGATGACATTTCATTGACATTATCAATACAAAATAAACGAGTTTGAAATTTGCAATTCCTGATATAATTTGTGTTTTAATGTTTACTGGGTGATGCTTATCATGCTTCAGCCTGACCGCTCTTCGGCCGTCTTACTTTTTAAAAAACAGTAAACACGTATCCAATATCTATCTATTCAGCATTCTCTTTTCTGTAAAAAGTTTCTATAGATAAACAACCTTCAAGAACAAAAGCAACAAGTTCGCACTTTATATCTCACCTGAGGATAAAAGTCTAAAAAGAGATTAAATGTCATACAACCCAAAATAATTTCATACATCCTCCGAGTGTTAACAACTAGTGTTGACGGTTTTTAGAATTTGGTGGAATGTTTTCTGGTCATAAACTGAACATCTCCACTTTCAAGGTTTTTTGTCCAGTCTCGTTTTTGAAGAGGGAAAATGCCGTCTGTATCACGACACGGGAAAAAGGACTCCATGAGCTGACGCCATAGTTATCGTATAAAACAAATTTGATTGGTCGTTGGACAAACTTGCGCAAACAATCCAAATGACCAGTAGTCTGCACTACCATGAAAAAATATACTCCGGCTGATACCATCCTTTTTACGACACTTTTTGTGAGTGATTGGTAATGGGACCAAGCAGTCCAGTTATATAGAGAGGTCAGGGATGGAAAAATGGGACCTGGGAATTGACATATTACTGTGGTACTTAATGTGTTCCTTGATACAAATCGAATACTCTAAAAGTTGGACTGCTGTGTAGGAGGTCTAAATTAGCGTTTTGAACGAAGGCCCTTCGTTCTCATTGTCGTACTAGAGTATATACTGGTGTAAGTGAAAATGAAAGTCATTGTCATATATACACTCTTATAACGCAGGTAAGAAATTAGGCAGAAAAATCATATTGTAAATTCACCCTTAAGATGCGTTCACGTGCAATTACTACGCAAGATTTCAAGCGATTTCCGGTTCTATAGTCGTGATATCATTACGTAGAACATGCATATGTGACATCATCTTTTTCGAATCTCATTCAAAATTATATCTAAAATTATATCGTTGATTTGGAAAGGTTTTTTCAATTTAAAAAAGCACTAAAAATATAAGAAACATAGCTGAGATTTATCTTATAATGAATTGTAATTCAAGCAAATGCAGTCTCTCGCTGTAGATCACCACAAAGAATAAGTTTATTTATGTTTTAAAGTTTTTTTATCTAAATCCAGAAGCTTAATTTTGTTTACATTCATGATCGCGCTTGTTCGGTAGAACTAATCTCATGGTCTGAACCAAATCAATAGCCGTATTAGAGGCAAATCGTCCGAAACGTTGTCAACTGAGAAATACGTGAGTCTTTTTACTTAAAAAGTCTCAGACATCTTATATTGCGCGCCTAAAGGCGGCCATTTTATGGTGCCGCTAATGGCGACGTTTCATCTATTCAGTGAAAATGTGGGTTCGTCAAGACGAAAATGACAGAAGATGTACACTTCCTTGTGTTCGAAAGTGAACTCACTTATTAAGTGAAATTCTCCATTTAATTCTCTTTTTAAATTACATGCAGTTCTTTTGAGATCTTAGCTGCCTTCTTATTTATTGCTATTTGACTAAATATCAAAACTGATACAGTATATAGTAAATTGACCCTTACTAATGGGTGTTGAACAACAAAGAACTCGACGAGGCGAATTTGGTTTGATAAAAGTATATTATTGAAAAGCACTCACAGTTGTGTAATCTCTCTCACAGTCAAACAGTCTCACTCGCTCTCTTTAAACCCTCTCAAGTATAATCTAAATGTCAATTATATCATGTTCGTCACTAACCACAGTAATAATTAACCACGCCATTCAGTCTCCGACACACTCCCCCATGCAAGTTAGGAACTAAATTGCATGTTCCCTAAGGAGACTGCACTACCAGGAATCAACGTGTTCGTGAAAAACAAAACTGGAATATTTGTCTAGTGTTAATGTTCTATAAATGTGTATAAAGTATTCACATATCTTCTTCTTCTTCTGCTATGGCGGTTATTTTCGCTTCTGCATCTGCTGCGGCTGCTCTTTTCGGCATGAACCTTCGGGCTCCGGGGTTCAATGGGACTCGGCCTTCGTTCGTGTTCTTCTCTTTCGTGTCGCACTGAAGTTCCAGCGGATAGAGGTGCTGAACGGGTCTTTCTAACACGCCATTCTTCGTCTTGAGCTGAACAGCTCGCGTCCGACCATCTGGTCCTGGGAATAACTTCTCCACGATGGCTAGTGGCCATTTCCCTCGGTTCTTGTCGTCTGTCTTTATGATCACTGCGTCTCCTTCTTTAACTTCATATTTCGGGGTCTTATGGACGAGGCTGTGACGTTCTCTTAGCGCGGTCAGGTACTCGCGTTGCCATCGCTTCCACAAGCTATTTTTACACGTTATTAGATACTTCGCTCGTTTCCGTAGGTCTTGGTCTTCGATCCTCCATGGTTCCCTTTCGGGTAATTCGTTAGCTCGTTGAAATAGAAATGTGGAAGGGGTTAAGGTTGGAAGTTCCACGTCGTCTTCCATATAGCTAAGTGGACGTCGGTTCACTTGGATCTCTACATCTAGCAGCACGTTGCTCAATTCCGACCACGTCAGCGTCGCTCTACCGATCTATCTCTACCAAAAGATACTAAAAGAAATAAATGCTCACTAAAGCAGTTCAAGGCTATTCTCTCGGGCAACTAAGTCTAAGTATTCGGTTAATGGTTTTGTAGTTTTAAATAGATTTTAGTTAAGATTATGTATATTTGTTTATTTTTTGTCTGTTGTATATTATTTATATATTGTATATCCTGTAATTTTTAATTAATGTATTATTGGTATAAACGGCCCCTTGGAAACCAGATGCCTACGCGCTCTGAAGGGCTACCGTTTTTAAATAAGTTTAAATACAAATACAAATACCTTGTACATAGCGCTCTTTACCACTCCGATCAACCGCTCGAATTGACCACCCCACCATGGGGCTCTGCTCAAGTTAAATTTCCACGTCACGTCGTAGTGTTGCAGAAGGCCTTGCACTCGTTCGTCGTTCCTTACTTGTTTTAACCACTTGGAGGCCTTGACGAACGTAGCCCCGTTGTCTGAATAGATGATTCTCGGACGTCCACGTCGTGCGATCAGTCGTTTTAGGCACGGGAGAAATGATGTCGTTTCGAGGTTCTTGATCAGCTCGAGATGGACTGCCCTTGACAGACTGCACGAGAATATGACCAAGTAGCTCTTGCCTTCGCGTTTGCTGGAGCATTTGTAGCGAATAGGACCTGCGAAGTCCGTACCTATCACTTCGAAAGCTGCTCCGCCAGTAGTACGATCTTTAGGCAGCTTCCCTGGAATTGGTTTTACGACCGGCGTCGCTGTGAATCGCTTACAGCCATAGCACTTCGCACGACCAGCTTTTACTAGTTGTCTTAGCGTCGGGACGTAATAGATCTCACGCACAGCTGCCATCGTCAACAACACGCCACCGTGTAGTGTTTCGACGTGGTATCTCTGCACGAGTTTTCGAGTAAACTCGGAGTAGGCTGGGAGGTATATAGGACAATCCCCTTGGATTCTTCCGTGGCATTCGAGAATCCCGTGTTGATTCTCGACGAGGTTAAGGAACTGCTTCGTATGCTCGAAGTGGGGTCTTAGGGAATCTTTCGCTTGCTCTCGTTTTATCCACCAGTTTCGAACTTCTCTTAGGTCATCGGATGTCAGGGGCCCTTTGCAATGACGGTTTGTCGTGAAGCGGTGTACCCAGGCTTGAATCCGGAGTGCACGAAGTAGGTCGTGACGTTGGAGGAGATTCTCGAAGGGGTCATTCTCGGAATCTTCATCTCGTTCTTGTTCTCGTGCGAGGCTGAGCACCTCCTTCATGACTTTCGCTTCGACCTCGGAGGTTGATGATTTCTTCGCCACTCGATCTTCTGGCCAGCGATCACGATCAGCGAGCCACTCAGGGCCAGTCAACCACTTGCCGTTAGCAATCTGCCCTCCACGGCTCGCGATGTCTGCCGGATTCTCTTCCGTGGGCACGTACCTCCACTGGATCTCGGTATGCTCTCGCACCTTCCTCACGCGATTTTCCACGAACTGTTTGTACTGACCGTTACCGAGAAGCCAGTGGAGTACTACGGTGCTATCCAACCAACCAATGATCTCTGGTGTGGGAAGTTCTATTAGGGCATTCTTTACGTTCGTCACGAGATTTGCCGACATGTGAGCACCGACCAACTCTAATCTCGGTACGGTCAGATTCTTCTTCGCTAGTCGGGACTTCGCCGCAACGAGGGACGTTGTGACTCCTCCGGCTTGGCGGACCACGGAGTAGACGACTGTACCTACTCCCTCAGTTGATGCGTCTCCAAACACGTGCAATTCGGCTGAATGGACTGGTTGATGGTATGGGGCGAGTGGTCTCGGAATACTTATTCGCTCGGGAAGGGATTTCTCAAACTTCAGCCATCGTCTTTGAAGGTTATCTGGAAGATTGGAATCCCATCCAATTTTGGAGTCGCATACGTCGCGAAACACGAGTTTGCCTTGCAACGTTGTCGGGGATACTATACCAAGCGGGTCGTAGATCTTTGCTAAACTTGCGAGGAGTTCGCGCTTGGTGGTTGCTGGCACACCGGCAGGGAATTCTACTGCGATGGTATCCGCGGTCTTGTCCCATTTGAGGCCCAGCAACTTCGACTCACACGGCTTGACTTGCAATTGTTGCTTCGCAAACGATTGTTCGTCACAGATTGGGTTGGTTTTGTCTTCCAGCTCGGGTACGTTGGAGTTCCATTTGTGCAACTTGAACTTCGCCTCATCCATAATTTCGATTGCAGTGGCTTTGCGTCGCTGCGCCTCTGTGGTGTCTTGACCGCCAGACAAAATATCGTCGACATACAAGGTACGGCGTAGTCGTTCCACTTCTTCCGGATACCTCTTGGACCACGAGTCGAGGTGGCATTCGAGGACTCCCCCGAGTAGAAATGGCGAAGGCGCAAGGCCGAACAATACTCGCGTAAAACGATATGTTAGGATCTCGGCGTCGACATTGGATCTCCAGTGGAATCGGAGCGCATCTCTCTCACATTGTCGAACTCGGACCTGTAGGAAGGCTTGTTTAATGTCACCCGATATTACCACGGGAAATGCTCTCTGTTGCACCAGAACGTTCCATAACCTGTTCTGTAAGGCTGGTCCTGTGTAGAGGCAATCGTTCAGGGATGGAGCGTCGGGTGATTCTCGGGCCGAGGCGTCGTACACAATCCTCATTTTTGTCGTCTGGGCTGATTCTCGGACTACGTATCTGTGGGGAATGTAGAATTCTCTAACGTCGCTTCTGGTCACCGTAGGGGGTGAAACTGTGTCACTTCCGGTCACCGTGGGGGGTGAAACTGGGTCACTTCCGGTCACCGTGGGGGGTGAAACTGGGTCACTTCCGGTCACAGTGGGGGGTGAAACTCTTTCGATGACCCCCTCAGTGAGTTGTTCTTGCATGATGCTGTCGTACTTCTCCATCAGGTTTTCGCGTTGAAGTTTTTTGGTCAAACTTCCGAGTCGCTTCAGACTACCACGTTCATTGTTGGGAAGATAGGGATGGTTTGGTTTCCATGGCAACGCGGTCTCGTACCATCCCTCGGGCGACCGGGTCAACTGCTCTTTGAATTCACCAAACACCACCGACTGGTCGTGTTGGGGGGTGTCTTCGAGCCCTAGAACGTCGAGCCTACACAATTCCTCGTACTCGGTGTGGGAGGTCTGGGTCATCAACATCACGTTGTTTTCGAACTCGTACCCAGGGCCCATTAGAAACCAACCAAACTTGGTCAACTCGGCGATAGGGGCTTTCTCGTCTCCTATTCTCGGTCTCGTTTGCGTTTTGATTTTTGCGTACTCCCCGCTCCCCAGAATTACATGAACCGGCAGGGTATCTTTGACGCCATCGTCGTTCATGGTCACGCCCTTTAAGTGGGGGTGTTGATTAATTAATTCGGGGTATTTGGGATTGTCGATCAACAAAAGTTCACCTTTGTTTATCTTTGTGGCTTTCACCGGAAGACTGAACGAGCCATCTAGCGAGTCAAGTTTCATGTCGTAGACATCGAGTTTAGAAATCTTAGAGGCCATTAGCATGTCAATGTTTTTGATCAGTGATTGTGATGGTTTGAGTTTGAGTAAGTCTATCAGTTTTGCAGACACGTAGGAGCTCCCTGCTCCTGAATCAATCAGCGCCCTACATCGAATTCCGTTGACCTCTACAACGACTACAGGAAACACCGCTTCGCTTTTCTGGCATGTAGTCATGGCAATGTTTTTGCCAGAAGTTTCACCGTCTGGTTTGTTATCGTGAGAATCACAAATGGACGTGTGATGTCTCCTTTCGCACTTCCTACAAGTGGCTTTACTCGGGCACTCAGAGGCTTTATGATTACCCGCGGCGCAATTAAAACATAATCTTCTTTTGGCTAGTATCTGCTTACGGGCTGACGTCAGAATCACTTCCGTGCAATCGTTTGTTCTGTGCTGGCCGCTATCGCAATAAACGCAACTACGTGGATTTAATCTCTGACGAGAGACATGAAACAGCTTGTCTCTTTTCTTGCTGCTAAATGGATCGTCGCTTTGCTCGAAAGGTTTGTCGATTGGGTTTCTTCGACACCACTGGTTGAGTGCTTCGACTAGTTTGGCGAAGTCCCATTTCTCCCATTCAGGGTCTGTTCGCGCTAAATCTCCACGAATGCTAGGTATTTTGTCTAGAGTCATTGACACTGCGCCATTGACCCCGCCAAGCTTTTTCAATGTCTCTAAAGCTTGAACGCAGTGAGACAACTTCTCGCTAAACTCATGAATTTTCCTCGGGTTGGCGGTTTGTATTGTGGGTAACCCAAGAATCTCGCACGTGTAACCCTTTACTATTTCGGATTCTTTTCCAAACTTATCTTTGAGGAGGCTTATCGCTCGATTGTACCCCTCGGCGTTGAAGGGTAATGCTTCGACTGTTTGTCGCGCTTTAGGCTCTAACAACTCGCGAAGGTACGAAAACTTGGTTACTGGGGCAATAGAGGATTTCTCAATGTTCTCTGAGAATTGTCCCCAAAACCTTGGCCAATCCATAGGAGAACCATTGAATTTCGAAATAACTAGCTTCGGTAATTTCGCTTGCATTCCTGTCATAGTTTTACTCGCCTGCGGGGAGCTTTCAAGACTAAGTTCGTTTTGCAATTTTACTTTAGTTTGATGAAGTTTTACCTCGAACTTGATCTTCTCTTCTTTCTCGATTTCCTCTAGTTTCCTCTTGTTTTTCGCCAACCATTCCTTCGTCAGTTGTACATGACTATCTGCCACGCTGATTTTGATATCCATATCTGCGCTCCACTGGGTAGTGTCCTCTTTTCTGCCTATTTTTTCAGCTTCAACCGTAAGCCTTAACTTGTCCACTTCGCTAATGACCGTTCGAAGTGTTCCCAGATGTCGAGCGATGGATTCTTCCTCGGATTTCGCTAGGATTCCGTCCGTTCGCTTCGTCGTTAGTTGCAATTGAACTAATTTTCCAGCACGGCGCTGGCGTTTGTCTCTTCCATTTCACGATCCCGTCGGAGGTGCCAGGTATAGTAAATTGACCCTTACTAATGGGTGTTGAACAACAAAGAACTCGACGAGGCGAATTTGGTTTGATAAAAGTATATTATTGAAAAGCACTCACAGTTGTGTAATCTCTCTCACAGTCAAACAGTCTCACTCGCTCTCTTTAAACCCTCTCAAGTATAATCTAAATGTCAATTATATCATGTTCGTCACTAACCACAGTAATAATTAACCACGCCATTCAGTCTCCGACAAGTATAGAGTGACAACTATAGTGTACCCGTGCTGGCTGCACCACACAACGCTAGATCGCGTTTACATAATAAGTATTATGGCTTTATAAAATTCGAATGATTGCAGATACCGCGTGGCAAAGCGAGAACATTATCGGAGAACATGCTTCACGCGAGCCAAATCTCACGAAGTTTCGTCCCTTCATGCAGCTAGCGACCATCATTCCATACAAAATTCTAGTATGGATTTCCTCAACTAAGTATAATGACTATAGTTCATGCATGAGTTTTACGATATAAGCATATTTAGCGAGAGAGGTTTTACATAATTCAGAATTGTATTTTGAAAATTTATAATAATAATAATAGTAATTAATTCTTAATATATTACGCAGTTTCCATATTAATATGATCAAATGCACATTACAAACTAATCATCCTAACTTGCAGCCGGTGGCTGAATTGCAAAGGACGCAGATCAGACCGAGTAGAAGGTATATTAAAGGCGCTCCAGGCAGCTGCCATATACGACCTGCATGTCTGACCATGGAGTACAATCTTAAAATGTTGAATCGTGAATCAAACCCAGTCTCTAGTTTAACGTGGCTCGTGCTCTGACCACTGAGTTACGAATTTTCGACGTCGTACTTTTCCCCAATTTTTTACTGTTAATTAATTTATTAATTAATTTTTTGTCAGTAGCTCAGTAGTCAAAGCGCTAGCTTGTACGTTAAGCGATAATCCGATAAAATTTCAAAATATTATTTGGAATATAAATATATACAGTCCAAACTCATCATGCAAGTTATGTGCCACAGAGTATCAAATGCTAGACAGAAGTCTAGCTTATCGCCTCGTGTTTTAAACTTGACTATAAAACACTGCTGCTCATTTATTTAACATTCATTACATAATATAGTTATAATATATTTATAACTACGGGAGATACACGAAGCCAATACTTTTTGCTCTTCGTCTTTATGCTCATAATTTGCTTACATAAGTTCACATTGTCATTCAACCATGTCAAACAATATATTTATAAACATTTATACTTATCATCTGACCTTTTGCGATGGATCTTTCGTTGATATAGCATCTATTGTGTGTGATATTTGTAAAATCTCTTTAATTTGTAAAATGTTCTTCGATGTAGAGAATTTTCATCTAGGCAAAATATTGATGATTGAACTCATTGATCAACTGTTGATTCAGATGGCTGACTGTTCTAAAAAGAATAAAGTTAATATATAAAAACAAAACAGTCAATCAAAATACAAATAAGCATACACATAAACATAGCACGCTGATGTCACCAACATCAATTTTTGTGTAAAATAATTAGTTGCATGTATTTCGGTCTGTCTGGTTTTATATTATGTCGCGCACAGATAATCGGATCAAAATAATTACATATTTTCAAGCAAATACCATAAAAATGGTATATTGTTTTCTTATTAATTTCCTACGAAAGCTGTTCATATATTCAGGTTTTGCCAACTATTATTGTGTGTCAACGGCCATTTTTTGGACCACGAAATTTGTTTGTTGTTAGTTGGTTAGTTATAGACTTTATTTCAAGAGGGTAACATGCACTTGAAATTAATAAAATGATAAACTTGTGGCCTTCAATGTACCTAAAAATACAATTTTACATACTATACTACAATATTTATATTTATACATACAAGACTACTAACATCTTCATTTTGTATTATAATATAGTAAATACAGAATTATAAGAATAATAATCCTTGTTTATTTGCATTAATTGAAAAGAGACATTAATATTCATAGACTATATCACGCAGGCATCGGATAGTTATCGTATCTGCAGTCGGATACTCGACGAACAATTTTCTTGAAAACGCAGTGGACTGGCCATTTTGTCAAACAGGAAAAAGATCTCTATATACAGTAATACATTTTAATTTACTCAGACATGTCAGATGAGATAACTGGAAATAACTAAACGCATTAAACTTTGCACAGTAACGAAGATGGGTTGCTTATTAAGAAGGAAAACGGGTGAGACTTTTAGAGCCGGTAACGGAAGTTTAATGTATACTGTTGCGCCCCGCCCAACCAATTTTATTCTCCGGCCATCAGGGAGTTTGACGGTTGTATTTGATATTTAAAGCTTGTTTTATGGTTTCTAAAACACTTCAGTATAACGATCAAATTGATTAAAGTATCTGTGTTAAAGTCAACATAAATAACAGCTCTCATTTCTGCGTGAGTTACCGTCGTATGGACCTTAAGATCTACGACGGCAACCTAGGACGGCGACGGCAGTGAAATAAATATAAATTTTAGCATTTGAATGAAACCACGGTCGATTGACTAGCGTATTTGACACTCAAAAGGTTTGTTTTATGATCTCAAAACGCTTCAATATTTCTAAAACGATTGCAATGTCTGTGTTCAAGTCAGCCTTAAGGAACAGCTCTCATCTCTCCGTGAGTTACCGTCGACGTCCTGAAGACGTGAAAATGTTCTCAGTGGCGTTGTAAACAGAACGAGGACGGCGTTGAGTATGCTCTTGGGAATAGAAACTATTAATTCTTTTTGTTTCGAATAAATATTCTTTTGTTTGAACGACGTCCCTCCGTCGTAGATCTTAAGTTCCCTGCGATGGCGTTGTAACAGGGTGCAGAGATTACTCTTGGAAATAAAAATTATTCATTCTCTTTGTTTCGCATAATAAATATTTTGTTATGAATGTCTAATTGGAAAATGCGATAACCGCCCACCCATCTTAAAAGAACGCAGGACTTTAAACCTGGTTTAAAGCTTAGTTTAAACTTGGTTTAAAGCTTGTACTGTCTTGGCAATAAAAGAGTTCCTTAAAAAAATTGACGAAATTCATTTCTTCACATTGACAAATTGGTTTGATCGTGGTTTGACGAAGTTCGTTGAACAACTTCCTGTTTGAATTTGATTATTTTTTGTTTTTGACCAGCCAATAGGATTATGAGTCCAAAACCAAAAACTAATCAAATTCAAAGCAGAAATGTTAATGCAAAGAAATGAATTTCCTCAATTTTTAAGAAACTCTTCGATCGCCACGACAGTAACCCTGGTTACTGAATGGTAGTTTACAATTATCACCGACAGTTGCAGACCTCGCCGATGGATGGCCGCGTTCGCCAACTTATAAAGCCCATGCACGGCGAAAAACATCGTTTGCGAGGACTTTCGCGGGTACTTTCATAACAAAACAAATTTCTCCTATGACCAACGAAAAATGACATTAATGTCTAAATGGCATGCATCAAAGAGAGTTTTTTGCAATTAAATCGGCGATGGTCGCTGATGAAGTTTTAAACGCGTTCTCGTATGTCGAAAATCCATCGCCGACGTCGCACAGCCATCATCGGAGACCGGAGACAACATATGAGTTCAACTAGGCTGTAGTGAATCAATTGTAGCTTGTGATTTACGTTGTAGCGTCTGCGACTCTAACGATTGAATAGTAAACGGCTGGGTACTCATGATGGTTCTCATTAACTTGTAAAGTTGCCGTAGTGAAGCAATCGTTGCGACCCATGTGATTTAATTAGTAAATACAAGACGTAGTGACTACAACTCCTGCAGCGACTGAATCGAAGATAGAATTGTTACGATTCTTGTGGTTATTATGATTCTTGTGATGTAATAAAACTAGGACAGGCTTTATAGATTACATAACTTCGTACCCTACATGCACAGGTAGTGTGGCACTTCATGTCATTGAAAAGAAAAATACGAAACATGCAACATCTGCAGGAAACATGCCACATCTGCAGGGACGCTTGTAACACGGAGCGAACGCTTGTAACAAGAAACAAGGACGCTTGTAACAAGAAACAAGGACGCTTGTAACTAGGAACAAAGACGCTTGTAACAAGGAACAGCTGTCTGGAAACGTAAATTTCTTCAATCTTCGAAAATTTTAGGTTACGGTCAACAACCGCAATTGAAACCGAAGAAGTTAAAAGAGTGTGGTTCTTATTTTACAAATCTCATTTTTCCCATCCTTTCTAACATTCGGCAGTGAAATTTGAGATTTTAGCATTGAAGTACCCACCTGTATTGAGCTGAGTTCTCATTGCGGTTCTCACCCCAAAAACTTGTAATAAAATGAAAACAATGTTTACCATTATGCCTTCTGTAGATACTCCGGTTACGTACGGAGGTTAGGTCAATGAAAGAAAAGTGAATTGGCACAATGCACGCGTTTAAAATATGTTTTTTTCCAAACGACCCTTACCATAATTTCAACATATAAATAATGATATCTTCTACTAATTACTGCTTATTTATATTCACGAATTGAGTACTGTCGCCGCTTTACTTTCAACTTTCTTGTACTGTATAAAACTTAAAGTTTTAATTGGAACTATACAATGTCGATGGCAATAGTCAGCATTTACGATGACCAAATTATGGGAAATAACGCGGAATGTTGGCAGTGAGAACCGTGGTGCAAACCGATGGCGCATGTATAATATTTATCAATATTTCCTTTCCTTTCAGTACTGCATATATTGGTCTCTGCATACTTCATATATATATATATATATATATATATATATATATATATATATATATATATATATATATATATATATATATATATATATATATATATATATATATATATATATATATATATATATATATATATATATATATATATATATATATATATATTATATATATATATATATATATATATATATATCAGATTATTAATAAACCTTTCGAGCAATTCAAACCTGTAATCTATGCACGTAACTCAACGTTATAATTCTAACGTATCAAGGTCTTTTATCACTGATTGTAGCTATAGATCATTTTAATAAGTACAGAATGCGTCAATGATTCTCTTCAAGTAAAACAAGGACTTTGAATTCTCTTGAAAATAGACAAAAATCTACAACAATAAACTTAATTGAAAAGTATTCAAAATTCGGAGTTTGACGTCAGTTGGGGAAAATGACGCATTCTGCATGTATTTATTTATGAAATAAAACACGACTGATATATGTTGAGGAAATAATATAAAAGTTTTGTGCAGCATAGGCAGCGTTGAAATACAAATCGAACGATAAAAGGTTGATGTACTACTAAAATATTAAGTTAATTAAACTATAAAAGGTTGATGTACTTCTGCAATAGTGTGTTAATTAATCTATAAAATGTTGATGTACTACTTAAATTGTGTGTTAATTAAACTATAAAAGGTTGATGTACTACTGAAATAGTGTGTTAATTAAACTATAAAAGGTTGATGTTAATTAAACTATAAAAGGTTGATGTACTTCTGAAATAGTGTATTAATTAAACTATAAAATGTTGATGTACTACAGAAATAGTATGTTAATTAAACTATAAAATGTTGATGTACCACTGCAATAGTGTGTTAATTAAACTATAATAGGTTGATGTACTACTAAAATAGTGTGTTAATTAAACTATAAAAGGTTGATGTCCTACTACAATAGTATGTTAATTAAACTATAAAAGGTTGATGTACCACTGCAATAGTGTGTTAATTAAACTATAAAAGGTTGATGTACTGCTGAAATAGTGTGTAAATTAAACTATAAAATGTTGATGTACCACTGCAATAGTGTGTTAATTAAACTATAAAAGGTTGATGTACTACTACAATAGTATGTTAATTAAACTATAAAAGGTTGATGTACCACTGCAATAGTGTGTTAATTAAACTATAAAAGGTTGATCTACTACTGAAATAGTATGTTAATTAAACTATAAAAGGTTGATCTACTACTAAAATAGTATGTTAATTAAACTATAAAAGGTTGATCTACTACTGAAATAGTATGTTAATTAAACTATAAAAGGTGGATCTACTACTGAAATAGTGCGTTAATTAAACTATAAAAGGTTGATTTATTACTTAAATAGTGTGTTAATTAAACTATAAAAGGTTGATGTACTACTTCAATAGTGTGTTAATTAAACTATAAAAGGTTGATCTACTACTGAAATAGTATGTTAATTAAACTATAAAAGGTTGATGTACTACTGAAATATTGTGTTTATCAAACTATACATGTTGATGTACTTCTGAAATAGTGTGCTAATCAAACTATAAAGGGTTGATGTACTACTAAAATCGTGTGTTAATCAAACTATAAAAGGGTGATGTGCTACTGAAATAGTGCTTTAACTAAACTATAAAAGGTTAATGTACTACTTAAATAATGTGATAATCAAACCATAAAAGGTTGATGTACTACTTAAATAGTGCGTTAATCAAACTATAAATAGTAGTACATCACTACTTGAATATAGTATGTTAATTATACTATAAAAGGTTAATGTACTGCTGAAATAGTGGGTAGGAGTTAACGTTTCAAGGTAATTTGTCAGAGTGAAAAAATTATAGTCCTATGACACAAATAAGCCAATCAGATACGACAAACAATAAATGTCAAATGATTAATGCCAATTGATTAATACCAGCTGTTGTGGTCTAGTGGTTACCACACATGTCTATGAGCTGGGAGTCACAGGTTCATATCCTGCGTCAAACCACCACTCTTAAAAATAATTTAGGAGAAAGTGGTGCCTTTGCAATAATACCAGCAAATGTAAGAAGTTCGGGTCTTCTCGGATTACGACCTTAAATCGTATTCCCTCGGAACGGATCAATTGGGCTTCTAGTCTGTTGGGATATTCCGTTCACCTAAAAGAGTGATAAATACACTAAACTAAACTAAACTATGAGATTTAAAAACAGGAAAGTTATTTTTCAGTTTTAGCTTCGATCATGGGTGTGGATCAAATGAATGGTAATAAGCAGAAGATGAAACAAAGAAAAATTCATGCAAGGGAATAAAATGAGAACCCACTGTTTTTGTCCACCCATGCTAGACAAAAATTAAATAAAGAGGAAAAACGTTCGTTAAGCCCATGGGGATGAATGGTTCCTCAAGGTTCCAAGTTTTAGAAACTGTGGTTAGACTTCCTACAATGCACTATTTCGGCAGTACACCGAACTTTTAGAGTTTGGTTCAGTGCTGTTCAATACTCTTCCTCCAAACGTTAAATCTACTGCGTCACTTTCAAAGATTTATTAAAGGTTCTTTTTAAGTGTTTAAAAATTTTAAATGTTATTATTGTTATTATGTTATCATTTTGAAATGTTATTATGTTATCATGTTATTATGTTAATGTTATTATGTTATTATGTTATTATGTTATTATGTTATGTTATTATGTTATTATGTTATTATGTTATTATGTTATTATGTTATTATGTTATCATGTTATCATGTTATCATTTTGAAATATTATTATGTTATCATGTTATTATGTTAATGTTATTATGTTATTATGTTATTATGTTATCATGTTATTATGTTAATGTTATTATGTTATTATGTTATTATGTTATTATGTTATTATGTTATTATGTTATTATGTTATTTGTTATTATGTTATTATGTTATTATGTTATTATGTTAATGTTATTATGTTATTATGTTATTATGTTATTATGTTATTATGTTATTATGTTATTATGTTATTATGTTATTATGTTATTATTATGTTATTATGTTATTATGTTATTATGTTATTATGTTATTTTGTTATTATGTTATTATGTTATTATGTTATTTTGTTATTATGTTATTATGTTATTATGTTAATGTTATTATGTTATTATGTTATTATGTTATTATGTTGTTATGTTATTATGTTATTTTGTTATTATGTTATTATGTTATTATGTTATTATGTTATTATGTTATCATGTTATTATGTTAATGTTATTATGTTATTATGTTATTATGTTATTATGTTATTATGTTATTATGTTATTTTGTTATTATGTTATTATGTTATTATGTTATTATGTTAATGTTATTATGTTATTATGTTATTATGTTATTATGTTATTATGTTATTATGTTATTATGTTATTATGTTATTATGTTAATGTTATTATGTTATTATGTTATTATGTTATTATGTTATTATGTTATTTTGTTATTATGTTATTATGTTATTTTGTTATTATGTTATTATGTTATTATGTTAATGTTATTATGTTATTATGTTATTATGTTATTATGTTATTATGTTATTATGTTATTTTGTTATTATGTTATTATGTTATTATGTTATTTTGTTATTATGTTATTTTGTTATTATGTTATCATGTTATCATGTTGAAATGTTATTATGTTATTCTGTTATTTTGTTATTATGTTATTTTGTTATTATGTTATTATGTTATTATGTTATTTTGTTATTATGTTATTTTGTTATCATGTTATTTTGTTATTATGTTATTATGTTATTATGTTGAAATGTTATTATGTTATTCTGTTATTTTGTTATTATGTTATGTTATTTTGTTATTATGTTATTATGTTATTTTGTTATTATGTTATTTTGTTATCATGTTATTTTGTTATTTTGTTATTATGTTATTATGTTGAAATGTTATTATGTTATTCTGTTATTTTGTTATTATGTTATTATGTTATTATGTTATTATGTTATTATGTTATTATGTTATTATGTTATTATGTTATTATGTTATCATGTTATCATGTTGAAATGTTATTATGTTATTATGTTATTTTGTTATTATGTTATTATGTTATTATGTTATTATGTTATTATGTTATTATGTTATTTTGTTATTATGTTATTTTGTTATCATGTTATTTTGTTATTATGTTATTATGTTATTATGTTATTTTGTTATTATGTTATTATGTTATTATGTTATTTTGTTATTATGTTATTTTGTTATTATGTTATTTTGTTATCATGTTGAAATGTTATTATGTTATTCTGTTATTTTGTTATTATGTTATTTTGTTATTATGTTATTATGTTATTATGTTATTATGTTATTTTGTTATTATGTTATTATGTTATTATGTTATTATGTTATTATGTTATTATGTTATTTTGTTATTATGTTATTATGTTATTATGTTATTATGTTATTATGTTATTATGTTATTATGTTATTATGTTATTTTGTTATTATGTTATTTTGTTATCATGTTATTTTGTTATTATGTTATTATGTTATTTTGTTATTATGTTATTTTGTTATTATGTTATTTTGTTATTATGTTATTATGTTATTATGTTATCATTTTGAAATGTTATTGTAGTATATCTAGTATAATTGCTCCAACATTACTTTGCTCCAACATTACGCCATTATTAGATTTTGGTAAATGCATGTGTTTATAAATAGGCAGTTTAGTTTTCAGAATGTTCTGAACTTATTATCAATCACCATGATTAGTACGTTTTATAAAGTGATATAAGTAAGACTCTAATTAGGATTTTCTAAACTTGTAATGTAGATTGTATTGAAGCAGGACCCCTTTGGATACCAGCCATGTGCTGAATAGGCTACCCTGTTAAAATAAAGTTTTATCATATCATATCATAACACTCTTCAAGAAGAACTAATTTATTTACCGCAAAGTTCATAATGACATTATCAATATTATCTTCCGTCAAATAAAAGTGTCAATATCAGTGCAAAACACTCCTATGACATGCCCACGTAAAAAGATAAACTGCGCCACCCGTGGGAGAATGGTCAGCAGATATAAACAGATTAGTGTATGAGATATGTTCTTCTTTTGAGTTAACGCTTTATGCCCCAATGATCAACACCTAAATTCTCCTAATAATATCAATTGGTTAACCAAGTATAGAGGTAATGAGAATAAAGGAAATGACCACCGAAGGTGAACTCAGACATGTTTAAATTAACTTCTCCCAACTAGTACTGTATGAAATGCTTGAAGACAAATAAGGAGAATTTGTATGTTGATACTCGGGAGTAAAGGGTAAAATTAATTATAAATGTGTTAATTAATTACAATTATTATTATAATTAATTATTAATTATCCATATCAATCGTCTAATGAAGAGAAAAGTCAATGGAACCAGTTATTTATAGTAATAATTATTGTGTCCGTCCGCAATAAATTGGTCCTTCAGAGCCGAACAGTGAGAAAATGGATATTTCAATCAAGAGTATTCAAGAAAAAAATTCATCCGTGAAAACCCGATCCACTCGGACAAAAGAAAATGAACAAACACAAATAACCGAAGGAAGCAAAGAAGGTTTGTACAAAGAAAAAGAACTTGATAAGATAGTGCTTTTCGTGAGGGTTCTCAAAAGAATAAAAATTACAATGATTACAATACAAGATATTGAATAATAAAAACTAATAACAAAACAAGGTAAGATATTAATTAGTTTTACAGTTCAAGTGAATCCAATAGTTCCGCTTGAAATCGATGAAAGAGAGAAAATACAGCCGTGGGGTAGAAAACTCGTTAGGGTGGTTAGGGTTAGGATCTTTGTTGTTTAACAAACTAATAATTTATTGCCTGTAGCTGTCGCAATTGTCAGGTTGACCGCTGTTCTTAAGTATCGGCATAACTTTTGCTGATTTATATCTCTTTGGGAAAACACTGTACCACTTTCAAATGAAAGATTTATAATTTTCTTAATATCAGGAGCTATGACTTCAGCTCCATCTTTCAGCAGTTTAGCACTTATTATGATTAAAGACTTTTCCCCAATTTATTTTATTAATAATATAATATCTTCGGTAATATCTTCGAGTTTAGTGAAAGTTTTCTTTTCAATTGCTTGGACATCTTTAACACTTTTTGAACTGTGGTAATATCTGCTTATAAATGTCATAAGCACGCTATCAGACTCTTTAACCGCGTTTATCCTCACTAGTTGAATAATTCCTTAATTTCCGATACATATTCCAGTGGTATAGTTTGAATTTGTCTGGCGACTCTTTCATGGTGATAGTCCCGCGGTCACGTCGAATGTGTATTAATTTATAGCGGTCACCAAATGCAGTGGTACTTTTTCGCACACCGCTTTTTAAAACATAAAATATAATACAATGGTCACTAATGAAGGTATCAACAACATATTGTGCTCCATATATATTAACGCAAATTAGATCTATTAATGTTTTTGAATATGTTCCGTCACTCTCGTTGGTTTCTTGATGATCTAAGTAAGTAAGTAAGTTAGTAAGCAAGCAAGCAAGCAAGCATAGGTAAGTATAAGTAAGTATAAGTAAGTAAGTATGTAAAACTTTATTTAACCACGCTAACCTCATTCAGCTGAACGCTGGATTCCAAGAGGGGCGACGCGTGGAACTTTAACAAAATTACAAGGAAAATAAAACATTACAATTAATTAATTACAATAAATATCTAAACTAACAAAATACAATAAAATAGTTTTAAAAATATGTACAATCTAAGGTAAAAATCAAAATATAAGCAGGTGAGATCTGTTAAGCCACAGACATCATGACCGACCGGTTGAAGAAATGCTACTATTAAAATAATGCAATTTATTTCTTAATTCGGTCGAGAGGCTGTTCCACAAATGTGTCCCTCTGTAACTCAGACTCTTTTTGAGGTATTCAGTCCTTGGTTGCAGGTTGTATTGGAGATATGCATTTGATTTACGAAAGATCTCAGTAAGTGATTTTGGTGCTAAATCATACGTAATTTTGTACATTAGTATGGCTACAAAATTTGACGTTCGTCCAGATGTTTCCATCCAAGTTCATTTAGCGCAATTTCGGACTAACCATGTATGTTTTTACCACCCATAATGACCCTGGCAGCTCTATTTTGTAATTTTTGTAGGCGATCTGAAAGTGTAATTCCGATAGAATCCTACGTTTCGCAACAATAATCGAAGTGTGGTAATACAAGGGCATTATAAACAGATTTTAGTGTTTCACGATTTACGTAAAGCTAAATTTAACCTTTTAACCGAACCAATTCTTGTTGAAATTTTCTTGGATGTGTTATGTATATGTTTATTCCATGATAAGAATTCATCTGTATGAACTCCAAGTGCTTTTGTGATCATCACCCTGATGATAGGTATATGTCACCAATAAAAATGTTAGGCTCTTCTAGTAAGCTTTTATATCTTGATCCAATTAATAAATATTCAGTTTTGACAAGATTAAGACTCAGCTTGTTTGCAGAGAGCCACTCCTTAATATTTCCAAGGTCAACATTAAGGACCACTTCAGCTTCACTGATTGACTTAGCAGATGCGGTTAAACAATGAGCAAACATTCTTGTTGATGCGTGTTCTAAACAATTGCGCAAATCGTTTATATAAATTAAGAAAAAAGTGGCCCCATAATTGAACCTTGGGGAATTCCGCACTTCACCGTTAATAGAACACATTTGAGTTCTATCAGTGAGATACGACAACAAACATGATCGAAGTCTCTGTTTAGCTGACCTTTCACGTGCCACGGAATTATAGGTCAATATCAAAATCACCCAATACTGAGACTTCAAAAACATCAGAGTCCAAACGATTATGCAGTAATGAAGCGATCAAGATCACCCTGTATTGGTTCATATTATAGACCACCAGAGTTTGCTGAACAATTAAAAAAGTCACGAGGTACAAAAGCGTTAACTCTAAAGAGTCAATTAAGAAACAATAAATCACGTCGCTTCATTACTAACTCAAAAACAATTTAATTGAAACGAGAAAAGCAACTAAACAGGCTCAAATCGTGCTTGAATTAGTAAAATGCGAAGCACAGTTACGCGAGCGAGAGACTTAGCTCGAGAGTGAACGAAATGGCAAACGTGGAACAACGAGAATCAACAACTGGAAGTGCAGGATATGGCAAACGTGGAACTTGAAGCTGAAAAGTTCCTAAGTTCTAACATAATCTGAATCGGATAGTATACTTCGACGAAACATTCCAGTATAAGAATTCCACAGCTGGATGGAGAGAAAAGCAAGGCAAGTCGAGGAGGCCTACCTCAGGTCCTGTGCATCAGTGCAGAGTAAGATGGGACAGAATAAAAAAGCCACCGTACAGCCACAAGGAAATTCGCGGCTTCGCGTGCGCGCCAGCGCGTGCCTTCGATGACTTATAAATCTAGTAAAATTCTTAATCATTTGAACCAGAACATGATTTAGAGATATAAAACCGCGTTTCATATTTACTTGTATAGTTTGTCCACTTAGAACGAAAGGTAAAAAAGCTTTAATTTGGGTTGAGATATTTAACAATAAATGAACACTTTCAACACTTTAACCACGTGATAATTTACTCTACGAAAACAAAATGTGTTACTTTTCATCATGATTAAAATGAATGCACAAACATATTGTTGGATACAACTGATGAAATCTTATACTATTGAAGTACAAGTCAACTCCAAATCTCTAATGATCATTGAGTGCCAATACAATGTCCAACTCAGATGCATAGTTCAACAAGAGTATTTCTGACCCATCAGAACGGTCTAAAAAGTAACTGTCCCATGGTGTCTTGGGGTGAGAGGAAATAGACTCAAGATTATGAGGGAGAATAAATGAGATTAGTCATAAATGAGGTTAGTATATAACCAAGGTTAACAACTAATGAACTGCGCAGGGCTTGGGGCGAGCAAGCGACTGGCTATACGATAGGCACACCACGCGTGGCTGATCATTACGCCCACTGACGGCACAGCGAAGACTTCACATAGCAGAGCATCAGTAGCACGACAAGCGAGCAGATTGCGAAAATGCCCACCATCCCTCCCTGTAATCAAAAGCCATTTCCACCGATAAAAATCGGTGTGATAGGTGTAGACGGTGGTGGTCAGGTCAAGATTGGAGATCACAACAGGGCATCCCCACCTGAATCCAAGTAATAACAAGAGCCTGGTAAGTCGGTGTACCCCCCGTCTGCACCTAACCAACCATACGGGTAAGTAAAGTGAATGCAGGTGTTAACCAAGGTTAAACCAAAGGAGACGTGCTACGATGCATACGCCCCAGGATATCGATGACGCACAAGAGTATGACACTCGAATGCAACGCAACCGTAATCCGATAGGGGTATGGTTTAAGGGGGAGTAAGCCAATATTAGCCTGCGTCGCATCCGGCCGTTTGAAACACGATATATCGTGTTTGATCGAGTATATTCTTGATCGAGTATATCGTGTTTCAAACGGCCGGATGCGACGCAGGCTAGCCAATATGTGTTGTGACATAATTTCCATTCTTCTAAAGGGAGAGGAGTCACAAAATTCAAATATTTTACATATATTCTAAATATGACCCCTATGTGAAAATATGTATATATTTTTGTTTTTAATAAAAGTTTGCAAACTTCCCTTACTGCTACTGTATATTGCTATTAAATTACCATGGCATATAAGCACAGATACCACCAATGATAATTGCACACCTGATTTGATGTTGATGGGCCATAGATTACTGTATCACATGGATTTGTAACTGCAGCATTGAATGGTGAAGATATGCATGCATAGTTGCCATTGTACCAGTTTCACTCCCTTTCTCGAGCTTCATGTAGGATGAGAGAACTCTAGATTCATAAAGGTATTCCAAATACCACTTTCCAATCAGCTGAGGGTTTGAATTGCTAACCCAGATCTTGAGCCACAAAATCTTTCTGTCCATCCAAGGAATGAACCCAGTTGGCACCCTTTGTGGTGAACTTCCCTTTTTTCTTAGGCCGGTGGAACTTTTCGATTTCTTTTAATGTAAATTTATTTTCATTTTACATTCATTTTACTTTCATTTGTTTTTTTATTTTTATTCAATTTTATTTCAATTTAGAAATAATTTTAAATTTCATTTCATTTCATTTTAAAATTATTTTTATTTATTTTTAAATTATGAATAAAATTTTGAATGACAACGTTAGGCCACCGTATAAATGTACATATTAATTTAATATATAGTCGTACCATACAAATCGAACAATGGAATGATCGAAAACGAGGGCCGGCCTCCTCCGATCCTACTGCGCGAACATGACGCGTTCATGGCAATCGAGTTTGAACTTATAAATGAAGCGGAAAAACACACTTGGCTTGCTGAAGAACGATCCACTTGACTTGCTTGCTGAAGAACGATGTTGTCCTGTGCCCCAAGAGACTGAAACACGTGGGAATCCCACAATTCCCGTTTGAATTCATTCCCGATATTTGCGGCAGCGCTATTACCCAAAAGCACATTGCAGGCTTAAACTGAACAAATTAAGATTCAAACGTCGAACTTCACATGTGCCGAACTCAATGCAAATGAGAGTAGTCTTGTTTAAGTTCATTTGTATTGAGTTCGGCACATGTCACATGTGAAGTTCGACGCTCGGGTTTTGGCCTGACCCTGATCTGCGGCCAAAACCCTAAGGGGCCAATAAAAAATAACTAAGGGTAGTACTCATGTCACGAAATTCTTACCTCGGCCGCAAAAGGAGATTTGAATTAATGTAAAGATTTGTTTACATCTAAACTAAACCAATTCTCCTTATAAATTTTGTTTATACACGTTTCAAAACCACAATGCGATCCTAATCAATCGCGTGAGCCCTGAGCCGGGATAGCCCGGTTAACCCGCGGGCTCATGTAAACATAATCACCTATAGCTTATATCGATTTGCATTGATTCCTGCGGATGACACGAGAAGTGGCAAATGGAAACAGTAATAACTGGAAAATCGACGCCTTATATTACACCTTACATCATGCACATCAGTATGCACTAGTATTAATAAAGTCTGTTGAAAGTGTTGATTGTTTTAGTCATTATAACACATTTCAAAATATCTTTAATTTTCTTTTTGTGTATTATTAAAGTGGTTATGTTACACGTGTTGATGGATTTTAGTCGCACGGAACACATCTCGAGTAATTGGTTAATTAAATTGTGTAATTATCTTTCAGTTGTACCAAAATAGCGGTGAATAGGTCGTTTCAAGGCTCTTCGTGACAGACAGTGAAACAAAAAGTAAAGAAGGTTTTCGCTCGAAACATTAGACATACATTCTATTCACTATTTTGGATGTAGTACAGTATCTTAGATACAGGATTTTAGAGTTCTCAATTAGTAGCAGGCTAGCAGCTACTGAACCTTTATGCAGATCTATGACGTTCAATATTTTAGTGCGTCATCCACTATATCGCATACGTCAGGGTCAGAAAAATTGCAGCAAAAATCGCCTGTGTAAACGGGCTTTTACGATAACTTTGGATGTTTTCGGTTGTTAATTGAAAATCAAAACAAACTTAGCACCAAATTAAACCTTTCCTTTTTCGAAACCGTAGGATGGCAACCTTCTTATAGGCAACATTTTTGAGGCTGTTTGTCTCATTTCTCAATAGGAGTTTAAGATTCCGACAACGGACTACGACTATACGGACCTAAACAGAATCACATGGAACCGTAATTTTGTAGATTTGACAGAGAGTTAAGTTATTTAAACCACTGTTTTTTCCCTACGGTTTTGTAGCGACTCAGGCCTCTCCGAGTTCTCTTTAAAATTAAACGAAGGACGTGATGTTTAGAAATTTGATCCCTAGAGTATTCTTCGCACGGATGTGACCCCGTGTTGACAACGCGAATAAAGCATTTTGTCAGGAGAGTCAGACAACGCGGTGCTCATCATAAGCGCCAGCGCTGAGAGGAATTTGAGTGTTGCGTAGTATCTGCAGGCGTCAAATAACATCCATGGGTCAGTCTGCACATTATAAAAACAACTATTACATTTTGCAACTTTTTGGTGAGGCGCTAAATCGAGAGCGGCGCTTATTAAAAAGATTGACGAAATGCTTATAACACAACTTTATTCATACAAAAACACAATAAGTTCAAAATAGCGACAATCTCCTCGTCATTATTCCATATGGCCTTGTTGATCGCTGTCTATCACGTAGCAAATCGTACACGTACCAAAATCATTCAAATAGTGTCCAGTTGTGTATTAAAGTTATCAGCATATGTTTTTTTGTGTTTCATGTTTTTCGAATAAGCACATTTCTGGATATACTACCTCTTTCGTTTATCGCTTCATGGCGAACAAATAAACTGCATGGTCATTAACTTATAATGTAAACTTCTTTAGTTGTTTGGTCGTATTTCATTTCCAAATACAGTGGCTGAATGAACTTGCGTACTGAATGATAATGGTGGCCAATTACTGTGTACTCCTTATGTCTCTGTATAATAATGGTTGCTAAGATCCGGAATTCAGCAATGAGAAATTGCCCTCGCAATGTTCTGTGGCTATTCTACCAACCTATAGCTTCATTGCCATCAGAATATCGCGAGAAGTATTCCGCGTGCATTTCGTTGATGCGATTTGTTGAACATTTAGCGAGGCAGATCTCAGTTACGCGATTAGCCGGGTTGATTGGCTATATGGAACAAAGGTGTTAGGGTTAGGACATTGGTTTCTTTGTGGTTGATTCCATTGTTTTATTGTTTTAATCAACCAATCACAAAACTTGATAGTATAGGTAGGTGATGACCCGATTAGCGCAGTGATAGGTTTTAAGGTAACTCACAAGAAGATTCAAAACGAGAAATCAGAAAATACATGATTGAATATAGAAATAACTTAACCTCTGCTTATACAGCTCATGACATTGAAATTCAACTAGTTTCAGACGGGTGAGGGGCCTGATTCAATGCACTTTACCACTGGCGAATGGGAGACAAGAGTAAAGGCTCGTTACACAGGTGATTTTTGCTGCGATTTTTCTCTTTTTAACACATGCGATCGAATGTATTGAACCATTTGGGCAGGTCTGTCAGATCTATGACGTTCAATACTTTAGTGAGTCATATCACTATATCGCATACGTCAGGATCAGAAAAATCGCAGCAAAATTGCCTGTGTAAACGGACCTTTAAAAGAGGGACAGAGAAGGGGGTGACTGGTAACCCCAGTTAATAAACTGGAAATTAGTACTAACACGGAGGTTTGGATATGTGACAAAAAAATTACACAAATTAACCCCACTGAACTTTCTTCTCAATTTTCTCCTAAAATAAGCGTTTATAAGATGCTATATATCACTCGATAATGAGTCTTTCATCTGCATATCTAAACATACACTTCGAAGTGCATTAAAAAAACTTTACTACCCCTCGTATTTTTAAAACACTTTTCCTCGTGTTTGACTATATCACATCCAGAATTGAAAGTAAACGTGACCATGCAAGCTGGCTAATAACCGCGTTTCACCACCTTCTTCATTTTCATATATCCTTCTTCTTTCAACGTCGCTATTTCTAACTTTCCTATTAGAGTAGGTGCTCCGCATTGACATTTTTTCCCCTCGCCCGGCGCGAAGCGCCGGCCGAAGGCCGAAGGCCTGAGGGCGAGGGTGCTAATATCGACCGGCGTTTAGTCCCTTATCACGCGAGAAGCTAGCGGTTCGTAATCTCGGATCGAGTTTATTTGTTTATATATATATATATATGTGATCAACCGCCGTCCGCGCGACATCGGAAAATGTGGTCCTTGTAACTAGATACTCAGATTTGAATTAATATTTAAATTGAACCATCACATGATTCAAAGGGTTTTTTCCAAAAGATTCCGAGTATCTATTTTGACTCGCTAATTCCAAATCTGTTTTCAGAATTGAAAACGGTTATATATTGATCGAGATATTCAAAATAATATTCGACGAAGTGACCGGCTTATCATAGCCGACCAAGCCGACTAATTTCTAAGTACATAAACCATTTTTACGAAGGGTATTCACGTTCTCGTAATATAGTAGACACATATATTATGTATTTTGACTCGCTAATTCCAAATCTGTTTTTAGAATTGAAAACGGTTATATATTGATCGAGATATTCAAAATAATATACGATAAGTGACCGGCTTATCATAGCCGACAAAGCCGACTAATTTCTAAGTACATAAACCATTTTTACGAAGGGTATTCACGTTCTCGTAATATAGTAGACACATATGTGATGTATTTTGACTCGCTAATTCCAAATCTGTTTTCAGAATTGAAAACGGTTAAATATTGATCGAGATAACGTTCAAAATAATATTCGATGAAGTGACCAGTTTATAATCGACTAATTTCTAAGACGTTCTCGTAATATAGTAAACGCGTATGTTATGTATGTTGACTCGCTAATTCCAAATCTGTTTTCAGAGACTCAGAGTTTAAATCGGTTAAATATTGGCCGAGATAACGTTCAAACATTTCTTCGACGAAACAGGCTTTTGGAAATTGTGAATTTTTGCACGGCGCGTGCGAGGTCTGGGCACCATGGATGGAGAAATTCCCGTAGGTGGGGGGGGGGGGGGGGGGGGGGGCGGATAGAAAAGGCGGGCGAGGGGATTATTGCGGATTCGTATTTCTAGTTAGATTTTGAAATAAGTATATAACCATTTATGGAAAAGAAGAACGTCTGAAGAATGTTTGGGACTCCGAGGGGTACGCGCCGGTGGTTCAAAGACACAGTATTTCATCTTGATTTTCTTATTCTGTAGCAGTAGCATCATTTAAATCGCATTATTTAATTTTAACGATTACGAGAAACTGCAATCCTAACTTGGGTTTTTACAGACCTGATTGTGATACCTTTATGAATTATATTTTGTAACATTCCAATCTATCAAGGACGTGTAGAGAAGTATATCATCAGTACATCAAGTTTATCATCATCAGTACATTAACCTACTTTGACTGTACTTCTCTGTTTCAATGTCCGCGCTCATAGCCGCGTAATCATTGTTGTTCGCCGTGATTTAATCAATAACCACTTTCCGAATTTTCTTCACAGGACATGCTGAGAATGGCTTGAACACGAGGTTGGATATGAAAGAACATTACGATCTACTTTTTTATATAAATAATAGTAGTTACTTACTATTAGAATGCGTCAAATTCTACAAAATGACATGATCAGCCGTTTATTATACTCTTTGTTGTCAATTCGTGTCAGATTAGCAATTCAGAATATCAGGTTATGTTTCACAATAATTGCACGGCGGCAACCTTGAAAGACAAAGAAATTGTTTTGAATGATCAAATAAACGAAAATATATAACAATACAGGATCCGTGAGCTATCTATCTATCTATATATAGACAGCTCACGGATCCTGTATTGTTATATATTTTCGTTTATTTGATCATTCAAAACAATTATATATATATATAGGTAATATTTGGCATTTCACTCGATCAAACTACATGTTGAAAGGATTTATGGTGAAGGAAAATTTCGAGTGTTGGAATACATACATTTTAAGACCAAACCTTCACCATAAATCCTTTCAATATATATATATATATATATATATATATATATATATATATATATATATATATATATATATATATATATATAATATATATATATATATATATATATATATATATATATATATATATATATATATATATATATATATATATATATATATATATGTGTGTGTATATATAAAAGTCGAAACGTCAAATGATAGGACAAAGTGTAGAGTGTTCTGCACTTGGTCAACGAGAGAGCTCGACACACCATAGTTAATATAACCCAAAGTTGTGGAGCAATATTACAGGTAAAAAATAAAAATATGTACAATTAACTACCGTTTACTCGAGTTTCACGCTCAAGGCGATGATCTACATCATATCAAAGCGATTATACAGCTATAGAAACGTGCTGATTAAAATATTCAGTTTATAAAGATGAACGTTAATTTCAACATGAACATACAGGTAACCGCAAATATAGCCTCTCTGGCTCCAAAGTAATAAAATAAATTGCCAATTGGATATTGCGATTATTGATTAATGTTTTGCATGAATACGTGCTGCATTACTTTTTTTAAATTGTTTTGTTAGCTTATAAAAAAGTTATCTTGCTTGTTCACTCTCTTCCCATAGACTACATAGTTATATTTATCATAATTTGCAAAATATAGATGCTTTCAATATTACTTAATTAAAAAGTTAAATTGACAGTTATTATAGCGCTGTGGTGGCAGACTTCAGAGATAGATATACTGTATTTTGAAAGTATAAATTTGTAAATTTTTGTATTTCATAGGTGGAAAGGTGGAAAGATTTCGTTACGTTGTAGGACACTAGCCTCCTCCGCAGGCGACTCTGTGGCCTCTTTTCCGGGTCAAATCGCTTCCAAGGCTGTGCGAGCAATGTTTTGGCTGGGATTGCAGGCACGACCAAAAATGGCCAAAACAGCGTTGGAAGCTATATTTGACTGGGAAAAAAGAAGCGACAGAGTTGCCTGAGGCTAGTACGACACAATCCCTTTTACAATAAATTTTAAACTGGTATTAATTTCTCCCTATGGTTATGAGTTCTTATGACATTATAATATGTTCAATTGCCCGATTCCATCGGATGGGGTGATCTAAATCATCAAAAGACGGATGTAATCGAACATTATGTAAACGATTTTGGAAACTAGGGCTGGCCATAGGCTTAGCAGAGGATACAGTATAATTGTTATATCAATCTTATAACATTACTCGTAAGGAAAAATAAAAGGGAATTAATATTTAATGAATTGTCGCAAATATTTCGTAATTCTTACCTGTATGGTCAGAACAACTTCCTCCATGATCTGACCATCGTGATAAATGTCGTGAACATTTTTATAGACCATAACAAAACAACGCCTTATCCGATATACATGCACGCCGCTCGTATTTTATGTCAACAAATAATAAAATCTTTTATTAAGTCCTTAACCAGAAGCTTCTCACGGAATATCATAGGTAGTCTAAAGAGCACAATATTTCTGCTTATACATTGCAGAAAAGGTATAACTCAATTCAATACTCATGAGGTTTACTTGACGTATGGTTGTACCTATAGTCATCTAGTTGATATCACCAACACAATATAATCAAATTAAACTGTCGGAACCACTGGTTGAACGTGGACCGCAAAGCAGATAAGAATTACAGATTTCATTTATCTATATGAGAAACTAACATATAATTTTAACAAGTGGTCTTGATAAAAAGCCTGTACAAGTTTCTAGTGGACTCCTAGCCGTACAGTAATTACAAATCTTTGTAAAATCTTGAAATAAAATCAAAAAAAATAAAATTATAAAATTAAAAAAAGTGTTGGAGTTCATGTCAGCTGCAATGTAAATCATATCTTGCCAAGCAATAAGAAGGTGTGTTGAGAGAATCGTGGATTATTCTCTCAACATTTGTCACAAAGGAATGCACAGAATTTACGAAAACAGGAAATTATTTCACTAAAATTATTATCTTGAATTGTATAAAAATGTCATGTTTCCATGCTATAATAATCAATACAACATTTTCCTGCTCTGATTAGTCGCATTAAATAAACGGTTATTTAATATGCGGCTTTAAGTTTAACATGTTCGAACAAGAATTGCTAATAATAACACTGTTATACCGGAGGTTATACCAACTGACCTTGAAAATGTTCATTAATTTTTCTCTGGATAACTGATAGGACGTTTTCAGCTATAAAGATCAGAGACGTCTGTGTTTCAGATTTGCTGTGTTGCCTTGATAACTATAAACTAATTAACTAAAGACTTTGTAGACGTAGCGACACGTTAAGGAAGTCTGAACGAAGAGATGTCGTGATTGAAATGTATTAAATTAGACTATAGAACACCAATGTTGATAAATCACAGAATAATATCGTTGCGTCTAATTGATAGAAGTTTAATATCGACTGATATTGTGACCTTTGGCTATGGTCATGGTACTACTAAACTATATACATACAGTATTGTGATAATCGAAATAACAATTATCGGCCAGTCCGGCCACCCTAACCAATGTATTATTCCCCAACAATTGTGCTATACAGTAAACAAATTAATTGAATAGCTACACGATCTACCCACCTTATGGTTTCTAAAATTCCAAGTTGACTCGTGTGAGTGGAGTCCTTATTATTACTGAACGATAATGGTGTTAATTCATTTTCAAATCTCTTGCGGATTGTCAAATCGTGACATTAAACAAAACAATGTGGTATTTAATTTCGTAGCAGTGTCAATTTCATGACAGACCCAAAAATAAAAATCACCAAAATATATATACTTAAAATTTACAAATGAAAAAAACCAACAAAATAGTAAAATATTTGCCCCAAAACTCTTATTGTAATATAACACAACTCCCATATAAAAAAATACGGCGTATGCATGCAATATAACCCTCATAGTCTGCAACATTGTTTACTCGTTACTTAGCAATGTTCTCGAATGAGCGTTAACTTGATAATATTTCGTACACTTAAAATGGATTAAATGAGTAGAATTGTTCCCAGTTGATGAGGTAGCTTAACTAGTAGAGCAGTGCACCCAATGCTAGAGTAGTTCAAATTGGTGTAGCGATAATCACTGTCAATTTTTAATGGCCGTGACGTTTGTCACTTGAGGCCATTTACATGTACGTACTCTGCATTGTAAAGCCTAATACTAGCCTGAGCAGCTTCTTCCTTTAGCGACTCTGTGTCTTCCTAGCTGCAATGTTTTGGCCGATACGAACTCTGTATTGAAATATGAGTAGTATTACACACGAAAGACTTTCGAACAGACTGTTTATTAATCCTCTAGTCTGTAGACAAGGGTTATTTGGGCACAAGACTTGACGCAAATCTGTTTCAAGATTAGTATTAGGGTTATTATAGTATTAGTATTAGGTTTGTTAACGCGACTACGCCTAAGGTAACAAAATTGCCAGATAAAAATCCAATAAACAAGATATTGTGCGAAGTATTGTGTCATTAGCGTAAAACGAATATGAGAGCCCCAAAACTTCCATAAAGAAGATCCATAATAAAGACTACAATAAGATATCTTGAAATACATTTCACTAACGTTTCGTTACAACTAATCAACATATTGTGTCATTGTTGCGGGCTTTATTTAATACGGTTGTTTTACCGTATGAAGTCAAATTTCAAGGCAACGGGTTTGCGTTTAGTTCAGTCTAGCCTGCGAGCAGACTCCACCTGATAATATGTTCTCTCATTTAATCCCCTGCGAGCGAGGTCGCGAAGCGAGGGTGATGAGCTCGCCGCGGCAGGGGGATCCATTTCTCACCGAAAGTTTCTGTATGTAAAATGGTAGGTCCAACTCCTTATAAGGAAGTAAACAGTAGTTCTGGGTGATCCGTTTGAATCGGACAATTTGGGTCAATGGCGATTTGTGATCTGACTGGCGAACTGCATGATAGCTTTTTACGAAGGGTATGGACGTTTTGCGTAACATAATAGGCACCAGTCCCAGATTAACCCCATGGCAGAACCGGCATATGCCGGGGGCCCCGCGCTTTTGGGGGGCCCCGCGCTTTCTGATTGCGCAATTTTTTGTTCTGCACTTCCTTTCTACAAAGCGATAGGCCCCAGAAAGCGCGAGGCAACAAAAGCGCGGGGCACCCAAAAATGCACCCCCAAAAACGCGGGGCCCCCAAAAGCGCGTGGGTAAACTGTAAAGGGGCCCCGCGCTGAAAAAATGCAGGTGCCCCGCGCAACCCTAATCCGGCCCTGATAGGCACGCGTATGTTATGTACTTTGAAAAGGTAATTTCAAATCTGTTTTCAGAATTGAAAACGGTTAAATATTGACCAGGTTAACGTTCGAAATAATACACGACGAAGCGGCCACCAGATTGCCGATTAATTTCTAAGTACACAACATGTTTTTACGAAGGGTACGCAAGTTTTCATAATATAATAGACACGTGTGTTATGTATTTAGACTCGATAATTCCAAATCTGTTTTCAGAATTTAAATCGGTTAATTTGTGATCAACAAATACACGGCCACGGCGTGCGAGGTGTTCGGTTGAAACTCTAGGGAGAAAGAAAGGCCGGCGGGGGGTTATTGCAGATTCGTATTTCTAGTATGATGATATTCCTCATACGAGTGTATGATGATGATATACACCATAGAACAGTTAACCCTAAAATAACTTAGATGGATTTATTTATAACAAACTGAAATAACTTAGATGGATGGATTTTCTAACGCCTAAAATAGTGGTGCTTACCCACGTGATTTCATCTTCTTTCTTTAAATTTGCTATATAGTAGCTTTCGAATTGACTTACAATCTTGTTTCTTTATGTCTACAATTATAAAACACGAGTCTTCTTTTGTAATTTATTCAGGGTTTTCCCTAATTGTTTTTGAGATATTTTGTATTTTACTGTGTTCTGGCATGCTTATGTCATATGTTGAGATTTACTTTAGGCTTTAGCAGGAATAGGTCCGGCAGATCTGACGGTCACCGGACCAATCGCGGTTCGGCCCTTATTACAAGCGCCCTTGTTCCTTGTTACAAACGTCCTTGTTCCTTGTTACAAACGCCCTTGTTCCTTGTTACAAGCGTCCTTGTTCCTTGTTACAAGCGTCCTTGTTCCTTGTTACAAGCGTCCATGTTCCCTGTTACAAACGCCCTTGTTCCTTGTTACAAGCGTCCATGTTCCTTGTTACAAACGCCCTTGTTCCTTGTTACAAGCGTCCTTGTTCCTTGTTACAAACGCCCTTGTTCCTTGTTACAAACGCCCTTGTTCCTTGTTACAAGCGTCCTTGTTCCTTGTTACAAGCGTCCTTGTTCGGCCCGTGTTACAAGCGCCCTTGTTCCTTGTTAGAAGCGTCCTTGTTCCTTGTTATAAACGCCATTGTTCCTTGTTACAAACGCCCTTGTTCCTTGTTACAAATGCCCTTGTTCCTTGTTACAAACGCCCTTGTTCCTTGTTATAAACGCCCTTGTTCCTTGTTACAAATGCCCTTGTTCCTTGTTACAAACGCCCTTGTTCCTTGTTACAAGCGCCATTGTTCCTTGTTATAAACGCCATTGTTCCTTGTTACAAACGCCCTTGTTCCTTGTTACAAACGCCCTTGTTCCTTGTTACAAACGCCCTTGTTCCTTGTTATAAACGCCCTTGTTCCTTGTTACAAATGCCCTTGTTCCTTGTTACAAACGCCCTTGTTCCTTGTTACAAGCGCCATTGTTCCTTGTTATAAACGCCCTTGTTCCTTGTTACAAACGCCCTTGTTCCTTGTTACAAACGCCCTTGTTCCTTGTTACAAACGCCCTTGTTCCTTGTTACAAACGCCCTTGTTCCTTGTTACAAACGCCCTTGTTCCTTGTTATAAACGCCCTTGTTCCTTGTTACAAATGCCCTTGTTCCTTGTTACAAACGCCCTTGTTCCTTGTTAGAAGCGCCCTTGTTCCTTGTTATAAACGCCATTGTTCCTTGTTACAAACGCCCTTGTTCCTTGTTACAAACGCCCTTGTTCCTTGTTACAAACGCCCTTGTTCCTTGTTATAAACGCCCTTGTTCCTTGTTACAAATGCCCTTGTTCCTTGTTACAAACGCCCTTGTTCCTTGTTACAAGCGCCATTGTTCCTTGTTATAAACGCCCTTGTTCCTTGTTACAAACGCCCTTGTTCCTTGTTACAAACGCCCTTGTTCCTTGTTACAAGCGCCCTTGTTCCTTGTTACAAGCGTCCTTGTTCCTTGTTACAAACGCCCTTGTTCCTTGTTACAAGCGTCCTTGTTCCTTGTTACAAGCGTCCTTGTTCGGCCCGTGTTACAAGCGCCCTTGTTCCTTGTTACAAACGCCCTTGTTCCTTGTTACAAGCGAACTTGTTCCTTGTTACAAACGCCCTTGTTCCTTGTTACAAGCGTCCTTGTTCCTTGTTACAAGCGTCCATGTTCCCTGTTACAAACGCCCTTGTTCCTTGTTACAAGCGTCCATGTTCCTTGTTACAAACGCCCTTGTTCCTTGTTACAAGCGTCCTTGTTCCTTGTTACAAACGCCCTTGTTCCTTGTTACAAGCGTCCTTGTTCCTTGTTACAAGCGTCCTTGTTCGGCCCGTGTTACAAGCGCCCTTGTTCCTTGTTAGAAGCGCCCTTGTTCCTTGTTATAAACGCCATTGTTCCTTGTTACAAACGCCCTTGTTCCTTGTTACAAACGCCCTTGTTCCTTGTTACAAACGCCCTTGTTCCTTGTTATAAACGCCCTTGTTCCTTGTTACAAATGCCCTTGTTCCTTGTTACAAACGCCCTTGTTCCTTGTTACAAGCGCCATTGTTCCTTGTTATAAACGCCCTTGTTCCTTGTTACAAACGCCCTTGTTCCTTGTTACAAACGCCCTTGTTCCTTGTTACAAGCGCCCTTGTTCCTTGTTACAAGCGTCCTTGTTCCTTGTTACAAACGCCCTTGTTCCTTGTTACAAGCGTCCTTGTTCCTTGTTACAAGCGTCCTTGTTCGGCCCGTGTTACAAGCGCCCTTGTTCCTTGTTAGAAGCGCCCTTGTTCCTTGTTACAAGCGAACTTGTTCCTTGTTACAAACGCCCTTGTTCCTTGTTACAAGCTTCCTTGTTCCTTGTTACAAACGCCCTTGTTCCTTGTTACAAGCGTCGTTATTCCTTGTTACAAGCGTCGTTGTTTCTTGTTAAAAGCGACCTTGTTCCTTGTTACAAACGCCCATGTTCCTTGTTACAAGCGTCCTTGTTCCTTGTAACAAGCGTCCTTCTTCGGCCCGTGTTACAAGCGCCCTTGTTCCTTGTTAGAAGCGCCCTTGTTCCTTGTTATAAACGCCCTTGTTCCTTGTTACAAACGCCCTTGTTCCTTGTTACAAACGCCCTTGTTCTTGTTACAAGCGTCGTTGTTCCTTGTTACAAGCTTCCTTGTTCCTTGTTACAAGCGACCTTGTTCCTTCTTACAAACGCCCTTGTTCCTTGTTACAAGCTTCCTTGTTCCTTGTTACAAACGCCCTTGTTCCTTGTTACAAGCGTCGTTTTTCCTTGTTACAAGCGTCGTTGTTCCTTGTTACAAGCGACCTTGTTCCTTGTTACAAACGCCCATGTTCCTTGTTACAAACGCCTTGTTCCTTGTTACAAGCGACCTTGTTCCTTGTTAGAAGCGTCGTTGTTCCTTGTTACAAGCGACCTTGTTCCTTGTTACAAACGCCCTTGTTCCTTGTTACAAGCGTCGTTGTTCCTTGTTACAAACGCCCTTGTTCCTTGTTACAAGCGACCTTGTTCCTTGTTACAAACGCCCTTGTTCCTTGTTACAAGCGTCGTTGTTCCTTGTTACAAGCTTCCTTGTTCCTTGTTACAAACGTCCATGTTCCTTGTTACAAGCGTCCTTGTTCCTTGTTACAAGCTTCCTTGTTCCTTGTTACAAGCGTCGTTGTTCCTTGTTACAAGCGTCCTTGTTCCTTGTTACAAGTGACCTTGTTCCTTGTTACAAGCGTCCTTGTTCCTTGTTACAAGTGACTTTGTTCCTTGTTACAAGTGACCTTGTTCCTTGTTACAAGCGTCCTTGTTCCTTGTTACAAAAGCCCTTGTTCCTTGTTACAAGCGTCCTTGTTCCTTGTTACAAACACCCTTGTTCCTTGTTACAAGCGTCCTTGTTCCTTGTTACAAGTGACCTTGTTCCTTGTTACAAGCGTCCTTGTTCCTTGTTACAATTGTCCTTGTTCCTTGTTACAAGCGCCCTTGTTCCTTGTTACAAGCGACCTTGTTCCTTGTTACAAGCGTCGTTGTTCCTTGTTACAATTGTCCTTGTTCCTTGTTACAAGCGCCCTTGTTCCTTGTTACAAGCGACCTTGTTCCTTGTTACAAGCGTCCTTGTTCCTTGTTACAGCTTGTCCTTGTTCCTTGTTACAAGCGTCCTTGTTCCTTGTTACAAGCGTCCTTGTTCCTTGTTACAAGCGTCCTTGTTCCTTGTTACAAGCGTCCTTGTTCCTTGTTACAAGCTCCCTTGTTCCTTGTTACAAGCTTCCTTGTTCCTTGTTACAAGCGCCGTTGTTCCTTGTTACAAGTGACCTTGTTCCTTGTTACAAGCGTCCTTGTTCCTTATTACAAGTGACCTTGTTCCTTGTTAAAAGCGTCCTTGTTCCTTATTACAAGTGACCTTGTTCCTTGTTACAAGCGTCCTTGTTCCTTGTTACAAGCGTCCTTGTTCCTTGTTACAAGCGTCCTTGTTCCTTGTTACAAGCGTCGTTGTTCCTTGTTACAAGCGACCTTGTTCCTTGTTACAAACGCCCTTGTTCCTTGTTACAAGCGTCGTTGTTCCTTGTTACAAGCGTCCTTGTTCCTTGTTACAAGCGTCCTTGTTCCTTGTTACAAACGCCATTGTTCCTTGTTACAAACGCCCTTGTTCCTTGTTACAAGCGTCGTTGTTCCTTGTTACAAGTGACCTTATTCCTTGTTACAAGCGTCCTTGTTCCTTGTTACAAACGCCTTTATTCCTTGTTACAAGCGTCCTTGTTCCTTGTTACAAACGTCGTTCCTTGTTACAAGTGACCTTGTTCCTTGTTACAAGCGACCTTGTCCCTTGTTACAAGCACCCTTGTTCCTTGTTACAAACGTTCGTGTTCCTTGTTACAAGCGTCCTTGTTCCTTGTTACAAACGCCCTTGTTCCTTGTTACAAACGTCCTTGTTCCTTGTTACAAGTGACCTTGTTCCTTATTACAAGCGTCGTTGTTCCTTGTTACAAGCGTCGTTGTTCCTTGTTATAATTGTCCTTGTTCCTTGTTACAAGCGCCCTTGTTCCTTTTTACAAGCGACCTTGTTCCTTGTTACAAGCGTCCTTGTTCCTTGTTCCTTGTTACAAGTGACCTTGTTCCTTGTTACAAGCGCCCTTGTTCCTTGTTACAAGCGCCCTTGTTCCTTGTTACAAGCTTCCTTGTTCCTTGTTACAAGCGTCGTTGTTCCTTGTTACAAGTGACCTTGTTCCTTGTTACAAGTGACTTTGTTCCTTGTTACAAGTGACTTTGTTCCTTGTTATAAGCGTCGTTGTAATTCCTTGTTACAATTGTCCTTGTTCCTTGTTACAAGCGCCCTTGTTCCTTGTTACAAGCGACCTCGTTCCTTGTTACAAGCGTCCTTGTTCCTTGTTACAGCTTGTCATTGTTCCTTGTTACAAGCGTCCTTGTTCCTTGTTACAAGCGTCCTTGTTCCTTGTAACAAGCGACCTTGTTCCTTGTTACAAGCGTCCTTGTTCCTTGTTACAAGCGTCCTTGTTCCTTGTTACAAGCGACCTTGTTCCTTGTTACAAGCATCCTTGTTCCTTGTTACAAACTCCCTTGTTCCTTGTTACAAGTGCCCTTGTTCCTTGTTACAAGCGTCGTTGTTCCTTGTTACAAGCGTCGTTGTTCCTTGTTACAAGCTCCCTTGTTCCTTGTTACAAGCTTCCTTGTTCCTTGTTACAAGCGCCGTTGTTCCTTGTTACAAGTGACCTTGTTCCTTGTTACAAGCGTCCTTGTTCCTTATTACAAGTGACCTTGTTCCTTGTTAAAAGCGACGTTGTTCCTTATTACAAGTGACCTTGTTCCTTGTTACAAGCGTCCTTGTTCCTTGTTACAAGCGTCCTTGTTCCTTGTTACAAGCGTCCTTGTTCCTTGTTACAAGCGTCGTTGTTCCTTGTTACAAGCGACCTTGTTCCTTGTTACAAACGCCCTTGTTCCTTGTTACAAGCATCGTTGTTCCTTGTTACAAGCGTCCTTGTTCCTTGTTACAAGCGTCCTTGTTCCTTGTTACAAACGCCATTGTTCCTTGTTACAAACGCCCTTGTTCCTTGTTACAAGCGTCGTTGTTCCTTGTTACAAGTGACCTTATTCCTTGTTACAAGCGTCCTTGTTCCTTGTTACAAACGCCTTTATTCCTTGTTACAAGCGTCCTTGTTCCTTGTTACAAACGTCGTTCCTTGTTACAAGTGACCTTGTTCCTTGTTACAAGCGACCTTGTTCCTTGTTACAAGCACCCTTGTTCCTTGTTACAAACGTTCGTGTTCCTTGTTACAAGCGTCCTTGTTCCTTGTTACAAACGCCCTTGTTCCTTGTTACAAACGTCCTTGTTCCTTGTTACAAGTGACCTTGTTCCTTATTACAAGCGTCGTTGTTCCTTGTTGCAAGCGTCGTTGTTCCTTGTTATAATTGTCCTTGTTCCTTGTTACAAGCGCCCTTGTTCCTTTTTACAAGCGACCTTGTTCCTTGTTACAAGCGTCCTTGTTCCTTGTTCCTTGTTACAAGTGACCTTGTTCCTTGTTACAAGCGCCCTTGTTCCTTGTTACAAGCGCCCTTGTTCCTTGTTACAAGCTTCCTTGTTCCTTGTTACAAGCGTCGTTGTTCCTTGTTACAAGTGACCTTGTTCCTTGTTACAAGTGACTTTGTTCCTTGTTACAAGTGACTTTGTTCCTTGTTATAAGCGTCGTTGTAATTCCTTGTTACAATTGTCCTTGTTCCTTGTTACAAGCGCCCTTGTTCCTTGTTACAAGCGACCTCGTTCCTTGTTACAAGCGTCCTTGTTCCTTGTTACAGCTTGTCATTGTTTCTTGTTACAAGCGTCCTTGTTCCTTGTTACAAGCGTCCTTGTTCCTTGTTACAAGCGACCTTGTTCCTTGTTACAAGCGTCCTTGTTCCTTGTTACAAGCGTCCTTGTTCCTTGTTACAAGCGACCTTGTTCCTTGTTACAAGCATCCTTGTTCCTTGTTACAAACTCCCTTGTTCCTTGTTACAAGTGCCCTTGTTCCTTGTTACAAGCGTCGTTGTTCCTTGTTACAAGCGTCGTTGTTCCTTGTTACAAGTGACCTTGTTCCTTGTTACAAGAGTCCTTGTTCCTTGTTACAAGCGTCGTTGTTCCTTGTTACAAGTGACCTTGTTCCTTGTTACAAGCGACCTTGTTCCTTGTTACAAGTGACCTTGTTCCTTGTTACAAGCGTCCTTGTTCCTTGTTACAAGCGTCCTTGTTCCTTGTTACAAGCGTCCTTGTTCCTTGTTACAAGCGTCGTTGTTCCTTGTTACAAGCGACCTTGTTCCTTGTTACAAACGCCCTTGTTCCTTGTTACAAGCATCGTTGTTCCTTGTTACAAGCGTCCTTGTTCCTTGTTACAAGCGTCCTTGTTCCTTGTTACAAACGCCATTGTTCCTTGTTACAAACGCCCTTGTTCCTTGTTACAAGCGTCGTTGTTCCTTGTTACAAGTGACCTTATTCTTTGTTACAAGCGTCCTTGTTCCTTGTTACAAACGCCTTTATTCCTTGTTACAAGCGTCCTTGTTCCTTGTTACAAACGTCGTTCCTTGTTACAAGTGACCTTGTTCCTTGTTACAAGCGACCTTGTTCCTTGTTACAAGCACCCTTGTTCCTTGTTACAAACGTTCGTGTTCCTTGTTACAAGCGTCCTTGTTCCTTGTTACAAACGCCCTTGTTCCTTGTTACCAACGTCCTTGTTCCTTGTTACAAGTGACCTTGTTCCTTATTACAAGCGTCGTTGTTCCTTGTTACAAGCGTCGTTGTTCCTTGTTATAATTGTCCTTGTTCCTTGTTACAAGCGCCCTTGTTCCTTTTTACAAGCGACCTTGTTCCTTGTTACAAGCGTCCTTGTTCCTTGTTCCTTGTTACAAGTGACCTTGTTCCTTGTTACAAGCGCCCTTGTTCCTTGTTACAAGCGCCCTTGTTCCTTGTTACAAGCTTCCTTGTTCCTTGTTACAAGCGTCGTTGTTCCTTGTTACAAGTGACCTTGTTCCTTGTTACAAGTGACTTTGTTCCTTGTTACAAGTGACTTTGTTCCTTGTTATAAGCGTCGTTGTAATTCCTTGTTACAATTGTCCTTGTTCCTTGTTACAAGCGCCCTTGTTCCTTGTTACAAGCGACCTCGTTCCTTGTTACAAGCGTCCTTGTTCCTTGTTACAGCTTGTCATTGTTCCTTGTTACAAGCGTCCTTGTTCCTTGTTACAAGCGTCCTTGTTCCTTGTTACAAGCGACCTTGTTCCTTGTTACAAGCGTCCTTGTTCCTTGTTACAAGCGTCCTTGTTCCTTGTTACAAGCGACCTTGTTCCTTGTTACAAGCATCCTTGTTCCTTGTTACAAACTCCCTTGTTCCTTGTTACAAGTGCCCTTGTTCCTTGTTACAAGCGTCGTTGTTCCTTGTTACAAGCGTCGTTGTTCCTTGTTACAAGTGACCTTGTTCCTTTTTACAAGAGTCCTTGTTCCTTGTTACAAGCGTCGTTGTTCCTTGTTACAAGTGACCTTGTTCCTTGTTACAAGCGACCTTGTTCCTTGTTACAAGTGACCTTGTTCCTTGTTACAAGCGTCCTTGTTCCTTGTTACAAGCGTCCTTGTTCCTTGTTACAAGCGTCCTTGTTCCTTGTTACAAGCGTCGTTGTTCCTTGTTACAAGCGACCTTGTTCCTTGTTACAAACGCCCTTGTTCCTTGTTACAAGCATCGTTGTTCCTTGTTACAAGCGTCCTTGTTCCTTGTTACAAGCGCCCTTGTTCCTTGTTACAAACGCCATTGTTCCTTGTTACAAACGCCCTTGTTCCTTGTTACAAGCGTCGTTGTTCCTTGTTACAAACGCCATTGTTCCTTGTTACAAACGCCCTTGTTCCTTGTTACAAGCGTCGTTGTTCCTTGTTACAAGTGACCTTATTCCTTGTTACAAGCGTCCTTGTTCCTTGTTACAAACGCCTTTATTCCTTGTTACAAGCGTCCTTGTTCCTTGTTACAAACGTCGTTCCTTGTTACAAGTGACCTTGTTCCTTGTTACAAGCGACCTTGTCCCTTGTTACAAGCACCCTTGTTCCTTGTTACAAACGTTCGTGTTCCTTGTTACAAGCGTCCTTGTTCCTTGTTACAAACGCCCTTGTTCCTTGTTACAAACGTCCTTGTTCCTTGTTACAAGTGACCTTCTTCCTTATTACAAGCGTCGTTGTTCCTTGTTACAAGCGTCGTTGTTCCTTGTTATAATTGTCCTTGTTCCTTGTTACAAGCGCCCTTGTTCCTTTTTACAAGCGACCTTGTTCCTTGTTACAAGCGTCCTTGTTCCTTGTTCCTTGTTACAAGTGACCTTGTTCCTTGTTACAAGCGCCCTTGTTCCTTGTTACAAGCGCCCTTGTTCCTTGTTACAAGCTTCCTTGTTCCTTGTTACAAGCGTCGTTGTTCCTTGTTACAAGTGACCTTGTTCCTTGTTACAAGTGACTTTGTTCCTTGTTACAAGTGACTTTGTTCCTTGTTATAAGCGTCGTTGTAATTCCTTGTTACAATTGTCCTTGTTCCTTGTTACAAGCGCCCTTGTTCCTTGTTACAAGCGACCTCGTTCCTTGTTACAAGCGTCCTTGTTCCTTGTTACAGCTTGTCATTGTTCCTTGTTACAAGCGTCCTTGTTCCTTGTTACAAGCGTCCTTGTTCCTTGTTACAAGCGACCTTGTTCCTTGTTACAAGCGTCCTTGTTCCTTGTTACAAGCGTCCTTGTTCCTTGTTACAAGCGACCTTGTTCCTTGTTACAAGCATCCTTGTTCCTTGTTACAAACTCCCTTGTTCCTTGTTACAAGTGCCCTTGTTCCTTGTTACAAGCGTCGTTGTTCCTTGTTACAAGCGTCGTTGTTCCTTGTTACAAGCTCCCTTGTTCCTTGTTACAAGCTTCCTTGTTCCTTGTTACAAGCGCCATTGTTCCTTGTTACAAGTGACCTTGTTCCTTGTTACAAGCGTCCTTGTTCCTTATTACAAGTGACCTTGTTCCTTGTTAAAAGCGACGTTGTTCCTTATTACAAGTGACCTTGTTCCTTGTTACAAGCGTCCTTGTTCCTTGTTACAAGCGTCCTTGTTTCTTGTTACAAGCGTCCTTGTTCCTTGTTACAAGCGTCGTTGTTCCTTGTTACAAGCGACCTTGTTCCTTGTTACAAACGCCCTTGTTCCTTGTTACAAGCATCGTTGTTCCTTGTTACAAGCGTCCTTGTTCCTTGTTACAAGCGTCCTTGTTCCTTGTTACAAACGCCATTGTTCCTTGTTACAAACGCCCTTGTTCCTTGTTACAAGCGTCGTTGTTCCTTGTTACAAGTGACCTTATTCCTTGTTACAAGCGTCCTTGTTCCTTGTTACAAACGCCTTTATTCCTTGTTACAAGCGTCCTTGTTCCTTGTTACAAACGTCGTTCCTTGTTACAAGTGACCTTGTTCCTTGTTACAAGCGACCTTGTCCCTTGTTACAAGCACCCTTGTTCCTTGTTACAAACGTTCGTGTTCCTTGTTACAAGCGTCCTTGTTCCTTGTTACAAACGCCCTTGTTCCTCGTTACAAACGTCCTTGTTCCTTGTTACAAGTGATCTTGTTCCTTATTACAAGCGTCGTTGTTCCTTGTTACAAGCGTCGTTGTTCCTTGTTATAATTGTCCTTGTTCCTTGTTACAAGCGCCCTTGTTCCTTTTTACAAGCGACCTTGTTCCTTGTTACAAGCGTCCTTGTTCCTTGTTCCTTGTTACAAGTGACCTTGTTCCTTGTTACAAGCGCCCTTGTTCCTTGTTACAAGCGACCTTGTTCCTTGTTACAAGCATCCTTGTTCCTTGTTACAAACTCCCTTGTTCCTTGTTACAAGTGCCCTTGTTCCTTGTTACAAGCGTCGTTGTTCCTTGTTACAAGCGTCGTTGTTCCTTGTTACAAGCTCCCTTGTTCCTTGTTACAAGCTTCCTTGTTCCTTGTTACAAGCGCCATTGTTCCTTGTTACAAGTGACCTTGTTCCTTGTTACAAGCGTCCTTGTTCCTTATTACAAGTGACCTTGTTCCTTGTTAAAAGCGACGTTGTTCCTTATTACAAGTGACCTTGTTCCTTGTTACAAGCGTCCTTGTTCCTTGTTACAAGCGTCCTTGTTTCTTGTTACAAGCGTCCTTGTTCCTTGTTACAAGCGTCGTTGTTCCTTGTTACAAGCGACCTTGTTCCTTGTTACAAACGCCCTTGTTCCTTGTTACAAGCATCGTTGTTCCTTGTTACAAGCGTCCTTGTTCCTTGTTACAAGCGTCCTTGTTCCTTGTTACAAACGCCATTGTTCCTTGTTACAAACGCCCTTGTTCCTTGTTACAAGCGTCGTTGTTCCTTGTTACAAGTGACCTTATTCCTTGTTACAAGCGTCCTTGTTCCTTGTTACAAACGCCTTTATTCCTTGTTACAAGCGTCCTTGTTCCTTGTTACAAACGTCGTTCCTTGTTACAAGTGACCTTGTTCCTTGTTACAAGCACCCTTGTTCCTTGTTACAAACGTTCGTGTTCCTTGTTACAAGCGTCCTTGTTCCTTGTTACAAACGCCCTTGTTCCTTGTTACAAACGTCCTTGTTCCTTGTTACAAGTGACCTTGTTCCTTATTACAAGCGTCGTTGTTCCTTGTTACAAGCGTCGTTGTTCCTTGTTATAATTGTCCTTGTTCCTTGTTACAAGCGCCCTTGTTCCTTTTTACAAGCGACCTTGTTCCTTGTTACAAGCGTCCTTGTTCCTTGTTCCTTGTTACAAGTGACCTTGTTCCTTGTTACAAGCGCCCTTGTTCCTTGTTACAAGCTTCCTTGTTCCTTGTTACAAGCGTCGTTGTTCCTTGTTACAAGTGACCTTGTTCCTTGTTACAAGTGACTTTGTTCCTTGTTACAAGTGACTTTGTTCCTTGTTATAAGCGTCGTTGTAATTCCTTGTTACAATTGTCCTTGTTCCTTGTTACAAGCGCCCTTGTTCCTTGTTACAAGCGACCTCGTTCCTTGTTACAAGCGTCCTTGTTCCTTGTTACAGCTTGTCATTGTTCCTTGTTACAAGCGTCCTTGTTCCTTGTTACAAGCGTCCTTGTTCCTTGTTACAAGCGACCTTGTTCCTTGTTACAAGCGTCCTTGTTCCTTGTTACAAGCGTCCTTGTTCCTTGTTACAAGCGACCTTGTTCCTTGTTACAAGCATCCTTGTTCCTTGTTACAAACTCCCTTGTTCCTTGTTACAAGTGCCCTTGTTCCTTGTTACAAGCGTCGTTGTTCCTTGTTACAAGCGTCGTTGTTCCTTGTTACAAGTGACCTTGTTCCTTGTTACAAGAGTCCTTGTTCCTTGTTACAAGCGTCGTTGTTCCTTGTTACAAGTGACCTTGTTCCTTGTTACAAGCGACCTTGTTCCTTGTTACAAGTGACCTTGTTCCTTGTTACAAGCGTCCTTGTTCCTTGTTACAAGCGTCCTTGTTCCTTGTTACAAGCGTCCTTGTTCCTTGTTACAAGCGTCGTTGTTCCTTGTTACAAGCGACCTTGTTCCTTGTTACAAACGCCCTTGTTCCTTGTTACAAGCATCGTTGTTCCTTGTTACAAGCGTCCTTGTTCCTTGTTACAAGCGTCCTTGTTCCTTGTTACAAACGCCATTGTTCCTTGTTACAAACGCCCTTGTTCCTTGTTACAAGCGTCGTTGTTCCTTGTTACAAGTGACCTTATTCCTTGTTACAAGCGTCCTTGTTCCTTGTTACAAACGCCTTTATTCCTTGTTACAAGCGTCCTTGTTCCTTGTTACAAACGTCGTTCCTTGTTACAAGTGACCTTGTTCCTTGTTACAAGCGACCTTGTTCCTTGTTACAAGCACCCTTGTTCCTTGTTACAAACGTTCGTGTTCCTTGTTACAAGCGTCCTTGTTCCTTGTTACAAACGCCCTTGTTCCTTGTTACAAACGTCCTTGTTCCTTGTTACAAGTGACCTTGTTCCTTATTACAAGCGTCGTTGTTCCTTGTTACAAGCGTCGTTGTTCGTTGTTATAATTGTCCTTGTTCCTTGTTACAAGCGCCCTTGTTCCTTTTTACAAGCGACCTTGTTCCTTGTTACAAGCGTCCTTGTTCCTTGTTCCTTGTTACAAGTGACCTTGTTCCTTGTTACAAGCGCCCTTGTTCCTTGTTACAAGCGCCCTTGTTCCTTGTTACAAGCTTCCTTGTTCCTTGTTACAAGCGTCGTTGTTCCTTGTTACAAGTGACCTTGTTCCTTGTTACAAGTGACTTTGTTCCTTGTTACAAGTGACTTTGTTCCTTGTTATAAGCGTCGTTGTAATTCCTTGTTACAATTGTCCTTGTTCCTTGTTACAAGCGCCCTTGTTCCTTGTTACAAGCGACCTCGTTCCTTGTTACAAGCGTCCTTGTTCCTTGTTACAGCTTGTCATTGTTCCTTGTTACAAGCGTCCTTGTTCCTTGTTACAAGCGTCCTTGTTCCTTGTTACAAGCGACCTTGTTCCTTGTTACAAGCGTCCTTGTTCCTTGTTACAAGCGTCCTTGTTCCTTGTTACAAGCGACCTTGTTCCTTGTTACAAGCATCCTTGTTCCTTGTTACAAGTGCCCTTGTTCCTTGTTACAAGCGTCGTTGTTCCTTGTTACAAGCGTCGTTGTTCCTTGTTACAAGTGACCTTGTTCCTTGTTACAAGAGTCCTTGTTCCTTGTTACAAGCGTCGTTGTTCCTTGTTACAAGTGACCTTGTTCCTTGTTACAAGCGACCTTGTTCCTTGTTACAAGTGACCTTGTTCCTTGTTACAAGCGTCCTTGTTCCTTGTTACAAGCGTCCTTGTTCCTTGTTACAAGCGTCCTTGTTCCTTGTTACAAGCGTCGTTGTTCCTTGTTACAAGCGACCTTGTTCCTTGTTACAAACGCCCTTGTTCCTTGTTACAAGCATCGTTGTTCCTTGTTACAAGCGTCCTTGTTCCTTGTTACAAGCGTCCTTGTTCCTTGTTACAAACGCCATTGTTCCTTGTTACAAACGCCCTTGTTCCTTGTTACAAGCGTCGTTGTTCCTTGTTACAAGTGACCTTATTCCTTGTTACAAGCGTCCTTGTTCCTTGTTACAAACGCCTTTATTCCTTGTTACAAGCGTCCTTGTTCCTTGTTACAAACGTCGTTCCTTGTTACAAGTGACCTTGTTCCTTGTTACAAGCGACCTTGTCCCTTGTTACAAGCACCCTTGTTCCTTGTTACAAACGTTCGTGTTCCTTGTTACAAGCGTCCTTGTTCCTTGTTACAAACGCCCTTGTTCCTTGTTACAAATGTCCTTGTTCCTTGTTACAAGTGACCTTGTTCCTTATTACAAGCGTCGTTGTTCCTTGTTACAAGCATCGTTGTTCCTTGTTATAATTGTCCTTGTTCCTTGTTACAAGCGCCCTTGTTCCTTTTTACAAGCGACCTTGTTCCTTGTTACAAGCACCCTTGTTCCTTGTTACAAACGTTCGTGTTCCTTGTTACAAGCGTCCTTGTTCCTTGTTACAAACGCCCTTGTTCCTTGTTACAAATGTCCTTGTTCCTTGTTACAAGTGACCTTGTTCCTTATTACAAGCGTCGTTGTTCCTTGTTACAAGCGTCGTTGTTCCTTGTTATAATTGTCCTTGTTCCTTGTTACAAGCGCCCTTGTTCCTTTTTACAAGCGACCTTGTTCCTTGTTACAAGCGTCCTTGTTCCTTGTTCCTTGTTCCTTGTTACAAGTGACCTTGTTCCTTGTTACAAGCGCCCTTGTTCCTTGTTACAAGCGCCCTTGTTCCTTGTTACAAGCTTCCTTGTTCCTTGTTACAAGCGTCGTTGTTCCTTGTTACAAGTGACCTTGTTCCTTGTTACAAGTGACTTTGTTCCTTGTTACAAGTGACTTTGTTCCTTGTTATAAGCGTCGTTGTAATTCCTTGTTACAATTGTCCTTGTTCCTTGTTACAAGCGCCCTTGTTCCTTGTTACAAGCGACCTCGTTCCTTGTTACAAGCGTCCTTGTTCCTTGTTACAGCTTGTCATTGTTCCTTGTTACAAGCGTCCTTGTTCCTTGTTACAAGCGTCCTTGTTCCTTGTTACAAGCGACCTTGTTCCTTGTTACAAGCGTCCTTGTTCCTTGTTACAAGCGTCCTTGTTCCTTGTTACAAGCGACCTTGTTCCTTGTTACAAGCATCCTTGTTCCTTGTTACAAACTCCCTTGTTCCTTGTTACAAGTGCCCTTGTTCCTTGTTACAAGCGTCGTTGTTCCTTGTTACGACAAGCGTCGTTGTTCCTTGTTACAAGTGACCTTGTTCCTTGTTACAAGAGTCCTTGTTCCTTGTTACAAGCGTCGTTGTTCCTTGTTACAAGTGACCTTGTTCCTTGTTACAAGCGACCTTGGTCCTTGTTACAAGTGACCTTGTTCCTTGTTACAAGCGACGTTGTTCCTTGTTACAAGCGTCGTTGTTCCTTTGTACAAGCGTCCTTGTTCCTTGTTAGAAGCGCCCTTGTTCCTTGTTACAAGTGACCTTGTTCCTTGTTACAAGTGACCTTGTTCCTTGTTACAAGTGACTTTGTTCCTTGTTACAAGTGACTTTGTTCCTTGTTACAAGCGCCCTTGTTCCTTGTTACAAGCGTCCTTGTTCCTTGTTACAAGCGTCGTTGTTCCTTGTTACAAGCGTCCTTGTTCCTTGTTACAAGCACAAGCGCCCTTGTTCCTTGTTACAAGCGTCGTTGTTTCTTGTTACAAGCGTCCTTGTTCTTTGTTACAAGCTTCCTTGTTCCTTGTTACAAGCGACCTTGTTCGTTGTTACAAGCTTCCTTGTTCCTTGTTCCTTGTTCGTTATTACTATTATTATTATTATTATTAAAGTAATATTTTAACAGGAAGCTCGCATCACGTACGTGGTTTTCAGGGAGGTCCTGCAATCTGCACGGTATCTGCTTTTGTGCACGAGAAATAACGTTTTCACTCTCGTATTTTATGCTTCTGGACGCCGACATTTTCCAGTTTGTTCGACGGCTCAAGATCGATGTACAGCAGTGGTTTTCCTTTCAATTTAGATAGAAAATTGAGAGCTTGTCTTTTGTTCCTTGCACTCAATGACGTCAAAATTGAAAAGAAACCCCCGCTCGACCTTGAGTTTGAGCCGTCGAGCAAATTCGAAGATGGCGGCGTCCAGAAGCATAAATTACGAGAATGAAAACGTTATTTCTCGAGAACAAAAGCAGATACCGTAAAACTATTAACATTTCTAAACATTATAATTAAAGCCCTTTATTTAAAAGTAATTTATTTTTTGGGTAGAGTTCCCCTTTAACTAATAAGAAATCTATAAAGCAATGCAACTTAAGATAACCGAGACTGTTGTTGACAACCAAACAGTCACAGAACCTCGTGGAACCTAATATTTTTAATGCGTTTTTCAAAGAGATTGGACCTAGTTTAGCCAGAGATTTACCTGAGGGCTGGACATCACCAGAATCTTATATTACACCAAGCAATTATACGTTTCAAAATCCATATTATGTATTATAAAATTGAGGTGTTTATAGATTGCTATTGCAATCAATTAAACATCTAAGGAGATAGCACTCGACAGGATTTCGGGGCTAAACCTTTAATTCTGCTGTAGGGAAAATTTCCAGATGCAGTTATTTCTCCTATTCATAAATATTCAAAAAAGGCTACAAGACAGAATGTAACAATTTTAGACCAATTTCAGTTTTTTTCCGTTGTGGAAAAAGTATTTGAAAAATTAATTTCGCACCAACTCTCCGGCTTTCTATCTGGAATCCTTTGTTAATACTACTAATAAATACCAAGAAAACATCTCTTCTTAATACTACTAATAAAAAATACTACTAATAAATACCACCTAAATATCTCTTCTTAATACTACTAATCCATACCAAGAAAATATCTCTTAAATACCACCTAAGTCACAGTATACAGAACTCTCTCTCTCTCTCTCTCTGTCTAAATAGGTCGCTATATTTTTCCCCGACGACTCTCTCTATGTGTGTCACTTTCTCTCTCGTACTTAAGATAAAACTTCCCTATATTTAGCTGTTCCATATGCAACTTTGTCTTAATCTAATTAATAACTCTAATTTCGCATACCACACATTCTCTGCTATCCGACAAAAATAATCATATGACAAAAATAAGCCAATCAGGTACGAAAAACAATAACAATAATTAATGAGATGCAAAAGTAGGAAAGTCATTTGTTATTTTTAACGTCAATCAGTAAACAGGCCATGCAAAGGAATGCTAATAATTGTCAGAGGCACCAAAAGAATCCGGTCGTTTGGTTCAATCGTGCTTACAATTGACCAAGGTGACTTGGAAAGAATAGATACATACAAATATCTGGTTGTGGTAGTAGGTGAATCTCTTAATTTGTCAGGTGACCATATTGAGGCATTACAGAGAAAGATTGTACAGAGATTGGGCATTCTTTGTCGCAAAAGTGCCTATAACGTCTGTGGGGATTTAACATATTTGTAATCTATGGATTATCCCGAGATAAATTGTAATATATCTTGTCAGCTGAAAATTTCATCTTCATAGACTTTTTAGCTGTTAAAGTTGACGGAAGTGATGTCATAGCGGGCATCTGTCTACATGAAAACCTCTTTACAGATGCCCGCTATGACGTCATTTCCGTCAACTTTAACAGCAAAAAAGTCTATGAAGATGAAATTTTCAGCTAACAAGATATATTACAACTTATCTCAGGAGAATCTATAGATTACAAATATGTTAAATCCCCACAGACGTTATATGCACTTTAAGCACTTATTACCTCAAGCTTCGCGAGAATTACTTGCTAAAACTATAATTTTTCCACTTTTAGACTATGGCTATTTAGTATGGAGTGATAGAAACAATCGAACTCTTATGAACTCTGTCCAAGTACTTCAAAATACCACAGTTAAAGAAATCTTGGATCGGCCTATAATACATCCTCCAGCACAATGGCCGACTTTTTCATCGTTGTTCATTTGTCTTTAAGTCTCTTAATAATCATTTAGACTTTGACTTTTATAATAAACTGAATATTCATTTTTATAGGCGAAAAAATAGCCTAAGATTGCCTCTATGTAAGACCAACTGGGCTCAACAAAGAACTTCGTATCTCTTTATAAGGACTGGAATCATTTACTTTTATTTGTTAGAAATGTGACCTCCTATTCTATTTTTAAGTCTAATTTTGGTCATTGATGAATAAGAGTAATGTTCTATCTTTTTCATCATTATCTATTACTCTTTAATATTTATGTATGTATGTATGTTATAGTCATTTGTATATATATTTTAGAGGACGGCCTCATGTAAAGCATCTTTGGGTGATTGTGGCTTCCTCACTAAATATATATTTCATTGATTCATTATTTCATATTTCATATATAAGTGGGAGGTGAGAAAGAAAAAGCCAAAGGGAATTTAGTGAGAAGTCAATATATTTGTCCGCCATTGCTAGACAAAAAATAATTAATACTGCTGTATTGGAGGCGTTATTATTTCCGTTGTTGGAAGAGTTTCGGAATAGACCGCTACATCTGCCAGTTACATAAGTACATGGCAATATATGAACTTTCTCTGCGCCATTCCTTCCACCATCTCGATAGCCAAACAATTGGTCCTCGTGGCTTTTCAGGGCCAATTGGAAAAGCTCTGACGACCTGTGAAAAACCGCTGGTGTGTTATTGATGGTCAGCTACCATTGCGCGATTCAAAAGACTTAAGTATACGGACCTGCAGAGATATCTGCGGATACCTAAATGTCCAGCCAGGATATCCGAGCTAGGATTCGAGCCAGGATTCGCGAGTCTGGACTCGAGACAGGACTCGAGCCAGGGTCGAACTCGATCGCGACTTATTTTCTGGTAAAATATCTTGATAGATAGATAGATAATTGGACCTACACTTGATTTGTTCTGGGGTTTTGTATGATGTATGGGTGGATAATAAGACTTGTATTGAATACTGCAGATAATTGGCAAACATCATATTGACCACAACGGACAACACAACAATTATATAGAAAAATGGCTTTAAAAACATTTTAAAATGGCTTTTAAATCTCGGAGTGATATCTAAACAACTTTAGTGTAATTGATATTAAAAATGATATTTTCTCAGGCTCGCCTGAACATTCCACAGCTTATTTTGTGCCGTCTAGATCAACGTTTAGTACTAACCACCCCAATTCGACGTCATTCAGCCTACTCTCCAATAGGCAGCTGGGCTTCGCGAAGGGGACGACCCAACGATAACCGCGTATATCTGTTAACACAATTTTCGACCGAGTACATTTATCTGCGGGAGCGAGGTTACTTAAGACTTGTTTTTTTTTGGGTATAAAGAGAAAGTCTATACATATAGTCATGGGACGAAACCGATGAGATGTTTAGTTTGATTCATGCCATGCATGGGGAAACGCCACATGTTATACATTTCCTCGCTTTCACTACCAAACACAGGATGTTGAGAGGTGCATGTATAAAGCTGGTTAATTCACAGAGTCGCAACGGATTTATACTGATGCGCTCGCTCCGAGTCGCGTGGCATTATCCCCTATTTTAATACCAAACAAAATTATTAATTTTGAATCTGTTTATCGTCAATAGGGCATAACAATTCAAGTTATAGCTGTTAAATAGTTAAATGTTCTTATTATTGTTCTGTGTTGTTATTATTGCACATATTTTGAAATTAAAAATAAATTTATCGGTACATTTTATCCATTTTCCCCTTTATTTTATTTTCCTTTATGCAGTACAGCAAATATTCAACATTGTGGGGGCACCTCAAGATTTTGGCCAAATTGCACCATTTTTCACCAAATAATTTGTTATACCTCATAGCAAGTTTTTAAAACTATTACAAGTTGAAATTTATTAAGTATATCTTTGAGCTTATTCGACGAAATCACTTGAGACAGTTTGCATAATACGACATTTCGTGAAACCTAACTCATCATTTCATAGAAATAGTGATGCCAAATTAATTTACTATTTCTAATTTATTGATTTTCTAAAAATCTAGAAACATCTTGACGTCAAATCTCACTAGTCTAAATATCTCAAGAACGACGTGAAATATGAAAGAGCTCTAAATTACCATTCCTAATCACTTTCGGAGTTCATTTAAATGACACAAACTTAATTTTCATTCCATAGGCACTTTCACTGTATTTCCGGACCTAAATCTGATTTCGTTATTCAGCATATATAGTTTTACATGCACCTCCTCCAACATCATTTCCTGCAGTAAATATGGTATACTCTACATTGGTGAAACTGGCGGGCGTTTCTTTGACAGATTTGCTGAAGATCTTCGCTCCGTAAGGAACGATGATGCTGAAAAACCCGTCGCCCGACATTTAGCCGAATAAGCCAGTGCGTATAATGTCGACTGCGCATAAAAATGACGTGTTCTGCGTCGGGATAAAACTCATTTCAATTCATAACATCAGGCTAAAACCACAATAAACCTTTGCATTTCTATTTACACTTGCAAATTCGTTATACTGCATTCCAGCCTGATGTATATTGAAATAAGTTTTATCCCGACGCAGAACACGTCATTTTGATGTGCAGTCGACATTACGGCAAACTGGCTAAAAGTGCCAACCATTCGATTTCGGACATAAACGTAGATAACGATAACCATAGATAACCCTAACCTAACCAAATATAAAGACCATGAGAGAAAAACTGGAAGGTCCTTTTGAGTCTTCCCTAATGGCCTTTCCTTTTTGTAGCAATGGCGGATAAAAACACTGGCTTCCCACTTAATTCCCTTGGGCATTTTCTTTATTTCACCTCCCACTTAAAAATAACAAATGACATTACTACTTTTACATCTCATTAATTATTTGTTTTGTTTCCGTATCCGTATGGCTTATTTTTGTCACATGATTATTTTACACTTGTAAAAGTTTCACTCGATTTTCATTTCACTTTACATTTCACTCTCTACACTCCTACACACTATTTCGGCAATACACCCGGTTATAATTTCATGTTATAACGAGGTTCCAAATATATTAGCATATATTAGCAACAGAACTATAGATATGTTATGTATTACCACGTTCTTTTAAAAAAAAAACTTTTATTTGAAAAAATTACATCATCAATTGATCAGAAAAATCATACTGTGGGAATTTTTCTTGATCTATATAGATTCTGTTTGACAAACTTGAGCATTACGGCATCCGCGGATTGGCTCTCGACTGGATAAAGAGTTATTTCAATAACAGACTTCAATTTGTTGAATATAACGGAATATGTTCTTCGTTAAATAGTATTAAGTGTGGTGTCCCGCATGAAAGGGTCAATCCTTGGTCCGCTGTTGTTTTTTATTTATATCAATGACCTTTGTAATACTTCTAATAACTTTGATTTTGGTTTGTTTGCTGATGATACTAACATATTTTATTCTCATAACGATCTTTCTTGTTTAATACAATTAATATAGAAATGGTCAAGTTATCTGACTCGTTCAAAACAAATAAATTATCAATTAACATTAAAAAATCTAAATATATAATCTTTAAACCCAGGCAAAGAGTTGATTTTATTTTAGAAATAAATAACTGTAGGATTGATAAAGTTAGTGAGGTCGTATTCCTTGGTGTGATATTGGATGAACACATGTCTTGGAAGCCTCATATTTCACATGTTGCAAGTAAAATTTTGAAATCAATAGGTATTATGTATAAATCAAGTTTTTGCCTTTCTAAACCTGTATTACGTACTTTACACTATTCTTTAATTTATCCATACCTTCAATATTATGTTACTGTATGGGGATCTACGTATCCATCTAACCTTAATCGTATTGTTCTGCTTCAAAAACGTGCGATGAGAGTTATTAATAAGGCATTTGATGCTCATACGGACCCAATATTTAAGGAAATGAAGGTACAAAAATTTGGTGATATTTATTTATTTTATTTGGGCAAGTTTATGTTTTTGTTTAAAAATAGTTTATTGCCTCAAAGTTTTGATCATTTCTATTTACGAATCAATGAAGTTCACAATTATAGACAATTCGCTGTTCCTTTCTGTAGAACAAAAATCAGACAATTTTCTATAATTTATCAGGGTCCTGTGTTTTTTAATTCTCTAAACGTAGACATCCAAGAAGCTTCGACCGTTAATTCGTTTCTATCTAAGCTTAAAAAATATCTTCACTCTCGTTTATGAATATTTAATATGTTATGCATTTATTTACTTATTAATGTAATACTGATATTGTAAAGTTAAATTAATTATCAGTTATTTATTGTTTTTCATGTATATATATATATTTCTCTCTAGCTACTCCTACTCTTGTATTAAGTTTATTTAAATATGGTAGCCCACCCAATGCCATATAAGCCTTTTGGTTTCTTTTGGACTTGCTCGCCATTTGTTTTATTCTGTTGTTTTTTCTTGCTTTGTATTTATTGCCAAATAAAATACTGTTAAATACTGTTAAATACTCTGAATAAAAACAGAAATTTAAAGCATTTTTTTTTTAAAGAACGAGGTAATACATAATATATCTATCATTCTGTTGCTAATATATGCTAATATATTTGGAACCTCGTAACATGAAATTATAACCATATGCCTTCCAGAGTATTAATTACATAATCATTATTTTACATAATTATTATTGACAAATATTACATAATTATTATTGGCCAAAAAATGTTATTGGCAAATATTACATAATTTTTATCTGCGAAAAATATTATTGGCCAATATTACATAATTATTATTGGCAAATATTATATAATTATTATTGGCCAAAATTATTATTAGCAAATATTACATAATTATTATTGGCAAATGTCATATAATTATTATTGGCGGCAAATATTGCATAATTATTATTGGCAAAAATTATTATTGGCAAATATTACATAATTATTATTAAGAAGAAGTGATTCGTTTCCCACTATTATTAAGAATTCAACAGGGTCTATTAGAAAATCCTTAAAAATACACAAAGTATACCACCTTCTGGAAATTAAATTAGTTTTGATACTAGCGGATGTAAAATTCAAGAGTGTTCTTATGCAAAGTATTCATTGTTTTTCTTCTATACTGCGTTTAGAAGACGGTATTTTTTAATAGCTTACTACAACAGCTTGCATATTAATAAATCTCCGAAAAGAGGATATGTTCAGAAAATGACAATTATATAGCATGTATCTCAATTATATAGTATGTATCTCAATTATATAGTATGTATCTCAATTATATAGTATGTATCTCAATTATATAGTATGTATCTCAATTATATAGTCTATATATGTATCTCTGCAATTATATAGTATCTCAAACAAATTTATACTTTATTTATTTATCTTTATTTTACTTTATTTAATACGGTATTTCTTGAATTAAGATATAGTGGGCTTTTGTCTTCAATTTTTATTGTATAGATTACATTTTGATGTTGTCTGTTCAGTTATAGATACACAGAAGACGTCTGCAGAACGTGGAAAGAACCTCAATGACACACTCGACTATCGTCTCGTGGGCCACTTTTTTGTTCTTACCACGTTCTAACGTCATCTGCATTGCATCTATAACTGAACAGAAAACGGCAAAATTGAATCTATTTGCTAAATATATAACAAGTAATATTTGGCATTTCACTCGAATAAAGTGTATGGTGAAGGAAATTTTCGAGTGTTGGAATATATACATTTTAAGACAAAACCAGGACCAATTTCGAAAAATGCAAATCAAGGCCTTCCGGTTGTAATTGAACTGCTAGTGCCGTGCTCTGACCACTGAGCTACGGAGGCCGTTGCCTATAGAGCTTAGTCACAAGTTAGTGCTGATAATGCCGGCAGAAGAGTTTGGTATATTACAAGTAATATTTAATTTGGCATTTCACTCGATTAAAAACCTCGAATGTTTAATCCTTAGGCCTTCTCTTCTCGTTGGGTAATTAACATCAGCTCTATCAATTAACACCAGCTATATATATTATGTAGTATTTAAAACACGAGAAGGAGCGTTTTATCATATTTAAAATGCGAGCGCGCAGCGCGAGCATTTTAGATATGATAAAACGCGAGTTCGAGTGTTTTAAATAGCTTCAAAAACAATTGATTGTAATCACTAGGGAGTGTACTGGTTTTTATTTTCTATTAGAGGTAAATTGGGTTAATGTATGAAATGCAAATTAGCAGGAATTTTATATAAAGTTCGTATAGACTTTATATAATTTTCATGCTGATTAGTATTCATGGTTTTATCAGGTATAAAAGCCTTGCGCGTGACTAAATACGGAAATGTGATTGGACAATTTGGTTAATGAATATTAATGAGTTTTTGAAATATATATATATATATATATATATATATATATATATATATATATATATAATATATATATATATATATATATATATATATATATACCGGGTGGCGCAAAAACATGTTCCCCCTCTTCGACTCATTGTAATTAAAAAAAATGAAAAAGCTATCTTATACAAATAAAAATTATTGAACGTAGTTATGTCTAACTTAAATTTTGATGTATGCCTTGCACATTTCTATACAATATTAGCCGAGATATAGGCGTTTAAACTCGGACGACACTATGCGTGTTTTTACCATTTTATTACCATAATGCACATTATTAGACCATTTCAGACAATTTTTCGCGTCTTCCAAAAACGCTACATTGAGTGTAAACGCCTATATCTCGGCTAATATTTTATAGAAATGTGCAAGGCATACATCAAAATTTAAGTTAGACATAACTACGTTCAATAATTTTTATGTGTATAAGATAGCTTTTTCTGTTTTTTAATTACAATGAGTCGAAGAGGGGGAACATGTTTTTGCGCCACCCGGTATATATATATATATATATATATATATATATATATATATATATATATATATAACAATATCTACAGTCACGTGTTTCGCTGATATATATAGTGTAGGACCAACCGGTAAGTTCAAAGTACTTAACATGGCCTGCGATTAACTTTTTAAGTACATAAACAGGTTTTTACGAAGGGTGTGCACGTTTTTATTGATCGAGAAACCTCAAAAACCACGTCGAAGCAGAGAACGAACGAAGCGGCCTTTTGCGATTTCTGATCTACAAATACCAGTTCTCAAATGCCCTTGGAATTCACGATAATGGCGACCGGATGGTCTGCTATATTGATCGTTCTCTTAATTTTATCAATTTTAACTACTTTGTCATCATGTTGCTTGTCAACTCCTGAACCTAATTTTAGTCTTGACAGTTGTGATACTTGTAGTTCCCTTTTGAATCCCTGCTACATTTTGGACGACTCTGTGAAGCCACCTCGAAACACAGATGGCGGTGTTCTGTGAACCTACCTCGCTTATATTTCTTCCTGTTTCTTCTACTCTCTGGTGATCTAGAAACTAATCCTGGCCCTGTTGGTGATCTAACTAATATCTCAAATGATATTGATGCTTTCAAGTATATACCAAAGAAAGGACTCACTATAATTCATCTCAATATTCGTTCAGTGAAGAATAAAGTTGATGAGATTAAAAATATTCATCTTGTATCAAATTCGACTAAGAAGATAGCTATCATGGGGCTAACAGAATCATGGCTCAACGATGCATTTACTGTGTGTTCCTGGATATTCCTTTCTTCGTAACGACCGCAATATTTTTAAAGCCACAAGGTTAAAGGCGGCGGAGTTATTGCTTTTATTAATAAGACCGGCTTGTCGTTTTCTAGGCGACTAGACCTTGAAAGTTCGAATATTGAAATGTTAGCTGTGGAAATTCGTCCGGCTAAATCCAAACCAATAATAGTATTTTTTGTTTATCGTGCTCCACATGACCGGAGAAATGTCGATGAATGACTTACTGAATTATCTACATCAATTAACTGTGGTGAAAATAAATCTATTGTTCTACAGGGAGATTTTAATGTTGACATTTTGAATCAAGGATCATGCGAATGTGTTGAATTTCTTGATGCTGAGTGTGACTTACTTCAACTAATAGATGAGCCAACCCATGTTACTGACCGTGGTAAGTTGATTATTTGATCATGTATATGTTTCTAGCTCACCCTGATCAGATATCCCAGTGTGCAGTTCTTAAACTATTCAATTAGTGATAATTTTCCTACGTTTGCTACATTGCGTCTACAAGCCCCACTAGCACGTAAAGGTGGAACTATACGTTATCGATGCATGAAAATTTTTTGAAAAGGTGGACTTTCTTTTGGATCTTTCGACACAGCCATGGTCAGTTTGTGACAGTTTTGACGACCCGGAGCCCGGAGGACTGCCTTGATATATGGTTAAAATTATTTACTGATTGTGTTAATTTGCATGCACCCTCATGGAAAGATAAACGTGTTAAGTATAAAATGCGCCCCGATTGGTGGTCTGATGATCTCAAATGCTATTAACCTACGTGATGCCATTAATAAGAAACAATTGAACCTCTCGCTTATAGAAAACAACGAAATTTGGTACAAAAGCTTATTTTTCATACCAAGAAAGATTATTAGCGCGTGCTTTTGTCAATAGGTGTACAATCATCTGTGAAAACGTTCTGGAATTATCTTCGTGAACTTGTACCAAATCATACATCCACCTGTCCAACCCAGATGGTATTTGATGAAAATATAGTTGATGATCCTAATGATATTTTAACCAATGGTTTACATCAGTTGTTAGTCCCAAATATGTTGATGATGTGAAGTAAGGGTACTAATTTACAATTTACATTGCCTGAAATGTCTGTTGAAGTTGTTGAAAAACATCTTCTAAGTTTGGATTTAAAAAAGTCTGCTGGTCTGGATGGAATACATGCCTATTTTCTATCGACTTCAGCAATGGAGATTGCATCTAGTCTCACTGGTATCCTGAATAAATTTATCCGGGCAGGGAAGTTCCCTTCGATTTGAAAATGCGCAAAGGTTACTCCACTTCACAAGTCTGGTCCTTTTAAACCCTGGTAATTTTCGTCCAATAAGTATTTTGCCTATCTTGTCAAAAATAATTGAAAGGCATGTGCATGACCATCTTACCAACTTTTTGAATGCTAATGACTTGATTTATGGCAAACCGAATCTGCATTTCGTGCTTTTCATTCCTGCCAAACTGCATTGACCCAGCTTATTGATTGTTGCAGTAAAAAACATATGGCTACTCGGGATTTGGTTGGTGTGATAATATTAGATCTGAGAAAAACATTTGATCTGGTGGACCATCAAATACTTATTGAAAAATTGGAAATTTATGGATCCGAGATAACGCGCTGTCTTTCTTTCAAGACTACTCAGTGGGCGGGGCCAAATTGTTTCATTCAATGGTTTTTTGTCAGATAAAATACCTGTGGGTGTCATGGGTGTTCCCCAGGGATCTATTATAGGTCCTTTATTATTCTTAATATTTGTAAACGATTAACCTCTCATTACTGATCACACCATGGTTCAGAATGATCTTATGTGGAGCGAACATGTTCATGGAGTATGTAGTAAAATTAATTATAAAATAACATGTACACAACAAGCGCTCTGATTGGCCAATACCCGTGTTTGGATAAGAGTATATCCAAACACGGGAATTTTGAGGTCGACCTTGTACACACAAAAAGCAAATCATGCCGGTTCATCATCGTTTTTAAACATTTATTAACATTCTACACATATGCACAATAACTATAAATAAAATATAGCAATCTTCCCTGTTAATTTTCACAATATTTTGCAAAAATAGGCCGAAATTATAAGTATTTAAAGCGTATAATTTGTGAGGGCGACGTTTACCTTATTGAAAGTTTCAATAAAACCCCAAAACACAACACTTTTATAGATATAGCCCACCAAGAGAACATGGAAAAGGTGTAAAATGTTTATTTTACCTCTCGCCGAACAACACAACGACAGTGAGAGAAAACCACAAAAAAGATTCTGTGTTGTAGAATATGAAGGCTATAGGCAAACTCACAACATCATTTTACATCTGCAGCAATCCAACATTAAGTTAAACGGCATATTTTCGAGATTAAATGCTGTCGTCAGCTTCATAAATCATAATAGAAAACCATCCATGATTGGCCGATTATAGCTTAGATGGACATGAAAGAGCTCAGCTGATTGGAAGTTGATGGTTTTTGGGAGAATTGCAATGTTGATCTAATTATATTAATAACTTTTAGTGATATTTCTCTGTGGTTATTTTATAAAAGAAATACCTAATGGTTTTCCGTGTTTGGATACTCTGATCCAAATACTTGGGATGTTGCTCGACTTTCGAAAAGCTAAAAACACTCGCCTAGCGCCTCGTGTTTTTTTACGCTTTTCTCAAGTCTCGCAACATCCCGCGTGTTTGGATCAGAGTATCCAAACACGGAAAACCATTAGGTATTTCTTTAATGTAAACTTTATTTAGTTCATCGCATCAAAGCCTTTCTACCTCGTACAGCCAGGAAACATTTTTTTAATAGTTTAATTTTACCTCACTTTGACTATTGCTTATCAATCTGCGGAAGCTGTGGTGTAAAAGATATGAAGCGCCTGGATCGACTTTTTAAGAAATCTATGAGATTAGTCTTAAATACTAACCAATTTGCATCTGAAGAAGACATGTATCGTGAACTACGATGGTTTCCAATATCATATCGCTACAAATTAAAGATGGTTACTTTAGCCTGTATAAAGATCTTAATGACCTAACTCCAAGCTATATCGGGAGCTTGTTGACTTACTATGAACCTAAAACTTGTATGTCCTTGCGTTCAGTGGAAGCAAAACATCTAGAAGTTCCTTTCACTAGATCTAGTATACACAAACGTGCTTTTAGTATTAGTATTTTTAGTACTTTTAGTAGTTTAGTATTATTATTATTATTATTATTATTATTATTATTATTATTATTATTATTATTATTATTATTATTATTATTATTATTATTATTATTATTATTATTATTATTATTATTATTATTATTATTATTATATATCATTATTATTATTATCCTAACTCAAGCCCCTAACGCCTAATCCTAAACTCATTCGCAGAGCCCTCGACTGTAAGAGGCGCGTCGGTTTATAGGCTTGTTTGTCAGGGCAACGTATTTGCTCGTTAGGGCAACGTATTTGCTCGTCAGGGCAATGTATTTGCTCGTCAGGGCAATGTATTTGCTCGTCAAGGCAATGTATTTGCTCGTCAAGGCAATGTATGTGCTCGTCAAGGCAACGTAATATTTGCTCGTCAGGGAAATGTATTTGCTCGTCAGGGTAATGTATTTGCTCGTCAGGGCAATGTATTTGTAATGTAATGTAATGTAAATTTATTCTTTTACGAGGAAAGCCCCATTCACCAATAAGTGCTTTTCATGGGGGTCCTCAAAACTATAGAATATAACTTACAAGTAAATTAAAATAGTTAAGATAATTACAATGTTACGAATTCTAGGTTAAATTAAAATTACTTAAAATATACATATTTGAATTTAGAATGACTAAAAGTATGATCAATGTTAAAATTGCAATCGTTCCACTCGGTAATAAATTGTTTGTAAAAAATAATTTGCTCGTCAGGGCAATGTATTTGCTCGTCAGCGCAATGTATTTGCTCGTCAGGGCAACATATTTGCTCGTCAGGGCAATGTATTTGCTCGTCAGGGTAATGTACTTGCTCATCAGGAAAATGTATTTGCTCGTCAGGACAATGTATTTGTTGTTCCTTATATGGAATACGTACTATAAGTACCTTTCGAAACATGATATATATTCGTTGAAATAATTAATATAAAAATGTTGTCTGATAAAAAGGGACTTATCTCCGCTCCCACCGCCCCTGGGTTATTATACCTATACTGTACGTATTTCTAGTTTATAAATCAAATATCTAAAAAGTTGGTGCACTGCCGAAATAGCGTGTAAATATAGTCTAACGTTTCAAGCGAAGGCCCTTCATCAGTGTGACGCAGGGCCTTCGCTCAAAAGTTAAACTACTTAACGCTATTTCGGCAGTACAGTACCAACCTTTTTAGATATTTGATTTGTATTTCTACACTGCCTATACGCAACACAACACGTTTTATTTCTAGTTTATATCCGTATAAAATATCGATATTGAAGCAATCTATAGTTTAAGTTATCTCAACGGAAAACTAAAACTATTTTGTTTAGTGCTCTGTATATAAACCTCCTAAATTTAATTATTCTACATTTACGGATAATTTGGAATTATCTGGGAGATTTTAACTTTGATTATAAATCCCCTAATTTGCCAACAAGAAATTTTCAACGTCTGATAAATTCCGCTTTCTGCTAGATACAGATAATTGCTGAGCCAACCAGCGTTACTGATCGTTCTATAGAATTGATTTATATCTAAGTTCTAGACCTCATGGGGCCAGTTGTGATTAGCTTAATCCAAGATTAGTGGTAATTTTGTGGATAAAATTATAAATATACAGACAAAGATGTTAGGAAATTTCTTTATGAAAGTTTTACCTTAGAAAGTTTTAACTTAAGTTACCAAAATATACAACAGATTATATCCAGGATTAGCGGTAATCGCCTTTCGAACAACCCGCCCCTAAACTATACACTTGTCTGGAGTTGTGAGAGTTAAACGAGTACCGCCGCGGTTTGTTTATGTTAGAAAGTATATAAAAGCTACGATCCTGTATTGTTGTGACAAGAAATCATTAATTCAAACCTTACCCTCATCCAAACCTTACCTAATCTATACATTGGTTAATACCTTAACTAAAACATTTGATGAGGTACCAACAAAAGTTACTAACAGTAGGGCCATAAAAAACTTGGAAAGAAAATAACAGTTATTATATTCTATACTCGTCTGTCTGAAGATCGCGATTCAAAGGAAATCGTTGTGTTAGACTTACGCCACCAAAGCAGAGAAAAACCCAGGCGAGAGTTTAACAAATTATATATTTATGCTGAAAACTTGTATAGGATTTTTGTAAACACTTTTTGCCTAGAGTTCTTACCTCGAGAATTGAACGAGATTTTATTCTTCAGGAAGTGAGTAATAACGTTTGAATCATGGACTGTATAGATAAGGTCGACCAAAGCTACACTTCTATGAAATTCCCGCAAGGCGAAGCCAATTGCACATCTGGTCAACGATCTCGTTGGGAATGATTCCGCTCGAATGGATAGTAGCGCGAACGTGACCCCAATATTTAAATCTGGAAAAAGACGCGATGTAAATAACTATCGGCTCATGGCGATGGCATTGACACCGAGAGATGCGCAACGTGCGATGCCGCAGCTACTGTACTCAATTCTCTTCAGGTATAAATGTCAACACAGCTTATTTTCTCTCATTTTGTGTGTTTCTCTCATCTTGGAGTATGGTAAATCATTTACGGAGACTGTTAAGGCTAGTTTCCACTCAGGAAGATCTTCCGCATGCAGGACCGGAACGGACAGGGAAGTTTTCTTTGTCTTGTGAGCTCTCGGTTGGAACTAACGACTTTAACACAAAGGAAACTTTCATGTCCGTTCCGGTCCTGCGGAAGATTTTCCTGAGTGGAAACTAGCCTTAACGGAGATCACATACGGAGATTTGGTAAATCATCAAGAAAAATCGGCTTTGGCAGGAACGACTGACAGAAATAATACTTTCTCAGTTAAGAAAAGCAAAAAAATACATCGGAGGTAACGTACTGTAACCTACTATATTCTAACTCAGTCAAAACGTTCCGATTGCTTACGTGGAGATGAATCCAGGCCCAATGGTAAGTGAAGTTGAAAACAGTAAAACAAGGTGGAAATATCCGTGTGGGGAACGCCTTAAACCCGTCAAGAACAACCAAGACGGTATATTATGTTCAGACTGCACTCGGTGGTTTCATATCAAGTGTATTGGCATCTCCAAGAATATGTTTACATATTACTATATTTAAAACACCCTGACGATGATCGACTTGTGTTGTACAAATTATGCAATCCTTCTTTGAGAATATTCAAATAGCACTCCGTCGAGATGACGTCAGTATCCATGTTTGTCCGCTTTTACTCATAATTCGTGCGGCCATAACAAAAGAACATAGCTCATTTGCGAGTCAAATTTGGTTTGTTTGTCCGCATTTTGAGCTATTAATAGCAGCCAGACGCTACGCTATCCAAGGCGGAGAGGAGCATAATTATAATGAGAATAACAACAATCATCAAGAGGAAGTACATACATCTGCTGCCGTACAAAACGCAAGAATCGGGCTGTGGATCCGAGGCCAACGGAGACGAGGAAAGCTCTTCTGACGATTCGTTGACTGAAGCGGAGTTTTACCTTCACAAATTTGCTGAAAATATGAACAGGGGATCAAATATGCTAAACATCGCGCAGATTAATATTCGAAGTTTAAATAGTAAACTCGAAGAAGTTCGACTCCTGCTTAAGATATGCAAATTTGATATCCTTGCCATCACAGAAACGCATCTAGGCAAATCGATAGGTGAAAAGCAATTACAAATTGAACAGTATCGTCTAATCAGGAGAGACAGAGGGAACGGACAAAAAGGCAGCGGCTGTATTCTATACATTTCCAAATATCTACCAGCGACACATTTAAAATTAGACGATAGATCCTTAGAAACCATATGGATTAAAGTCAATACAAAAGACTCGTCGTTCGCTCTGGGACTCGTTTATAGACCACCGAATGACAGAACGTTCTTCGACGAATTCACTCTTAAAGTACAAAAACCTGGTTATGGTTAGCCACATATCGAAATGGTTGCTTACTGTTCCGAGTGTTCCAATAATGATGGGTACAATTGTTACTTCTTTACATTGCCATATCCTCTTAATTTCTCTTTTTAGATCTTGATACTTTTCTACTTTTTCCTTTTCTTTCTGCAGAACTCTTATATCAAATGGGCATGCAACATCTATAAGTGCGCAGCATCTCTTCTTTTTATTTAGTACTAGTATATCTGGCCGGGAATTATTATTATTATTATTATTATTATTATTATTATTATTATTATTATTATTATCATTATTACTATTATATAGGTAGAAGTAACGAAGCAACAACTTCCCAATTAAGGAATATATCTGGCTTAGATAGCGAACGTGGTGTAAGAAATGGAAAGAAGCCGAAATATGTCCCAAAAAATAGAAATGGTCAGAATGTGCAGAAGCGTCATCATTCCAGATAGACTATGGAAGAATGAGGTAAAGGCGAGGACGAATACCTTGCTGATGTGGAATGGGTCGCAAGTAATGCCCAGGGGCGGATCTAGGATTTTTTTTACCTCATTCAAATTTATGTGAAGTGAAATTTTAAGGGGTACGGGGGATTCCCCCCGGGAAACTCTTTATATCTCAGGCGCGTAGGAAGCATTTAATAACTCCCCGAAAATATTTTGATTTTCTAAGGCTCTGAAACGCTATTTCCTCCATTTTGAGAGAAGCAGTAACCATCAGATTCAATAACCAACGCCAAACGGTATATATTTTCCGGTATATATTTAACGGTATATATTTTCCGGTATATATTTAACGGGGACGTTCTGAGTGTTACGCAACTTATTCAAGTTGTTCACATACTCGCCCAAGCATTGGATAACAAACAACAAGTTGACCTAGCATATCTTGACTTCTCTAAGGCCTTCGATCGTGTGCCCCCTTCTGAACTTCTTTATAAGCTCAACGTTATGGGCATTCGTGACCCATTGTTTTCATGGTTCCGTAGCTACCTTTCTCAAAGGCGCCACCCAACCGTGTTGTTCTTGATAGATTTTTCTGAATGGCTGCCTGTAACATCTGGTGTTCGTCAAGGTTCGGTCCTCGGACCGCTTCTGTTCCTTATATACATCAACGATATGGCTGATGCAATCACTCAGGGATCGCACTACCCTTATTTGCTGATGACTCGAAGTGTTTTCAAGTTATTTTCAGCAATCTAACCAAGTATCACCTGGGGCATGGAGTTTAATATCGATAAGTGTAAAGTGCTGAGAGTTGTTAGAACTCGTACAATTTATGATCGTCAGTACTATTTGGGTTCTATAAACAGCTGTCTGTTGTTCAGAGTGAGAAAGATCTTGGAGTGTGCAGGCTTACTTAGTAAGCCCCTAGGAATAACGAGAATCCTGTTGCGAAATACAGACTCGTAAGAAGTTCTCAATAGAATTTACTGTCGTCATCAGCGATTTAATACAGCATGCATGAGTACAGCAGATGGGACTAATCTGATCACAGTACATAGAGATAATTTCATTAACGGCTCACCTCCATCCATGCTAATCTACTGATGCAGCAAGCAAGGTAAACAAGGAAAGAAACTCTAACGAAAGAATACGATTTGATTTAGTCAATATGGTGATTTCACTGCCCATTTTGATCAGAAAATTCAAGAGATCAAACAAGAAACTGCGAAGGACGAGACGTTACAGATGTTCAAATTGTTGATCCTTGAAGGATGGCTTGATTACAAAAGTAACCTTCCTTCACAAGACAGCCCCTATTACAGCATCAGAGATAAGCTTACCATCCAAGATGGGATTGATTCTTAAAGGAGAGAGAGTGCGCTTATTCCTCCCAGTCTACGACAGAAGATGAAGATTCATTCCTCTCATATTGGAGTGCAAGCATGTCTACGAAAGGCAAGAGAGAGTGCATCTTCTTGCCGGGAATGTCCGCAGAGGTCAAACAGCTGATCGTGTCACGTGGAACTTGTCAACAAAAAAAACAAGCCAACAAAAGGAAAGCCTATTACTGCTTGAGATGACATCCCGACCCTGCATGGGAAAACAAACCTGTTCGAGTTCAAGAAGAAGAACTAGTTTATTATATGGATTTTTATAGCAATTTCTGGGAAATTGATCGGTTACCCGACACAAATGCGAGCACAGTCATTCTCAAGCTGAAAAACCACTTTACTAGATATGGATGGACTCTGATAATAACCCACAGTATCCCTCTGTCGAGTTCGCTAAGTTCGCTGAAACTTGTGAGTTTCGGAATACCACCAGCAGTCCTGGAAACAGCTATAATCGAATGGTAAAGCGGATCGTCAGGCGTCAAAACAGCGAAACAACTACTTCGTAAAGCAAATGAAACTGGCCGCGACCCGTATATAGCTATCCTGGACTACAGGAATACACCTATACCCAAGGGGGTCAAATCAAGCCCTGCTCAATGCCTGATAAACAGGAGAACTAAAACCCTTCCGGCCAACGAGAGAAAACCTTCTGCAGCATCACATCAACCATCCGTATGAGAGAAGAAATTTGGTCAAACGTCAGGAAAAGCAGAAATACTACGATCGCACAGCAAAATATCTACCAAGCCATTTAAATTAGGAGAAAAACATTGGAATAAAGCCAAGATGATCCAAAGATTCAATGATTGTTCATACATCGTGGAGACGTCCATGCGATAGCGAACCCCTAGCCTAGTTTATTATTTTCTTTAGTCTAGTTTAATATTCACTTTTATTTCTCAGAAAGGAAAGGATGTTACAGTAGAATAGGCAACTCACACTTGATAACTACACCTGTGATTATTACGTTGTGGTACATAGTGTTACATGGTAATAATAATCAGTCTTTTTTAATTCAAAAGGTAAGTTACAGAGAATAGAGGTATATAAAAACTGGTCATTTTTCTCAAGGAATAGATGGTAGACTTCTTTTTGGGCAACAAATAGTATAATGGGGAATTCTGCTTTAAAGCGGCTTGAAATATTTCCCTGACCTGGTTTCCTAACAAATCTTTAATATTTACAGGTTGTGTTGTATATTTACAATTGTAACATCGATCTGAAACATTGGAAAGTATTTAGTTCAGCTCATGCAGATGAACCATAGATGGATAGGCCATAGCTATATAAGATTAGTAAGTACTATAGACTGAAATAAATAATCTACCTCACACTGGCTTTCACCCTTCACTCGGAGTGTTCTTATTACATGAAAGCATTTATTAATTACGGCACATGGTAACGGCACATGGTAACGCAACATTAAAAATAGGTCCGCTCAGGCGTACATATATCTGCGCTAATATGTACAAGGAGCGTATGTATATAAAGACATGTTTACAGTATTTTCATATGTAATATTTAAGGAATAGAAAACATTCTCCATGTTTCCATCGAGTTGATAGAGAAACACGAGTGAAAGGTTGCAACGTGAAATTTTTGTGACTGGGAACACTGGCCCAAACGGTGAGTGTTTTATCGCTATTTTGAGTTATTCCAATGTTCCATGAGTGTTTCTATATTAACTTGAAGGAAACACGGATTATTCCATTTACAAAATAACCCTTTGAAATTTGCAATTAATCATCGATTTAGCATGCAGTTATACCAATAAATATTTAAAGATAAATATTAGAGCCCAGCAAATGACTTTGAGACAAGACATAATAAAAGAGATTTAATTGCTAACGTTTCGTTGCTTGCAGCGCAACATCATCAGAGCGGTTTAAGATAGTTACAAATTATTGGTATATATATATATATACATAGATTCTAGTATTAGATTATACAAACGGTCAAAGTAGGATAACAAATTTGAAATTTAAAATTTAAAATTACAAGTATAACGTGAAAGGTAAATAAGGTATCATGTTTCAGCTATATAGTCAAACGAAAGATTATTTGATGGTGTTTATAGTAAGGATTACAAGGATTAGTCAATAGTTAGAATAAGGAAAGTGGTACTGAGCTAATATTAGCGTTAAGAATCGGGTTAAGCTTAGAAATGAAAATACTTTCCTTTAGTAAGAGTTCAAATTTTGAAGTTGACGATGCGAGTACGTATTTTAAAATCAGAAGAAGAGACAGGATGTTTGGTGTTGTGGTTATGAGCGAGAACAGCTGACATGGCTGACACAGAGCACTTCTTTCCAGTCTAAGGCGAAACCCTCATATGCTCTGAGATACGTGTGTGAAGGTGTCGGCGTGTTTGTCCAACATACAATGCACTACAGCATTGACACTTATATAAGAATGTTATAAGAATGTTATTATAAGAATGTTATGTTAAATTATATTATAAAATTGAAAAAGAAAAGATTAATCCAACTTGGTTCTAAACATGCATGTAAAAGATTAAAAATATATAATATGAAATTATAATTTATTACGTTTTGTATGAAATAGATTAATAGATCTTATAAACGTACGCGTAAACAAACTGAAACAGCATTATTGAAACGTGTTAAGATGTTAAGTGTTAACTGTTATAAGCGACTTTGTCTGTGAGCTGTTACTAAATTTCATTACTGAACTTATTTTTTTGCAAGTGATATCTTTTGTCTGTTTAAGAAGATAGTTAACCATAACCAACATTACTGGTACAGTAAATAAGCTCAATATTGCTGTTTTGTTGTACTGATGTCTATTTTTTATATATTTATTTGAATTAACACAAATTTAATATGCCTTGGAAAACTGTCAAAAACAAATTATCCACTATCCGGTCGGATAATAGAAATTATTATATAGCTACTAGTAGGATATGAGCTATCTCGCAATTTGATTGGCTCCTCTACTACTAGGCTATCACCTCATATCCTAACAGTAGAGAAAAAACAAGATGGCGGCATGTTTTTTTGAGGTTTTTTTAGGTAAAAAAAAGCTGAAATCGATGGGGTTTTATAAAGAAACCCCGAAATAAGTGTTTGACTATATATAATAAAACAATTATACCATTTGCTCTCGTCATATATGACGGAATTAATAGCCAACTCGGCGCTTCGTGCCTCGTTGGCTATGAGCTCATATACGACTCGAGCTCATGGTTTAATTGTTAAATATCCGGCCGGATAGCGAGGTTATCCACTATCCGGCCTGATACTAAATCCAGTGCACCCCTAGGTAAGACATTCATTACGTACAACCAGGCACATTTGCAGATGTCTCACGTATAAGGTTAAGGTTATGATCAAGGTTAGGATCAAGGGTAGGGTTAGGATTAAGATTGAGATTAGGGTTAGGATTAGTAGTTCTAAAAAATGTAAAGGTCCTTTTGAGTCATCCTGTATAGCTTTCGCAACAGTTATGTTTATTTCCTGAGATACCAATATAGAACAAAGAGGTGGTTAAGGTTTGGATGTTTTTCAGCCGGACAGGATGGCAAACTAGGCATAATGAAAGAGAATTCATAAGCACAATCGCAACAATAGCGGTATATCACGCTCTCTTCGGAAACTCCAGCCTACGTACTGCAATTTACACTTCTTACATGAAACCATTTATGTTATAAATAGCTATGTTAATTTATTTATCGTTTTTGTATGAATAGTACCACCTCGTGGTAATTTTTGTTGTAGTGTTTTTTCAAGAAGTATACGAATGTCCCGGCGAAACGTATTAAAATTTTTATGGACCGGTAAGAAGTTTGACTGTTTCTATACATTCATTTTATTCAAATATATACGATTTCATCAAGAGCAGATCGAATTGGTATATTCATGCATTTGGATCCTTCTACCGTGAGCTCAATTGTTCTGACCTATCTACATCCTTCTACATCTTACTTGAGCACAATATTTTATTGCAATTTTCAAATCACATTCAATCCCCCCAAAAAAAATAATTTATGACGTTTGACCTTTGACGAATATCTTTGACCTTGATCAGTAAACCAGGTGGCAGGAATTTTAAACAAGAATTCTTGGTAAGAATTTTTGAAAGCATTTTTTACTTTCTTCCTAACAATTTGCTTCATTTCTCCTACTGAGAATCTTGCTTGCCAGTCGGGACATTTCTGGCGGTCAAGTATACTTTCGCCCAGCCTATCTTATTTGTACATTGTCTATTGGCGCGCGCGGATGTTATTTATTTATTTATTTATTAGAATTTATAATACATATCAATTATACAGTATTACAACTAAAAATTGAATGTATTAGGGTAAACCAAAAACAGAATTCAAGATTCCCTCAGGATTGGTCACCCTTTACAAATACAAATAACATATAACATTAATATGAAATCAAAGAGTAAGACATAACGAAATTATACGAAACAGCAAAAACTATGGATTAAAAGCAACAGGAAAAAGTTTGAAATAATGCTGAGAAAGTAGCCTCTTAAAAAACGACAAGGTGTTAATGCCACGTATAGAGTATGGGAGAGAGTTCCAGAGCCTAGTGACACGAACGAAATAAGAACACTTAAAGACATCTGTACGGGCATAAGGTACTATAAGAGTCAAGTCATCAATATTACGCAGACAACGACCCGTACTTCTCCAAGAAATTAAACCACGTGGCATGTCTACTAAGCCATGAATCATTTTAAAAAGGAAGACAAGATCTGTGATTTCCCTACGCATGTACAGAGGAAGAAACTGAAGTTGTTCAAGCCTGTTCTTGTAATCTACTTCACGACCTAAAATAAGCCGAGAGGCGCGGCGCTGCACCTGCTCAATTTTGTTCATGTTACGTTTCTAGTGTATGGAGACCATACTGGACTAGCATATTCAAGTGTTGACCTCACCCAGGTGAAATATAGTAAACGCTTAACGGTGTGATCATCAATGTCTCTCGAAGTCCGATACAATAGACCAAGCATCCTTTGGACCTTAGCAACTACATGATCAGTATGGGTGTTCCAGTTGAGAGTGGTAGTAAGCCACACTCCAAGATCTTTCTCACTCTGAACAACAGACAGCTGTTTAGAACCCAAATAGTACTGACGATCATAAATTGTACGAGTTCTAACAACTCTCAGCACCTTACACTTATCGACATTAAACTCCATGCCCCAGGTGATAGACCAATTGTACAGAGCATTAAGATCTTCCTGGAGTTTATCTTGGTCAGTATTGCTGAAAATAACTTGAAAACACTTCGAGTCATCAGCGAATAAGGGTAAGTGCGATCCCTGAGTGATTGCATCAGCCATATCGTTGATGTATATAAGGAACAGAAGCGGTCCGAGGACCGAACCTTGAGGAACACCAGATGTTACAGGCAGCCATTCAGAAGAAAATCCATCAAGAACAACACGGTGGCGCCTCTGAGAAAGGTAGCTACGGAACCAAGAAAGCAATGGGTCCCGAATACCCATAACGTTGAGCTTATAAAGAAGTTTAGAATGGGGCACACGATCAAAGGCCTTAGAGAAGTCAAGATATACTAGGTCAACTTGTTGTTTGTTATCCAATGCTTGAGCGAGTAAGTGAACAACTTGAGTAAGTTGTGTAACACTAGAACGTCCAGGGAAAAAGCCGTGTTGCCAATTAGTGAGATTGTGTGAAATAAAGCTAAACGTTTCACCAAAAACACCCCATACCGTTGGATTTGGACTAAGTACTGGCTTGCTGAAACTACAATAGAATCACATCTCAATACCAAATTGGAAGTTGTTTGAGGTAGTTTGGTGTAAATTGTTTGTGAAAGTTCATTGCTATAGGAAGTAAAAAAAAATTGAACATCTTGTCACTTGCGTATATATGTCGAGGATTATAACTAAAAAAATGGAATTGAGTTTCACTCATGGTCGGTATTTGGACTCTGTCTCTCTCTCACTTAGCTTCATTTCTTCAGCTTGCTTCGTACTTATAAAATACTTCAATACCGAAACGAATTGGATTGATAAATCCTATTTTTTGTGCACAATTATAGGTATCAGTTGATCTTGGATTCTGAGAAGTTAAAAGAAAGAAGACTTCTCTAAAGCATAGTTTTCACTATCGATATAAACATAAGTATGACGACATACGCAAGCACTATTATTATTAGTATTACTAAATACTCTTCATGCCTGCAGGTATGTTAAAAAGTGAGTGTCAACCGTCGTGCATTGCGCGTTTGTGTTTATCTTTCCATACGATAACGTGCTTCGTTGCCAACTTGATGTGGTATAAATACTTCTGAAATTCGCCAAGTCTTGTCAGAAAACCCGATAGAGGCTTTCTTATTCATCCACAATACAAATACATCGACTCGCAACCTGATTATTTTGTTTGAACATCGTCACTTTGTCTTCCACGCTTCGCGTCAGTCCAGGCTGACATAATTCGAAACGAAAATCAAGAAAACGTTGAGTTTTGTGAAAAATGCAGAAATAATTACTTTCTAAGGTATATATTCTTTCAATTAAAAGACAAAATTAATAATTTATATCAAGGATTGACAAGATTTTTACGGATGCTTATGATTATGTGGCTACTTTTCCACTTGACGGCCGCTACAACGTTTATCGTTATGGTGCCTACTGAGTGTTTGCTATTCCTCCACATGATGTTGAAGTTACAACGTAATAACATCTCTCTCCTCCGCAGAGGCTTCCAATGCAGTAGAGGGGGTTATATGGTTCGGATAAGGAATGCGGTAGAGGGTAATGGGACGAGGAAAACTGCTGAAAATCGGAACGCGGGCGAGTGGAGAAACGAGAGGAGAGCCAGATTTCAGGCCAAATATGGCGCCAAACCGGGGGTGCAATCTTCTTTGATATATTCGAGACTCGAGAGAACAACATATTGAACGTACGTTAATCTGAATAATTCATCCCTGCAGTGATATATTCGAGAGAGCAACACGAACGTTAATCTGAATAATTCATGTTGATATATTCGAGAAAGCAACGTTTAGAATCTGAATAATTCATGACAGAGTTTCTTCTAGCTTGACGCAGCGGAAAATCTTGTTGTTCCGTTTGTTCTAGACAAACTTACCATCGATCGAGATATCTTGGAACGATGTGCTCGAGTGTAAATTATCATCCGGCTCTTCCATCGCATCAAAACAACGTTAAAATACATAAATTAAGACGTCAGCCAAACGCTCTTGGTCGCATGTCTCCTTACATGAAAAATTCGAACGAGAAACAAAAGGATTGCCGAGATATAAAACGGATTACAAGAAATCGCCGATTTCGTTAAGATATCGCCTGAAATCTCTCCTCTCGTTTCTCCGCTCGCCCCCATTACCCTTTACCGCAGGCCTATTGGAAGCCATTGCGGAGGAGAGAGTAATAACATCGGATTAAAAATATTAGATTCGTACACGTGAAGAACATAATTTTACAAACTTCTTAATTGCCGTAACGTGAAACGTAGAAAACAAACATCCAAATACATTCGACACTGCAACGGTTAAGGTTTACTTAAAGAAATAGTATAGCAAACATTGTGCAAGCTTTCGTTAATTGAGTGGACAATGGCTCGCATAGATAACAAACATGCAATCTCCTGGGATGGATAATTTAATTAGTAAACCTGAATAATTCAGTCCACTTTAAATTCTAAGTTAATAATACGTTTTTACCTATCACCATGTCTTAGATAAATTTTGCCATTTAACTAAAAATCAAAACCCAGCAAATAACTTTTAGGCACAGCATTTCAGTCGATAGTTTAGCTAACGTTACTTTCGTTGTCTATCACAACCTGATCATCAGAGCGCTGGGCTTTGATTATTATATTTAAATTACGGTTCCCGCCTGCTACCTCAATCGCTATAATTTTGCCATTTGCTCGTCTCATTCTGAAGTCCAATTGTGCAGCCACTCTCAATAGACCTTGTTCATATTTGGTAGCTGATTTAATATTCTTTTATATGCACAAAATTATCTCTTCGAATTTCTTTCAAAAAATCTTTTGAATTTTTCACATGACAGCGAGGTTAGAATTATAAAACGCATAAAAGAATATTAAATGGCCGCCATTTTTGAATAGGATCTATTTAAGATGATGTTGTTTGAGTAAAGCTCGCTGAATGATAATTCACAGAGCAATAGAGAGATTAACAAAGCAATTTACTTCACGAAAAGTTGCATTCGTAACAAACAACGATTGCGCGTACTTAATTTATATTGCTGTCATTATTATTTTGGCTATAGTCACGACAAGCTCATTGTGGTGAGCGCAAAGCACGTGATGCTTGTCCAACGATAATTGAATTAAGAAATAGAAATCTGGTAAACAATCCTACTTACTTGGTTTGATAAGGTTATCCAGTGTCTTCCGCTTCACCGACAAAATATTGCTCTCACAAACCTTCTTGTCGGCGTTTGTCGCCTTGTCTGATAATGTTTCATGAAATACTAAACCAGAAATTCGAGGCTTCTTAAATTGCATATTAATCACGCAACGAGAATAATTATACTCTATCAATAACTCTATCAATACACTGTTTACAGTCTAAAGTACAGCACATGAGCTGATTAACGTTTAATATATAGTATATATTTATTTCAGCTGAAATTCACTTTGATTGTAGGGAATGCACGTAAATTATATTGTCACAACCTATATATACAGAACTACAGAAGTATAGTGATCAAATCATATTTAATAAAGTGAAAGCAGTATGGGGCCAGTATGACAGCCGACAGTATGTATATGTATAAGACTATCAAAAAATAGATAGTACACCAAGACTTTACATGACAATGAAACCATAATTATATACATACCGTAGTAACTTGATATTTATTTAATACATATATCGTGTGGGGACCATATGTCTATGATTTCTACCATACTAATACATACTCACACCTAATAAGTCTTATTCAATATCTTACTCAAAATGATAGCATCACACTATAGCCGGTCAGCTTTATCAGTTTACTTGTGTCCACCAGAGAGATGCATGTTACTTAAAATGTTTCCAACAGGAACACATCCAATATTTTGCTTAAAGAAAAGTTCCTCGATGACTTTCTTATCTACCCGAGAAAGACCAGCGCTAATAAGGAGAATCTTTCCAAATCGACTGCTATTACCACATCCTTTTTTACACTCATACTCGCCAAGCATTCCTTGAATTCTGTCTTGAAGCATTTCTATCTGAACAACATCGTTTAATCCCCGGATTACTAGAAAATCAAGGAAATGTCAACAATATACGAAATCATAAATCATCCTGTAACAAAGTATAGGTTCTCCTTATCAAGTAAACTCAGATATATTACAGTCTACAGGAGCACTGGAATTTAAACGATTTTAAATTCAATAAAAATTTTGAATCCGAATATTTTTTGAATTGAAGTGTAAATTGTCGGCATGATGCCTGCTGGAAGTGCGCATGAAAATTGAACAAGAAATTGCAGTGTCTAGATATAACTTGCTGTTATAACTATATGCATAATTTAAAAGTATTATAATATATACGTTCACCCATGCTCCCGGCCGGGCATGCATTTCAAACACAAATTTGTATCTCCAAACTACACTTACTTGGTTTTAAAATGCATATTGTTTTAAGAAATAGATATTCCACTGTATCCAGGTTAATAGAATGTAGTCGTTCAATGGTCGCTTTAAATAGCATGACATACGACCAGTCATTTGTATTTTGGTTGCCATGACAGCCAGTTTGGTCAGTGAGAAACAGCGGGTTGTTGAGAATCTCTGAATTTTGGGACACGTCTAACATATATAATTCAGTCCAAGACTCTTCCAAAAGTAGAATCTGCATAAAACAAAACATGCATGAATCTAGGTAGCTATATAGATAGGTATAGATAGGTAGGGATAGGTAGGGGTAGGTAGGGATAGGTAGGTAGGGATAGGTTAAATGCGTTGAGTTGTGTTGTGTATAGGCAGTGTTATGTACAAACACAAATCATCGAATACTCTAAAATGTAGGTGTATTGCCGAAATAGTGTGCAGGAGGTCTATAACATTTCAATAAGTTCCCAATTAATGGGCTAAAGGCCAAAAAAGTATTCTGTTTCTGGCCAGTGGGTCGGTTCAGAATTGACGCAGCGACGCGGCTTTTTTTTCAATTTTTTTCAAGGAAACGCTTTTTGCAGAAATGGTGAGTATTTTTATAGTTTCTATATAAAGTTCAAACATCGGATTTTTATGTTTTTAACAAAACAAACGTTTCAACACGCATCAGTGGTCGCCATTGACACATTGTTTCTGCGAGGGTGTCTGATCAGCGGTTTTGTTTAAAAAAAGTTTGACGCGCACAGTCAAAGATGACGCGCGCGCTGACCAGAAACAGAATACTTTTTTTCGCTTAACGAACGATTTTCTTTAATCCTTCTGAAGTCATCGTTTTTGTCTAGCCAGGACGGACTTGATTCGATTGGGTTTTCCCTTTATTTCACCTACTATTTATTAGCATTCCTTTGCATGGTCTGTTTACAGATTGACGCGTTATACTGATTGACGTGTCGTCGTTTTTGGCATGCAGACTAGCAAGGGTGGACTTGATTCGATTGGGTTTCTCTTTATTTCACCTACTATTTATTAGCATTCTTTTGCATGGCCTATTTACTGATTGATGCATTAAAAATAGGCAAATGCGGACTTTCGTGCTTTTTCATTTCAATCACAGTTTAATTGTTATTATTTTGGAGCCTGATTTTCACTCATGAGTATTCATTTTACTTTATGTTTCACTCTCTGACGTTGGGACTTCGCTTAAAACGTTAGACCTCCTACACACAATTTGGGCGCATAGGGTGGTAGGTAGGTAGAGAGAGAGGTATAGGAAGGCTTCGAGGAAAGGTTATGGCAAATTTGAGACCCAACCGGGACCAGTTGCGAAAAATACAGGTTCACTATAAAGGCCTTCCGGCTGTGAGTGAACCCGCGGCCAACGCTCTTAACAGATTGAGCTACAGAAGACGTTGCCGTGACTAATAGAAACGAGTTTAGTATATAAGGTAATGTGGGTAATGCTGGTGACGCAATAGGATCGATGAATCAGATGAAGAAATGGTTATATAGGAAGGTTGTTTGTTGCAACTGAATTTCCACATAAAGAACCTTAAACATGTTTTGTGAGAAAAACATTCGGAACTAGCCAAGTTTCTTATTTAAAGACACCTAACATGGTAATTAATATATTAATCAATTTAGGTTCTTTTTTTAGAATAATAATTGCATGCGCGGCATGACTAGCAGTAATTAGACAATCAATATAGACCTCATAAATGTCCGACAATTTAAAATTATTTTATATCTATATATAAATTGACCCTTTATGACCTCGTTTTAAAGTAAGAATCCTTTTCAATTTCGTACATGAAAACGAGTTCATAAGGCCTATTTGTATGCACATAAAAGAATATTAATTCGGCGGCCATTTTTTAATAAGGTCTATATATTGACGCACTGATGTTCTTACCTGATCATTAAAACAAATATTGAGGAATCCTGAAATATTTTTAACCCATCCAACACATTTGAATAGCAACCTGGCAACCATTTCACAAAACTCGTCTGCATTATAAATGATAGATGTATCCGTCTCCCCGAGATTTCTCGATGGTACAATAGTTAAATCAGGTTCAGCAGAGCGCAGTTTCACGATGAACGACTCGAAATGTCGATCGTGTTCCGTTGAAAAGTGAGTTGGATTGATTGTTGGGTTCAGTTTCTGCGGCATTCGCTTTTGTTTTTGAATGGCAAAGTTTCTGGGGCCACGTTCATGTTGAACTGCTATAAAGAAGAGAAACGTATTCAACAAATTTATTAAACTAAGTGATGCGCTGCGTATAGCTGGTATATATAATATTATTCTCAAATAGGGCGTCAGTAATATGTTTACGTTATTTCCGCAGTTCACTAACTTAATTTTAACTTCGGTTTCAGAAATTTAGTTTAAGTAAAAATAACCTTTATTTTTTCCGGTCCGTATCCTACCAAATCCTGCTTTTTGATTGGCTAACAAGCGGTCCGTATGACCCATACGGTGTTACTGACCGGTCGATATAATTTCAGTTTTAAATGCGTTTTATAAGCCGTAAAATACTCTAAAAACATTTGAAAATGAACTCATGGTATAGATTGAACACATTGAAAGACATATAAGCGAGTTTTTTTTATTCGAAAAGAGATTTAACTCTCAATAGCGCTCCGTCGAGATGACGTCAGTATCGATGTTTGTCCGCTTTTACCCATAATTCCTGCGGCCATAACAAAAGAAAATAGCTCATTTGCAATCATTTGTGAGTCAAATTTGGTTTGTTTGTCCGCATTTTGAGCTATTAATAGCAGCCAGACTCTACGCTATTCCGTTGGCGAAGAAAAAGTACAGACTTTTCTTTTTTGTCCACTAGACTGATGCATGACGACCAAAAAAAACCAAGGATATTAAGGAAAAAATTAAATAAATTATTTACCGTTTTATGGCGGTCCGCGCGGCTCGGGCCATTTTTGAGACCTCGGGAAATATTTCTCCATACAGACCTCCCAGCCGTTAAATAACATATATTCTAAATAATATATTACTTTATTTCTGAATGATGAACATTTGGCCTTCACTGCACAATTGATTTAGAAAAATAACTCTTTTTTGAAAGAAAGAGAAACTATAATCTATCTTATCTAATTTCAATCAGTGTCTAATTTCAATCAATATCTGGTCCCGGTTTGGTCTTAAAATGTATATATTCCAACACTCAAAATTTTCCTTCATCATGAATCCTTAGAACCAGTAGTTTAACCGAGTGAAATGCCAAATATTACTTGTAATATACCCAGAATCTTATCCCGGCATTACCACCACTATATATACAGAACTCGTGACTAGGCTCTCGGCAGCGGCTTCCGTGGCTCGGTGGTCGGAGCACTGCACTGGCGTCGCGGGTTCGGTTCCAGCCGGAAGGCCTCTAAGTTGCATTTTTCGCAACTGGTCCCGGTTTGGTCTCAAAAATGTATATATTCCAACACTCGAAATTTTCCTTCATCATAAATCCTTAGAACCTCATTTTAAAAATGGTCGTCTTAGACAATATGTAGTTTATTTTTTCTGAACTAAAATATATAGTTTGATATATTTAATAATAATAAAATGTGCTAAAAAATTAAACTAATGTAAAGATTACGAAACATGTAAATATAGCTATACACGAAAATATAGCTATACATGAAAATATAACAATAAATATAACTATACATATAAATATAACTGTATTATGTAAATAGTTCAAATGCATGGGCGAAATAAATAATAATAATATACATATAAATATAACTATACATATAAATAAATATAACTATACATGTAAATATAACTATACATGTAAATATAACTAACTATACATGTCTAGTTAGGAAAATTAATACCCAGCAAATAGCTTTAAAAATAAGAGGCATAACAACATATTTGAAAAGAACAATTTTAATACTAACGTTTCGTAACTAAATTCGTAACATCAGAGTGACAAATTACAATAAATGATCAAGGAGGCATATATAGCTAAACTGTTACATAAATAGAAAATGACAAAATGTTACAACGGAAATTAAAAGCGAGACGACGGAAGAATAAAGGACGTACCTGTCATCACAGATTGATAAACACACCAGGATGAAGGAATAAATTAGAAAAGTGTCAAAGAAAAATATCTAATTTTGGCGTTAACTGTTTAAACTTAGAAATTAATAAACTCTCTCGGAGTAGGACTTGCGTGGACTCTCGGAGTACGAATTGCGTGGAGCCTGAAGACAAAATAGACTGTCATCCAAAGAAACTTCATGACCGGCTATTGTTTTGTGCGCAAGAATTAATGCTCGATAGATAGATCAAAATTATGTTGTTATGGCTCTTTTTAAAGCTATTTGCTGGGCATCAATATTCCTAACTAGACTACGATTCCCGCCTAGTTCCTCCATTACGACGATTTTAACTGTAAATATAACTATACATATAAATATAACTATACATACAATATAACTATATACATGTAATGAATAAACTATACATGTCACAGATATGGCGTCATGTTCTAGCAGCGCTTCTCGGATGGTCGTGCTTCTTGGTATATTTCTTCTCTTGCTTATTCAAATTCGCTTAACTAATAAGAATGGTGTCTATCCGACGTCAATGGATCGTTTCTACACTGCTTATTTGCAGTCGAAACCGAATATATCGGGTTTTAACCCCGCTCGAAGATCTTTAACTAGCCGGAGTCGTCAAAAATCGTCCTGGACAATGGCGTAAAACTACTAAAGATGATCAGACTCCTTAACCTTGGCCTTTTGGCCGAAATCATTATTCTATCTGGAGATATTGCTTCTAATACTGGACCATTTGACCTGAGAGTTCCAAATGGTGGCAAAGGTATTTCATTGTGTCAGTGGAATGTCCAGCGCCTTTCAGATATCAAACTCGAACAAATTTCAATATCTTTAACAAAGCATAATGATATGTCTAACAAGTTGGATGTGCTTATTTTGACTGAAACCTTTGGTTCCAACAAGGTACCTGATTCTTTTTATCAAATACCTGGATACGAACTTCAACGCCTAGATAGAAAAGGGAAATCTGGAGGTGGCATCATGGTTTTCTTTAATGAGAAGCTAAAATGTAAACGCCGTAGCGACCTCGAAAGCCTTGATGTTGAAGTGCTCTGGACCGAAGTCTCTCCTCATAAATCAAATCGTTCGCTTCTTGTAGCGGGGGTCTACAGGACGCCGTCAACTAAGGTACAAGAAGATGAAAAACTTATGAAAAATATTGAAAATGCATATCTACTGAACAAGGAGCTGGTCCTGATGGGTGATTTTAATGTCGATGCATTAAATTCGAATACTTTCAAGAAGAACAGGTTGGTGAAAACATTAACTAATTTGCATTTCACTCAAATTGCTAAACAAATAACCAGACCTTCGTCAGGTACGTGCCTAGATCACATTTGGTCAAGTCATCCTGAAAGATTGAATTGCATAATGGTAAAAGAGATTGGCCTTTCGGCTGACCACCTTCCAATTTTTGTTGTTCGACGATACAAGAAGATAACCCGTAACGAAGCCAAACATCAATCATTTGCATATAGAGACATCAAAAAGCTTGACAAAAATCGTTTTGTTAATGAGTTACACGATGCCCCTTGGGATATTGCTTTCATTTTATTCAATAGTATTTTGGATAAGCTAGCGCCGCTTAAAGAAAAACGAATTAAACGCAAGACTCAGCCAAAATGGTTTTCCGATCACTTGTTAAGTGAAATTCAACACAGAGATAGTCTTTTGAAGAAAGCAATTAAAACACAGTCGTCTGATGATTGGAATATATTTAGGTGTGTCAAAAGCAAAGTTACCAAGCTAATCAGACAAGCCAAAGAATGTTATTTTAAAACCAAATTAACTGATCAAATCGAGAACAGATCTAATCCTAAGAAACTTTGGTATTATATAAAAAACCTTACCAGATCAGTAAACGAAGAGGAAAATTCATTTATACAAATTAAAACGGGAAATGATATAATAACTGACAAGAGTATCATGGCAGAATTCTTCAATTCCTTTTTTATCAACCAACCTGCCAAGCTACTTAGTTCTCTTGGTTCTTTCATGCCCGACATTACGAGTATGTCATTGCAAGTCAAGACACCTCACCATCCCTTTCTCATACCACCCATCACATCTGAAATGGTTAAAAATCTACTAAATTCCATGCCTTCTCACAAAGCAACCGGTGCCGATGGACTGAGCATTAAGATCCTAAAGATTGCTGCTCCTGCAGCAGTGTCAGAATCTATTAGTAGATTAATCAACCATTGTATTGATAAATGTAGTTTCCCGTCTGCATGGAAGATAGCGAAAGTAAAACCTATTTACAAAGGTCAAAATAGTAAAGATGATGTAAATAGCTACCGCCCAATATCAATACTTCCGATTTTGTCAAAGATCTTTGAAAAACATGTGCATGATGCTCTATACAACTACTTAAAAGCAAACAACTTGCTTTATAGGTTACAATCTGGTTTTCGTAAGCATCACTCGACAGAAACAGCTCTTATTCGTTTAGTTGATCAGTTGTTGCTGAACCTTGATCGAAATCATATTAGTGGACTTGTTTTTGTGGATTATAGTAAAGCATTTGATCTGGTAGACCATAAAATTATTCTTGCTAAGTTAAAGAACTACGGAATGGAATCAAGTGAACTTGAACTGATGAATTCCTACTTGTCCAATCGAAAGCAGTTTGTGGATTTTGATGGTTGTAAATCCTCATCTCTATCTACTATATATGGTGTTCCCCAGGGTTCCGTTCTTGGCCCATTGCTGTTTTTGATTTTTATCGACGATCTTCCTTCCAAAATCCAACATTGCATTGTCGACATATATGCAGATGATTCAACCTTAAGTACATCAGCTGATGTCTCAGAAGGCCCACTTGTAATTGAAACTAATTTACAACACGCGATACTAACTAATTAGTGAAGTGGTCAGAAGAAAATAATATGATTTTAAATGTATCAAAAACAAAGGCGATGTTAGTGAATAACAATTTAAAGTTAACAGCGAATGGGAATTTAATTGAACAAGTTTCCACAAACAAACTACTTGGCGTAATAATTGATGATAGATTATCTTTTGATTCTCATGTTGACTACCTGTGTAAAAAACTTGCCCAGCGAATTGGTGTCCTTAAAAAGATAAGAACATATCTTCCTTTTACTGAAAGGAAACAATTCTACAATGCAATAATTAAACCAGTCATGCTATATAGTTGTACAGTATGGACTTCGTGCTCGAAAAGTAACATTGACAGAGTGTTCATGCTACAGAAACGTGCTGCGAGAGTAATTCTGAATGCATGAGATACCCGAGAGAGGAGTGTTAAATTATTTCGAAAACTTGAATGGATTCCTTTCTATGACGAGGTTGAAATTATAAAATGCTCAATAATTCTCAACAGAATATATGGAAACAGTCCCTCATATATCAGTGATATGCTACCGCGCAACACTGACGTACACACAAGATCTACGAGGCACGAACATATTAATATTGTTTGCGCGCGTTACAAAAGGGAGAATGATGGAGGACGATCTTTCGCAGTTTCTTGTACCAAATCATGGAACAAATTACCCTCCGAACTTCGCAAGAAAGAATCTCTAATTACTTTTAAGAATTCCTTGAGGAAACGTTTTTTAGATAATTATATTGGTGTTGATCATTTTACATACCTACGTAATTAACTTTTAACCCTTTAATTAGATCGCTTTTGTATAAATAACAAAATCTATATGTAAATATTTATTTTACTATTTTAATGCTTTTATCTATTTTAATATTTGAGGGCCATTAGTTTGTCAGTTTTTTAACTGTTATATGTTACCCTCTTGAAATAAAGTTGTTATTATTATTATTATTATTAAATATAACTATACATGTAAATATAACTCATGTACATGTAAATATAACTGTACATGTAAATATAACTGTACATATAATATAACTATACATGTAAAATAACTGTACATGTAAATATAACTATACATTTTAATATAACTGTACATATAAATATAACTATACATGTAAATACAACGTACATGTAAATATAACTATACATGTAAATAACTATACATGTAAATATAACTGTACGTGTAAATATAACTGTACATGTAAATATATAACTGTACATATAATATAACTATTAACTATACATGTAAATATAACTGTACATGTAAATATATAACTATACATTTTAATATAACTGTACATATAAATATAACTATACATGTAAATACAACTGTGCATGTAAATATAACTGTACATATAATATAACTATACATGTAAATATAACTATACATGTAAATATATTGTACATGTAAATATAGCTGTACATGTAAATATAACTATACATTTTGATATAACTGTACATGTAAATATAACCATACATGTAATTATATAACTATACATGTAAATATAACTGTACATGTAAATATAACTGTACATGTAAATATAACTATACATTTTAATATAACTGTACATGTAAATATAACTATACATGTAAATATAACTATATATATATAATATACTATACATGTAAATATAACTATATATATATATATAATATACTATACATGTAAATATAACTATTAACTATACATGAAAATATAACTATACGTGTAAATATAACCTACTATATACACATGTAAATATAACTGTACATGTAAATATAACTGTACATATAATAACAATACATGTAAATATAACTATACATGTAAATATAACTATACATGTAAATATAACTATACATGTAAATATAACTATACATTTTAATTTAACTGTACATGTAAATATAACTGTAAATGTAAATACAACTGTACATGTAAATATTACTATACATGTAAATAACTGTACATGTAAATATAACTATACATGTAAATACAACTGTACATGTAAATATAACTATACATGTAAATATAAATGTACATGTAAATATAACTGTGCATGTAAATATAACTAACTATACATGTAAATATAACTATACATTTAAATATAACTATATATTTTAATATAACTATATATTTTAATATAACTGTACATGTAAATATAACTGTACTTGTAAATATAACTATACATGAAAATATATAACTATATAACTGTACATGTAAATATAACTATACATTTATGATGTTTGTCAGTCTAGTCTATATTTACACTCGGTATGTTCATGTATATGCATATGAGCCGATCGAGTGATAAATTTTAGCCAATTAGCAAACAAAAAATAACAATTAGCGTTATCAATTTCTCCCGGCAAGGATGGCTAGCCCAGTTGATTGTGTGCTCGGCTAGCCCAGTTGATTGTGTGCTCAAGGTAGGATCACTTAACTTGAATAACCGCAAAATAATTTTTCACATAAAATATATATCACTATAGTGCATGAGTTATGAAATATCAGGCCGGAGTTATCTAGGCTAGGTGAGATGCTCCGCCTCATATGAACAGGCCTGAATATGTGTCCGATGTGTAGGAAATTGGTTAATAGAAATATATTGAAACTATAAGTGAAATATAACTTACAAACAATATAAATGCAGATACACTCACGTTTCAAACAAAATTAGCTATCAAACACGTGCGAGGAGTAGAACAAATTACTTATTATTATTATATGGCTTGCCGTGTGAGCGGTCTCAACGCAGCTTTCCTGCAATCTGATTGGTTCTTCAGCTGTGTTTACAAACCGGTGGAGACCGGTCATTACAAAACAACTGAAAAGTTTTAAAAATTGCGAGCCATATAATAAAACGTTTGGTCGGTCTTTACGGCGAAATTATCTTGTCCTAGCTTGGTCTTTTCGCACATACCACGCTCCTTCGTCGTTCTGTCTGAACTGAAAGACCACGGGCAGCATAATTTTGCCGCAGTAAAGACATCCCGCTCGGTCAATAATAATAGAGTAGAGCATCAGCAGAGGTGGACTTTTGAATCAGCGCTATACACATGAAAAATTATGGGAAACATTTGATCCGACTTTATTTGTCACACTTATATTGCTTTTGAAACTGAAGTAAAAATTGTAAATTATTTTTTCCTAAAAGTCATTAAGCAATACCAAAAGTCAATGTACCCCCCGTTTTGACTAATCTCTTTTATACATTCTAACTAGGAACATCTGATCACTTGCAGAGTAAATCTGCACCCCAGCCTTCTGATACTTTCTTACATCCATTGTATCACGTTACCTGGCGGAATATAACTCTGATAAATTAAATTTTCCAATTAAGGTTCTATTTTGCCATGAATCGATCAGTTACGGAAATACTGAAACGTCTTTTCTAATCATTTTCTTTTTCAACAAATCTCTCATATCTTAAGTTCTTAGGAAATGATGAAACGATTATATATCACACGTAAAATATTTAGCAAATGATGTGATCATATATGAAATACAATAAAAATAATCGTCTTTCTAGTGTTCATGACATTTCATCGATCATTTATAAAAGGAGATAAAAATTTTAAAATTTAGTTTGCAAATTTACAATTCTCCATTAAAAAACACAGCTACCAAAAAGTGTTATATAAACAATGTTCCGTGCATCTTGGACAATGAACACGCGCGTGTACTGGCATTAAGTATATTTTATAGAAAGAACGGTAGTTATATTGAAATAAAGCTGGACGGCCCTAAGCTATAGATAACATCATGTTTTTTTTCAGATTGCCCTTGCTAAAGTTAATCTGCCATATACTGGAGCAGGTGTCATTTAATAAGAATAAATTAAATAGAATAAAGAAACGATTTCAAAGACCAAAAATGGATACAGTATTATAATATATGAATTCAGCTTTAACATCAATAAGTACGGCTTAGTTTATGTTTTAACACTATACGTGTCTTCTACTGACATGCCTTATTTTTAAATATGTATAAATATTGTCCTGTAAGAACACATTCTTTTGAGGGAAATAATTCCAAAGACTAGAAATTGGATGGGAGTATGGATGAGCATGATAAAAATGGATATATACCGAGTAAGGATATTCACGCATTTCAGTGTAATATAAAATTAACGTGTTTACAATGGTATTGCGTGTCCTATATATAGCATTATCAGCTCAAGAAAGATATTATCGATATGGCGAGGACTAAGTCGCATAAGCTAACAGTTGTTTTGACTTTCCTATTTTTGTTGTTTGATTAAAAATCACTCCATATCTGATTGAGAGCACCTGCCCAAGAAATTACAAAAGATTTCCAATTGCATATTTAATGAATCCCCATTCTGATCAATAGAATAGACATGTAACGTCGAAAACTCATTCTGTTTACTTTGTAATTGACGTTGGGATAGTTTTTCTTTACCTCACTAACCTGTTAAAGATGACAAGGTTATTTTGATTTGAATCCTTGACTTGGTAATTTGCTCAAAATATAAGTTATTTAGTTTTGTTTCAGCTGTTGTATAATATTCTATGGACAGATAGTAACCTGAAGAATATACTACCTTCATTAGTGTCTAAAATATTAGGTTCAATACTAACGAATATAATTTTCTTTAATTGTTTTCTCGAATTGATTGACGAATTGCAGAATCGTATACGTACTCTATCGCAGAACACTAAGCGATAGTACAGTCTTATGTTTTTAAAATCTTAAAAAAACTAAAGTAACTACATAACCAAATGCAGCACAATGTCAATACAACAAAGCGCACTGCCTGGATTCGGTAACCTTTCAATATATTAGGTATTTAATACCATTACAATTAGTAAACCTTTACGAACTACTTAAGATAAGAATATCTTGGTTACTGTTTGAGTACAAAGAAAGTTAGAGTGTTTCAATTTTCCAGCCGCACCAAAGTAAACGTTTTAAAATAAATTTTACCGTCTTTGTTCATGTTAACTGTGAAACAACGCTCCAAACGACAAGCACGACATTGGTTTCTGTGGACTTTATCAATGATACAGTTTCCTTTTTCTGCGACGGCCCTGCACGTGTATTTACGTTTTCGACGGATGCTTCTCTTAAAGAATCCACTACATCCATCGCAAGCGTAGATACCATAATGCTTCCCTGTGGAGAAGTCGTGACACACTTCACAGGGAATATCTAAAGTTCGCCCTGCCAAGTACAAAGTCAACATGTTAGTTATGAATCTGCAAAGGTAGGCAATTAACTTCTTAAAAACCGTTTGACATTCAAAATCCACTTATATACCGTTTGAATTTGGAAGAGAATCGTTCTCTTGTTTGTCAACATCCATGGAATTAACAGAAACTCACTGGCAAAACTCGATGCTGAAAAAATGGGACCCAAGAGTTCTGTTTTTTTTCTAGAATACATTCAATTTATATACTCACACGAAGAAGATGTTATTAACGATAACAATCACTATTCTATGCTTAGGTATTGTTATATGATTGGTTGCTTTGCTCTGATTAGCGCCGCTATCATTTCCAATGTTTCCTTTCAGCTATAAATCACATATCGCGATCTTTTTTGTGATGTAAATAAACTATCATGCATGAACGTTCTGACGGACCCTGTAGATATAATTATAAGATCCCATATTTATTTATTTTCTCATCTTACTGCGTATTAGCTGAATTATGTAGTCTTATATATAATAATAATAATAATAATAGTCTTTATTAATCAATACTCGAAACACACGTCCGAGTTTACATGGAATTATAAAAAATAAGGTATGTAGTCTATTTTTCTTCATTAGTTATTTACATCAATAATTTAATAAAACTAGTAAAATTCTACAGTATTGTTAAAAATTATTAAAATATCATACACCTGGTTTATGCGTCGCCGCACAATCGTCGCAATTCAATTCAGAGAAATTCATTTCAGATGTTAATGTATCCATTTGATCGTGACGGAAACAACGTCGTAAACGAGTTTATCTCGCGAAACGAATTTAATTCGTTTTATACGTCACATAATCGTCGCATAACCATGGCATTTATATTTTTTTCGCCAAGCCTTTGAAAATTATAAAATCCAATTAGTGGCATATCCTCCGAGTGTTGCATAGGATGCAAAAAAGCCATTTCATTTTTGAAATAAACGACGTGTCAGTCACTATCACACTTCCTGATCAATGATTAGGTAGTAGATAGTCTCTATATGGATGTTTTGAGCATGTTGGTTTCGCATATATTAGAGTGCTATAGAGTGATTTTCATTGTTTGTGGAAAAAAAAGATCAGAAAAATCGTGGAGAGTGCAATAAAGGAAGAGGACACCTAAGAATGAGCCAATTTATTTCAATATATGTATTTCACAATTTTAATTGTCAAGGTACAACAAGAACAAGAAAATTGAGAACACCAGAGTTCACTTTTAGTGGTTCCTGATGTCAGATTTAGAAAATCATCTAAAGTTCCGTTCACCATTCTCAGTGCGATCCACGATGCAGGAAAGAACTGTATTTCTATCTTCGTTTTAAATATTAATTTGGTGTAAAAAACGGTTCATGCACGATTTGACAAAACAGCTCATGTTCCTCAAAAACGTTTCGTATTTTTGTTGTGATCCCCATTACGAAGCTCGTCAACATCAATGAAAATCAAACTAGAAACACTAAGACAAAAATAAAATAATCATTTTCAAAGCATGCATATAAAACACGAAATCGTAGTTTTGTCTTCTCTACGTGCGCCGCATTGCATTATAGGATGAGTCTAATCAGGGCATTTTTTAACGTTATGATTACTACTTGGGCATTTACCCCAGTAGGCCCTTTGCTTGCCCCAGTATAGTGAAGCGAAATTTTTGTTTTTGGCCTCAGTATACTGGGCCCTTTTCATCATTAGTAAAGGTATCAGGCTTTTAGTTGCCTACCTTCCCTATAATGATCCCTGGAAGTCGTCAAATCCCTGTCTTCTGGAAAAACACATTCTCGTCCCCAGACCCTCTCCCGCTGGTGCCATATTATTCCGCATTTTAAGTGATGCTATGTAGCTAGATCTACGAGAAAATACAAGGCATTGACGTAGATTGCGGCCCTCGTACCAGCCCACTGGATCTGGGATTGTGTGCATGTGAGAACACGGCGCTTGCAAACGTTACTGAACGCATGTGAGAACACGAAAAATCATCCAGTCTGACAAAAATTGACATGTATGCGGATTAATAATCGTCACCTTTATGATTGGGGCAAGCTGGACAGTCGGATTTCATTGTGAAATAAGTAATTTTGAGTAATTTCAACAATATTGTTTAATGCCGACAGTAGACAATGAGCTTGCTCAGTGAACGAGCTCAAAAATTGCCCCTACAAGAGAACATCAAATTAATGCCAATGTTTTGGTAAAAAAGATCAGCCAATAATAGGGGAGAGTGGTAATAAAGGAGAGACATAAGAACACGCCAAATATGAGAACATCAGACAAATCTCGGCAGTTCGCCACGTACCTATTCGCAATTACTATAAATAAATAATGTTCTATTTATGATGTGGACAATACTACATAAATGCAGTGGAAGTGGTGTTGATAAACTAATGTTAATAATGTCAATAATTTCTTTGCCAAAGGTGATTTAATAAATTAATATGAAATAAGAAAAATACTGAAATATAAGCGCAGTCGGTATAGGCTCTCATGACTTTATTCAAAAAGCACTAGCAACATCTGCTCAGTTGCTATAAGGTAAGGGGAAAAAATATTCATCCAACCGACCATGAGATGGAGCGATAGCGATGCTAATATGTACGGACGCGAAACGCACATTTGACGGGGGGAGGGAGGGTCATTCTTCTACTTACCCGAGTGTCCGATGAAGGAACTTAAACTGTTAACCGAGTTCTTCAGTGGTTTTTATACCCACCCTATATTACGTCACCTAAAATATGTATGTATATGCGGTAACATTCCTATATCATTTTTATACCTTATTTCTTCTTCGCATAATATTACGAGCGTTGTGAATAGTATTCTGTTCTACTATACTCGCATTATCTACTCAGTTTGGTAGAATGCATGGTAAAAATATTGATCCACCCCATACGATGGCCACAGGTTTCTCAGCTTTGTTGTTTTGTGTTTATCCTCTACAAATATTATTATTATTATTATTATTATTATTATTATTATTCCTGCACGGTTTGCCGAACAAATTGCCAAATGGCTTACAAGACTTTTTGGAAACACTTTCCTCGGCGGTATAAGATTCCCCTTTAAATGAACCAATATAAAATGTAGGGGAAGATGGAGACTTTCCCTGTAAGTTTGACCCTGCACTCTAGCACCTGGGCTTGTCGAGGAGTCGGGTCATCACCGGCACTATTCAAAATGTGCTACATGCACATTTCGCCCGCGCAAATTTAATTTGGGTCCCGGACTAAAAGGTCGCAAAGGTCGCACAGAATGTCTTCTTCACACGGTCACTCCGCTACTCACTATAGTTGGGTTCCCTATGAAATCGGACCATCGTATGGACGTTCGTGTAGCATTGACACATTCAGTTAATCCAACCACAGTGAGCAAAGGGGTGACCGTCCTAATCCAATAATAGAGACCTTAAAGAGTGAGTGTCGGGGTCATGCATTGCGCGCTCACATTCGTATGGCGGCCATTTTGTGGGCCGACTGGCATTTGTTGAGTTCGCTTTCTAATCCGTCGATATCTTTACAATCTTTTCATTAAACGTGTTAGTTTGTCGATTTCCAAAGTGAAAATATACTAGACTGAATATTTTTATTACTATTTGTTGTAAACTTACGTATTGATCTATATGAAAACAATAACAAACACCCGCAATGCATGACCCTGTCGCTCACTCTTTAAGATATATCTACGACGGCAACATAGGACGGCGACGTACGGCAGTGAAAGTAATATAAATTTTAGCATTTGAATGAAATCACGGTCGAAATCACGGTTGAATGAAATCACGGTTATGATCTCCAAAACGCTTCAATATTTCTAAAACGATTGTAGTGTCTGTGTTTAAGTCAATCTTAAGCGGAACTGCTTTCATCTCTTCGCGAGTTACCGTCGTCCTGAAGACGTGAAAATGTTCTCAGTAGCGTTGTAAACAGAATGAGGAGTGGGTTGAGATTACCTTCTTGGGAATAAAAATTATTCATTCTTTTTGTTTCGCCTAACGTTTGAACGACGTCCCCGTCCTAGATTGCCGTCGTAGATCATAAGATACTGGGAAGTATATATTTAAAGACTCTTTTTCAGGACCGTGAACTCTCCCTACGTCAGTAAAACAGTCATAATATACAACATTCATTGGGTTTTGTTTTGTGTTTTGTTTTTAAGATGGTTCTTTATAGAAATTTTCAACAAAATCATGTATGCGGTATTGCGGGATTCACCCTGCAACAAACTCGACAATCAAGACCATCAAAATAACATGACGAATGTGAGTTGCTGAATAGGGCTGTGCAAATCGCTCATATCTCCCTGATCTATGCGGAAGTAGACTGGTACGAGCACCTTTGTGATGAAAACTCGAGCAAAAGTTGTGTTTCGAGTATTTTTTATCATGTACATCGGATAAAATCGAAGTTGATAGTTTGAAGATAAAGCATCGGAATTTATGCATTATAGGCTTAACCCTTATAGTTATATGCCATTTTTGGAAGATAAGTAAACATAATAGTACGTGTAAATTTCGTTATGTAATTCTTGGTTATATCAATGACTTTACAGTGTTTGTTTAAGCATTACAAATAAATGATATATATAAGCACCGCCTGTTCGCGCCATTCAGTGTGATGCGTGCTAATAAAAATCGGCATATTTCAGTATTGAGTGACCTATATATGCTGAAATTTTGCATGATGTATTCTATTGTTAAAATCTGTAATGCCACATAAATTTTAAAAAAGAAATCGTTGTTTTTGATTCTGGAAAAACGGCATTAAATATTATTTTTATAATTTTCCTATTGATCGTTCATGCTTGAAGGAAAAACATAAATATAAAATTGCTGTCTACTGGATTTTGCTACTAGGGAGCTTTAGCAAACACGATGGAGGACCCTTCAAACAAAAAAATTCTTCATACAAAACAAAGAACGAATTTTTTACACCGTCTTCTTTCTGCTCTAACGTGAACTCACAAAGACGTAAGAGCTGTTAACTTCAAAACAGACACTTCAATCGTTTTAGTACACATTTTTTGCCAGCATTCAATCAAAATCTATAGCTTTCTTGGCTAAAGTCAGCACATACAGTTTTATTTGCATCAATGATGTCATATAAAGTAGGCCCTCGATTTTCTTCCACGTTATTTGATAGTCTTAATAGCAGTGGTACATACACACGGTGGTAACACAGCATTTTAACTAACCAATCTACAGTTTCATTTGAATTTTTCTATTGCTCGGTTAAATGTTTCAAAGTTGGCAAATAAAAGACATTCGTGTAAAATAATATAAGCATTGTATTCCAGAATTCACCTTTCATGTGACAAGCATTTTCTCTCTGTTTAAGAAAATTAATATGTGAACCAACTCTTGATCGATATTGTTCAATAGTAACCCCCATATTTGCAGTTCAATGTTGGTGTATTAATGAAAAGTTATAACAAGTCAATGTCAATAGATTTTCTGACTACTACAGCAATAGTCAAGGTAGTTTTTGTGACTACTATAGCAATAGTCAAGGTAGTTTTTGTGACTACTACAGCAATAGTCAAGGTAGTTTTTGTGACTACTATAGCAATAGTCAAGGGACTACTATAGCAATAGTCAAGGTAGTTTTTGTGACTACTATAGCAATAGTCAAGGTAGTTTTTGTGACTACTATAGCAATGGTCAAGGTAGTTTTTGTGACTACTATAGCAATGGTCAATGTAGTTTTTGTGACTACTATAGCAATAGTCAATGTAGTTTTTGTGACTACTATAGAAATAGTCAATGTAGTTTTTGTGACTACTATAGCAATAGTCAATGTAGTTTTTGTGACTACTACAGCAATAGTCAAGGTAGATTTTGTGACTACTATAGCAATAGTCAAGGTAGTTTTTGTGACTACTATAGCAATAGTCAAGGTAGTTTTTGTGACTACTAGAGCAATAGTCAATGTAGTTTTTGTGACTACTATAGCAATAGTCAAGGTAGTTTTTGTGACTACTATAGCAATAGTCAAGGTAGTTTTTGTGACTACTATAGCAATAGTCAAGGTAGTTTTTGTGACTACTATAGCAATAGTCAAGGTAGTTTTTGTGACTATAACCATAGCAATAGTCAATGTAGTTTTTGTGACTACTATAGCAATAGTCAATGTAGTTTTTGTGACTACTATAGCAATAGTCAAGGTAGCTTTGTGACTACTATAGCAATAGTCAAGGTAGTTTTTGTGACTACCATAGCAATAGTCAAGGTAGTTTTTGTGACTACCATAGCAATAGTCAAGGTAGTTTTTGTGACTACTATAGCAATAGTCAAGGTAGTTTTTGTGACAGTACTATAGCAATAGTCAAGGTAGTTTTTGTGACTACTATAGCAATAGTCAAGGTAGTTTTTGTGACTACTATATAGCAATAGTCAAGGTAGTTTTTGTGACTACCATAGCAATAGTCAAGGTAGTTTTTGTGACTACTATAGCAATAGTCAAGGTAGTTTTTGTGACTATACTATATCAATAGTCAAGGTAGTTTTTGTGACTACTATAGCAATAGTCAAGGTAGTTTTTGTGACTACTATAGCAATAGTCAATAGTATCGAGCACAATCACTCGTTTTTCAATTGAGCGTGAACCTACAACTTGTACGATTTTAATACACGCGAGCGCCTGACGGAACTAATTGAGTCAGTGCAAACACAATGGTTCCTGTGAGAATAAACCTCAGCACAAATATACAGCACGATGTCACCTGAAAAACATCAAGGGATAAAAATGCTTTGTTAACATTTAAAACCGAAAACGAACAAGATATTTATAGCTTTAGCTATATTTATAAAAATTATCTACGAAACCAGAAGACATGACATTTTAATAAAACCGAGAAATCTGTGCTGTAAAAAATACACGCTACGATCACTTTATTAGAACCTTAAATGAAAATGTATGTCTTAAAGATCATATTTACTACAACTCGCATGAATTCGCTGTCGCATCAATCGCACGTGGTCTATCCGTAAACATCCGCCAATCTCCGTAAGAGCTTCGTGTCACGTGACGGCATGACCACCCCAAGAAATCAAGAAAGAAATTGCTAAACCCAGCCGATGACATAGTCGCTACTGGATATAATCCAGTAGACACAAAAATGGGGTCACCGTGCTCATTATTTTCCCAAAAATGGGGTTACCGTGCCGCCATTTTGAAGAGAGTTTGTTACGTGTGTGTTTTGCCATATAGAAACTCGATGTTACTGAAATTACTAACGGAGTTCAAAAAGAAATATTAATCTATCTATACAACGGCCAGTGTCTGCCGAATGAAACTTAAACTACAAAATCTAACAGTATCTAACTAACCAAACACCTAAATTTAAAAAATGCTTCAAGCCACCTTAATTTTATTCACGGTCTATATAGGGATCATATATTGCAACGGATGATACCGACGTTCAATCATAAGCGCATATATCACTGTATATGCGATAAAATGTGAAAACTTGTCGATTTGAAATTTGCTCTTTCAATTTATTATGAGTTATAGGGGGAAACCCCGTGTTTAACAGGTGGATAATAATCTTGGCTATAGATTTTCCGGGCTGAATGCGCCGTAAGCATAAAATAAAGATAAGAGCTTAGCTCAAAATTCTTAAATATAACTAAAATAGGAATTAACGAGAGCGGAGCCCTTCATCATTTAATTGGCATTGGCTGTTTACCACCTTTTCACTTTGCTATATATATTACATATATATATATATATATATATATATATATATATATATATATATATATATATATATATAATATATATATATATATATATATATATATATATATATATATATATATATATATATATATATATATATATATATATATATATATATATATATATATAGTAAACTTAAAAACTTTTTTGTCGCTACTCGGAGTTTCACGCTTTACACGATCATCAGGCAATCATCGCGATCATCCTGATGATCGTGTAAAGCGTGAAACTCCGAATAGCGACAATAAAGTTTTTAAGTTTACTATATACCTGCTCTACTGTTTACAGTATTGAGCACTCTTTTATCCTTAGCCAACATTCTATCCGAAAATTTGTCTTGGTATATATATATATATATATATATATATATATATATATATATATATATATATATATATATATATATATATATATATATATATATATATATATATATATACAAAAAGGGTGTCACAAACTGAAAGTATATATATATATATATATATATATATATATATATATATATATATATATATATATATATATATATATATATATATATATATATATATATATATATATATATATATATATATATATATATATATATACAAAAAGGGTGTCACAAACTGAAAGTAGCCAACCAAATGCACGGGAGATAAAAAAAATAATAATTAATGAAAATATTAATGGGAACATCTTATCTGGGTGCAGTGGCGAAGCTGGCCGTAGCAACTGGTCATGCTATGCTAATTTATAAACATCTGCATATTTTGAAAACAATATATTTCTAAAGATCTGAATATGTAAATCGTTTCAAGATTTGCATAGCATCACCAGTTTTAATGGCCAACTTCGCTAATGTCTGGGTGTAATTTTTAACGAAAACCTATCTTGGAAACCATGTATAAATTACTTAGCCTCCAAAATAATCAAAATCGGCTGGTATTATATATAAATCTAAGTTTTATTTAACATGTACTTTTTTACACTATTGTAATCTAGGTTGGGGTTCCACATATGTATCAAAACTAAAAAGACTATAGTGATTTTACAAAAACGAATTGTACGATCGATTGATAAAGCGGATTATCTTGCCCCTACTGAACCTATTTTTAATAAATTAGAAATTCTAAAAATAACCGGAATAAATTACCTGCAAAAGGGTATCTTTATGTTTTCGTTGTAATAATTTGTTAGCATTAATATTCAATGATTGATCTCTTTGTTACTGCATGGCTCGAAGATTCACGATTATCAAAATAAATTTGCTCAAGACTTGCGTTCTCATCAGTGTCGGACAATATCAAAAAAGTTCCCATTACCTACCAAGACCCTTTACTCTGGAATTCATTGGGAGAAAGTTTAAAAAATTCGAGAAGTTTAAAAAGATTTAAATATAAGTTGAAAGTAATTCTTTTTTTTCGTTGAAAGTAAGGCTTATACTAACGTCTGATGTTGCGTGGTCTATTTTATCTAAACTGTATACGTTAAATCCTACTTGTAACAGCTGAGAAAGCCTAAAATGATTCAAGCTTCGGCTTCTTTTTTAGGCTACCTTGTCACTATTTATTCTATACTATTTAGCTTTTTTTCTTTCAATTCTTGTATATCAGTTGTGACAAATCAAATGAATTTAATTAAATTAAAAATAAATCAATTGCTAAATGATTTAACTTTTTTATGGCAAGCCGATACTGCCAAAAGGGAATCATCGTTTTGATATTTAATATCATAAAGAATAACCGAGTTACACATTCTACATGTTGAGTTGCACATAGAGAAGTCGAAAAGCATTCATGCTATTACTTTCTTCACCTTTCTCGCTGGCAAATTTTAGTATTTCTCACTAGCGAGTTTTACTATTTCTCGCTGGCGAGTTTTACCATTTCTGGCTAGCGAGTTTTACTATTTCTCGCTAGCGAGTTTTACCATTTCTCGATAGCGAGTTGCATCCCCGGAATATGAACCCGCGTAAAAAAATAGGTACGCGATGCGTACATATCGCTATTAAAGATAGAAATGTAGACTTAAGAAGCACAAAGAAATTGATAGTTTTTTATACATGTGTTGCTAACTTGAACATGGCACATGCTATACATGCATTTTTATACCGGCTGTTTCCAAAAGATAGCATATAATAATTCAGAAAAAGTAATTCAGATTACGAGTAATTTAGTGTCCTTCTATCGGCCTTAAAAACGCACGTGGCATATGACCGATGTTTTAATCCCCTTCGCGACTGAGCGAAGCGAGGGTGATAATCTCGCCGCTGCAGGGATCATTTCTCACAAAAGGTTTATATATATATATATATATATATATATATATATATATATATATATATATATATATATATATATATATATATATATATATATATATATATATATATATATATATATATATATTTGAGCGGAGCATGGTAGGACCAACTCCTTATAAGGAAGTAAAAAGTCGTTTTGGGTGATCCGTTTGAATCGGATAATATTTTAGCAATGTTGGAGGTTTTACCGAAGGGTATACACGTTGGCGTAATATAATAGGTACGTGTGTAATGTATATTTAGACTCGCTAACTCCAAATCTGTTTTCAGAATTGAAAACGGTTAAATATTGATCGAGATAACGTTCAAAATAATATTCGACGAGGCGGCTGGGCCGGGCTGGCTGCCGAATAATTTCTAAATACACAAGTTTTTACGAAGGGTATGCACGTTCTCGTAATATAATAGACACGTATGTTATGTATTTAGACTCGGTAATTCCAAAACTATTTTCAGAATTTAAATCCAGTAAATATTGGCCGAGTAATTCTCAAACCTTGTTGGTTGCTATTAATAGCTCAAAATACGGACAAACAAACCAAATTTGACTCACAAATTTTTGCAAATGAGCTATTTTCTTTTGTTATGGCCGCAATAATTATGGGTAAATGCAGACAAACATGGGAACTGACGTCATCTCCACAAAGTGCTGTTAAATCCGGTGTCGAGAACATAGGTTTGTGAGTGACCATAGCCTGGTCTATATCTATAGAAAAATGTCGATTCCCCGTAGAGAAGCAAAAGTCATTAGGACACGGTAGTTCAAACATTACAATTCCGAAGCTCTTAAGTATGATTTATGCAAAGTTTTCCAAACGCAACCTTGCATGTCATCTGACCCTAATATTCTTTGGAAAGATTGGAAAACCAAATTATTATTCAAATTCTTGAAAACGAAAGCCAGCTATTATAAAACAATCTTCATCAAAATGACGGGAATGAATATTATTAAGAAACTCATAAACACCAGTCTAAAACAACTACTATAAATGAATTGATTGTAAATTATTATTAATCGATTACTGAACTAAAACAAATTACAAACGCATTGAACGCATACTTTAGTAATATTGGTTCTGAACTGGATAACAGCCAAACTGAAGGCAAGCTGCCTCCAGAAAGTTACGTTTCTCAAACAGATAATACATTTCAAATTTGTGAAGTTTCGCCGACAGAAGTTTGGAAAATAATTTCCATCACTAAAGAATCTAAAGCAACAGGGCATGATCGTATTACACCAAAAATTTTAAAGCATTGGGCTGATGTTGTTGCCCACAGTCTTACTAACGTTTTTAACAAATCAATCCAAACTGGTATCTTTCCAGATGATCTGAAACTGGCATGCATATCTCCTGTTTTCAAGAATTAATGGTAGTAAATAGAAATAACTACAGACCAATATCAAAACTCTCGGCGCCGGCGGTTGCTAAGATCTTCGAGAGATTAATCTCGAAACAATTGTCGACGTATTTAGAGTCAAATAAGCTGCTGTGAAAATCCCAGTCAAGGTTTAGGAAACATAATTCGACTGAAACATCTCTATTAAATACCGTAAACACGTGGTACATAAATATGGATAAAGGTTATCGTAATGGAATTATTTTCTTAGACTTAAAGAAAGCCTTTGACACTGTGGATTAAAAAAATTGTCAGTTTATGGCTGCAGTGTTACCACTTTAAATTGGTTCAAATAATATTTAACAGATATAGAACCCAAATGTGTAAAATAAATCAGGCAATCGCAAACCAACATGCTATTCGCTGTGGAGTCCCACAAGAGTCAAATTTAGGCCCATTGTTGTTTCTTATATATGTGAATGATTTACCGAATTGTTTAACTGCCTCCACAGCTAGTATGTTTGCAGATGCTACTAGTCCTACCACAAATGGAACATCGATTAACGATGTGCAGTCAAATTTAAACAAAGATTTGGAAAACGTACATCAGTTTGGGAGACACAAATATAAAACGAGTTAAAAATATATAAAACACTAGGAGTCATTATTGATGAAGAGCTTATTTGGAAAAACAATCTAGATAGTGTTGCATCAAAGGTATCCAAGGGTATTGGGATGCTTCGACGTATGAAGAGGTTTGTTCCCCAACAAACATTAATTTCAGTTTACAACGCGATAATACTTCCACATTTTGACTATTGTAGACTTGTCATAATTATTCACTCGAAAAGTTGCAAACATTACATAAATTGGCAGGTACTTCATGTATGCCTAAAGCTGGTTACTTTATGTAAGCCTGTCCCCAACACAATTACAATCCTAACCAAAATTTTGTGTCGGGACACAAAAATCGGCATACATGAAGTAGTCCCCCAAAATAGAGGTGAGATCTAACGATATTCTAAGAGATTTAAATTGGTAACCACTGATGGAACGATGGAAAGAAAATAAAGTAGTATTGATGTATAAAGTAAGATATGGATGTTTTCTAGACAAATCAAATATGGGGAACTGAAAATACTTATTCTTGATTATTAAGTAGAAAAATATTATAGTAATTTTTAAAAGAGTTCAGAGGAAGTGATTTAATTAAGGAACAAAAGTATAGATTCCCATAACTTAGAAGCAAAGAACTTAAATGAAAATTTACCATAGTTTGTTCTAACACTAGGCATATAATAGTTTTCCTGAGATGCATATATACCTTGTATGATAAGAATGCACACTAGATACTGGTATAAAAAATGCTGAGGATAGTTCTGGAGTATCATTATCCTTGTTCCTTATTTGATTTACAAATGCTGCTATTCTTAGTTTAATTAAATTTCCCAACTTTAAAATCCCAAGCAGTTTAGCTGTGTAGTTATATATGAATAGTTTAGCTGTGTAGTTATAAAAACACGGTTGTTAGCCAATCACCGTGTGCGTTTTCAAGATGTTATTTAATTTTGTAATTACAAATTCAGATAGCTTATAACTGTTGGTCAATGTATACAACATCACAAACTTACTCTCAAATTTATTTTATTTTCTTTTAACAAACACTTACTATTCTAACAACAAATTATGAAGTTCGACGGTTTTAAGTTCTCGCTGGACTTCTCTTTAAGCATATAGAGCACTGTTCTTCAGAGTGATTAATCTAATGTTAAATTTTAATATAAATCAATAGACTCGTAAATTGGTTAAGTATATTCACGCCAAAATGTCACACTTGGAATTGAACGGTCTCTTGAGTTTGTTATTTCCTTACAACCAATGAGAATCAAGATAAAATAAAAAATACATAATAATTAATCCTACTTCTCTATCATTCTCAGGGTAACCATGGTGTAACACCTGCTCATCTCGAAGCGTCACAGGAAGATTGCTTGTAATTTTGCGACGGCAGATTTTGTAAACAAAATGGCGCCTGATTTCATCATCATCCATAAAGAATAAATGTACGTAACAGTTTAGTGTGCAGTACGACTTGAGGTGTTCTCGTAGTTAACTATAAAAGCTACGTTTTATACAAAATCGTCCTGATATTAAACCATGTCCCCTCTGCTAAAATACTTTGTTTCTGATTTGTTATGTGTCGTAGAATGATATATGATATATCCCTTATGAGTTCTCACTGTCAGCCCTACCAAACATTTTCCAAAATGCTTTGCGATACATACTTATTCTCCAGACATAGATTATCGGATTGACGACAAAATTCACTATTTCCAACATCATGAGATAACGCGCGATCGTGAGGACTGTTTTATAAAACTTGCAGTTTAATTCGAATAGTTCGCATGTAGATATGACTGCAAGAGTAAGAAATGAAGGAGACACAGTTATTAGCAACACAAATGTTAGAATAAGAACAAAACGACCAACATTCTGTTGCATCAGTTTGTCAGTTCGTCTTTCCTTGATCCCCTCGGAAAGACTCTGCTGGGTTTCATCAAGATCTAATTCGTTTGACTTTGCTTTCCAGGTCGTCAAGTGCACATTGATATACAACACTGCAGTGACAAAGACGGGAATGTAGAAGAGAACGAGCAAGACGAACATCATTGTTATCGTGTAGAAATGCATGAGAATTGCCAGTGCTAGAGTGAGAAGCCAATTCCCTGCCATGACTATGAGGATACTTCTCAGTGGAAGAATTTGCTTCCAAGTATGAGGCTTCTTAATGCATACCGCCCGCTCAATGGCCATCAGACAAACGGCTAGTAAAGACGTCAGAGTAGCTGTCCATGCCATTACTATGAACGCTGAAGTCGACGTGCTCTTTACACCAGTTGCTATTACTGAAATACAAAAACCAAATGTGCTTGCTCCAACTATGGTATCAGCAATAGCAAGGTTAGTGACGTGATAGGTAATCCTCCTTTGTTTTACAAGTGTCCAGTTTTTACAAACAACGATCAAGAAAGTGCCATTTAAGAGGAACGAAAGAGCAGACAGAGTTAGTATAACCCCGATCCTGGCATTTTCTGACGTTGACATAATTGTAACCTGTGGTAAAGAAAACGCAGTAATGGTTTAAGGAAGAGCAGACTGTTGTTGAGTTTAATAACTTACTTTTAAATCATAAAGTTATATATGTATATGGGAAGGTTAAAGAGATTAATTATAGCCTCACCACTAGTTTACTATTGTTAAATCTGAAAAAATTTCGAGTGTTGGAACACAGACTATAATTATTCAGACTTTGCCCGAATGTTTTGACGCCATTCAAATATAGCCACTTATCGAATTTGTTTCAATATTCACGAAACAATAACTCCAAGTCGAGGATGTCTATTTGTCTTTGTAAAGAAGACACCTCGACAAATACCATTTTGTATACACTTAAATTGATGTATCATTTTGTCAAAATTTAATTTTTTTAAAAGAAAGTATAAGCATTTCAATCGACAAAGATCTATAACTAACGAGCGTTACCTGTCGTTGAGAATTACATTTTTAAATAACAAAAGTTTATCTTCACGAAGACTGTCTGACTCTCGGATTGTATACCGTCTGCTGCGTATTGGATTAGTATTGAACTGAGAGAACAAAATAACAATCGGGCTTCACTTACAGTTTTTTGTATTTTCGGGTTAATTGCCTTTGTCGAGTTGGATCTTTTTTGGTGTTGGTCGTACTTCCCAAATTAAGGTACATATATGTATGTAAACTCGAATAAATATATAATTACTAAACCATCTGTTCAAAATGCTAAAATAGTGTTTACCTGAATTTAATTAACAAAGAGATGGCCTAGCCATGTTTAGCTTAAAGTATATATGCAAGTGTGCGGGTAGTGCTCAACGTATCCTGGTGGGATCATGTAACTAACGTCGTCCTTTATGGTAAGCTCCCACAGGTCGGTGACAAGATTGCAGTACGTAGGATGCAGCTAGCCGGACATTGCCACAGACACCCGGAACTGCCTTCCCATCACACAGTGTTATGGGAACCGACTCATGGGAGAAGAGGAAGAGGGCGACCAAAGCTGAACTATGTGGATGTCCTGAAGAAAGATGCCGGGGTGGAGACGACCGGTGAGCTCGGAAGCTTGATGAAGGATCGGAAAGTGTGGGGACGCCATGCTCATGCCCAGCTGAGGCCGCCTTAGTAATAGTAGTATATAGTTATATGCAATGAAAAATTCAGTTTGCAATAAACTCTCTTACTTTAAAAATCTCTTGAAATTATAAATATTGGCGTTTACGACAGTCTTCCATGTCCGGACTTCATTCTTGAGATATGAAGATTTGTTTGATATGTAGATATATATTACACTGCATATACGCCACTTCATGTATAATGAGTTATACTGAAAATCATGTATATCTTTGGCATTGTGTAACGAAATCACTTGGAACTGTGCATGCGCGTGGATATAAAATAACACTAAGCATGTGCAGTTTCGAATGATTTGATTGGAAAATTCCGAAGATATACGGGCTTTATGCAGTGTGATGTATGCAGCGTGTTATTTACATATCCGAAACAAATCTTTATATCTCAAGTGAGATACGGAAGCGCTGTAAATTTATGTTTTTATAATTTCAAGAGTTTTTTTCAAATACAAGATTTCAAACTGAATTTTTCATTGCATATACACTTTATCGCTTGCTGTATTAACACTTATTATTAAATTATTCCCTAAACGGGAATGATTTACCGATGAAAGGGTTATTTATACCTTTATGAAGAAGAAATTAACACCTCGAAAAATACCATTATATGCACAGATGTTTTATTTTGTCAAAAAATTAATTTTTTTAAAAGAAACAAATAAAAATAAAAACAAATAAAAACGTTTATCTTCACGAAGTCTGACTCTCGGATTGTTCCGTCTGCTGTGTATTTGATTAGTATAGAACTGAGAGACTCACAAAATAACACTCGGGCTTCAATCGCCGGGCTTTTTGTATTTGTGGGTTCCACTTTTGGTTTTGCGTTTGTCCAGTTGGATGGTTTGCGGTCTGGGCATGTGACAAATTAAGGGGCCGATTACATTAGGCGAGTTGTCCTGGTTAACCGAGTTGGCCCGGTAAGCTGGGGTGAGCCCGGTAAGCCGGGATGAGTTTTGACGACGATGATTTAAACCCAAAATTCGCAATTACCAAAAAAGCAAATGTTGCTTCACTTGGGCAAAGTTTACCATTTATGTGCGAAGAATAGGATTCTGTAGGACAGAGACAGACTCGTTTCAACAAAACCACAACCACTTTCCTAATGGCATGAGTACAGTGCAACCCGGTTTAACGGACACTTTTTTTTGCCCGAGAACGATATTCCCATAGAAAATTAACCCGGTTTATACGGACACTTTTTGGACACCATCTTGTGTCAAAAAATCGCCTTGCCAAATTTAAATGATAACTAGGAGGAAGTCTTTTTCTCTGGTCTGTCGGCATCCACTCGGAAGATGCTGGTGACAGTGACGAAGATGTTGTGCAAATCGAATGCGTTGCTGAGCCGTCAGAGCCCAAAGTAACGTCACTGAAACACGCCATCTCAATGCTTGACGACGTAACACATTACTTAACCGATGAAAACCTTGTAGAGGCTGCGAACAGTCTGGCAAACGTCGCGTCAAATGTCAAATCAGTTTGGTTGGAGCGAAAACAACGCGCTTCAGTACAACGCGCAATTACGGAATACTTTAAATAATATTTTGTTTAAAACTGTTTTTGTATTTTAAGAATTTATATCAGAAGTTAAAGACATTTAAACTGTTACTGTTGACGTATTCATTTATCTATTTTGGCATATTTTATTTGATATTATCAATAAATCGTATATAGATGACGTCATTTTTTGAACCCTGTTAATACGGACACCAGTTAATACGGACACTTTTTCTTGTTCCCTTAAGGCTTACTAGATCCTCCGCAAATGTCAACGCAATCTCATTCCGCGAAGGTAAATGTAAAACAACTACTTTCAATCGCTCATTTTTTATTAGAAAAACTAGGACTTCGACTTGGAGAAAGTTGCTATTATTAGTTATTCATAATAGGTGTTTAACTGTTGTGGTGACCCGGGCCAACTCGGTTAAGCGAGTTGAAAATTTCACCTTTTCCTCATGTAATCGGCTTTTTGCCAAGTTGGCCCGACAAAGCGGGCTGAAAAACTGTTTGGCTCGTTCTGTAGCGCATTTTTTTACTTGATTGCGTGAATAAATAAATATAGCTGAAATGAACTCAGACAGATAGAGCATCAAAACATTTTTGTGCGTTTTGAAACGAAGACTTAATAAATTAATTATAGTCTTCGTGAAGATGTTTTACAATAACAATCGTTTTATTAACGATACTTACAAAACAATTTCATCAGCATAAATGACAGAGTAAAACTGAAGTAAAATTAACGGAACTTTTATTTATTTAGTTTCGCCACTTAAAAATGCATAGAAGAACCCGGCAAGCAGCAACCGGGATTCCGGCAAGGCGGGCCAGCTGGCCCAGCTCGGTTGCCATGTAATCGAAATTTTGAAACAAGAGATGATAAATATACGAAACAGGCCAACTCGGTTAACCTGGCTAACTCGTCTCATGTAATCGGCTCCTAAGGTATATATGTTTGTGAACTCAAATAAATAGACTGGCGTAATTCGGCATTCGACGAAGGAGAACGCATTCTAATCTTGCATGTCATGGGTTCTGTGTGCTTTACAGCTAAAAGAAATCAAGATAAAAACATTACCCTTTTTGAATAAATTACCGTTTTGGAATAAATTATTACATTAGTAAACTTATATATAGTCAGGGGGCAACGCTTGTGACATATTTTGCCTGCTGTCAATTGCAGTACAGAGTTTGACAAGGAGTTTCTCATAATCTGGATACTACGGTGGCCCATATCCGCCACGGCAAAACATTAACACTCGAGGTAAAACATTAATACGGTGGCCCATATCCGCCACGGCAAAACATTAACACTCGAGGTAAAACATTAATACTCACGGCAAAACATTAACACTCGCAGTGAAACATTAATACTCACGGCAAAACATTAACACTCGCAGTAAAACATTAACACTCACGGCAAAATTTTGCACGGCCACACAGAGGGGTCTGGGTACGAGAATGACGGTAGGTACTTTATCTGACCCCAATTATAGTGTATCATATAATTCCTACGCATACTTAGCCCTCCTTAGCCCTCCTTAGCCATCCTTACGCATACTTAGCCCTCCTTATGCATATACTTAGCCTCCTCAGGCATACTTAGCAAGGAGGGCTATGCCTAAGGAGGGCTAAGTATGCCTAAGGAGGGCTAAGTATGCCTGAGGAGGGCTAAGTATGCGTAAGGTGGCTAAGGAGGGCTAAGTATGCGTAAGGATGGCTAGCCCTCCTTAGCCATCCTTAGCCCTCCTTATGCATCCTTAGCCCTCCTTAGGCATACTTAGCCCTCCTTAGGCATACTTAGCCCTCCATAGGCATACTTAGCCCTCCTTAGGCATACTTAGCCCTCCTTAGCCATCCTTAGGCATACTTAGCAAGGAGGGCTATGCCGGGGGGCTAGAAGCGGGGAAATTAATTTCCAAAGAATACACCGTACGGAAAAACCTCGATTTAGATATTCCAGAGAAAAGTGCCTAAGGAGGGCTAAGTATGGCTAAGGAGGGCTAAGGAAGGATGGCTAAGTATGCCTATGGAGGGCTAACTATGCGTAAGGTGGCTAAGGAGGGCTAAGGATGCATAAGGAGGGCTAATAAGGATGCCTAAGGAGGGCTAAAGATGCCTAAGGAGGGCTAAGGATGGCTAAGGATGGCTAAGTATGCCTAATCAGGGCTAAGGATGGCTAAGTACGCATAAGGAGGGCTAGCCATTCTTACGCATACTTAGCCCTCCTTAGACATACTTAGCCCTCCTTAGGCATACTTAGCCCTCCTTAGCCATCCTTAGCCCTCCTTAGCCATACTTAGCCCTCCATAGGCATACTTAGCCATACTTAGCCCTCCTCAGGCATACTTAGCCCTCCTTAGGCATACTTAGCCATCCTTAGCCCTCCTTAGGCATACTTAGCCCTCCATAGGCATACTTAGCCATACTTAGCCCTCCTCAGGCATACTTAGCCCTCCTTAGCCATACTTAGCCCTCCTCAGGCATACTTAGCCCTCCTTAGGCATACTTAGCCATCCTTCCTTAGGCGTACTTAGCCCTCCTTAGGCATACTTAGCCCTCATTAGCCATACTTAGCCCTCCTTAGGCATAGCCCTCCTTGCTAAGTATGCGTAAGGATGGCTAAGGAGGTCTAAGTATGTCTAAGGAGGGCTAAGTATGCGTAAGGATGGCTAAGGATGCCTAAGGAGGCTAGGGCTAAGGATGGCTAAGTATGCCTAATTACGGCTAAGGATGGCTAAGTATGCCTAAGGAGGGCTAGCCATCCTTACGCATACTTAGCCCTCCTTAGACATACTTAGCCCTCCTTAGGCATACTTAGCCCTCCTTAGCCATCCTTAGCCCTCCTTACGCATACTTAGCCCTAGGCATACTTAGCCATCCTTAGCCCTCCTTAGGCATCTTTAGCCCTAGCCCTCCTAAGTATGCCTAAGGAGGGCTAAGTATGCCTAAGGAGGGCTAAGTATGCCTAAGGAGGGCTAAGTATGCGTAAGGTGGCTAAGGAGGGCTAAGTATGCGTAAGGATGGCTAGCCCACCTTAGCCATCCTTAGCCCTCCTTATGCATCCTTAGCCCTCCTTAGGCATACTTAGCCCTCCTTAGGCATACTTAGCCCTCCATAGGCATACTTAGCCCTCCTTAGGCATACTTAGCCCTCCTCAAGGAGGGCTAAGTATGCCTAAGGAGGGCTAAAGATGCCTAAGGAGGGCTAAGGAGGGCTAAGTATGTCTAAGGAGGGCTAAGTATGCGTAAGGATGGCTAGCCCTCCTTAGCCGTAATTAGGCATACTTAGCCATCCTTAGCCCTCCTTACGCATACTTAGCCCTCCTTAGACATACTTAGACCTCCTTAGCCATCCTTACGCATACTTAGCAAGGAGGGCTATGCCTAAGGAGGGCTAAGTAATGCTAATGAGGGCTAAGTATGCCTAAGGAGGGCTAAGTACGCCTAAGGAAGGATGGCTAAGTATGCCTAAGGAGGGCTAAGTATGCCTGAGGAGGGCTAAGTATGGCTAAGTATGCCTATGGAGGGCTAAGTATGCCTAAGGAGGGCTAAGGATGGCTAAGTATGCCTGAGGAGGGCTAAGTATGGCTAAGTATGCCTATGGAGGGCTAAGTATGCCTAAGGAGGGCTAAGGATGGCTAAGTATGCCTAAGGAGGGCTAAGTATGGCTAAGTATGCCTATGGAGGGCTAAGTATGCCTAAGGAGGGCTAAGGATGGCTAAGTATGCCTGAGGAGGGCTAAGGATGGCTAAGTATGCCTAAGGAGGGCTAAGTATGCCTGAGGAGGGCTAAGTATGGCTAAGTATGCCTATGGAGGGCTAAGTATGGCTAAGGAGGGCTAAGGATGGCTAAGTATGGCTAAGTATGCCTATGGAGGGCTAAGTATGCCTAAGGAGGGCTAAGGATGGCTAAGTATGCCTGAGGAGGGCTAAGTATGGCTAAGTATGCCTATGGAGGGCTAAGTATGGCTAAGGAGGGCTAAGGATGGCTAAGGAGGGCTAAGTATGCCTAAGGAGGGCTAAGTATGTCTAAGGAGGGCTAAGTATGCGTAAGGATGGCTAGCCCTCCTTAGGCGTACTCCTTAGCCATCCTTAGCCCTCCTTAGGCATCTTTAGCCCTCCTTAGGCATCCTTAGCCCTCCTTATGCATCCTTAGCCCTCCTTAGCCACCTTACGCATAGTTAGCCCTCCATAGGCATACTTAGCCATCCTTCCTTAGCCCTCCTTAGGCATACTTAGCCCTCCTTAGGCATAGCCCTCCTTGCTAAGTATGCCTAAGGAGGCTAAGTATATGCATAAGGAGGGCTAAGTATGCGTAAGGATGGCTAAGGAGGGCTAAGGAGGGCTAAGTATGCGTAGGAATTATATGATACACTATAATGGGGGTCAGATAAAGTACCTACCGTCATTCTCGTACCCAGACCCCTCTGTGTGGCCGTGCAAAATTTTGCCGTGAGTGTTAATGTTTTACTGCGAGTGTTAATGTTTTGCCGTGAGTATTAATGTTTTACCTCGAGTGTTAATGTTTTGCCGTGGCGGATATGGGCCACCGTATTAATGTTTTACCTCGAGTGTTAATGTTTTGCCGTGAGTATTAATGTTTTACCTCGAGTGTTAATGTTTTGCCGTGGCTGATATGGGCCACCGTAGTATACAGCTCTGAAGCAGCTTACCTACAGAAGACGAACTGACCTGCATGTGCAAAGGCTGTCGGTATCCTGCCTTGCCGTCACAGAAAAAGCACACATCCCTGTTGTAAGGATATGTTTTCGAACGAATTAGTGGATGTTTCAATTCTGATAAATCACTCGATTTTCGCCTCGATTCGTTTAGCCCAACTAGCTCTCTTTTGTACCTCTCTCTGCATGCTTTCTTTATCACACTGTATACCTAATGTGTTGTATGGAGATCGTTAATTCCTTATTGCCTGAAATTACTGCTAAATCTAAAGATCCACAAAGCAGCAGGACCAGAACAAATCAGGCCTAGGATCCTAAAGGAACTGGCGTCTACAATTGCTCCTATACTGACAGTAATCTACAATAAATCCTATACAAGACGGGACAGGCATATGTATCCCCCATCTTTAAAAAAGGGGAAAAGTCAGATGCAGCGAACTATAGACCAATATCGCTGACATGTGTAGCCTGTAAAATCATGGAACACATACTTGTTAGTGGTATTACGAAGCATACAAATAAGAACAACTTGCTATACCCACTACAGTGTGGATTCCGTGAAAAAAGGTCGTGTGTATCTCAACTAATCAACTAGTAAATGACTTAGCAAGCAACATGCAGGGAGGTGGACAGAGTCGACAGACTGATGTCCTTGTTATGGATTTCGCAAAGGCTTTTGACAAAGTGGGCCACCAGCGTTTGATAAGAAAGCTCGATTATTATGGTATCCGTGGGAAAACAAGGGACTGGATAAAAGCCTTCCTCACAAATCGATCACAACAGGTTGTTGTCAGAGGCAAATACTCCAACAAAATAAATGTGCAGTCTGGTGTCCCACAAGGGTCCGTATTGGGGCCATGTCTATTTTTACTATTTATAAACGATTTACCCGAGATGTTGGATTCAACTGTCCGTCTGTTTGCAGATGACACTCTTTTATACCTATCTATTCAATCTCACCTTGACACTGAGACTCTCCAAAATGACCTGAATACAAAAAATTCCAAAAATTCCGACAAAAGAAAAGTCGCCATGTGAATGCTAAAGCCTATAGAGTACCCTTCGCAAGCACCGATTACTATAAATTTTCCTATTTTCCAAGGACCTTACGAGATTGGAACATCTTGCCGGAGGGAGCAGTCAATGCCCCATCCCCAACGGCATTTTCAAATTATCTTGTATAACTTTGACTAATTGACTCTTATTTTATTATTTTATTTTATTATTATTATTATTTCTCTTTCTTTGTATAACTTTTATTATTTCGATTTGCAACAATCATCTTTGAGAGATGGAGGCAAATAAAGGCAGATAGATAGATAGAAAATAAATATAGCAAATAAATATATTACAGCGTCTTAATTGATGGAGACACCATCAGAAGTGAAATGCTGCCTCGCGACTGACACAGGGGCAGTCGGTATATACGAGGTTGCCTGTAGAAGTGTTCAGGATTAGGCCAGCAGAATGATGCTAGAAATTTTCTATAGCATGGAGGATCAAATAAATAGAATGTAGAATATAAACCACGTATAAAGGCGATCATATAGCTTAGCCTTTGTAATATTAAAATAACATACGGTAATCATATGGCGCGTTTATAATGTCAAAATTCAATGTGACCATTTGAACGCCATACATCTAATTCGAACAACATTTACTTGAAACGAGCAAGCTTCGCGACTATAAATTTTCCATTCAAGCGACACGTTTGCCAAATCGAACTTCACGTTTGTAATATTTGCGGCTGACTCATTTCTATGGTTGGAAACACAACCTTACTACATATCCACCAAAGATTAAAATAAATATTTGGCACCACAAGTTCTCTGCTATTTGCTGGAATTACTATCATTGTTGTAGGTGATCTATGTCAACTTCCACCAATACGTAAAAGATTTGTATTTGACAATTTCAAAAATTATTCTTATAATCTATGCCACCCATAGAAGGTCTTCAAAATGATAGAACTTCGTGAAATCATGAGACAGAAAAATGACCAAGCATTTATTGAACTTCTTAACAGAATAAGAACTGCTACTCAAACAGAAAATGACATTCAGATAATCCAATCAAGATCAATAACCCCATCTGACCCTAATTATCCATCAGATGCACTTAATATCTGGGCTGAAAATGCTCCTGTTGATAAACATAACAATTTACTCTTAAAGCTAAAGATTATTATCTAACGAATGTAAGGAAACAAGATATTGATAGAGTATTAGCAAGAGGACGGTCTGAAACTGGTGGACTTGATTATGAAATTCTGATTAAAGAGGGTGCTAGAGTAATTCTTACAACAAATATCAGTATTCCAGATAGACTCATCAATGACAATGGACAAATGGGAACTGTATTTAAAATTGATGTCAATAAAAATACCCAAAGACCAACTGTTCTTTACATCAAATTTGATGACCCAAATGGTAAAGACTTAACTAACACGTGTGGCAACCCTTTTGCAAGAGAAAACAAAGTAGTTCCCATTGAACCTGTACTAACAAAGATCAAAATAAGACCAGGTAAAGCATCTTCCCCAGAAATACAGAGAGTACAATTCCCTGTTACACTTGCTTGGGCATGTACTGTGCATAAAGTTCAAGGACTAACACTTGAAAAAGTTGTAATCAGTTCTGACTTAATAAAACAGAGAGCATTTAACTATGGACAAATTTATGTTGCCTTAAGCCGTGCAACTTCTTTACAAGGTCTCTATATTTTAGGACAAATTGAGAGTAAACATGTTAAAGCAAATCCTAAAGTTCTTGAAGAATGCCAAAGACTACGAAATGAATGTATGGTACCACATTTAACAACTGTACTCCAAGACAATTTCAATGTTTTGACCATATCACTTTTAAATATAAGATCTCTCAAAAAACATAGCGTTGATATTAAATTTGATTCAAGAGTTTTCAATAGTGACATCATAGCTCTTACTGAAACCCAACTACTACCTCAGGATTTTGACAATGAAATTTTAAATAATCTCAGTCCTTTCAAACTCCACCGTCAAGATCATGATACTGATAAACATTCGAGTATGGCACTTTGCACTAGAAATACTGTAGAAATCAAACACTATGAATATTTTCCTTCACTAAATGCACTAAATTTTGATGTGGTTAATAGTCAATCCCAAGAAAAAAGAACTTTTCTTTTGCTGTATCGAAAGCAAGCCTCCGACATCCTACAATATGTAGATTGTTTGGGATACATCTTTAATAGTTATACAATTGACATGATTTTTGGTGACTTTAATATAATTTACTTGAATGACGACAATCAAGTTCAACCACTAAAATCTTTAATGGAATCTCTCAATTACACTCAGATTGTAACAAAACCTACTTTTATATCTTCTGGTAGCTTATTAGACCATGTGTATGTTCGATCCACAGTATTTTTTCAAATAATTGACAATTATGTAGTCAATGTGTATTATTCTGATCATGATGCTATCAAAATCATAGTACAATATTGCAACTAGGGAGTATTAATTATGCCTGTCACATTATAATTGAAATATTATATTATAATTAATTACATGTAGTTTATCCAATTCTTTTTGGCAATTGTTATCAAGCAAGTTTATCTTACACCTATTGTACATTAAGTTTCCGCTGACGTCCATACATCTACATTGTTATATTCACAAACCATATTTATCAACAAGGGATGGGCCATTGGAAATCTTGCAGGGAGAAGGCGACAATTTCTGTACAAGGGAAAGTGATTACAACTTTAATAAATAACGGTTACCCCTTTATTGTCCATGACCGAATTAATCCTGCAGAGCTTTCATAGGATAAAAAAATCATGCATGCTTAGAAATATTTTATTTACCCCTCTCCCAAAGTTTTCAAATGGTCCATCCCTGATGGATTGTACTTGGGATGATGCACTGTTGGGATGATGGTTGGTGCCTCTGTCCTGAAAAGGACTTATGGACAACCTGAACCATATGGGACAACAAATTAATGTAAGTAAAAAATGCACTGAATCTCTATGTAACTGTTATTTAATATTGCAAAGTTCCTATGCTCCTATATTTCTTAATTGCTTTTTAACCCACTTATTTTCTCTCTGTTTCATATTTCAAACAAAGCTAAAGATCTGGTAGAATCATGAAAATCCTCAGCAATATTCACATTGAGGCATCATTGCCATTGAGGTTGTACAACTATGCAGTTGAAGTTGTGAGTTACAGCACCAACCACCAATTTAATACTCTGGTGTATATTAAGTGACCTTATAACATTGACATACCGTATATAATATTATGGTATATAATGAAATGGCAAACCCAATTAACACTGACATCTGAAATAAAGGGCATCTACGACCACACAGTTGGATTTGTGAGTTGGACTATAGCTATTAAACCGTCAACCACCAATTTATTACTCTGGTATTAAATGACTTTGACATAACTGGTACCATATACAGTAATGAAAGAGCAGACAAATAAACACTGGAGTGGAGTAAAGTGCTAAAGGCATTTAATCATCAATGCGCAGTCCACAAAGTTAACAGAGACGGAAATTCACTGGCATAATTCCCATAGGCCATTGAAAATATCAGGATTCATGATTACAAACTCAGTGGAATTTCAAGTCACCATTCAAACAAATTACCATTATTCCAATATCCACCAAAATAACTTTGCTTGTAACATTGCCATTACCAAACCAAGTGACTGCATGTCAACAAAGGTCAAAGCTGCGAACTTGATTCACTACATATGTTTTGCCATTCGTACTGTACATGTACATCTCTCTTTTATAAATAATTTTCATGTGGAGTTGTTAAAGAAGACTATAAAAAGTGAAAATGGTCTGAATATATCGAACAGAAACAGTGTGACTGTGCAATCTTTAGCTAAAGATGAACATGCATGTTCTGTTGCCATGGCAATTACAAATCATCTGATGTATGTCATAAATAAATCATATTATCCTGGTCCAAATATCCAATGAAAAATGAAAATTGTCAACACCATCAAAACAGTTTTGCATCTCGAGACAATTTTTAAATGTAAATAAAAAATACTCGATCTTGATTTCTTGATGTACATGTAATTACTGTCCTTTAAAGCAAGACTCTTACCAAAAAAGTTGGCTTTAAATGATATGCCTTGCCTAGCATAACATTAATACTAAGTATCAACTCTTTTTCATAAGAGATATTGAGTGTGAAACAGGTTGAAAGTCACAAGTCCTCATGCACACATAGCTTTTTTAACTCACATTTTCTCTCTATTTCATATTTATAGACTAAACAAAAGATCTGGTAGAATTATGAAAACCTCGACAACATTCATGAGACATCATTGCCTAGCTGCATTGGGACTGTATGTGACATGCTGTTGAAGTTGTGCCAGTTGGTCAAACTGTCAACCACCAATTAATTACTTAGTAATAATGAAAGAGCAGACAAATTAACACTGGGGTGTGGAGTAAAGTGCTAATCAATGCAGTCCACATCAATCATCAATGCAGTCCATAAAGTCAACAGAGACCGAACTTCACTGGCATAATTCCCATCACCAATATAATTATTACAGTATGGCCATTGAAAATATCATCATGATTACAAACTCAGTGGAATTTCAAGTCACCATTCATGCAGCCAAGGAAATTACCCTTATTCCAATGTCCACCAAAATAACTTTGCTTTAACCACATGCTTGAATCGATGGAATGCATTGTGATTGTTACAGTGCTATTATCAAATCAACTGATATATGTCAAAAATAAATCATTATCCTGGTCCAAATATCAAATGAAAAATGTGAACACCATCAAAACAGTTTTGTGTCTCGAGACAAGTTTTAAAAAATGAAAATTGTGAACACTATCAAGTAAATGAATTATATGTTGTCCGGCAGATCTAGGTTCTCCAAACACGTATAATATTAATAAATAAAGTGAAAAATACAATAAAAATACAAGTGAGCGTGTTTAATTTATAATTCCAACTGTCTAACATGCCCATTGGGGGCCATTGCGTACCCATACCCCCCGCAAGCTGCCCGCCCCACCGAGTTAACGCCTAGCGGGCGTCTTGTTTAGTAGAAGGAAGCGGCCAGGGCCGGGTTAAACATTTATTGTCCATCTTCAACTTGTAATTTTCTTGCAACCTCCCCCCACTTAATTGCCTTCAAGAATCTGAAGACCCCATTCTTTTACCAGCCCCAGCTCCAACATAGTTAATGAACGGTCCCTATCGATACGAATGATAACTGGCGTTACGGTAATCTCTCGGGTATTGTCAAGTGCCTAACTTTAATGTTTCTTACGACAAGCTTTTTGGCATGAAAAGAAAAACGATTTTTTAACCTACAAAAATATTTGGGGTACAGGCCCGTTGGACAAAACTAAAAGGGATGACTCAAAAGGACCTTCCCATTTTCAAGAACTAGTGTAATCCTAATACCAAAAATAAAGACCAAGTCACCAAACAATCATCCTTTTACTCTTTTAGCCATTTCCAGGCCTCTGCCCCAAATTTAAAGAAGATAATTCCTGGATAAAACCAATCTCGTTCCCAGAGCCTGCATTCCTTGTGGACTGCGTCACGAAACGGAGGATCTACATGTGTAGATTGTATTGGGTGTATTGGGTATTGAGTATTGGGTGGCACCGCTGACCACACATACGGGGTCTGGGAACGAGATTGGGATAAAACTCGTACCCAGTCACCTCGCGAGAGACGTTTACCCATGATGCATTGGTACGCTTGTGTTTACCGTTTTACCGTTGGCGGGACCTTTCAAAGTACGTTGATGATCAAGAAAAAGGATTTATACTTATAGAACATTTGCTGAATGATTATGGAAATGGCTGAAAGAACATGGATGTTCGATCATCATCAGTTTAATTGTTAAATTTGTCTATTACTCTATTTAACTGGAGATGACCTCTGGCTCAGATGTTTCTGGTGATTCGATTGAGGTTTAGTATATATTCAGCTCTATTTTCACTCGGATTTTCGTCGCTTTCTCAGTATATGCACAACCGAATTACTATTACACGGCCTATCTACCGTCGTTCATATGACGTCGTTCATGCCGTGGTTTTTTAAAGAACGAGGGACATGTTACATTGTATTATAAAGTAATTTTGATCGAAATTTTGGTTGGAATGGAGAGAAACTGATAAAATTGAAATTTGATGCGATCATATTAAATTGGGTTGTGCATATACCGGGAAAGAGCCGGATTTTTTCAGACATGTAACATTGTAATTATAGCAAAGTGAAAAGGTGGTAAACTGCCAAGAATTTAGTGACGAGATACTGACGTTTCGAGTGGAGCCCTTCATCAGAGTAATTACTCTGAGCCTTACTCTGATGAAGGGCTCCGCTCAGTATCAGTATCTCGTCACTAAATTCTTGGCAGTCTTTGCTATATATTCAAAACACTGTCTACGCAGCACTCTACCTTTTTAATATTGTAATTACATCTACATGTAATTATATCTTAGTCCTTAGGCTTACTGTCTTAGGCTTGCTATAAGTTAAATATAACCTATACAAAGTTTTAGTCTATAATACTGTGTAGAGTGTAGACTGTAGTCCCGACATACAGTGTGTATCAAAAAAACCTGAACCGGCATAAAATTAATTAACATTCCTTTCAAACAATTTACAGTATTGTAGTAGTTTGAAAGCTCTAGATTAAGCCAATATTAATTAATTTTATGCCGGTTCGGTTTTTTTTGATACACACTGTAGCACTGAAGTCTGACATCGACAAGGTACATGGTAAAAATCGTATAGGTTGTATTAATAAGCAAGGCTGCAGATTGCGGTGGGCTTGTTACAAGTTGTAAAATCAAGCCTTTAAGTTTATCGTAATGAGCGAAGTTTGTCCACTTTGAAGTTTGTCCACGTGAATTTTGGGGATCAGATATTTCCTTAATTTGTGCAATAAAAACAAAAGTCTTTCCTTAACTTCCTATCACTTCCGGCTAAAGAGAGAAATCCAGTCCGGACTGTGATTTGTCAAGATTACCATTGAATCTGATCGGATAATACACTGGGGGGTTAGGGTTAGGACTATTAGGGTTGGATTATGGATTATGGTAAGGGTGTCTATTTTATGAACACTATTTAATAAGGATTTCTATCTTGCTTTTTCCGATCAGTTGCAATGGTAATCTTGACCATGAATCACAGTCTTGACTGGATTCCTCTCTCTAGCTGTATGTTAATACAGTATTGTATATAAAGGTATGTCACCCCATAAATGACAACTTGGCCTCAAATGATAGGTTACTGTATGTTGTAGAATACCCATACTGTGAAATGTGATGTAAACAACTTGAAAGTTAAAGTCTTAACATGGCCTCAGTTAGGCAATGGAAAATAATATCATTAATAAGAATCATTGCAAATCAAATTTTGTTGGATTCTTAATTATTTATAACAATTCAACTATTCTACCTGAAAAGAAGGAGTGAGCCTTGTATAAAAAAATATCCGGTATCTGGTTGGATTTTTTTCCAACTATATAGTAAAAAGCACTATCTGGTGCACACCTACTCCTAGGAATTTCAATATCATATTATTCAATAAATCTAATTGTTTTTGTAGAAGCTAACATATATGCTCAAAAGTTGATTTTTATGAGAAACAAGACAGCTAGTATAATTATTAATTTGGGGGGAAATTCACCATTATCACATCACTTGCCAATCTGACCTTACTAATTTATCAACTAACACTATACAGATGATACAAATGACCTTCTAGCCACCGAGAGCGAAGGTTACAATGATGTACTGGTCGATTGATATATGTACTGCCTATCCGGTAGTCACAGTCACTATATATTAATATAGGTAATGTTTGGATGTGTTTATGTGTTAAAACATACACTGCTTATGCTATACTGAATGTGGGAGAGCTTGGAGTAGACTGAAAATTAAGAATAATATTAATACTAAAACAAGTTAGAGTATCCAATGAGATTGCAGTAAAGTATTTGCATTAGAATATAAATATAATTTCTCATCAGGTAGACACTGGCAATACTTCAAACGTTGTGAAGTCAACTACATGTAATCATTTAGTAAATTATAATCTATTGTAATTATTATTCTTCCACATATAAAACAGAACTATGAAGTACTGAATCTGTTGGGAAGAGGAGGATTTGCCTGTGTTTACAGGGCAAGATGTCCTACCACATCACAGGAAGTTGCCATTAAAATGGTTAGTAATGTTATGTATTATTTGTATAATAAAAATTGTGGGTTAACAAGCACCACCGTGAATGCACGTATCACTGTGCATCAGTACATGTTTTTATTTCATAAATCCAATTACACAACTATATACTGTAAGTAATAACATGATCGCCTCGGATTCTTTTGTTCTCCGAGGGAATGTAAACCTCGTATTTCCCTCATTGCTCATGCAAGAGGGAAATTTTTCCACTGTCTTCTAAATTTCCCTCATTCCTATGATATGCATGCGGGAAATTTAGTAGAACACAAAGGGTTTCTTATTTTCCTTTTCAGCACGCGCCTCACGCTTAAAATTGTCGTCAAAACCGACTGAACTTATGCCGTTACTCGATCTACAATCCATGTGGTATTACCTTTTATTACGCATGCGCAGGACGTAACATTGTAATAACGTCAATTTTTTGCAAATTTTGTTTAATACATGTCATTTTTTTCGGATTTCACTCAGGCATTAGCATCTATTACTCAACTTTTTTTATACACAACCAATCTAAAATGATATTGCACTTCCTACATTTCTGTTCATGGACATTGAATTAACATTATTTCTACATTCCTCACTCAATTCCTCACTCAATTACAATTATTATAAGGTATACACTAACCATGTCCCAGAGGAGCTAATCTCATTCTTAATTCAAAACACGAAAAGCGATGCACTCATCTCTGACAACCAATTAAATTTCCTGTCGGTAAGGTTCTCAAAGTTTTCCTCGGCGATCATAGTACTGTATTACAAAGTGATAACATACTGTACTTGAGGGAAATTAGCGATTAAATTTCCCCTTTGCCTCGGGAAGATTTGTAAAAGTTTCACAAATCTTCCCTCGGCTGCAGGGAAATTTAATCGCTAATTTCCCTCAAGTCATGTTATTACTTATAATAACATGTCAGCAACAGCAATGAAGCTTCATGTTTCCATTGGCGATAAAGATATGATGGACAAGTTGGGTGGAAACGTATCTTAAGGCTAATGTTTTAATGTTTGTGCTACCACCACCAGATAACTTTTGGTAGGTATTTCAAAAAGGTATTTTTGAAAGGGAGATGTTCCACTTCTGAAAATCTTATTTGAGAGGTACATGTACTCAGTGAGTACATGTATCTACTTCAAAATTTAGAAATGGTAGACAGACAGGTATTACAGGGAAATCAAATAGTAACAAGTGGTTGGAAATAATGGTATGGACTATGTACTGTATACTAAGGAGATGTGAGTTGATGGATGGTAATGGTTAAGGATAGCCCGTCTGACTAGGTGGGGCTTGGGGTGGGATTAGAGTTATTTAGGATTAGATGCCCCATGGAAAGTGATCCCCCAAATTTCTGCAGGCTGATAACTAGGAATGTTCGGTATACCATAGGTATACCGATATACCGAAAATACCGGTATTGAATCCAATATCGGTATACCGGTATTTTCCGGTAATACCGGGATAGCGAAATTTTATATAGCAGAGCACATGCCTAAATCTTAAATTTATATTCTAATACTTCTTGTTTCGCCCAATCGCGTCCTGTGTAAGCACGTTGCTTTGCGAAAGAGTCACAAAAATATTATACCGTATTTTAACTATATTTTGATATTCACAGAGATTAGAATTTATCAAGAGTTTTAAGGTGTCATGTTTTGAACTATTAGTTCAATAGTTTGGGGTTTTTTCATGGTTCTGTAGATGCAATAAAACATAACTTTACATAAGGCCCAAAAACCGGTATACCGGAAATACCGGTATAATTTTACTGGTATACCGATAGATAACTTAGTTTGCTGCTCATGTTGGTATTTTTTGTGAGGGGCTAATTGTTAATAAGAAAGCTTTCCTGGTTATGGAAAGAGCTTTTTACACTCACCAACCAGTTCTTTAATACCGGTATGTAAAACACGAGGGAAGTGTGTAAACACGAGAAAAGTGTGTAAAACACGAGAGTAATATGTAAAACACGAGGGAAGTGTGTAAACACGAGAAAAGTGTGTAAAACACAAGAGTAATATGTAAAACACGAGGGGAGTGTGTAAAACACGAGAATAATATGTACAACACGAGGGAAGTGTGTAGAATACGAGAGAAGTGTGTGAAGGTAGAACATGAGAGAAGTGGAAAGAACACGAGAGACGTGTGTAGCACACGAGAGAAGTGGAAAGAACACGAGAGACGTGGAAAGTGTTAAAATACTTCGCGACCATCATCGCGTGTTCTAATGTATCTCATTAAATGCTATTTCTTCTCTAAAATAAACTGAATAAGAGCGCAAGCAATTGTACAGGTATATACATCCTCCAATGTTGTTTCAATACGAGCAAAATCAGTAAAAATATTGGTCATTTAATTCATTTTAATAACAAGTCGGTCCCCCTTTGGATAGGTAAAGTCGAGGTCCAAACGTATTTGACCTTCCAGGGAGTCGCCAGGGCGTGGCAGTGCGGTGAGACGCCAAGGCATGGCAGCCCAGTAAGTCATCCAGGCCTAGCAGTGCAATGTGGCCCTGGCATGCAATCCGCTATTATTAACCTAGAACCCTGTGGTGATTCTCTGCGCAACCGAGAAATCCCGCTTGATGGAGCGAGGGATTCGAGGCCAACGAACCCCCTCCTCCATTGGGAGCAGGCAACCCCGGCTCAGGCTAGGACTTGGGCCACAGTGTGGATATAGCGTCGGTATACATTGCTGGCCCAGCGGCCAAGGGTCTTAATGAGGTGATCCGGGACACCTGCGTAGGCGGAAACTGTATAGCTGCTGAACGAGGGTCCGAGTCCTGCGGCAGTGAAAATGGAGCGAAGTCGCTGGTTAACAACGGCAGGTGAGGGGGTACTCCTGCAGTCAAGGAGATGAATAGAGGATCGGGAGAGCGAGGTAGGATTGAAGAGGACGACAGGACAAATCGCTTTTCCCGAAGGGCCAATGTGCAGCAGGACTCCTTGTCGGAAAGGGTCGGTTTTGGAAGTCTTGAGCCGTAGGTGGATGATGCCGGTTGAGTCAATGGAGACGTCGGATAAGTGGAGGTAGGGTCAAACGTGGTGGGACAGGTGAACTCCGAGACGCGAAGAAAGCCAAAGAAGGCCAGACAGCAGGCTGCCCAAAACATGCGGTGGTCGAAATTATCTCCGGATAGGTAACGGTGAATAACATTAGACATGAGGGAGATACCGAGCGTTAAGCCGTGGAATGCTCCGCAGAGTCATGATAGGTCGAGAATCAGGCGCCATTTTCCTGGCTGGTTGCCACTTGCGCTTTGGGATAACGCCAAAGGTTTGGCAACGGGGGAGAGGGGAAGGGGCCCGCCACGCGATGTCGAGATACTTCCGCACGGCTAGATATTGGTCGACGACCGTCGGATGATCCCTGGCGGACGCCAGATTGCGAGAACGCAAGGATACTCTGGCAGGTACAAAGCCAATGCGAAAACCATCCCGAATGCCATTCAGCACAAACATCCTCATGGAACTAGGGTAGTGGTGTAGTTCCCTCGCGCGCGTTTTCGCTCTTCTCCCTTCCCCCCCCCCCCCCCGCTACTCTAGGACAGGTAATACGCTGATGGGATGTTACACATGGCGATAGCGGCACGGTTGCTGGGGGGGGGAGGGGCGCGCAAGCCCCCTGGTTCCAAGAGCGGCAGACCAACGAGGACGATGGGGAGTCCGATGCACCGGTAGAGGACGCCTGGGAGGATGACACGATAAAACGGGATTTATTATTTTATTTAATGTTATGATGCCTTTTACGGTGTATGTATTTAATGTTATGATGCGTTTGCAGTGTGAAAGTTGTACAGTTCCATATTCCTGTGCGACCAATCCGTGACTCCCCGCGCGGCAGCATCGCGCTGGCACCAAAATGGGAATAGGTGCGCAGCACAAGCAGATGATATATAATCAAATCCCGGGAGCGGTGCGGGAAATATGTGACAAGGCACTAGGTAATGTCAAGGGGGCGGCAGTTCTTCCGGATAGACGGACCGATAACCAGTTTTCCGTCAATGGACACGGTGGTGAAGACGGGTTCGTCGGCCGGAGTGTGGAACAATGTAGCGAGCTCCATGAACTTCCCGGAGGTGATGGCAGCTACCACCTTGTAAGGGATCGGATGGAAGCCGGGGCCAATAACCATGGATGAGCTAAGGGGAGGGTATGTCCCAAGTGATGGGGGAGCCCGTCGCCGACGCAATTTTCTCTTTCGTAAACGGTCGTTACCATCCCAAAGGGTCGTTACCATCCCAGCTCTCATAGAATGATGGGTAAGCGGAGTGAAATTCCTCGTGGTCCCAAGGTTCCCGCATGGTGACATGCAATGTTCGTTGTGAAATTCAAAATATGTAAATATTTAGTATTTGGTATACAGGAGAAGAGCGTTCATGCAGAAGAAATTATACATGGCAAACTCTCAATCCTGGACCAGTAAATTCGATTTTGTGATCGATAGTTACAACGTATATATAATATATAGATACTTTCCGAAAGGCAAACGACGTTATTCGGGATTTCTAAATATCAATCACAACAACGTATGCTGCGAGGTCTGTCAAAATATATTTGTGGACTGAAAAAATATATGTCGACCTACAAAATATATTTGTCGACTGAAACTATTATATGCGCATTGCATATATGAACCACCGTAATATACTGTATAACCATAAATGTAGTCAAGCATTTCATAGAACATAGTTAATTCGTAAAGTCACTTACTAGTCATAGATGCTTTTCAGTAGCCATAGGTGATAAAACGTGTTGTGCTGCGTAGGCAGTGTAGAAATACAAATCAAAATGTATAAAAAGGTTGGTGTACTGCCGAAATAGTGTGTAAGCTGTCTAACGTTTCGAGTGAAGGCCCTTCGTCAGAGAGTGAAACATAAAGTGAAATAATCACTCAGTTATTATTTCACTTCACGTTTTACTCTCTGACGAAGGGCCGCTCGAAACGTTAGACAACTTACACACTATTTCATAGACTTCGGCTCCAAATCTGCCTCTTGATTGTTTCGGGTTTGTTTAAATTTGTTTTTTCAAAGAACTTTCCATATAGATACTTGTTCGCTTTTTAGATAGAAATATTATAAAAGAACACGAAGGTTCCCGCATACTTTATTTCGCGGCTCCTGGGACGACGAGGAATTTTACTCCGCTTACCCAACATTCTATGAGAGCTGGGATGGTAACGACCCTTTGGGATGGTAACGACCGTTTACGAAAGGGAAAATTGCGTCGCCGACCCCGACCCAGCTACCGCATTCCCAGGTTGTGGAGTTGAGATACCAGCGATTGTAGGAGCGATTGCAGCCGGAGGAGTCTGCCCGTACTGTGGCGCCTGGGAAGGAAATTGTAGACCTACGAGGACAGGAGGTGTGGCAGTGGGTGGCGCCGATATACCAGCCAAGGCAGGAACAGGTACCACGGTCGCCGCGCCTTGACCCGGCAAAAAGTACCTGGTGTAGAGGGGCCTGGTGTAGAGGGACCTGGTGTAGAGGGGCCTGGTGACGAGAGCAGGCCAACATGACCGCCGGAGAAAACAGCTCCTGGATATCCCGAACCAGGTACCTAAGGTGGGACGCCTGTGGAAGACGATGTGGTAAGCGTGGGTGCTCAAGCAACTGTGATCGGTGCGGTCGTGGCAATTCCAGACGAAGGACTGACTGACGAAATCACAGCAAGTGGGACGTTGGAGCTCGAAGCAGTGGCGAGATGCCAACGAGGACGTTGGCAGAAGCCGGATCGACCATAGCAGCAACAATGTGCTCGATGGAGGCGAAAGATTGACTATTACGAGTCAAACGCGGCATAGAATCGGAACTTTCACTTGTAAAACTTCTCAAGCCAAGGAGTTAGTACAGACCCCGAAATCCAGGTATACAGTAGGTCTAGGACCCCCTTTTCTTCACATTCACTGAGTCTCGTTAGCTCAATGGTTAGAGCGTCTCACCGGCAATCAGAAGGTTACAGGTTCGATTCCTGGACTCAGATTGTCTCAGAATCATTTTTCTGAGGATATGAGCTTGACGATCGTCCACGTATCGTCTGTCTACTCCGAGCTCTCCCACATTCACTACAACATTGTGTATATTAACGCATATACAGTACGCTACCTCTTGTTTTAATATTATTTATTGCGTAAATCCAATTATTTTCGGCAAGAGCAGCTCAATATCGTGTGTGCACGCTAGTTCCCTTATTCATATTTTCATCGAATGACATACTTTCTTGATTTCTCTTGCGCCCTGCAGCCAACAGTAAGTTTGAGGCCACTTTTTCCTTTCGGCCACCATAATAGTTCCCTCTCTAAGCGCACTTTGCGCGACTTCCTCCCAACCGCCGGTGGTGACGGTGAATTAAGATTTGCAACAAATTTCTGCAACTTGTTGCTCAACAAATTTCTCACGATATTGCGCGTTTTACTTACGTGCAACTTGTCTCTCAACAATGTTGCGTTTAAATTTCTCGCGATATTGCACGTATTATTACTACTACCTACGTGCTACTTGTCTATCAACAATGTTTCGTTTAAATTGCTCGCGATATTGCGCGTTTTACTTACCCACGTGCAACTTGTCTCTCAACAATGTAGCGTTTAAATTTCTCGCGAACGTATTATTACCACTACCTACGTGCAACTTGTCTCTCAACAATGTTTCGTTTAAATTGCTCGTGATATTGCACGTTTTATTTACCTACGTGCAACTTGTCTCTCAACAATGTTTCGTTTAAATTGCTCGCGATATTGCACGTTTTATTTACCCACGTGCAACTTGTCTCTCAACAATGTTTCGTTTAAATTGCTCGCAATATTGCGCGTTTTATTTACCCACGTGCAACTTGTCTCTCAACAATGTTTCGTTTAAATTGCTCGCAATATTGCGCGTTTTATTTACCCAACGTGCAACTTGTCTCTCAACAATGTTTCGTTTAAATTGCTCGCAATGTTGCACGTATTACTACTACCACGTGCAGCTTGTCTCTCAACAATGTTTCGTTTATAACTTTATATTGCTTGTAATGTTGCACAGTATTACTACTACCACGTGCAACTTGTCTCTCAACAATGTTTCGTTTATAACTTTATATTGCTTGTAATGTTGCACAGTATTACTACTACCACGTGCAGCTTGTCTCTCAACAATGTTTCGTTTATAACTTTATATTGCTTGTGATGTTGCACAGTATTACTACTACCACGTGCAGCTTGTCTCTCAACAATGTTTCGTTTATAACTTTATATTGCTTGTAATGTTGCACAGTATTACTACTACCACGTGCAGCTTGTCTCTCAACAATGTTTCGTTTATAACTTTATATTGCTTGTAATGTTGCACAGTATTACTACTACCACGTGCAACTTGTCTCTCAACAATGTTTCGTTTATAACTTTATATTGCTTGTAATGTTGCACAGTATTACTACTACCACGTGCAGCTTGTCTCTCAACAATGTTTCGTTTATAACTTTATATTGCTTGTAATGTTGCACAGTATTACTACTACCACGTGCAGCTTGTCTCTCAACAATGTTTCGTTTATAACTTTATATTGCTTGTAATGTTGCACAGTATTACTACTACCACGTGCAGCTTGTCTCTCAACAATGTTTCGTTTATAACTTTATATTGCTTGTAATGTTGCACAGTATTACTACTACCACGTGCAGCTTGTCTCTCAACAATGTTTCGTTTATAACTTTATATTGCTTGTAATGTTGCACAGTATTACTACTACACGTGCAGCTTGTCTCTCAACAATGTTTCGTTTATAACTTTATATTGCTTGTGATGTTGCACAGTATTACTACTACCACGTGCAGCTTGTCTCTCAACAATGTTTCGTTTATAACTTTATATTGCTTGTAATGTTGCACAGTATTACTACTACCACGTGCAGCTTGTCTCTCAACAATGTTTCGTTTATAACTTTATATTGCTTGTAATGTTGCACAGTATTACTACTACCACGTGCAACTTGTCTCTCAACAATGTTTCGTTTATAACTTTATATTGCTTGTAATGTTGCACAGTATTACTACTATATTGCTTGTAATGTTGCACAGTTAGAATAACTACTACCGTGTAACTTGTCTCTCAACAATGTTGTGTTTATATTTCTTGTAATGTTGCACAATATTACTATACTACCCACGTGCAACTTGTCTATTAACAATGTTTCGTTTATATAGTTTGTAATGGTGCACATATTACTTACCCAATGCATGTACAACTTTAGCCTCCTCCACAGGCAACTATGTGGCTTCTTGCTGCAGTTGTATCATGGGCAATATTTTTTTCGATTCAAATAGCTTCCAAGGCTTACGAGCAATGTTTTGGCTGGGATTGCAGGGAATTATAGGGATTGTTGGGATTTGTGAAGGGATTGGTCGATGAAGAGGGGACAGCTAGCACATTTAATTTCCCTCTCCCCATGCTCTTGTTAATTTCTCTGGCTCGGCCAAAACATCCTTGCAAGCTATTTGACTTGGAAGAAACATTGCCCACACAACTAAGAAGCCACAGTATTGCCTGCGGAGGAGGCTAGTACAACTTGTCTCTCAACAATGTTTCGTTTAAATTGCTCGCAACAACTTATTTTTGTTGCAGGTTGCAACAGAATGTTTGGAAAAGTAGAATTTTGCCGCAACTTGCAACACGGAGATTTGTTGCGTGACAAGTTTCACGAAACATAATTTCAACTTCACGCTGCAACTCACATCGCAACAATGTTGTGAAATACGTTGTATAGAAATTTGTTGCGCATATTACATCACCGTTGCGGTGTCTGTTATTTTTGTCGTTTTGATATATCTATGAAGGGGTTTTTATAAAATCCGTTCAAGGGGCCTGGGTACAACAGTGTTAACTTGACAACAAAGTTAGTGACATCTTGCACTATCCGTGTGCAAAGGTTCATTTGATTCTGACACATAGTAACTGAGCTATAGTTCATTCAAACATTCACCAAACTAACATGCAAACCATATGACGTCATAATGTATCATTGTTATAGTTTTATATATGTATGTACTGCGCTTTTGATCATTGTATGTTAAAAAGCGCAGTATAAATTAATAAATTATTATTATTATTATTATTGTGCTGAATCAGTCATTTGTTTGTGCCATATTTTCCCTTGATTTTGATATCTTTAAATCTTTATAACTCTGGAACTGGAAAAGATATCAAGGAACGGTAAACAGCATATCATATTACTTTTTGATGCTCTTTCAAGTGAAGCAATAAAAAAATTCATGTCATTGCACTTTAAGAATGTATTGTTGTAAGAACATTGAGACTAACTCCTAAAACGTCTTTATTATTATTATTATTATTATGTATTTTCTTTAAAGTGGTACTACGATCAAATTTTTACCTTTCGATATTTTTACGTATTTATAAAGCAGAGCTTCTAAATATCACTGCTTCTAAATATTACTCGGTCGAAACCGTTTTGCGATTCGACGATGGCAAGTATTATTTTTCTGACTCCGAATCTGGAGTTATGTACGCCATTAATCGATCATGTTCCTGACCAGCGTAAGGAAGTGACGTCAGACTCTCAACACGAAGACTCCACATGGCTAATTCTTCAGGTAAATCCATAGTGATCAAGGTCCTTTTTCAAATTCTTCATCTGAAAGGCTGGACATTTCATCTACTTCTCGAAGAATACAAGTAACCTCGACTGAAATTCAGGCGTAGCATTGAGAGCCTGACGTCACAAACAATATTACCTTTTGATATTGCGGGCTCACTTGGAACACGTTCTTAGAAAATAGTATTGATCTCAGAGCTCAAAATACTTACTTCAAAATACCATTTTTTAGGGTTTTTTTTACATCGATGATCACTTTCGACCCTGAAATACTATTCTATGCTAAAGAAAATCTAAAAAACGGGGGTGAATTTTCATCGTAGTGCCACTTTAAATAAGTTTTCTTTAAAATCTCTTCTCTTTATGTTTGTAATAGATTGATAAAAAGTTTATGAAAAACACTGGACTTGTAAAACGAGTACGTAATGAAGTTGAAATTCACTGCCAGCTTAAGCATCCTACTGTATTAGAGGTACTGTACCTGACAATATTTAAAATAAATATAGATTACTGCATGGAAAGTGCGACATACGATTTTCTATTCACGAGTTGTTATGTCTGTTCAGTTCAACAACGAGCGAATAGAAAACCAAGGGCCATGTATTAATAATAATAATATATACATTTATATAGCGCTATTTCTATAAATATCCAATAGTGCTTTACATGAAGAATGACTTACATAATTATAAGATATAAAATAAGAATGACTTACATAATAGATGCATAATTAGACTGACTGATTACAATTTAATAAAAGCTCGATTAAAAAGGAATGTCTTAATTTTAGTCTTAAAAATACTTAGTGATGTAGCACATCTAATGTCTTCTGCAAGACTGTTCCACAGTATAGGTGCAGTAACTGAAAAAGCTCGTAGGCCTTATAATTTCATATTATATTTTGGTACAATTAAAAGTTGTTTATTTGAGGAACATAGTGATCTAGTAGTTTGATATGGAATTAAAAGTTCCTTCAAATAGAATGGTGCTATATTGTTGATGACCTTAAAAGTTAACAATAAAATTTTTAAATAAATTCTTTCAGTAATAGGTATAGCCAATGGAGTTCTTTCAGCACTGGAGTGATGTGGTCATATCTGCTTTTTACGTGTATCGCAATAGTTTTTTGACCATTTTTAAATGCTGAAGTACATTAATAACAAACTAGACTTTAGGTACAGGACAATGGTTAGTCTAAACTCTTCATAAAACTTCATGGAAGAAAACATAAAAAAACTTTTCAAAATAATATTTAATAGGTTAACTTTCCTTTTATAATTCGTCTAAAAGGATAACATAGAAGAGAGATATTTTGCGCGCTCTTCCCCAAGTACTCCATGATTGGCTGTCGAATTACTCTCTTGTTTTTCATTGATTATATTTTCACACGTGATCAAGAGCCTGTAATAAAATTCCGCGTGATAAATTATATTTTGTTTGAATGTCACTAGTTAAAGGGCCCTATAACAAGTGTTGATTAAATGAAAGTTCTTTGTCACCTTACATGAGAATGGGTATTAGTTTTCTTCTAATCGTTTTAGTTTTAGAGAAATTTCGCTTTGTTTATCATATTTTTGTAAATTGAAGGCCGCCATGTTTGTTCTGATTGCGTGTGAATGATAGAAACACTTTGAAAATAAATCCTTCACAATAGCGTGAATAGAAATTCCGCACGATAGACTAAGACCACGTTATTGTCATGCTATTGTGAAGGGTTCCTTTGTGTAGTGTTTCTATCACTCAAAATTGCCCGCAATCAGAACAAAAATGGCGGCCTTCAATTTACAATAATACGATAATGCACTAGTCAGTGGAATCCCGGGGGTGCATAAACAAAGCCAAATTGAAACTAAAAGGATTAGCCGAAAACTAATACTCATTCTCATGTAAGGTGACAAAGAACTTTCATTTAAGCAACACTTGTTTTGGGGGTGGAATAGTGAAACACGGCTCTTTGAAAAATAATTTTACCATTGCTATTATAGCTTCTGAGAAAACTCTATGTATACATATCTTTAAAATCTTTTGACTTCTCAATGAAAGGTTTCCACATGAACTGATTTTAAATTGTCTCTTCAGCTGTACAGTTATTTTGAAGATGCAAATTATGTCTACCTGGTCTTAGAACTTTGTCATAACGGTGAAGTAAACAGGTTTATGAAAAAAACTGGAAAACCTTTTTCAGAATCGCAAGGTAAATATTCACCCTGTTAATTATCTCCCTGGTTATCTTTTAAATTATTTAATTGTGGTTATGTTTATCCTCGTAGCACGTACTATCCTGTCTCAAGTGGTAAATGGCTTACTTTATCTTCATTCTCATGGTATCCTGCATAGAGATCTAACATTGGGAAATCTACTTCTTAATAAAGATATGAATATTGTAAGTACAATAGACCATAAACCACGACCAGTCGACAATTCCGAAAAATAATGACATCCTGAAAACCCAAGATTTGAGTCAATAACAAGATGCAGGAGAGTCAGACCATTATAAAATTGTAATATTTCGACTTTATTTCAAAGTCATCTTCAGACAAAGTAATTACAAAAAAATGCCTAGGTCTATATATACAGTGGGATGACATCATCGACGAGGAAGAAGAAAGCCTAGCTATTAATATTTACATGTTATCATGTTAATTAGTTATTGTCAATGAGTGCAGAGTATGAAAAGTGTTAGGTTGGCTAACCTGTCGTATATAAGTCGACCCCTTATTTTTGACCGAAAAAACCGTGATTTTTACGATACCCGGAGTATAAGTCGAGTCCTTGAAATTAAATAGTATAATACGAAACTTTAATAATTATTCTGTCTGAGTGTGAGTTTGTGTCTTTTCATAAAGCCCTATGAAGCCAACGATCTTGCTCTTCTGCCATATCCTATACAAGAAACGGGTTCTGATTTGGTGACATTGCCATATCCTATACTAGCCTGCGTAGCAGCCCTCCAGGGAGGTGGAGGGGATTGGGGCGAGGGAGGGAGGGAGGGAGAAGGAAGGAGAGCCTGCCATATTCTATACAAGAAACTTTTACCAATATGAGTTTTAAAACTTATAGCGGTGAAATAGTCCAGCTGCTAACGACTAATAAATGGCCGAATCGTTCGTTTTATGATACAATCACGAAATTTTGCCAAGTTACTAACATGTCTGAGACAAACATTTCCTGATATGGAGCCAGCCCAAATTCGACTTGGAACCGGGAACCGCGCATACCTCAAAATGGGGCTGTATGGAAACGAGGCTGAGACAAAAACGTAATTTCTATGGCGTATTTTTAATATTATAATACAGCATTTGATTGTGGATCATGTCAATTGTGAGTTATATAGCCCCCGCGACCCTTCCCTCATGTGACCAATCTGCTCCACAAATAACTGTAATTAATCGAGAAAGAGACTGGCTTGATAACACCAAAGAACTTCTCTCCAAAGAACTTGATTAAATCATGGATAATAAAAAGACTGGATAGGAAACTAGCTGACGTCAACTTGAAAACCTAGTTGAAAATCGTGATATCACGAAGATGTCACGAGTACGCAGATTTTGCTGAGTTTCTCTTTGACTTCTCCATATTTTCGTACTCCGGTAGCTATATTGAGATTCAAAAAAGTTTCATCGCCTCACAAACCTGCCTAAGCCACGACTAAATGTTCGAGGTAAATGTTGTTCGTCTTTGTTTCAGCTGTTTTCTTTTTGTTGTGAAGAAACTGGCGTCGCAAAAACTATCGTTGTTTTAGTTGAAATTTGCGACGCGTTTTTCATAGTCTAAAGTTGGAACTTTTCGCCTAAAATTAGTAATGGTAGTTGGATATTCCATCATAAAGTGGCATTGTTATATTTTTTGATAGTTTGACTATCATTTTTAGCTTTATATTGCTAAAAGTTGCGATTTATGGAGATTTTGTGACGTCACGATTTTCAACTAGGTTTTCACGCGATCAACTGGTTCCTTTAAACAATCAGCACGCTGGAAACATCATACGGGATCTTAGTTTCCTATCCAGTCTTTCTACTATCCATGATTAAATGGTGCTGTGTCATGGGCAGCATATCGTGCTTCGCAAGCCTCGTTATCATCTCGCGAGTCTGCAATCATTTCACTTCTGCCGATGTTTCTCTTCGCCCTCGCAAAACAAATTTAATGAATCTAGTCAATCTACCCGGAGAAGATAGTTTTGTGGTAATGCTTGGTGGCTTACATATCGAAATGACGGGCTTCAAAGCACTAGGCAAATGGCTGAAAGGAAGCGGATGCACGGAGGTCCTGTCGAGGGCAGGCGTGGCAACACCAGGGGTTACAGATTCATTCTTGACTGCAAGTCATATAACAAGAACAAGACGCGTGCACCAGGTCACTGCAGCGAGTCTTCACCTACTGCAAGATAAAGGGTATGAGGAATATATTGTAAGAGTTAGCGTCGACGAGGAAGCAGAATCGTTTGATGAATGGAAGAGAGAGATGTCATAGAAATGCCTCTCAGTTTCTTTAGTGGTCCAGAGTGTTAGACTTGGAGATTTGTTGTTTGCAGCTTGTGAGAGCTTTCAAGGAAGCTGATTTTTCTTTGTATGTCCAAGCCCTGAGAGATTGTACCGTGGATATTTTCCATGGACCACACAAACTATTCAAGGTGGCTCTCCATATCCGTGACATGACCGAGCTTCCAGTCAAATATCCAGAGGTATTCCAGCAGTTTTTTAATGGGTCGTTTGTGGTACACAAGACGCAAAGGCTGTTCTCGTCCGTAGCTCTCGACCATGCACACCAGCAGGTTAACGCGATGGTAAAAGGAGACGGTGGCGCAGTTGGCTCACAGAGAACCCCGCAGCTCTGAGACGATGGATGATTGCGGGACTAGAAGTAGCGCGAATGGTACAAGAGTTCGAATAAATGACATCATCTCCAGAATATCAGATTAATCGTCATGAGCAGAAACCAGGTATGCAACAAACCTTCGCTGAAAATGTCACGAGTGTCGTCTCTACCTTAGAAGATCTCGGAAATCCGTTCACAGAAAACAGTCCAGACTTATCAGCAATCCACACAAGAGATATCATGGATGATTCTGTCATCGAGTTCGGGGAAACTCAATTTCAGATGTTCGTCCAAGAACGATTTATTGACAGAAGCAATCCAATTTCAGACACCATAAAGAAGAACAAACTTGCTACATTCGCTATCTCACACAAGAAGAGCGTTCCAAAGATAAAGCAAAGGTAGTATACCTGAGGATTGTGCTCTGTTTTCTAGGCTATATATAGCATGCCAAAGTCAGGATAGAAATCTTGGAGAGTTCTTCAAGTTTGAAAACCAGCCCTGGCTTTCCCTCCCTCACACAAATGGGCCAGCTATAAGACGAGGAGAAAAAGCAGATCTCACACAATACCAGAAAACAGAGATCTACAGAACCTATGGTAACAAGTCTTGTCCTCTATACCGGCAGAACGGAGATGACATCCTTTGCCATGTAGTCACGAAGAGGCAGACACGCGATTAATGGTACACGTTTGGATGCTAGCCTCTGTGGTTATAAACGAATCATGATCAGAACCAATACTACCGACGTGATTGTATTGGCTGTTTCAATAGCAAACATCATCCCGGAGGATGACCTGTGGGTTGGATACGGTTCAGGAAAACATCTACGGAACATTCCTGTGCATCCAGAGAAGGCGTCTGTTTTACCATTGTTCCATGTACTAACTGGATGCGGCACGGTTTCTTTCTTCGGTGGAAGACGGAAGAAGACTGCGTGGGATGTATGGAACGTGTTCCCTCTGCTAATACCAGTACTGCGAACCCTAGCGTCGTTACCTAACGATATTTATAATGAATGCATGGCTGTGATCGAGAGATGAATCAAGGAGGTCAATCAATCAAGCAAGGCAAGAGCTGGACTCCGAAGTGGACAACACTCCCTCAGGCAATGGATACGTGCTATGAACTTATCCGCCGTGGCTGCAAAAGTGCATGTATGGCAAGTTTAGCTTGCACAGGCTTGTGCAATTGTGGTGGTAATTGTAACTAAAATTAAAGGATATGTACTGAATATTGTACTAGTGAACAACCTCGAACATATATGTGCTTACCGCCGATAACTATATTACATAAAAGATGTGTATTATAGAATTACTAATTATTCATGTACATATTAGTATCACAGAAAGTATATGACGTTGAATTGTTAACAATAGGAACAGCAGTACTCTTACAACATGAAAGCAATTTGTGATAACTTTTAACAATCGTTTTCTTCGAAAAACTTGTGTAATGTGAGCCTTAGCTTATTATGACATGCATATTGCACACTTTATGCTTTTAAGGTCACCTTTCGTCGAGCATAGAATTATTTCAAAGTTTGAAACCCTTGTTAATGTTTTTCTCAATAAATCGATTGTGTCACGTGACTTTGATAAGGACTCATAATAACGTAGTTATTCACAGTTGACATGTTACACCATAAAAAGTTTCCTTGTTCTCAGCCTCGTTTCCATGCAGCACTATCTAAGAGCATGCGCAGTAAGCGACTCTAATAGTGAATTTGCAGGAAATGTTTGTCTCGGGTATGTAAGTAACTTGGCAAAGTTTCATGCTTGTATCATAAAACGAACGATTTTGGTCGCTAACAGCTGGACTAAAACTGATCTTTGCCTTCAAAAACGTCATTATTAACATGCTACTCAACACAAAACCCTTGCTCAACTTTCTAGACATTCATCGTTGACTTACAAACAATATGACCGACTTGATGACTTTACATGAAAATTCTCATATTTAACAACTATAAAATTATTTACTCGAATAATTCTAGCAACACCAATCAATTTTTAATTATTGAATATTTACACATTAACTATTACAAACTTGAGTTATTATTCGGGTCTTAAGGCTAGCAATGAACTGACACTTTTTCTTAATATTAATAGCTATAGGCTTTCTTCCTCGTCGATGATGTCATCCCACTGTATATATAGACCAAGGCATTGTCTTGTAATCACTTTGTTTGACTTTGAAATAAAGTCGAAATATTACAATTTTATAATGGTCTCATCTTTTTATTGACTCGAATCTTGGGTTTTCAGGATGTCATTATATTTCGGAATATGCTCTGTTTTTTATTGTACTGTAATCGGTAAACTGTATTTTATGATGTTGCTAACTTAAATTACAGGTTTCCAAAATAAACCAGAGGCGGTTCTTTTTTCAATATATGAACATATCTGTTCTGTTGCTTTTTCTCTACTCTAACATTCCGAATAAATTTATTTGTTCATTTGCATTCCTGTTTTTTTTTAAAACGATATTCGTGGTCGTAAATAGCACTCCGTCGAGATGACGTCAGTATCCATGTTTGTCCGCGTTTACCCATAATTCTTGTGGCCATAACAAAAGAAAATAGCTCATTTGCAATCATTTGTGAGTCAAATTTGATTTGTTTGTCCGCATTTTGAGGTATTAATAGCAGCCAGACGCTACGAGTAACCTAACGAAGTGTATCAGTTAGGATTTTGAGAACAACCTTTATTCTTAGCGTTATTTACATGGCAGACGTCTATCTTCTGTCCATTACCTTAATATAGTATATTTGTTATAAGGAAAGTTGACAATAAAACAAAATAGAAAAGCATTATCTTGAAGCTTGATATCGAAGTTTTATATTTTTAAGCATATACTTATTATAAGTATACTTATTATATTAATTATACCTTGTGATTCGTCTGGAGTTATCTATATTATAAGTTGCAAAACGTGCGTGTAATAAGTTTTATGTAGGTAGTACAATCAACTCTTTCCGTAAGAGATTCAACAATCATAAAACGTGTAATAAGTTTTATGTAGTTAGTACCATCAACTCTTTCCGTAAGAGATTCAACAATCATAAATACACGGAAGGGGTCAGCGTGTTATACCAGCTGAGCATTTGTATGCACATTCTTTTGAACAAGACCACAATGGTCTTGATTTGTCAATTCACATAATAGATAAGACAGATATTCATAACCCTACTGATAGAGAGGCATTCTGGACATACAAACTTGACAGCTTTATTCCTAAAGGACTTAATTTACGTGATTTTATATAATTTTATTTAACACATTTTAATATTCATTATAACTTACTTCTATTTAAGTGTTCGGTTGTCACACCTTTTTTGAACATTCTGAAGAAGGGCTGTGCCCGAAACGTAAATTCCTGTCTTGACTTTTATATAATATATATATATATATATATATATATATATATATAATATATATATATATATATATATATATATATATAAGTTGAGTAGACTATAATAACATTTGGCAGAGTGCTCAATGGATATCCAGAGCATAATTAAATGACGATGAAACGACTCAACACATTTGACTAGGCATATTTATTACTATTTAGTTTCGTACCACGAGATGTGGCACTCTTCAGATAAAAAAGCCTAATGACTAACAGCTAAAACTAACAATATTTTGTACAAACAGATAAGATCTTAATCCTATTTACACACAAGCTTCTTATCGTTATATTGACGTCACGCGGAAATACCAAACTTAAGCGCCAATTTTAAAATAGTTGGCGTTCGTTAAAAGTTAATTAAAAGAAATTTTTTAGCATGTCTACAAGAAGAAACTAGTTCGTTGCGTTTGTTTAAGGTAGCCATACTAGGTTTACATATAATATAGTATTTTTCCCATAAACAAAGATTGCATCTAAAATTTCTTTTAATTAACTTTTAACGAACGCCAACTATTTTAAAATTGGCGCTTAAGTTTGGTATTTCCGCGTGACGTCAATATAATATATATATATATATATATAATGAAGATCGCATTACGCGTGAAACTCAGGGTAGTGACGAAAACATTCTAACTCTTTTATATTTATATATATATATATATATATATATATATATATATATATATATATATATATATATATATATATATATATATATATATATATATATACTATATTGTAAGAAATCAAAGACAAGACGTGCTTTTCTGTAACTCTGAGTTTCACGCCGATGCGATCTTCAGACAGACTTTATTACAATGTAATAAAGTCTGTCTGAAGATCGCATCGGCGTGAAACTCAGAGTTACAGAAAAGCATGTCTTGTCTTTGATTTCTTACAATATACTATCACGCTCTGCTATACAACGCATCGAGCACTTTCGCAACAGCGTAGACAAATCATCGAATTATACATATATATATATATATAATATATATATATATATATATATATATATATATATATATATATATATATATATAGGTAATATTTGGCATTTCACTCGATCAAACTACATGTTGAAAGGATTTGTGGTGAAGGAAAATTTCGAGTGTTGGAATACATACATTTTAAGACCAAACCGGGACCAGTTGCGAAAAATGCAACTTCAAGGCCTTCCGGCTGGAATTGAACCCGCGACCCTGTGATGCTAGTGCAGGCTCTGACAACTGAGCTATTGCCGAGAGCCTAGTCACGAGAGCCTAGTCACGAGTTCTGTATATATGGTGGTAATGCCGGGATAAGATTCTGGGTATATTATAGGAAATATTTGGCATTTCACTCGATCAAACTACATGTTGAAAGGATTTGTGGTGAAGGAAAATTTCGAGTGTTGGAATACATACATTTTAAGACCAAACCGGGACCAGTTGCGAAAAATGCAACTTTAAGGCCTTCCGGCTGGGAATTGAACCCGCGACCCTGAGATGCTAGTGCAGTGCTCTGACCACTGAGCTACGGAAGCCGTTGCCGAGAGCCTAGTCACGAGTTCTGTATATGTGGTGGTGGTAATGCCGGGATAAGATTCTGGGTATATTATAGGTAATATTTGGCATTTCACTCGATCAAACTACATGTTGAAAGGGTTTATGGTGAAGGTGTGGTCAGAGCACTGCACTAGCATCACAGGGTCGCGGGTTCAATTCCCAGCCGGAAGGCCTTAAAGTTGCATTTTCCGCAACTGTTCCCGGTTTGGTCTTAAAATGTATGTATTCTAACACTCGAAATTTTCCTTCACCACAAATCCTTTCAACATGTAGTTTGATCGAGTGAAATGCCAAATATTACCTATTATATATATATATATATATTATTAAATATATTATTTATTAAATATATTTATACAATCACGTGACTTATATACGCGTTTTCATTGGTCCTTGCCCATGATCTATTAAAGGACAGATACATGAATGACGTCAAATCACGTCAGCAGCAGTGTTTTTCTTTTTTCACGCCCCAACAGCTTTGATAAACATTTGGGGTTGTTTTTCATTGTATAAAACAAATAGATTCCATTTTTTGTTGTCTGTTCAGTTATAGATACACAGAGGACGTCAGAACGTGGTAATTAGAACATCAGAGACCCACTCGACTACATTCTGACGTCATCTGTGCATCTATAACTGAACAGACATAATATGTTGATAATGGGAAATATGTATCGTTTTATAGAAAATCGCAGATTTTGGTCTGGCCACGCAACTTCAACTACCAAATGAAAAACACTACACAATGTGCGGAACTCCAAATTTCATATCTCCGTGAGTATAACAAAATGTGATGTTACCATGGTACATGCTTCCAGATCCATTTATTTCTGAACACAATAATTTGTTTCCCATGCTCCATTGTAATGATAGGTATTCTGCTTTTACTTTTATTTGGAATATAAAAAAATATGGTAAGGTCAAAATAATAGCTTTCAAGTATGACAATACCTGTGATAAATATGGTTAATAATTTGTTTTACTGACATATGGGTCTGGGAGAAGATCTAATGGCAATACTACTTTGTGGTGATGTAATTTGTATTTTAAAGCTGTAAACATGATTTATCATTGTAAAAGTTTATTAAGATCGCTATCATATTTTTGTAAATGTAATTTACGTTCAAAATCCCTTTTTTCAGGGAAGTTGCAACTCGTGGTCCCCATGGCATGGAGTCTGATGTTTGGTCTGTTGGCTGTATGCTTTACAATTTGTTAGTTGGGAAGCCTCCTTTTGAAGTGAGTCTATTATAGACTGTACAGTGTGTAATCTAAATAACTAAAAGGTGCATGGTGTTCTGTCGAAATAAGTATAGTAAACGTACTAAACGGTATAGCCTACGTCATAGTCTGTGAAATTTGAAAAACAGACTATGAACCATCGCCGTTAATCGTGTTCTACTAAGAGCAATTTAAATAGTAGACCATGATTGGTCGCCTAGAAAATTTAGTTAAATACGCGATATTCAATTGGTTAAGAACTACTTCCGTTTTCAATGTTTGTTGTTTACCACGAAGACAGTTTGTCAGCCGCCTCAACGTATTCTTTATAAACGAGACTATTAAATAATTTGCTAATACTTTCAATACTTTATTAAAGAGTTTACTAATACTTTCATAATTTTGGTTCGAGGATGATGAAACAGTCGAAGAGATGCGGGAATCGAATTGTTAATCATACGATATTTATACATGTTTCGTTGTAGCTTTTCAGTTTGTCTTATTTGTTTATTTGAACTAAGTTTGCTCTTCATATGAGTTCTTAAACTTTTAGTGAATACTTCGTTAGTTGCTATAAGCATTACGAACAATCGGCAGAAATTACAGAACACACAATTTGGCGCTGATGCACAGACGCAACTTAGCGCCGCCTTTTTGCGCCCGCGAGCGTCTGTACGCAGGCTAACTAAATGGGGGTCTTCATCAGAGTCTGTAACTCTAATCATGTGACAGAAGATTATCCGATCAGATTTGAAATACCATAACAAAATAATTAATGAATTGTATTGTAGAAATTACTAGAAAAGGCTCGCTTACTGCGCTTTTTTCATTGGTATACTCGTAGTACACAGCATCTTACGAGCACTTGTTCAAATGTCGTGTTAAAACAAACTTTGATATGACGACATCACACTGCAATCAAACGTTGTCAAACGTGGGTAAGTTCAAAAAGCGAATTCATGAGATGGCAATTTACTTTAGCTGGTGAAAGGAAATGTAAATACAAGAAGATACAGTCCAACGTTTTTCGGTTAACACTACTTTAACCTTCTAGAAATATAATATAGAAAAATGCAATTTTGTTGAAATTATTTACAGATTTTACGTGTTTTCAGTTAAATTTTCTCAGTACCGGTATCATATGAATGAATGAATGAACACTTTTATTTATCCAGGGTAGCCCCTTCAGTTACAAAATGTAACTGTTATCAATGCGAGCCCTTAGATGATACAACAAGATATACTGATACAATTTAAGTTACAGTAGTTTACAAAACTAATACTAAAAAAAGTAGAAACTACTTATTTAAAAAAAAAAAGTTTATTAATAGTTTATTTAAAAGACTGATTTTTGTAACCAAAAGGTTAAATTACATCAGTGACTTACAATAAGTAGACATGAAATTACATAGTAGATAAACATGCATAAAAATGTTGATTAAAATATTCAGTAATTAAGTTATCGTTAAAATACGTTGATTAAAAATATAAAAGTCCGAAATGGCTATATATTATTTACTGTTTTCCTTTGAAATAATTTGAGGTAAAAACGATTTCCTAAAACGTTCAGTTTTACATAAGTAATTATTATATTTACATCTTGGTCTCATGTCATAATCAAATGAAACTTTACGAAGTAAAAACTCACTTAATTTATCATTGTTCTCGTTCTTTTCAAAAAATTGATAACACAATTTTTCACGTCGCGCTTTAAGTGAAGGAATACCAGTAAAGTTCCAGGCTTCTCCATAACTTATTGATGGTAACACAATTCTCAATGCACGTCTTTGAATCTTTTCAATATCTTCACTCGGATATCGTTGGATCGTTTTAAAAGCCTGAGCATATACAGTCTTTTCCCTGCTTTTTTACGATTTGGTTGACATGTTCGTTCCAATTCATATTATCCTGGACAATAAGTCCTAGAATACGAGCAGATTTTACACGCTCGACAGCAACACTGTCTACAATTAAAGGTGAAAAGACCCTTTTCTCTTTAGCAAAGTCGAATACCAATTATTTGCATTTAGTGACGTTAAGCTTCATATTATTAGTGTTAGTCCAATGATAGATATAATTCACCAGGTCTTGGAGGTTGCTGTTGCAATCTGGAACGATACTTTCAGTGACAGTACTGTCGTCAACGTATTTCCATCGATCATTCCAATCCATGAGAAGATCGTTTATCATAACGAGGAAAAGTACTGGTCCGATAACCGTCCCTTGTGGTACTCCTCCATTTAATGTTTGCCACTTTGATACACAATGAGCTAACCTGACACGTTGTTTACGTTCGATAAGAAAGCTTCTTAACCAATTTGTTATGGTTGGTGGTACATTCATATCAAAAAGTTTATGCAAGAGAATGTTATGGTCTATAAGATCGAAAGCTTTCGAAAAATCGAGAAGAAAACTCTTACAGCTTTCTTTGATGCATCGGTTTCACTTAATAAGTGATGCATGGACAAAGCTTAATAAAGCATGTGTCGTCGAAGAGTTTCTTAAAGAACCAAATTGTCGTTTATCAATCTTTTCCCTTATTGACTCCATTAGCCAATCTGTAACAAAACGTTCACAGGTTTTGGACAAGGTAGCAGTTCCAAATCACCAGGTCCAGATGGAATACCAATCTGGGTCCTAAAGTTCTACGCCCATGTGCTTGCTTCTCCAGTGGCTTCAATTTTTAATGCTTCCATTCAACAAGCATCTGTTCCTCTCATGTGGAAAAAAGCTGATGTCATTCCAATTCCAAAAATACCAGTACCTGTTGATATTACCAAGGATTTACGCCCTATTTCACTAAGTTGATATAATAGATAGTTTATGGTATACATTTTCTTCTTTAATAATATACTTTAATGGAATGTCAAAATGACTGTTCTCTGATTGAACATCAAAAGGAATTTGATTTAGAGGAGGGATTTCTTGGGTAACTGAGACAAAAAAGTCATTAATTTTTTCTGCAAGGGCTTTTCCAGAGACAACCCGATTGTCTAAAACGAGGGTTGAGAGGGCCTTCTTCTTAGGATATCCTGCAAGTTGTTTTATGGAATCGCACCACTTTTTAGGATTAGGATTTAGTTTTAACTGTTTCAGTTTTTTCTTAAGGAAGGCAGATCTAAGTTTCTTGCTTTCTCTGTTTGCCTGGTTGCGTAAAAGACGATACAGCGAGTCTTTCCCATGATGAAATGCCTTTTGTCTGTTTTGGATAATTTTCTAAAATCCTGGAGTTACCCAAGGTTTATCTTTATCATGTAACTTGACAGTTTGACTTGGGAGGAAACAATCTAATCCAGTATTTATAATATTTTGAAAGAGATCTAATTGTTGTTCACATGAGACAGTACGGTACGGTACAGGTCGGTCCAATTAAAGTCAGCTAGCCATTTTCCAAAAGCAGACTTTGCAGCATTGCTTCCCTGTCTAATCTTCACTTTCGTGTATTCATTTTTGGTTTTACTTTTCTTGAGAGTGCATAACACTGAATATATATATAAATCTCTATATCATAATTCACTATATATATATAAATCTCTATATCATAATTGAAAACTATCATAAACTGTACACTCATTATAATAAAAAAGATGACACTCTATAGTTATTTAAACGGGGGATGTGGCCGCTCAAGCAAGTCAAACATTGTTTTTATATTCATGCTGCTTGTAACTGTCTTTTTTAATCGAGCAGACTTTGTAAAGGGAAAAATAAGTAAGAAAAATGTATTGAGTCACAACTCAGAATATGGTATTCTTGCAAAACATAAAAAAAGAGTAACAATGTATTTGACGTTTTTTATGCACGAAAAATACTTTGTTTTCACAACTTTCGAATTTTATTACGAGGACTATGCCAAATTAACCATGCTTTGTATTAAATCTCTCACATTAAACGTTGCATCAAAGGACTCGGATGGCAGAGCAAAGAACAAAATAAGTGAGATGTTCTAACAATTGAGCAACTAGAATTCAGATATAAGTATAGAATCTAGAATACTAGACCAAAAACAACCACCAGCCGACAAGACATTAGACATAACGAAACTCGCAGACCTAACAGTACGTCTGTCGCACGAATGAATCAGTACTTATCATGTACCTTGATTTGCCATCTGAGCCCAGAGTAACTCAATGGTTAGAACATCTCGTGTTCTTCACTCTGCCGTCTGAATTCTAGTAACTCGATTGTTAGAACATCTCACTTATTTTGTTCTTTGCTTTGCCATCTGAGTCCTAGTAGCTCAATTGTTAGAACATCTCACATATCGTGTTCTTCACTCTGCCGTCTGAATTCTAGTAACTCGATTGTTAGAACATCTCACTTATTTTGTTCTTTGCTCTGCCATCTGAGTCCTAGTAGCTCAATTGTTAGAACATCTCATATATCGTGTTCTTCACTCTGCCGTCTGAATTCTAGTCACTCGATTGTTAGAACATCTCACTTATTTTGTTCTTTGCTTTGCCATCTGAGTCCTAGTAGCTCAATTGTTAGAACATCTCACATATCGTGTTCTTCACTCTGCCGTCTGAATTCTAGTAACTCGATTGTTAGAACATCTCACTTATTTTGTTCTTTGCTCTGCCATCTGAGTCCTAGTAGCTCAATTGTTAGAACATCTCATATATCGTGTTCTTCACTCTGCCGTCTGAATTCTAGTAACTCGATTGTTAGAACATCTCACTTATTTTGTTCTTTGCTTTGCCATCTGAGTCCTAGTAGCTCAATTGTTAGAACATCTCACATATCGTGTTCTTCACTCTGCCGTCTGAATTCTAGTAACTCGATTGTTAGAACATCTCACTTATTTTGTTCTTTGCTTTGCCATCTGAGTCCTAGTAGCTCAATTGTTACAACATCTCACATATCGTGTTCTTCACTCTGCCGTCTGAATTCTAGTAACTCGATTGTTAGAACATCTCACTTAGTTAGAACATGTGAATGCTATATAGTAGCTCAATGGTTAGAGCATATCATATATCGTGTTCTTCACTCTGCCATCTGAGTTCTAGAGCAGCTCAATAGAACATCTGAATGCTAGTAGCTCAATGGTTAGAGCATCCCATCGCGGAGATAAGAAGGTCCCTGTGTTGGGTTAAGCAATTTTCTTAGGTTATTCAAGAGTTTTAGTTTTGGTTTTAGTAGATTTATCACTCTTAGGTGAACGGAATACCCCAACAGGCTAGAAGCCCAATTGATAGGGTTCCGAGGTTACGATTTAAGAGGCCTACGATTTAAGGTCGTTATCCGAGAAGACCCGAAAGTCTTACCATTTGCTGGTATTATTGCAAAGGCAGCACTTGCTCCTCAATTATTTTTAAGAGACCCTGAGTGGTGGTTCGACCCAGGATGGAAAGAGAAGCAAGTAAAACTTTATTAACTCCAAGCTGCTTTCAACTTCATACATTATCGAGCTAAGAAATTATTGGAAATAGTTCGAGACGAATTGATGAAAAATCGTACACGTGTTTAGCGTAATATACACATCACGAGTGTCGAGTGGTATTATGAATATTTCGCCAAACACAATTTCCTATTAATAACATTTCAATCAATTTGACACATTACGAAGTTTAACTGCGAAAGCGGTCCTGGATGTGTAGTATTTAGGGAAAATATCACATGTAGTATTTTTCCTATACACCCCTAGTAAATAAAAATGTAAGTTTAATACTGATGTCTCGGCATCAGGAGGAAGTTAAGTGATTGAAATATTATTAAGAAGAAAATTTAAGAGACACAGTATAAAACTTGGTTGAATACACTTCCAAAATGAGCTCACAGCCATCTTCCAGATCTTTGTCAAATAAACATCTCATCAAAATCGGGGAGATTTCCAAAAACCTTTTTATTTATGTAATTATCCACAAAATTGTTAGAATAATACCTGTGTTTAAAAAAGATAACCCAGCTCAATTTTCCAATTATAGACCAATTTCAATTTTGCCATGTTTCTCTAAATTTTTAGAAAAATGTTCTTTTATCGACTTTTCGACTTCATAAACCAAAAAAATATTTTATATCTGCATCAATATGGTTTTAGAAAAAATCATTCTACATGTTTGGCAATGTTACACTTAATTGAAAGTATTACTGCTGCTTTTGATCGCAAGGAACTGGCAATTAAAAATTTTCTTGATTTATCGAAAGCTTTCGATACCGTAAATCATCAAATTCTATTAGACAAGTTATACTATTATGGTATCCGTGGTATTGCTTTAGACTGGGTAAAAAGTTACTTACACAACAGAACTCAATTCGTTCAATATAATGACATTTGCTGCTCCTACCAGGGCGTTACATGTGGGGTCCCTCAAGGCTCTATTTTGGGTCCGCTTTTTTTCTTAATTTACATAAATGATTTATGCAACGTTTCTTCTGTATCCAAATTCTTAATGTTTGCAGATGACACTAATATTTTTATATCTCATGAAGATCCAAACTGTTTGCTTAACATAGCAAATACCGAGCTCACAAAAATTTCAAATTGGTTGAGAGCAAATAAACTTTCGTTAAATATTAAAAAGACAAACTTTATGGTGTTTAAAACCCGTCAATGAAAGAGCATATCTATATGTTTTGAGCATTTAAAAATTGATGGTAAACAAGTGGAGAGGGTGTCGCAAACATCTTTTCTGGGTGTAATTTTTAACGAAAACCTATCTTGGAAACCACATATAAATTATTTAGCCTCCAAAATAGTCGGCTGGTATGATATAAATCTAAATTTTATTTAACTAAGAAAGCTTTGCATTTACTTTATTATGCACTAGTCTATCCGAATCTAAAAAGACTAGTGCTTTTACAAAAACGAATTGTACGATCGATTGATAAAGCGGATTATCTTGCTCATTCTAAAAATAACAGAAATAAATTACCTACAGAAGGGTATCTTATGTTTTCGTATTGTAATAATTTGTTACCATGCATTAATATTCAATGATCTCTTTGTTACTGGCTCGCAGATTCATGATTATCAAACTAGATTTGCTCAAGACTTGCGTCCTCATCAGTGTGGGACCCTTTACTCTGGAATTCATTGGAAGAAAGTTTAAAAAATTTGCGAAGTTTAAAAAGATTTAAATATAAGTTGAAAGTAACTCTTTTACTAACGTCTGATATGGCGCGGTCTATTTTATCTAAACTGTATACGTCACTTTGTAACTTACTAGTAATTATTCTCCTATAGCTACTGCATGCCTATTCCAACTAACTTGAAAAAACAAAACTTTACTAAATTTAAATTATCGAACCGCCAAATTATATTTTGTTAAAATGCTATACAGCCCTTTCGTTTTTTAGTTATCTATGTAGAGGATGAACAAATAGCTGACAAGTTAATTTATAGTTTTTGATTTGGACTTTTCGTTTGGAAGATATCACTCTTTAAACATTGCTATTTAAATAAAAAAGCCGCAAATTAAAAAGGCCTGGAACGAGCCAAGCTGTGACGTCATTTAAGAGACGAATGTGTGTTTTGCCTTGGGGAACTTGTAAACACTATTAAACACACTGCAAGTTCTCTATATGATATTCATATTTACTGTCCACGTATCGTTCAAGTAAGGAATCGTTCAAGTAAGGTATCGTTCAAGTAAGGAATACGATGGACAGATATTTTTCTTTCAAATTTGCTTCATTAGAACATCCATACACTGCGTATCTGTCATAAACGATAAATTTTATAGTGTAATCTTGGAATCGAGCTCGTTTGTTTACAAAGCTGGGAATATCCTGGACTCATCTCTTAAATGACGTCACATTGTCACAACCTAGTTTCCAGACTCCAGAATTGGCAGAAATATGCTTTCGGTTTTTAATCGGAATTTCCTTACATTTCTTAATTTGGATGCAAAATATCTTCTAAACGTCCAAATCAAAAACTGTAAATATACTTATCAGCTATTTTTTGATCCTCTATACAGATAACTAAAAAACGAAAGGGCTGTATAGGCACTTTAACAATCTTACTTGTAACAACTGAGGAAGCCTAAAAGGTTACAAGCTTCGGCTTCTTTTTTTAAGCTTCCTTGTCACTATATATTCTATACTATTTAGTTTTTTCTCTTGTATATATATAATTCTTGTATATTGTGACAAATCAAATAAAATTCTTATTCTGTTCTTTAATGATGAATTTTGAATGACAGCCGGCCTCGCCACATTGGCGAATATACTAATACAATGAAACGTTATTTACGTAATTGCTATTGGTAATTCACCACTTGCACGCTGGCAAGCACGTGTAGTTGTCACGTGGTTAAAATGTAAACAAATACGAAAGTTCTTACAATCGTCCGCAATGGCTGATAGTTCCGCAATAGCGGATAGTGCTGAAAGTGTTCATTTATTGTTAAATATCTCAACCCAAAACTTTTACCTTTCGTTTTACGTGAACAAACTATAAAAGTAAATATGAAACGCGGTTTTATATCTCTAAATCATGTTCTGGTTCAAACGATCAAGAATTTTATTAGATTTATAAGTCATCGAAGGCACGCGCACGCGAAGCCGCGAATCTCCTTCTTGCTGTGTTGTGCGTTTTATTTTGACATTGCATATGTATTTCCCTTACGTTAAGGAGGAAGGAATTATCATCGAATCTGTTAGATTAACAGCTGCATCCACTCTTCCTGCATAGAAACGCATACATTGAAACTGTAAAGTAATATGAATCTCGAACTTGAGTCTGTGAGCATATACGCGCTACGTAACCTGATATAAAAATGTCTCGCGTAAAATCAAATGATAAGTTCCAATCAATAAGCAACCGAGAGCTACAAAAATACTAAGCTGGTCGTGGTGTATCTGTAAGTGACATAATATAGCTGCTTCAAATTTCGAATAGGATGACCAAGAAAGATGTCTGAAGCAACGATATTTATTTATTTATGGCATGAAAACAGCACATAAATTCATTGATGCATGTTATAGAGAAAAACAAATAAATAGAAGTAAATTTAAGAAATAATATACATTTATTAATAATAAAGGACAGGTAAACGCATTATTGAACTATAGAATTGCAAAAGAAATATTAACCTTTGAATTGTAGTGGATGATATTTCTTGGATCGTTCAACATACCATGAATATCCATAAGTTCAACGTTAGTCTCAATAGCAAATTTTTATACATCACATATAAAGTTTAATCTCATTAACATGACAGGGGCAGCGTGAGACGATTTTGTCGAGTCTAATACAAGACATCATAGACATTTTTGGTTTCGGCAACAGGTGAAGTTCGGGGTGAAATACATGTAGATTGTTGATCAGTTTTCTCTGTATAATAGTAGTCTTCCTCACACGGGCCTCTCATTTACAGCCTGTGGTAGTGAATTCTGTTGGATCTTCTCTCGCTAAAATACAGTAGGGCAAGTGGTAGTGCACTGAATTCTGTTGGATCTTCTCTCGCTAAAATACAGTAGGGCAAGCCCTGTTGTAGTGCACTGAATTCTGTTGGATCTTCTCTCGCTAAAATAGGGCAAGCCTTGTGATCTTCTCTCGCTAAAATAGGGCAAGCCCTGTGGTAGTGAATTCTGTTGGATCTTCTCTCGCTAAAATAGGGCAAGCTGTGCGCAAGTGATACTGTAGGTTGTCTTCTGATCTTTGAATATTTTGATTCATCATATAAGTGTATGAGGATGTGCTGTTTTCATGTCATAAATAAATAAATAAATATCGAGAAATAAATAAATATCGAGAAATAAATATCGAGGGATCGTTGCTTCAGACATCTTTCTTGGTCATCCTATTCGAAATGTGAGTCAAGCAGCTATATGTATCAAAACAAACTTCAAATGCTCACTTACAGATACAACACGATCAGCTTAGTATTTTTGTAGCTCTCGGATGCTTATTGATTGGAACTTATCATTTAATTTTACGCGAGACATTTTTTATATCAGGTTACGTAGCGCGTATATGCTCACAGACACAAGTTCGAGATTCATATTACTTTACAGTTTCAATGTATGCGTTTCTATGCAGGAAGAGTGGACGAAGCTGTTAATCTAACAGATTCGATGATAATTCCTTCCTCCTTAACGTAAGGGAAATACATATGCAATGTCAAAATAAAACGCACAACACAGCAAGAAGGAGATTCGCGGCTTCGCGTGCGCGTGCCTTCGATGACTTATAAATCTAATAAAATTCTTAATCGTTTGAACCAGAACATGATTTAGAGATATAAAACCGCGTTTCATATTTACTTTTATAGTTTGTCCACGTAAAACGAAAGGTAAAAGCTTTGGGTTGAGATATTTAACAATAAATGAACACTTTCAGCACTATCCGCTATTGCGGAACTATCAAGCCATTGCGGACGATTGTACGAACTTTCGTATTTGTTTACATTTTAACCACGTGACAACTACACGTGCTTGCCAGCGTGCAAGTGGTGAATTGCACATCATTCAGGGATATTTTTGTGTATTATCTAACAACCCACTGCTATTTCTTTGTTTTTGATGGGAGCGTTGTTTTTTATGTTTTAGACAGAAGAAGTGAAAAAAACTCTTAATAAAGTTGTTCTGGGTGACTATACCATTCCAGAGTGAGTATCTACAGTACTAGCTTGTCAGTGAGTTGTTTCTTTATTATATTTCTTTTTTATCTCTGGCTTAGGCCGCTAGCGGCCATATAATAGTCGTGTAATCTTGATTTTGCATGAACGTTTCACTTTTTCTGGGATTGCCGCTGGACAAAAGCACCGATGGCTCTGGTTGGTTTCGCGAAGAGATTTTCGACAAACCTCAAATTATTTATATAAACAAGAGCTGAAGTGAACAAATACAGGCCGGTCTGAAGTTAGGCCAGCCTCGTGTAAACACCGCAAGACATTTCCTTAAAATTTTTAGATTCTCTGAAATGTTATTTCCTGCATTTAAGAGAGGTTCTGTTGGTTATGAAATACCATATAAAAGACAACACATTTCTGGTTTATTGTGCACAATTTCTTTAAAGCACATTTTTTGTCTTTTTACCATACGGATTGTATGAATGCCATTATACAATATACATGTATCTCGTAGATGAAGTGTTTACTGTACCTTGGATATTTTAACAAACACTGGCTTACCAATGTTTCATGAAATCTCATACATCTTTGCTCTCTGCTCGCTATGAACTCTTGTAAACTGTATGTTTGCAGACCAAATCTCGAAAAAGGTGCATCATGTTTTTGCTAGTCCAAAGAGGGGCTGGTTAGCCGCCCAATCCATTTCCCCTGGATCTTGATATTGTCGAATGATGTGGAAAAAATCCATTAATCCAGGCACCACCATATAAGAAATTGTGTATTCAAATTTCAAAATTGTATATTTTTCCCAATTACAGTATCAACAAAATGTCAACATGCGCACGCACACACAAAAAATACGTATCTGCAATAACACTTTGCCCGCTTGTTCTGTGTCGAGGTATTATAGTGGCCGAAATATAGTCTTCAACCACAGAGTGCGCATGAACAGGACTAAATTAATCCCACAAGCGTTATGTCGTACGTTAATCTATAAGTTCAAACAATATCATCTAACCAGTAACCCCACCTAGAGTTCAATCATAACCCCCCCCCCCCCCTAGAATTGCTTAAACCTATAGATTAACCAAAGACATAACGGTTGTGGGATTAATTTAGTCCTGATCATGCGCACTCTGTGGTTGATTAGCGTGGTTGAAGACTTGAAGTATCAGACAATTTTGTTATATTAATTATTTCAAAGAATATATATGTTTCGCAATCAGTATGGTCCCCAGTACCACTCCGTCGCGCGCCCTTTATTTGAGGTGGACGCTAGAAAGTATACTTGAAAATAAGGTTTCCGCGGAAAGACTGAAAACTAGTTGTTCGAGGGTTAGTAGGAAAGTTAGTATAAGGGTTAATATTAGGGTGAGGGTAAGTATAAGGATTTGATTTTGGGTAAATGGGTTAGGGTTATTTTCAAACCTTTATACTAACCCTCACCCTAATATTACTAACCTTCGAGGTAGGTAGGTAGGTAGGTAGGTAGGTAGGTAGGTAGGTAGGTAGGTAGGTAGGTAGGTAGGTAGGTAGGTAGGTAGGTAGGTAGGTAGGTAGGTAGGTAGGTAGGTAGGTAGATAGGTAGGTAGATAGGTAGATAGATAGATAGATAGATAGATACGACGGCCACCTCTGCTACGGCGTTCTTTATTACAAGATAGCTTCTTGCAAAACAAAGAAAATAAATCATTTTTAGTCTCAACTGTAGTTCTCGACACTTACTATAATTGTCTAAATGCATGTAATTTCTCTTTTTAGCTTTGTGTCGTCTGAAGCTCGTAATTTGATCTTCAAGTTGTTGAAGAAGGTGCGTGTCAAAAAAGAAATTACATTTAAATAAAAACCTTTAAGTATGCTTACCATTGTTAATAGTTTTACGATATCTGCGCTTGTACTCGAGAAATAACGATTTTATTCTCGTATTTTATGCTTCTGGACGCCGCCATTTTAGACTTGCTTGACGGCTCAAACTGGATGTATACATGATATAGCAATTATGGCAATAATAATAAATTTCCTCAAGAAACCTGGAGCTATTTTCACATTTCGTTGCTAATAGACCAATATTTTTCTTGTATTACTTTAGAATCCAGCGGATAGATTAACATTATCAGGTTAGAAAATAATAAAAACTATAGTTTTTCCAATTTTCCATCAATTATACTTATTACATCAATTTAGTAGAATAGAAATGTCTTGTAGAAATGTTTTGTAATTGAATTGGATGTTAGCGATCACTAATTTAATTAAAATCCTCTACAACTTTTTGCTGTACATTCACTGCCATTTGGAAACTGATCACGCTTATTTATTGAACATTATGCCTTCGTTTCTTAGCTATTCTTGACCACCCGTTTATCCTGAGGAACCAAAAGAATGCTAGTTCAGAGTCAATTCATTCACAGCCACACAATGAAAAGGTAAGTTGCAAGGTATGCAGTTAGGATTGCAGGCTGTCCAAAATTCCGGTAACGAAACGCGCGTTGCCGCAAACATAGTTGTTACGACATTGCGTTACCCCAGAAGGAAATATCGTTTCCCAAGAACCAAAAAATGTGAAATATATATTAAAACAAACGCTTTTTTCGTGATGTCTTTCCTCCAGATATTGTTGTAATTATTTCAATGGTTCTTATTTGTTGTATGAGTTATGAGTGTATGATTTATTTAGAGTTGATCACGCAGGATAAGGTTACCCTATTTATCCGAGCCAGAGGCTCATGTTTTAAGCGCTCGACTATTCAGTTTATCACTCTTAGGTGAAGAGGAACGCAATCCTGATAGGGATTCCTAGGGCCTACGATTTAAGGTCGTTTTCCGAGAAGACCCAAGTGGTTAGGCGTTGTTGAGTGTGTCTAGGAGTTGTTGAGTGTGGTTAGGTGTTTTTGAGTATGGTTAGGCGTTGTTAAGTGTGTCTAGGAGTTGTTGAGTATGGTTAGGAGTTTTTGAGTATGGCTAGGAGATGTTTAGTATGGTTAGGAGTTGTTGGTTAGGAGTTGTTGAGTATGGTTAGGAGTTGTTGAGTATGGTTAGGAGTTGTTGAGTATGGTTAGGAGTTGTTGAGTATGGTTAGGAGTTGTTGAGTATGGTTAGGAGTTTTTGAGTATGGCTAGGAGTTTTTGAGTATGGCTAGGAGTTGTTGGTTAGGAGTTTTTTAGTATGGTTAGGAGTTGTTGAGTATGGTTAGGAGTTGTTGAGTATGGTTGGGAGTTGTTGAGTATGGTTAGGAGTTGTTGAGTATGGTTAGGAGTTGTTGAGTATGGTTAGGAGTTGTTGAGTATGGTTAGGAGTTGTTGAGTATGGTTAGGAGTTGTTGAGTATGGTTAGGAGTTGTTGAGTATGGTTAGGAGTTGTTGAGTATGGTTAGGAGTTGTTGAGTACGGTTAGGAGTTGTTGAGAATGGTTAGGAGTTGTTGAGTATGGCTAGGAGTTGTTGAGTATGGTTTAGGAGTTGTTGAGTATGGTTTAGGAGTTGTTGAGTATGGTTAGGAGTTGTTGAGTATGGTTAGGAGTTGTTGAGTATGGTTAGGAGTTGTTGAGTATGTCTCGGAGTTGTTGAGTATGTCTCGGAGTTGTTGAGTATGGTTAGGAGTTGTTGAGTATGGTTAGGAGTTGTTGAGTATGGTTAGGAGTTGTTGAGTATGGTTGGGAGTTGTTGAGTATGGTTGGGAGTTGTTGAGTATGGTTAGGAGTTGTTGAGTATGGTTGGGAGTTGTTGAGTATGGTTAGGAGTTGTTGAGTATGGTTAGGAGTTGTTGAGTATGGTTAGGAGTTGTTGAGTATGGTTAGGAGTTGTTGAGTATGGTTAGGAGTTGTTGAGTATGGTTAGGAGTTGTTGAGTATGGTTTGGAGTTGTTGAATATGTCTCCGAGTTGTTGAGTATGTCTAGGAGTTGTTGAGTATGGTTAGGAGTTGTTGAGTATGGCTAGAAGTTGTTGAGTATGGTTAGGAGTTGTTGAGTATGGTTAGGAGTTGTTGAGTATGGTTAGGAGTTGTTGAGTATGGTTAGGAGTTGTTGAGTATGGTTAGGAGTTGCTGAGTATGGTTAGGAGTTGTTGAGTATGGTTAGGAGTTGTTGAGTATGTCTAGGAGTTGTTGAATATGTCTCGGAGTTGTTGAGTATGGTTAGGAGTTGTTGAGTATGGTTAGGAGTTGTTGAGTATGGTTAGGAGTTGTTGAGTATGGTTAGGAGTTGTTGAGTATGGTTAGGAGTTGTTGAGTATGGTTAGGAGTTGTTGAGTATGGTTAGGAGTTGTTGAGTATGTCTAGGAGTTGTTGAATATGTCTCGGAGTTGTTGAGTATGGTTAGGAGTTGTTGAGTATGGTTAGGAGTTGTTGAGTATGGTTAGGAGTTGTTGAGTATGTCTAGGAGTTGTTGAGTATGGTTAGGAGTTGTTGAGTATGGCTAGGAGTTGTTGAGTATGGCCAGGAGTTGTTGAGTATTTAGGAGTTGTTGAGTATGTCTAGGAGTTGTTGAGTATGGTTAGGAGTTGTTGAGTATTGTTAGGAGTTGCTGAGTATGGTTAGGAGTTGCTGAGTATGGTTAGGAGTTGTTGAGTATGGTTAGGAGTTGTTGAATGTGGTTAATTGAGGTTTGGAAATGGCTTTTGAGTTGTTGCCTGGATATGGCTGTACAATTTTTTCTTTAGCCCCACAATTTTTTCATTAGCTTAAATTGACAAAGTGAACTGTTCTCATTATTAAACTGATCTTTTTTCTTCTCTTTTTTATCAGAAACAGTATGACAGTTATGCTGACAGTGGAAACAGTACAATGGCTACCGTGTTGACAGGTATTATGAACGGTAACGAGTCTAAAGGAAGTCTCCATGGTAACAGTAAACCTCTAAATATTTTACCTCAAGAAAATACTGGGACGTTGCCAAGACGCAATCCGTATCATCCCTCGTCACCCCCTGTAAGAGAAAGATCTAGGTAGGTTGCAGTGAGACATCTTTGGTTGGTTGGTTTCTATGTTGCAGGTTGGTGGATTGCTTGTATTAGTTGGTTTGTTTGTATGTTGGTTGGTTGGTGGATTGCTTGTATTTTGGTTGGTTTGTTTGTATGTTGGTTGGGGATTGTTTGTATTTTGGTTGGTTTGTTTGTATGTTGGTTGGTTGGTTTGTTTGTATGTTGGTTGGATGGTTTGTTTGTATGTTAGTTTGTTGGTTGGTTTATTTGTATGTTGGTTGGTTGGTTTGTTTGTTTATATGTTTGTTGGTTTGTATGTATGTTTGTTTGTTTGTTTGTTTGTTTGTTTGTATGTTGGTTTGTTTGTTTGTTTGTATGTTGGTTAGTTGGTTTGTTCGTTTGTATGTTGGTTTGTTTGTTTGTTTGTTTGTAGGTTGGTTAGTTGGTTTGTTCGTTTGTATGTTGGTTTGTTTGTTTGTTTGTATGTTGGTTTGTTTGTTTGTTTGTATGTTGGTTGGTTGGTTTGTTTGTATGTTGGTTGGTTGGTTTGTATGTTGGTTTGTTTGTATGTTGGTTGGTTTGTTGGTTTGTTCGTTTGTATGTTGGTTTGTTTGTTTGTATGTTGGTTGGTTGGTTTGTTCGTTTGTATGTTGGTTTGTTTGTTTGTATGTTGGTTGGTTGGTTTGTTTGTATGTTGGTTATTGGTTTGTTCGTTTGTATGTTGGTTTGTTTGTATGTTGGTTGGTTGGTTGGTTGGTTTGTTCGTTTGTATGTTGGTTTGTTTGTTTGTATGTTGGTTAGTTGGTTTGTTCGTTTGTATGTTGGTTTGTTTGTATGTTGGTTGGTTGGTTTGTTCGTTTGTATGTTGGTTTGTTCGTTTGTTTGTATGTTGGTTGGTTGGTTTGTTTGTTGGTTGGTTGGTTTGTTCGTTTGTATGTTGGTTTGTTTGTTTGTATGTTGGTTAGTTGGTTTGTTCGTTTGTATGTTGGTTTGTTTGTATGTTGGTTGGTTGGTTTGTTTGTATGTTGGTTGGTTGGTTGGTTGGTTTGTTCGTTTGTATGTTGGTTTGTTTGTTTGTTTGTATGTTGGTTGGTTGGTTTGTTTGTATGTTGGTTGGTTGGTTTGTTCGTTTGTATGTTGGTTTGTTTGTTTGTATGTTGGTTGGTTGGTTGGTTTGTTTGTATGTTGGTTGGTTTGTTTGTTTGTATGTTGGTTGGTTGGTTGGTTGGTTTGTTTGTTTGTTTGTATGTTGGTTGGTTGGTTTGTTTGTTTGTTTGTTTGTTTGTATGTTGGTTGGTTGGTTGGTTGGTTTGTTTGTATGTTGGTTTGTTTGTATGTTGGTTTGTTTGTTTGTTTGTATGTTGGTTGGTTGGTTTGTTTGTTTGTTTGTTTGTTTGTTTGTTTGTATGTTGGTTGGTTGGTTGGTTGGTTGTTTGTTTGTTTGTATGTTGGTTGGTTGGTTGGTTGGTTGGTTTGTTTGTATGTTGGTTGGTTGGTTTGTTCGTTTGTATGTTGGTTTGTTTGTTTGTATGTTGGTTGGTTTGTTTGTATGTTGGTTTGTTTGTTTGTTTGTTTGTTTGTATGTTGGTTGGTTGGTTGGTTGGGTTTGTTTGTTTGTTTGTTATGTTGTTTGTATGTTGGTTTGTTTGGTTGTTGGTTGGTTTGTTTGTTTGTTTGTTTGTTTGTTTGTTTGTATGTTGGTTGGTTTGTTGGTTGTTGTTGTTTGTTTGTTTGTTTGTTTGTTTGTTGTTTTTGTATGTTGGATTTGTTGTTGGTTTGTTGTTTGTATGTTGGTTTGTTTGTTTGTTTGTTTGTTTGTATGTTGGTTGGTTGGTTGGTTGGTTGGTTGGTTTGTTTGTTTGTTTGTATGTTGGTTGGTTGGTTGGTTTGTTTATGTTGGTTGGTTGGTTGGTTGGTGGATGATTGAAGATTGCTTGTCTTAATTTTGATTTTTTAAAATTATTTTGTATTATTTCATTTCAGCCATTTCCATACGTCACACTCGTCTAAGTCATCCACTTGTAGTTCTGACATTCGACCCACTCCTCCTCACAAGCAATGTCTTCATTCTACGTCCTGGCTCACTATTTCCGATAAACTAAGAAAAACCGGCAAATCCAGTGGAGATGAAAGGTAAGGGATGATATAGGATAATTTTATTTAATCTGGTTCGACTCATCAGCTACTATAGGCTGGTATACTATAGGCTAGTAACGAAATACTGACGTTTCGAGCGGAACCCTTCATCAGAGTTGGTTTTACTCTGATGAAGGGCTTCGCTCGAAATGTCAGTATTTCGTTACTAAAAATCTCGACAGTTCACTACCTTTTCACTTTGCTATATATCCAAAACACTGCTTACACAGAGCTCTAAATTTATCTAAATTTGTGTCCTAAGACATAAAAGAAAAGTTGCCTCTTTTACTCTGGCTGGCAATTTCTTATATTGCGAAGGTTATCTAAAAGTTATTTTACCAAGTTCGCTTTTAACTTTGGGATCTAATCAATTGAGGTTATGATATTATGAAAATGTTCTCTCTACTTATTTTTATCTAGAGAACATCCATCTTGTTTTAACTCACTTTCATCAACTTCATTATCCAGACAAAACCATCATCCATCGGAATACGGTGGAGGAAACCCAAGCTCGTCTGGTTCATGGTCCAAAACATTATCTAATGACAACCATGACATTGACATTGTAAGGAGAGAACATATTTCACAGCAAAAATTTAGTTCAAGTTGTGATTATCAGAAACATGCAGGAAGCACTTATGAAAAATCTGACTTGAGTCGTCATGATAATGATCATGCCAGCACTCGCTCTACGTCGAAAGAATGTTGTGTGGAAAATGCTCGTAACCCTGGCAACAAATCTAACGACGGGAATACCAATCGACGAAAGAGCGGTCAACATGAAGTGAATAACCAGAAAAAAACAAAACCGGGCATAAGTGATATTGTTGAACCATTGAACGCACAGCGTCTTAAACCTATCAGACAAAAAACAAGAAATGCTGTTGTTAGTATTACGGAAAATAATGAAGTTTGTTTAGAATTTCTCCAAGAAAAAGATGGACAGAACTATGTGTTGGAAGTTGTACGGATATCGTGCAATGGCATGAAAATTACGACGTATGTTCCAAATGGAAAACGAGGTGTATTACTATCGCACAGTCTTCCTCCATTACCTAGCGATACCAGAGCTGTGTTTAATTATCTCTATTGTTCATTGCCTTTCAAATACTGGAAGAAATATCAATACGCTTCCCGGTTTGTGGATTTAGTTCGGAAGAAGACTCCCAAAATAACGTTATACACGAGACTTGCGAAATGTATGCTGATGGAGAATTCACCTAACTGTGATTTCGAAGCTAGTTTCTATGATGGTATGAAGTATTACTAATAGACCATTTTCACAAGCATGCGCACGTTTCTTTTTCGAATTAAAACTAGGCTAGCAATCGCTTGTGGGCTAAAACAAATATTTACAGAGTCAAGAAATATAGTGGGAAATATGGTGGATATTACACGAACTAAAAAAATGCCCCAAAGATCAATAGAGCGAAAAACGCTTATGCGCATGATCGCGAAAATGGTCTATTGTTACTGTAGTTGTAAATGGTATATTTTTAGTTGCAAAGGTCTATTGTTGGTTGAAAGTGGTCTATTGTTAGTTGAAATTGAAAATGGTCTATTGTTAGTTGTAAATGGTATATTTTTAGTTGCAAAGGTCTATTGTTGGTTCAAAGTGGTCTATTGTTGGTTGAAAATGGTCTATTGTTATTTGAAAATGGTCTATTGTTAGCTGAAAATGGTCTATTAATTGAAAATGGTCTATTAGTTGAAAATGGTCTATTGTTAGCTGAAAATGGTCTATTAGTTGAAAATGGTTTGTTGTTATTTGAAAATAGTCTTTTGTTATTTGAAAATGGTCTATTGTTAATTGAAAATTGTCTATTGATTGAAAATAGTCTATTGTTATTTGAAAATGGTCTATTGTTAGCTAAAATGGTCTATTGTTAGTTGAAAATGGTCTATTAATTGAAAATGGTCTATTGTTATTTGAAAATGGTCTATTGTTAGTTAAAAATGATCTATTAGTTGAAAATGGTCTATTGTTAGTTGAAAATGGTCTATCGTTAGTTAAAATTTTTAAGTTGAAAATGGTCTATTGTTAGTTGAAAATGGTCTATTGTTAGTTGAAAATGGTCTATTGTTAGTTGAAAATGGTCTATCGTTAGTTGAAAATGGTCTATTGTTAGTTAAAAATGATCTATTGTTAGTTAAAAATGGTCTATTGTTAGTTGAAAATGGTCTATTGTTAGTTGAAAATGGTCTATTGTTAGTTGAAAATGATCTATTGTTAGTTAAAAATGATCTATTGTTAGTTTAAAATGGTCTATTGTTAGTTAAAAATGATTTATTGTTAGTCAATGGTCTATTGTTAGTTGTAAATGGTCTATTGTTAGTTAAAAATTATCTATTGTTAGTTGAAAATGGTCCATTGTTAGTTGAAAATGGTCCATTGTTAGTTGAAAATGGTCCATTGTTAGTTGAAAATGGTCTATCGTTAGTTGAAAATGATCTATTGTTAGTTGAAAATGGTCTATTGTTAGTTGAAAATGGTCTATTGTTAGTTGAAAATGGTCTATCGTTAGTTGAAAATTATCTATTGTTAGTTAAAAATTATCTATTGTTGGTTTAAAATGGTCTGTTGTTAGTTAAAAATGATCTATTGTTAGTTTAAAATGGTCTATTGTCAGTTGAAAATGGTCTATTGTTTGTTTAAAATGGTCTATTGTTAGTTAAAAATGATCTATTGTTAGTTGAAAATGGTCTATTGTTAGTTGAAAATGGTCTATGGTCAGTTGAAAATGGTCTGATGTAATATATTAATTGAAACCTTGCTGGGAATAATTTCTCATTGATGTTCTATATTTAGGTGCCAAAATTCACCAGTCTCGCGAATGTACTCGTATTATTGAACCAAATGGAGTGTCTTATACGTTGGAATCTATTGGTGGATTAGATGGTATTCCTAAAGACATGAGATCATCACTGGAACACTTGCATTCCTCATACCAACAATGTTTGCAACTGGAACGTGTGTTAAGTGCTGCAGAAGGAGACTGGGAAGGAACTCAATATTTTCCTATTATTGTTTGTAGACGACCGCTGTCTTCGATAACAGCTTCTGATAATCCTCGCTCTCCACAGTCCAATAGGTATATTTTTTATATTTAAATGTTTACAGCAGACGTAGTTGCTCCTTTTTATTTGTTTATTTTTTTATTTAAACAATATTTAAAACTCAATATTTTGCTCATCTAGAGAACTCGTGCCGTTACATAATTTAAACACATATCACGATCGAAGCCACACAGTTATTTTATCTTATAATCCTGAATGTTTATTGCGTATTTTGAAATGAACGACAAGGTGTATAGAAGCCATTTGCACGTCTTATTGGATAGTTTTCTCGAAGTGTGCCATGTTTTTTTTGTCTAAACACTTATCGTAGTTAATGGACATGTCCAAATACATTCCTTCTCGACAACATTTATTTTAATATTTGGACTGTATATTCTATTTGTTTATGGACAACTCGCTAAGCTGAAGAATATTTCATGTTTATTATTTATAAGTCGTATTGTCATTAGACTTAAATATTTAATATGTTTTATAGGTGTGTTTCGAGTAATACTCCAGGTTCCAGTACATCACCAAATATTGCTGCACAAATAACACCTTCCATGAAATCGTTTCACGGAAAGATTGGAATTACCCAGGATTTTAGCGCTCTCTCAGTGGCCAAATCCAGTTCAGGGATGTCGCATCATGAAGGTATTGCTAGGATAGGATAAGATAGGATAGGAAACGAAACCTTTATTTATGACAGGGTATAATCCATTCAGTGATTAAAAATCTAACTATTATCGATTAGAGCCCTGTATAGATAAAATATTACAAAGTCAAATTTGGGAGAAATAATAATAAAGAAATATATATATATATATATATATATACATAAAAATCAATTAAGAAGCTATATAAATATATAAATTTATATAAATTATATAGAGCCTTTTTAACAACTATCGTAGCACTTAAACGTAGTTTTTAACAGATCAAGTCATGTTTTTTAAATAAAACGTGTTGTGCTGCGTAGGCAGTGTATAAATACAAATCAAATATCTAAAAAGGTTGGTGAACTGCCGAAATAGCGTGTAAGTTGTTTAACGTTTTATTTATAAGTCTTATTATTGATATTATTATTATTATATTGCTTATTATTTATATTATATTATTTTATTTATAAGTCTTATTATTTATTTATAAGTCTTATTATTATATTACTTATTATTATTATTATATTACTTATTATTTATATTATATTATATTATTTTATTTATAAGTCTTATTATTTATATTATTATATTATATTACTTATTATTTATATTATATTATTTTATTTATAAGTCTTATTATTTATTTATAAGTCTTATTATTTATTTATAAGTCTTATGATTTATTTATAAGTCTTATTATTTATATTATTATTATTATTATATTACTTATTATTTATATTATATTATTTTATTTATAAGTCTTATTACTTATTATTTATATTATTATTATTATATTACTTATTATTTATATATTATTTTATTTATAAGTCTTATTATTTATTTATAATCTTATTATTTATATTTTTATATTATATTACTTATTATTTACATGTATGCATTATAACATGTATGTGGATGCATCATCTAGTGATGGTTGGGTAGAAGAAAAATTCAGTGTTTGAAAGGTTGGGTAAACCTTTTTTTTTTTTTTCAACTTGTTTCTCTTCGGCCTTATACACTATTTCGGCAGTACACCAACCTTTTTAGATATTTGACATGTTTTAAATAATTTGGTGATGAGAACCTTACCAACTGCAATGTTCTCCTTATCAGGCGATAACCGGTGAAATTTGCCTGGAGCAGCATATAGTTGTATATTTGTAAAGGAGAGTAAAGTATAGTATCGTCTGTCTACTCCAAGCTCTCCCACATTCACTACAGCAGTGTATATATTAACACATAGTAAAGTATATTGCGTAAAAAATTCAATTATCCTAGATCAGTATCCATGCTACAAAATAAATACTTTGTACTCAATTTAATGCTCCGAATGCAGAGAATTCCCGAGCTTCTATATTTCAAAATGTTCTAAGGAGCAGCGACCCGTGAAGATAGTAACACCAGCTGTTAAGATAGCCTGGTATACAGTACCTGTTGTACTCATTAATAGGGAGAAACCTGACACTAAATATGTGATTATTGTGTTTCTTATTTCTTTACACCAGGTAGCAAACTATCGTTTAAACACAATAGTCCTTCCACTGTGAACACAGTTCCGCGTGAATCCAGTTCAGCTGAAATGTCGAGAAAAGCGTTGGAAACCCAACCTTCAAAAGTTGTAAAAAGTGTTTTTGTAGCTGAAGTGGGGTGGTCATCCCAGGTAAATAATATTTTGTGTATTTAAAGTGCTTATGAAGGCAAAATGGGTTTTTGGTGATTCGGATAGAACACAAAAAGTTGTAATATAAGTTTAGTCTCCTTTTTTAAAATCTTAGGTCAGTTTCGGAGATATAACGGCTTAAACAGGGAAATTTGGCCATTTTGGAAAAAAAAGCCGAGCGTAAGAACAACCTCGTACCCAGGGCCTATCTCCGCCCGCCGCCGACCCCCCGCCACGCGCGCTGCGAAAAGGCCCTGGCAGGGGCTGGTCACGTGTCACCCAGATTCTGGGTGATAACAAAAATTAATTTAGTGGGAGGGGATGGTACGTTTAGGTTGTCCAGGTGCAGCTACTGGCGGCATGTAATGGCTCCGATACTGAAGTTTTATCCTGTCGTAGATGGAATCGATCTTTCCTCGAACCGTCGCGGACTCCGCACGCTGTAAGAAGTTGAAAATGTGTCAAAAGCTCATGGCGACGTGCTTCAGCGAAACAAAGCGCTTCCTGAACTCATCTGTCGTCGTTGAGAAAGAAAAGTAAAGAACGCTTCAAATTTAAAGAAAATTATTGCTAACACGCGAAAGTTACTTATCCAGAATTCAGCCGATTTAAAAGGTGCATTGAAATATCGCCGTCTGCCCTTTCCCTAGAGAAATATTTCTAAACCGACGCCGCCTCGTCGTCTTCAATTTTCAAAGGTTAGTTTTAAAATCATCAGTTGTTGTTTTAATCTAAAATATATATTATAACATCATGACAGAACGTTGACGCTTTATAACTGCCTTTTTACATTGAAAGAGTTGAATAGAGATAAATAGAGATAAGTTAGATAACAATGATCGTCACTGCGTCAAGTGATTTTCATAATAGCATATTTCCAATGTAGACATGTTAACCCGAAATTTTCGAAGTTGATAGAAAATGGAAAATCACACTGCGTACGCAACACTGTGTACTTTGTTATTTCGAATGTCTAGGATAGTATTATGCTTGTGTCACTTTATATTAAATTAAAATATTTCGCAAATATAAGTAATTCGATCGATATAACAAAGTAGACAGTGCTGCATAGACTGTTTCTTTTCTATTATTAAAATCACTTGACGCAGTGACGATCATTACTATCTCTGTTCAAAAGGCAGTTAAGCGGTAAACGTTATTATATATTTTGGATTGAGTCAACAACTGATAATTTTAAAACTAACCTTTGAAATTGAAGATGACGAGGCGGCGTCGGTTTTGAAGTTCAAAAACGTTCTTTTCGACAAAGGGACAGACGGCGGAAACTAGTAACTGTTGCGTGCCAGAAATAATTTTCTTTAAATTTGAAGCGTTCTTTACTTTTCTTTCGCAAGGACGACAGATGAGTTCAGGAAGCGCTTTGTTTTGATGAAGCACGTTGTCTACCCTGTGTGCCACGTTGTCATGAACTTTTTCAACATCAACTAATATAACCGCGTTCTTGCAGTACTGTATGTGGAGTCCTCAAGGGATTCGCAGAGTCGATAGAACAAAAAATCGATTCCATCACAGCATAAAACTTCTTCGCATCAGTGGCCATTATATGCCAGTTGCTGCACCTTGCCACAGCTGGACAACCTCCCCTCCCACAAATTTTTTGTTATCACCCAGAATCTGGGTGACACGTGACCAGCCCCTGCCAGGGCCTTTTCGCAGCGCGCGTGGCGGGGGGTCGGCGGCGGGCGGAGATAGGCCCTGGGTACGAGGTTGGCGTAAGAAAAGCGTAAGGGGTCTGGGTCTCAGGAACCGCGTTTTTATCAACACTAGTGATTTGTATTGTAAAACACGGATATCTTGCGAGTTTTCCTCAAAAAATGCCTGAACGATGTGTTGTATATGGCTGTTCTAATACAACAGATAGCAGCGATACTCTATGTAACTATCGGATACCTTTTTGGGGCGATGAAGCGCCTATTGCGGCCAAACGGAAGATGAAATGGGTGAACTTTGTAAGGCGGAAAAGAGACAAATGGACGCCATCACGTTCATCAGTTGTGTGCTCGAAGCACTTCACAGAAGACTGCTTTGAGTTCGGTTCGACTACAGTACCCAAGTTTAAGACTCCTAAACTGAAAAGAGATGAACATGGAGTCATAGTTTTCCCAACTTTGGAAAGTCGCGTTAAGAGAAGCCAGACAGTGAGCGGACGCTTCGCTACAAGCGAAAAAATGTAAGTATATTTGCATAATGATATCTAAAAGTGCGTCACTTATTTGCATATAAAATGTTGTTAGATAGTCTAAATTTACGTGTGAATAGTTTTAAACATTTATAATAGGCTTCTAAGATTTCTACAGTGTTGTTTATAGGCATATATCTTTCTTTATATATTCTCAAAACAGAGTAACAGATACAAATATAATATGTTTCTTGTATGCGTTCAGGATGTGAAATTTAATACGATTTATACTGACAAATTATGATTACATATTATAGACTCTCAGTGTCAGTGATGCCGAAGCAGAAGTCATAGAAGACACGGAAGAAGCAACACAAGAAGACACGGAAGAATTCATACAAGAAGTCACAGAAGAAGCCGTAGAAGAAGCCATAGAAGAAGCTATGCTGGTAGAGGAAGAAGCCATACCAGTAGAGCCAGAAACAATGGTAAGCCGATCTGGGGGTCTTCCAAGTAATTTTCTGAGGGGGTCACTGTGTCGGCATCTTTTGATCTTCGAATATTTCCCGAGGGGTTTGCAAAAACAAGGCTGTTTTCTGAGGGGTGGATAGGAAAATGTGCTAATTTCCGAGGGGGTTGTCCTGTCAGCACTTTGATCTTTTTTTCTGAGGGGTAGTTTTTGAGTGACCTCATCCATAGGGGGGTGTGGATATTAAATGGAATGGCCCAATTGCATATTTGAATGATTGATCAGATAGATCACTATTTATATCATACAGTATATATGACAGTAGCCAGGTAGACTTGGACACTAATGTATTAATAGGTAATTATTTGCAAGTGTCCTCAACATCTACACTTTATACACTTTTTGACAGTCTGCTTTGAAGAGGAGAAACCACCAATTGAAAAACCTTTGGCTGACTTCAAAGCAGAAACTATGTGATGCAAGAAAGAAACTTGGTGTTCTGGAAAGAGAAAAGGGTAAGCATAAAACATACTCTGTATTACAGTAACCGTAAACATACCAATTGTTCTACATCATAGTCAATAGAGATATAGTCTGGAAGCTCGGTTCATTTCAAAGCATATATACAGTACAATGAGCTGTGATTTATGTTGAGACGTCTTCACCGTGCACAAATCTTTTTAATTTTGCTGATTAATATTTTAACAACTAGCATGGTTCAAGAGTGATTCGACTTGCTACTGCCATTTGGATGAATGCTTCATTATGCAAGAAATGCATTGTCTTCACTGTGCATGAACAAAAGAATAAACCAATTTTTAGACCATACCTCGATTGACTATGTCGACATATACACAAATTCACACTGTATCCATCTGTATGTACTGTAATGTATTAGTAGCACATAATTATTTTCTCATTTCAGAAGGCGAGTGTTCCAGCAAGACACTGGAAGAAGGTAGCATTGACAGCTATGATGACATGTCTAGTGATGAACAAGATTATGATGCATTTAGTGATGTTGATGTGGAAACAGAAACCGATGAGACAACCGATTCCGAAGCCAATCAAGACTCCAATGTACATCCACAAAAGTAAGTTTTCTGTTTGTTACCATGCCAAACCTTGGTTCTAATAAACCTGGTAGTAAGGAAAAGTCATCACAGTAATAAACCTCTTCAGACTATATCATATCCTGGTGCTTTTTTATTGTCTGTGTCTGACAATTTTATTCTACAGTATATATAACTAATGAATAAAATGATTAGTTAAATTCTGTAATTGTTACAGTAACTGTTTTTATATTCCTTTTAGAATTGCCATAAAGGAGTACAATGTTCGAGCAGAACCAAAATTCATAGTGTTCCTCACACAGTTGTTAACCCTTTTCAAAATATGTCCCTCCTGTAAGATGGCACAATGGCTGAAGTCATTACAACATGTGTAACGTTACAACATGTGTAACGAATAGAAACTTTAGATGAATAGGATGATTTTCAGTTATTGTTAGTCTGTCCACATGGAAGCAGGGAAAATACTCAGCAGTGTTCAGTCGGTTAATTGTTCATCTAGTAGTTCTATATCTTCATCATCAGCTTCTACTTCTTCAAATCCAGTGAATTGACTGTCATCTTTTGGTTTGTGAGCTGATCGGATAGCATTATAGGCACAGGAAGGCAATGGTATCCTCTTGTCTTTCAACCGACCATGTACCAATCTGGTAAATTGCCGATATGCAACGACTCTGAGAAATCTACAATGATAATATTGTGTACTATTTTAAAAGTTGGTTCTGTATGTTTACTCACAGAGGGGATAGCCCAGATCAATTAATTAGCTAATTGTGAGCCAATGTAGCCTGTGTAGGCCTGCTCAGTGGACCAGGTATAATAGGTATTCACATGATGAGTCCAAGCTGTTTGAGAAGAGTATACTGTATGTATGAATATAAAGCCATGCATGAATGCAGACCCACTTGATATTTGACTTAATAAAATTGCACATTATTTAGTTGACCAATTGACATACTGTACAACTAATGCACCAGTCAAAACCCCTGTCCCCCAATATGGGCATTAGGCAGGGATTAGCTATTTTCATTTCTAACAAGTGCTAATGTCCGGCATGCAGAGCCATTCAAATTGTCTAATACCCTGCCCAATTTTGTCTAATCAACTTTACAAAATTAATATAATGTGCAGGTCTCGTGGACCTACTATGCACTTGTTGTTTTGTCCTTTTCTTATCAAAAACCAATCTTTTTTACATTTTTATAACAATTATGTGTCAGAAATGCAAGAAAGTAGAACATCATGTGTGTCTTGTGTGAATGTTTATTACCGTACTAAAAACTACCATTTTATATTTTAAACTTGTCATCATCAAATCCCAGCCAAAATTCCCAGCCAAAATTCCAGGCCAATTTCCATGATGTTCAAAACATGGCAAATGCCCCATTGATCGGGGCACAAATAACTGCCAAATCCCTGGTTAGCCCCAGGGTTCCGGGCAGTGGGGGTTTACATTGACTGGTGCAGATTAACAGGCAACATTGCCATTGGTATGCATTACTTTGTCAGACAATTGTTCCATGCCACTTTATAACATAAAAACCAATATGGCCATGTAAAACTGTATTTGTAAATAAAATGTGGTATTGGATATGTACTATGGTCTGAGGGATCAACCAATATAATAAACAATGCACTTGCTTCACCTTTCCTTTGAATCACTTTGTCTATACCGACGACCATTACGAGTTTTAAAATTTTCAGCAGCAAGTTCCAATGACCATATGTTTAGGCAAATGGCTGAAAATCCTGGGTGATCTACTATGCATTTTACTGATTGGCTGTTGTCATCACCCAAGTCCTCCAAACATTTGACACAATTGTTGATTTCACTGCAACACCGACATTCCTTTACATTTTCCAGTAGCCCAATGTCACAGTTGCCACAACTGCACCTAATACACAAACAAATAAGTATGTAATAATGTTGAGTATGCATATATCTTGAATATAAACACGTCCTTGTTCTATAATTTATCACAAGAGTGAACAGACAACACGTATATATATCTACTCACAGGATGTGTATATATTCACTATCATATTCATACGGAAATTATGCCACAAATAAAACAAATACCATGAAGCTACAGGTTCACTTCCATTCCAGCGAAGTTCTAGTTCTTCTAATCGCTCCTTTTCCTCTTGCTTCTTTCGTCTGTACTCTGCTAGCCATGCTTCATCTGCAATTGGTTCGTCAAAGTATGCATCCATGTCTGTATCGTCCTCCTGGCTGTCTCCATCATCAACATTCAAATCGCGTTTTACATCAAAACCCTCGTTCTCTTCCTCGATTTCACCAGGTAAGCGGCCGTATCGGTTGCTATTCGTACTCGAGAATGAGTTTGAGCTCGACATTCTGTATACTTCTTACAAAAATCGCCTTTTTACGAACTCACATCGCCAAAATACCATTGATTTTATAATAACTTGAAATCGACTCGTTCCTGAGACCCAGACCCCTTTAAAAATAATACGCTCGGCTTTTTTTTCGAATTTGCCTGTTTAAGCCGTTATATCTCCGAAACTGACCTAAGACTTTAAAAAAGGATACTAAACTTATATTACAACTTTTTGTGCTCTATCCGAATCACCAAAAACCCATTTTGCCTTCATAAGCACTTTAAGAAACAGAGCTATTTAATTATCGGCTGTGTAAAGTTCTCCAGAAGCTTTTCTAAATTTAAACAAAATTTCTGAAAGCATCTAGGTACCGAACCAGCAATCTTTTGAACTTCGCGATCAGTTGCTCTGCATCCCGAATACAGTTACGAATATTAATGCAGGCTGTTACAATATGCCGATCATGTAACTTGCCTTGCAAATCTCACGAGATTTTTGCTGCAGCAAACGTTGCACGAAGTACAACCGAGGCAATAGTGCAACTTTGACATCTTTCATGCAATAGCGTAGCGTCTGGCTGAGCATTAATAGCTCAAAATGCGGACAAATAAACCAAATTTGACTCACAAATTATTGCAAGTGAGCTATTTTCGTTTATGACTGCAAGAATTATTGGTATAAATGCGGACAAACATGAATACTTAACTCACGTCATCTTGACGATATGCCAATAAAAGTTAACGCAAGTTTTAGCTTTGCTTCGTCTCACCGTCAACTTGCGTTGGCTCACGTTAGTTTATGACTAATTTGAGCTTGTTCAAATTTCACCGCAAGTTTCTTTCAACTTGCGAGAACTTGCGATTCGTTTTCAATGAACAAAATAATAAGATTTAGTGCTCAATAAACAAAATAATAAAAGCAGCTTTTCTCTTCCTCTGAGACGATATTTTAACAATTAAAATAATTTAAATTGGCTAATTGTCCGCCATTTTTTAATGGTTTATTTTCCCCATAGCTTTGCCGTAAGAACATGGGAACAAGTGCAGAACTTGTGACGATTTGTCCCGCCATTTGACTGATTGTATCGCAAGTCGTCACAAGTTAACTTGCGTTCTTGTTTGATTAAGTCGTATATGCAAGAGAAGTTGCATAGTGTAACAGCGCCTTAATATAGAAACCAACTGCAAAAATATATTAAACACACTAGTCTAAATTATACACCAATTTTAACCAAAATTACTGAAATAATAGTCAATGGAGGTATGGTCTGGAAACTCGACTAGTCTTTGTTCACGTTTATACAAAATTGTGCAGGGCGACGGTTACTGAACACATTGTTTTTTGGTACTGTAACCGTGCTGTTTAAATATTAATAAACCTAAAAAAAACGAATTTCTGCATATTGAGGTACCTTCCAACATAAATCGTAGCTAATTTGTTAACCGCTTTGAAGTTTGCCGAGTTTCTTGACCATATCTTGATTGATTATGAGTATATGTCTGCATGTGTCTGAAATAAAATTATTTCAATTTATTTGTACTCTTTGGTTGGGGTTTGCAGCTTTCTAATGGTGAGATTTGGATGCAGTATAATGATGGTTCTCAGTTAGTTGTCGATCCCGAAGCTGGACTTGTTAAATTTACAGACCAACATGGCACAATAAAAAGGTAAACTTATTTTATCTAATAGTTTTAAAAAAAACAAGGTCTGGTGGATTCCGTTTTCTTCATAATTTGATTTGAGAAAACCTCTGATGTAATATATCAAGAACGAGAAAGCATTCTTCACCACGGTATCAAAATACCAAGAAGTGTGTTGGAAAACGAGGCCGTAGGCCGAGTTTTTTAACGACTTCGAGGTGTTTTGAGACCGTGATAAAGAACTATTTCGAGTTCTTGATATAGCTTCTCAAACGAATCAGTATTTAAAGAGAAAATTGAGCTGAAAGTTGGCTAGTTGGAAGTTCTTTACCACGATATCAAACTCCCGACACGGTAGTGATTTCCTTTGTCTTTTCCTTATGAATTATTAATGAGTTTGAGAAGAATTTATAATGTCAAAATTATTTATAACGACCAGGAGCCTTTTTCACACACTTATTCCACTTGGTAGTTATAACTTTTCTAAGCTTGGTTTTGAAATTTAATGCAGGGGTACCCAAAAAAGTCATTCATGAAAATATGGTTGATCTGATATAACGTTTATTATAGAACCGAGAAAAATAACAGAATTTATTTTTTTCCGGTCCGTATCCTACCAAATCCTGCTTTCTGATTGGCTAACGAGCGCTCCGTTATGAGCCCATACCTCGACATAATTTCAGTTTTAAATGCGTTTTATAAGCCGTAAAATATTCTAAAAACATTTGAAAATGAACTCAAACTAGATTGAACATATTGAAAGACATATAAGTGATATTTTTATCCGGATAGAGACTTAACTCTCAATTTCCTTTGACGAAGAAAAAGCACAGACTTTTCTTTTTTGTCCACTGACTAGAAATACTGATGACGACCAAAAAAACAAGCCAGGATATTAAAGAAAAAAATAAATAAATTATTTACCGTTTTGGTCGGTCCGTATTGAGAAATATTTCCCTTGGTCTCAAAAACGTCCCTCGGCCTGCGGCCTCGGCCGTTTTTGAGACCTCGGGAAATATTTCTCCATACGGACCTCCAAACCAGTAAATAACATATAAAATTACATTGAGACCTGCTCAAATATGATCTCAAATCCTCAGTTTAAAAATTGGTTTCGAAAATACGTGAAATTTTCATGATTTTACGTACAATTTCTCATTAAAAAATGTGAATCTGCTGTTGTGTCTTAGTTCGACTGTCTACAAAATTATCGATCATATGTGTCATCCTACAATATGGGAATGGGGAAACTAATGTCCAAAAAGTGATTTAGGTTCGTGAATTTTGGCGTTTTTGTGACGTTTGTGCATGTATCATGGACAGTAAGAGAGTTAAAGTGTGCGCACTCAAAAGAGCTCAGATTAAACATGGACGTAATCATGAGATTATTTTGTATGCTTAAATCTGGAGTTTGCGCATATAAAATTTCGAAAACTTCAATCTGAGTTAATAACCAAGCTGCAAGTCACATTTAATATATTCTGATAAAGACCTATCGAGACTGCTGAATTAGCAGTACGTATGTCGCACGTACGAACTATAGTACACAACGTAGCCTTTGCTCTGCCATCTGAGTTCTGCTAGCTCAATGGTTAAGCCTGGTTTCAATATGGTCGTCACGCTGTCTTTACTGTCGCGGAAGTGAAGCAGTGAAGCGTGTTTCTTTTGTTATGACAAAACACTTCTGCGACCGTAAAGACAGCGCAGCGACCATATGGAACCAGGCTTTAGAGCGTCTAACCGGAGATCATGAAGGTTGCGGGTTCGATTCCCGTCTGGGGCTCAAAAACGTTTTTCTTGAGTTTGCGTTACAAGCTTGAGTAGCAAACAATAACTATATTGAAATAACCAAGCTGCAAGTCACATTTAATATAAACTTTGACCGTAGTTCTTACATTTCCATTCTGATTTGATTTGAGTTTAGCACAAAGTTTCTTTGTTTCAGAATAAAAGAATCGCATAATGGCGTCCAAGTTTGATATGAGCTGTATAGTGCCCACATCTTTAATTTCCACATTGTCCATGAAACACGATAAAAAAAACGTCAACAAAATGCAAAAAATCATATACCTAAATCACCTTTCGGCGAATCTCTTTTTGGACATTAGTGTTCAATATATGAAAGCCGAGTAGTTCAGAAATGGCCGTAGGTTGACGGTCAGTTTCTGGGACCGAGGACAAATTATTTGTTACACGGACCGACCAAAAACGGCAAATAACTTGTTTTGTTCCCATTATTAGAGAAGAAAAACAAACCATACTTTTACTTTTGTATAGTAAAATGATTTCCGATAAAGTCATTTAAATTTTGTTTTGGTTTCAATTTAAACAATAGAATACGTTTGCCCGGGTCTCTATAACGTTATCGAAACCCGAGTGACGTAATAAAAACACGAGAGAAGTATAGGGAGAAGCACGAGCCGCCGAGGCGAGTGATTTCCCAACTGCTCGAGTGTTTTTATTACTTCACGAGGGTTTCGATCACGTTATAGAGACCCAAGCAAACGTATTCTATTATTTTTATAAAATAATTTAGAAACAATTTCTTATACTTTGGATAAATATGCAAATTGTCATTAGTTGCTGACGTCATTCCGGTCTCCGTAGCCTGATCGAGACCGGCAAGCTCACCAATCACAGCGTGCGTAGAGTAAAATTATTTTATAATTTCCTGTTGAAAATGAAACAAAAACGCTAGGTTCAGACATCCAGATTAATGTGAAAATAATTTGAAAGGAATTCAAAGAAGACGTTAGTTCAAAAACTGTACTTTGTAACTAAAAACTTAAAGTGGTACTACGATCAAATATTATTTATAAAGCAGAGCTGCTAAATTTTACTCGGTCGAAACCGTTTTGCGATTCGACGATGGCAAGTATTATTTTTCTGACTCAGAATCTGGAGTTGTTATGTCCGCCATTAATCGATCATGTTCCTGACCAGCGTAAGGAAGTGACGTCAGACAATCATTTTCGACCCTGAAATACTATTCTATGCTAAAGAAAATCTAAAAAACGGGGGTGAATTTTCATCGTAGTGCCACTTTAAACAAATGACGGCCCGTCACGAGTTTGCTAGTTATTAAACTGCTTTTTGCTTATCAACAATATCCACATTTTAACGAAAAAAGCAGATTTTATTTGTCATGGATATATTCTAATTGGATTTCTAATTACATTTCAGATTTGCTAAAAGAGACCGGATACCCGATGTTATAAAAGCTAAACTTTCGCGTCTGCCTGACATTATTGAACTTTTTATATCAGCACCAGAAATACACTAATTAACACATATTTGTTAAAATTTAAATATTAGATAGATATATTTATATATATATATATATATATTGGCATCTTTTGTATATTTATTATTGTAATGTTCAATATTTTTATCCTCTTTCATTCTATTTCTTATATTTTTACCTTTAAATTTAAAAACAAAACGAATCTGCCCCTTATTAAATTAATCAATCCAGATATTGTAAATTTAGATTTTTGGATTGGTGCCCCCCTAATAATTCATAACTTTTTACAGCCTGACGAGTTACCGTTTAAAACCTATTTAAGTTACGTTTACACATTGCCGGCTTATTTCTCATCCTGATGCATGTATTCTACCTGCGAAAGTAGCAATAATTAAGGTGGATCGATAGTCTAAATCATGAGAAATTGCTTTTTTATTTTGGTTCATTGCATAGCTCTAGCGGTGGTCTTGATTATTGAAACGTTTCACACTTGTAGCATTTGTATATGTAGAGCAATTGTATTTATGATAAGCGGCAGATTTTATGCAAATTAGTTTTCTGGATTTATTGGAAACACGATTTCACCATTCAGGTAAACGTTGAAGGTATAAAACTTATCAGTAAACAAGACCACCACTAGAGCTATGCAATGAACCACAATGAAGCTCAGATCTGCATTACAAACATTTTTATACGAAAAAATGCAATTTCTCATGATTTAGACTATCGAGCCACCTTAGTGTTTTTCCTCAAATTCTGGAATTTGAAGGCCACGAGATGCTATTTTTGTGATATCAAAAATATTTGACCTATATGCATAATATTTTCACTGTGAGTTCATACAGGTATTATCTGTGCAATGACGAATCGATTTGTTGCTAGACTACTCCAAAAAATATCTAGGGCCTTTGGGTGACTTGGCAGGCTGAGGCTTGTAAAGTAATACTTCGTGCAGTCTTTTTTCCAGATGTGGAAACAGAGACAACACGAACCTTACAGGATTTAAAACGCTTAGCCGACCGTCCTGAACAAGACGCCATTTTTAAAACAAAACTATAATAAAAGGCTTAAATTACGCTGCATTGTGGGAGTCGGGTTGCACAGGTTGTAACCCAGTGACGCTTCGAAGCGCGATTCTAAAATTTAGAACTGACACTTGAAGCGTTTTAGAACCGGTGAAACGGGTGTTGGAATAGATGTAATTGGACATTTTTCTCTGATTTTTTTGGAAAGGCTAAAATATATGAAGGCATTGAAATATCTGTAAAATAATTCGTCATTGCACAGCTCTGGTATTGCATGTACCACATATATTCAGATTCTTAGCACTTACCTGTTTGGAGAAATCACTATTGGCGTGTCCTACAGTTTCGTGCCTTTAAAAATGTTGTGTTCGCGGAAAAGGGTGTGACTGCTATGATATGTACCCAAAAGATATGGACCCAAATATTTTTCTTTGTAAATGCTATTGGACCATGTTAACTCTTGTGTAAAAAAATATGACTATATAAAATTTGTAGCATGGTAAATCGTGCTCTCAAAATGATTCCATTTTGACTATCGAGCCACCTTAAGCCTTCGTGAACAAATGGCAATACTTTCCAATGCTCTCGTGAGTAAAACCACTAAATCGCATGCGCCAAAATGATAAATTGGCCGCATAGGCTAATCGCGATGGACGAAATACTAGGCGTTACATGGCTATATAAAGTAACAAGATATACGAGTTAAGAGAAGTCAGATAAGAGAGTAAATTATTGTTTCCACTCATGCGAGCGTTCTTTGTAGAGTTACATCACCTTGGTAAACAATGGTCACAGACTACGTCATAATTACATCATGGTTATTTTTCAAGATTCAGAAGCTTAACAGGATCGTTGCTGAGACATGGCACTGCAACGGAGCTAGGTTTATTACAAATTAATGCCAATGTTGTGAATTAATGCCAATACTCCTGAGGCTAAACCAACCAGGCTATAAAGTCCCCAAACTCAATGTTCGTGCAACTATTGAAGATCCTCTGTTATTTAGAGATGAAATCCCAGATTCAACTACCCCATCAATCAACCTCAACGTCCTGCTGTTTAAAACATCCTTGACAAATACAGCACTACTATCGAATTCATCTTCAGCATGTTCCTAACGCTTCATCTTTTGTACAAAAGCCACGAAAATTCATTTTCAGTTCCTTAAGAAGACTGAATAGAAACTTCAAGAACTCGATGTCCAGGATATTATCGAACGGGTGGTAGCAGGTAAGTTTCATACCTTGTTGCTCCCAAACCTCCCCAACCCGCGGTGAAGTACGTGTATGTGTGGATATGCGACAAGTTAATTATGTGATTGAACGAGGTCAGCCCCTGAGCAATTCCAGTATGTGATCCAACAAGCCACCCAGGGCATTCCATACAGGAGTGCGCAACATTGCAGATGATATCATATGGGGTTGCACCGAAGCTGAGCATGATCAACGCTTACAAGCCTTGCTGGAACGTCTAGTCACCAAGCACGTGACTTTAAACCGAACAAAGTGCTCGTTTGACAAAGAATGAGAATCCTTGTGTTTTTATGGATATGAACTATCCAAGAGTGGTATTTCAGTCGATCGAAAGATAATTGCTGCCATCATCAACATGCAAGCCCCCTATATGTGAATCAGCTGCGGAGTTTTCTGGATTTGGCCAATTACTGCATCATGAGTTTAGCCACCATCACTGCTACATTTCGAAAACTGACAATGAAAGGTGCTCCGTGGGCTTACAGCGAGTTGCTTTCGAGGCAGTGAAGCAAGAACTTGCCAATGGCTTAATAACTTTGTGGCGACTATTACGCTATAAAATTGAAGAGATTCAAAAATTGGAAAATTGTCGCGGAATGACAAGGTCGCAAAAGAAGTTATCGCTGCAGTTAAATCAGGGACGTGGAATAAAAACTCCGAAGGTCAACGTGAACCCGAAATAAGAGCTCTGTTTAAACTTCGCCATGAACGAAGTGTTACCGAAAATGGAATTCTTCTGCGAGGACGACAGATAGTTACTCCAAAGTCCCTCAGGCAACGTACATTATCCATTGCACAAAACCCACCAAGGAATTGTAATGACCAAAATGCTGTTGCGGTTTCTTGAAAGGTTTCTTTGCCCGGAATGGACAAACAGGTCTATAAATTCTTGCTGTAATATCGCACCACTCCTCATGCTACAATTAATGGGCGCCCGGCAAGGCTTCTCTTTAACCGACCTGTTAGAAACAAACTATCAGATTCCTACGTTGGTACAACACATTCTCAGAGCGGTTAAAGTGGAACAAACTCACGCGGAATTTGAAAATCGGAGACTTAGTATTAATCCTTGATCCTAATCAACCAAGAGGAAAATGGCTTAGAGGGAAAATTAAAGAAATTTTTCCAGATGATCGAGGACTCGTTCGAACTGCAAAGGTTTATACTACTAAAGGAACATTCAGAAGACCGATATAACAAAACTAATCTTACTAATGTCTTAGAATGAAATAGACTCGTCCAGACTTTCTGGACTGGGCAGAGAGAATGTTTATTATACGGAATATAATTATTCTATAAATATGTAAATAGTTGTAAACGAATATTTAAGGAGTAAAAGGTGTGATAATTTGTTGTTGTTAATAAATGAAGAGAGTGTAGGAAGTGTTCTGTATTTATCTAGTAGAAACACGTTCTTTGCTGGTGACCGTGAGCTAGTTATACCAGTGCCCTGTACAGCCTACGTGATACCAATTCCCCATCGTAAAGTTGTATTCTGTGGATCCACTCTGGCCATAGACTCTCCTATCCGTCTACTCTGAATTCGTAGCTTGTCACTCTATATAGCCATGTATATACACTTACCTCGTAGTAACTCTTCTATTATTCCTGTCTTGTTTTGACATGAATAAATATGTAATAAATAAATCCTGTCATGTTTTGCAAGCCATACTCTCCTTTCTCCAAACAGCCATCGCGATACACCTAGCATTTCTGCAATTTTGGTCTACGAACATTTCAGAGATTTTAATGCAATAGTCAATTGAAATCCTAGCCTGCGAACGCAGCCGCCTTTTCCACCTGCCGCGGAAAATAGCGGGGATTTTAACATTTCAACGAGTGTTAAAAACCTGGCTCAAAAATACCGTTCAGTTGTTAAAATACTCGGCTACACGTAATATTCTTCAACAAACTTTAACACAAAAAAATGTTAAGGCTTTCTATTTGTTTTGCCTTCTTCTACTATTTGTTTTGCACACGGGCAGAAAAAGAAACGGGCAGAAAAACCCTTTGGTGGATCATTCAAACTGACACATCGAATGTGAAACCATGGATAGTAGAAAGACTGGATAGGAAACTAAGATCACGTGTAACGTTTCCAGCGTGCTGATTGGTTAAGGCACCAGTTGATCGCGTGAAAACCTAGTTGAAAATCGTGATGTCACAAAATCTCAATAAATCGCAACTTTTACCAGCAATACAGCTAAAAATAATAGTCAAACTACTAGAGCTGGACGCCGGATTTATGCCCGAGCTCCGGCGTTTTTCAGCGTTTTAACAATACAAAATTTTGAAAAATACCAAGTACTTTGTATTCTGTATTTCGGGAATCGGAGTAGCTTTTATTCGGTTGTTCTATAAACTTAGAAACGTTTTCATTGCGCTGATATTTCCAGTTCTCAAATAGATATGAGACACCCCGCGGTAGCGCCTAGGTTGAGCCGAGCCGAAAAACCGGAGCTGTAAACCAGCCGGGAGCCGAAAAACCGGAGTTTGCACGCCCTTACAAACTACAAAAAATATAACAATGCCACTTTACGATGGAATATCCGACTACCATTACTCAATTTTAGGCGAAAAGTTCCAACTTTAGACGGTGAAAAACGCGTCGCAAATTTCAACTAAAACGACGGTAGTTTTTGCGACGCCAGTTTCTTCACAACAAAACGAAAACAGCTGAAACAAAGACGAACAACATTTACCTCGAACACTTAGTCGTGGCTTAGGCAGGTTTGTAAGACGATGAAACTTTTTGGAATCAATATAGCTACCTGAATACGAAAATATGGAGAAGTCAAAGAGAAACTCAGCAAAATCTGCATACTCGTGTCATCTTCGTGATATCACGATTTTCAACTAGGTTTTCACGCTGACGTCAGCTACTTTCCTATCCAGTCTTTTTATTATCCATAGTGAAACCAACAATAATAGTCTAATTGTAAAAAGCATAACAAAAGTTTGAATTTAACAGTAAGATTACCTTTTCGTCTGAAGCATCTGATACGAGTGTTAAATCCCGGATATAATATCCCCGCTAATAAAATGTCAGTGCTAAATCCTGGCTGCACCATCCCATATCTCGCTTAATTAATGTCAGTGTTAAGGTACTCGGTCTGTGTCGTCTTCTGGACGATCTTTTTTAGTATCCGCGAGAGGTTGGACGAAATGCAAGATTGTACTGCTATCATACGATCGGACATGCCTGTATGATGTTAAATACATCATGGAACTGCTAACATTTCTAACCCACCGCCTAATGGTTTTCTAATACAAACCAATTAATACTGAATAATAGGATCGTCCAGAAGACGACTCAGTCCTAGTACCTCACGGTCACCTCAACACTCGGAAAAAAGAAGCCACAGAGTCAGCGGAGGAGGCTAGGCTAGTCTATTGTTCTGCCAAATAATGATGAACCTATTACCGACAAATGATGGATTCAAAATTATAGGAAAAAAAACAACATGAGGCGTATCGTAATTTGAAGCTCTTCAGAAAAGGTTAGACGGGAAAGTTCCTACAAGTCTTTGGAGTTTGGATTGGAATTCTTTCTCCAATGCTTGACACTTCTGACAAGTTGACAACGCATTTCCGTTGACATTGTTTGGATAAACGCTTCCTACACAGGGCAAGGGTATCGAATACCTCTTCCTTTAAAATATTCAAACAACCATAATTTGTAAATTATAGATGAAAATATACAATAAGGTTAGAAAATTATAAAAAATATTGTTAAAAATATAAAAATATATAAGACAAGTCCATGTAGTGGTTTGCGTAATAATGTGAGTAGGATGGCTGTCAAGATGCACAACTTGCTATGGTCTGTGTCTCTATTCCTTCAGGTTTGATATAGTTCGATGATGTCGAAGCCTGTATGGTTGAACGTTGGGTATCTGCAACCTTTGAATCTTCTTCTTTTCTAATCCAACAAAGTAGTTTTAATTACAGAGTCAGTTTTTGCGCAGTAAAGTAATAGTGGTTTGTGTATATTTTCTCACCTTGTGTCGTATTGTTCTTGCGGCCGCTCTTCCCAAAAGTTCATCATCATCATCATTGCATACGGATTGATACGGATTCACGCCTATGTTATCTTTTTTAATATATATCCGCGCGGCGGGATAGTTTTCTCTTGTCCAGGAAAACTGCTCACAAAATCGTCAGGCTTAAAATGTTTCCCCGACGCAAGGGCTAAGGCCCCGACAGGGGGTTTAACAGTTCGTGTAATACCTCTTGGGGGGTCCGGGGCATGCTCTCCCGGGGAATTTTTGATTTTCTAAGCCTCTGAAACGCCATTTCATGCATTTTGGAGACAGTTTCAACAAAAAAATAAAATAAAAAACAGTGAAAATCATGATTTTATAGTCAGTATTTCCTTACTGTACACAAAACTAACTCTAACAATAATATTCACGCAAAAACTAGATCACAGTGAGCGTGTAAAACATACAGAGGTGATAGATTTTCATGTGCCAGAGATGAAAGTTGATCACCTTTGACGTTGTTCAGCGAAACGTTTGTTAATGCGTAATTAACAAACGTAATCTTCATGCAGCTCGTTCCCCGACGAATTGTTAATTTTCCCCCGACAGGGGGCTGAGGTTCCCCGACGGGTGGCTGTAGTTGAAAGTATGTTATATATCATTCGAATCATCTCATTACAGCTAATTTTTAGGAATTCATAATATATATGCTTGGCAATATTGGGCCACGAAATGCACTAGTTCCCAGCTCACTTTGGCAGCTTTGTTTACAATTGTCTAGCGGTATGTTTGGAAGACTGGGACACCATCGAACCTCCTTGTGCTGATATAGAAAAACTCCCGTCTCTGCGCTTTCATTTGATATATTGATCGGCTAATTTTATCTTTAAATGTATTTGTCGTCCACGAATTTCTAATCCCTATTTTATGATATATATAAACATGAATGACGCCATAATATGTTGGCACAAAGTAGAGATAAATATATATTTTTTGCTTCGTTTACAAATGAAAGCGAAAACATGGAATCGCAATAGATATGTAGAACATTCGACTGTGCGCTCGGGAAGAACGTTTCGAAATTTCTCACTCGGTGAATATATCATAACAGAAGTTGTGAAATTTGCGGCGCAGGTCAAAGGTGATGCCTTCCCCGTGATGTCTACATTGCGTTTCTCACACAGATTCACTCGCATAACTCGATTTTACGTTTATACAGGTTTATACGGTTTCATGTCCCAGTGAATCAGAGAGGATTGTCAAGAGAATCTCTCTGATAACATTTACCGAATACACGAAGCTGTTTAAACATAATTTCGAGTCATGCGAATGAATCTGTTGCAATGTAAATTCAATACTATATGTTCTCTTTTATTGTCTGTAAACACTCTAATATTCGCTATCACCTCGTCTCCAAAACATAACACAAATCTCCCCCCCCCCCCCCCCCCCCCCGCAGTCTCACGTACTGCGCATGTCCCGAGTCAATTGCCGCTGGCCAGTCTACTTATACTCTTACACTCTGCCTTCCTTATTTATAACAGAACTGAACTTAATTTTTAAAACATCCATATTTTACAATGTCTGCACTATATAGTTGCCTGACACCATCGACATCGTAGTTCCACTCCCAGAAACGCTGGGGTTCCCTCTTCTTCCTTTGACTTCGTCTTTGTTCACCGTTTTCTCCATTTTATTGGCGGATCTTTGTTTTTCCCCTCTTACGTCAACTTCACTGTTACGCTTCTCCTCCCCACTTTTTGCGGTAATTGGGAGTGAAGGATGCACTAGTTCACTGGTTTGACGCTGTTGCTGCATGGTTGAGGGCTCTGGATTTAGCCCGCTGGTTGGATCTCCGCCATCTCTCTGCTTTGTCTTGCTTTCGTCGTCTCGTAGGTGATCAGGCTTCGGATTGACAGGTTGTAATTGGTCATGATATCGAATTACCCTCTTCCGGAAATTGTCTGCAGATTTCAGCCTGTAGGTATTGCCTTCACGGCATTGGATAACTATATATTGTCCCTTCCATAGTTTCTGCAGCGACGAGGATCTACCTGGTTTGGGTGGAGCATATATCAGTACCCGTTCTCCAACCTTGTACCTTATGATGTCACCAATCTTTCTACTTTTGCTGACTCGCCTTTTCTTATTCTCTAAATCCTTGGCGATACTTTCTTCCTGGGCCTTTTTGAGATTCTGCGCTAGTTCAGTGGCCCACTTTCGGGATGTGGTGGGTTTCGATTTCCGCTTCAACACTAACGCTGGCGTTCTTGGATGTCGTCCATAGGTCAGATAGAATGGTGTGTTGGCGCATGCTCCTTTAGCGCATGCACCTTTAAACATGCACCTTTAAACTTGCTAGTTTAAAGGCTTCGACGGACATTGATAGGAGAAATGCCCCCATCCTCCACATGTGAAGCACTGGGTGTTTTTAGGAATTCCTTGCTCTTCATGCTTGTTAGCCTTGTATGCACCCTTTTTGCAATCTCGTGCGATATGTCCCAATTGCCCACAGTTGTAACAGTTGCCCTTAAATGGTCCACCACGCTGATATGCCTCACGCTTATTTCCTAGTAGATTTCTTGGGTCTTGTCTGGGGGGGGGGGGGCTGCTTCCTGACTGCTTCGACCTTTTCCTGGTCTGCATTTCTATTGATTGCCGAACCTCGCACCAGGGTTTCCACAACTTCTTTTAACTCTCTCACCTCACCTTTCAACGCCTGTATTTCGGATACGTCGTTCACTGCACGAACAGTGGTTTCCTGTGCACATTGCAGCAAAATCTCCTCTATCACTTTGGCACGTTTGATTAAAATGCCTATCGCATCCGAAGGGTGGTCGAGATTCAATTTCTGCGCTATTTCGGGGTTTATTCCACGTAAAAATTGCCTTCTAATCGCTTCAGATGATTGACTGCTTAACTCTGTATCTGGCTCGATACCAAAAGACTCTCTATAAAGACGTTCCAAATGTGTTCGAAAAACAAAATTAACTCACCGTCTCTTTTTTGCCGTTTAGAAATAGTTCCTCGCTTGCCGTTTGTGTAGGTTGATATTCCTGCAAGAGGATCTTTTTAATTTCCAAGCTTTTGCGATCGTCGGCTGGCATCGACAAAAGGAGGTCTAGCTTGTCATCTGGCAGGTTTATCGCCGCTTTCCCTGCAGTTCTCTTGTCGTCCCATCCTTGCGACGTAGCGTAAAGATCAACACGCATGATCCAACGGCTTATTCACGCCGGGTCAGGATGCGCGAAAATGTGGCCATCTGAGACCGCACTATGCAAATAAATGTACAGCGGATATTCAGTGAAAGCAATATGATAATTCTTGTTAGTTCCCACAAACCTGACTGTTTCTTTCAAAATAATAGACAGATGTAGCTCATGTTATGTTTGTTTGAAAGCACATGAAGTCTTCTACTAGTAATGTAAACATGAAATCTGTAGGCTTAATAAAAGTTGTTTTAAAAAAGCATTTAAGTTAGAGTACGTTTTAACATGTCCGCCTGTCAAAAGTTGTTTCTGTTAATTGTAGTTTTTTCACTTATAGCGCATGGCATATTTAACTAGTATTGATATAATTCATACCATTAGGTAACGCTTTTCAAGGGCTTTCATTTGGCGTGTATTAGAGATTTGCAACATTTATAAAACTATTTTCGTGTACATATTTCTGAATTAGCTTGAAAATATTTAATACTTAGCCGCTGGCGCTGTAATCGAATCTTGCCGAGGCAAGGTCAGAAATCTTAAATTGAAAATAGTTTTATGAGCGATACCAATCTATGTTACACAGAACGTGAAAGCCCTTTAAGAGATAATTCGAATGGTGTAAACTATATTCTTTCAGATCGAGCATGTCCAACGTTATAAGCAAATACATGTTGAAATCAAAACCCGCAAATATCAACATGCGGTTGTCTGGGTCAAATAATGAAATAAAATTGCGTTTCAAAAAACGTATATTAAAAGTAATAGATGCGAAGCGCTGTATGACCTTTATTTGTGTAGCGTTTTGAGAAAAGAGTCGACTCTGTATGATAACAACAAATGATATCCCATCGACGACATGCACATCGTTGTATTCTAATTTTTAAATGTATTAACTCTTTCCCGACCGGCGTAGTTAAAACTAGCCTGTGCACAGCCGCGAACCTCCCGGATTCCCGTCTGTGAACAATCGACGGATTGCTTGCCGGCGTTAGCGGAGATTTGTATAACAGACTGTTATTGGTTCGTTTAATATCAGGTGTTTTGATTGGCCCATGTATCTGTAATTATAATTAATTATGCGATAAGAAAAACGCAAAATGGCGGATGCAAGGAGCGAAGGAAATACTCTTTGGAATAAAGCAGTTGAACAGGTCTTAAACGTGTTCGGGATATCTTCTTTGTATGAAGAACAAAGAGGCATTAAGTCAGTTCTTTTCAAAGCGAGATGTTTTTGTTAATATCTTCGGACTTGCTACCGAAAATCCCTCATATTTCAAGCTACACCAATTATTGCAGATGAAGTACGAGAACTAGCATCGTGGTTGTTATTTCTCCGCTAAAAGCTCTCATGGAGGACCAAGTTCGCTACCTAAAGAAGATACATTTATCGGCAGTCTGTGTAACAGATAAACATAACGATGAACTTGTTCGAGATATAATTAATGGCGATTACACTTTATGGTTCCCTGAATATTTTCGAGAAGAATATTTTCGAGCAAGCAATTTATAAGAGCGTCTTTGGTCTGCGTTGCTGTGGTTGAAGCGCATTACAATAGTTGGTAAGTGTGGATTGATGTTATTTTTCTTTGTATCTGCAATATTTCATTGTAGGGGATTGCCTCAACAGACCATAGCCTTTATTTAATATAGAATAAAAAGTGTCCTTTAATGTCATAGAAATATTGTTATTTTGAGTCGATATCAATACCTAATTAGATTTTGTAAGGTAACCTAATCTTCTGCAATAACAATTTAGCTTTAATATGAGCTCTTACATCTGTTTCTCAAGGGGTCTGCCTGGTGCTAGAAGAGGTTAACTTCCATTCCGAACGTTGTATGGCAATCTTGGTGAATTAATAGATCTCTTGTTCCTGATGATGATGCTTGTAGTAGTAAGCATCAGCTACCAAAAAGGCCAGATCTGTTATCTATGAAAGTCTGAAGTTGACCAATAGTACTTCAGTAGTGTCAAAGTCTCCAGACCGATCAAACCTACAACACTGTTTACATCACTGTTTACATTATGTGGATAAGGATATTCCACTGGATTTTCTATTTGCAGAAATAATAGAGGATGTCAAAGGACAATTATTTAAGAAACTAATAATTACTTTCAAGGCTTTGCATGGCCAGGCGCCTGTTTATATTACTGATTTGCTAACTAAATATAAACCTACTCGTACTTTGAGATCATCTGACCAAAATCTGCTACTCGAGCCAAAATCCAAAACGGTGACTCATGGAGACAGAGCATTCTCGGTTGCAGCGCCAAAACTGTGGAATTCATTACCACAGGAAATCAGAAGCTTTGAAATGTTAAGTAATTTTAAGTCTGCAGTTAAGACTTTTCTTTTTTAAAATTAATAGTTATTGTTCAAAGTGTTAATATATGTAGTAGGCTTTATCTTATAATGAAACTGTAATTAGTTTTAAAAGCAACTTTAAGAATATATATATATTGTTGTAAGAGCACTGAGACTATTGTATAATGCTCCTAATACGTCTTTATCATTATTATTATTTACTGCCAGACCCCGGAAGCATTGTGCAATTTTGTACCGAGTATTTGAAACCGCTCTGAGTAATGGTAGTATGGGTCCCCAAGCAAGTATATCTTATTATTTAATGGTCTGCTCTCTACTCATTGTTCTCAAGACATGAAAGAACTTCTTCAAGCTGAAACCAGATACAGAACTGCTTATGAAAGCCTTTGGATTCATCCATGTTACAGCAAACAATGAACACAGTTGTTGTGAATGTTGGTCTTAATGTTTCCAACACAACAAACTGTACTGTGTAGTTTTACTGATTGGTTAACTAATTCCCTGCCTAGATGGGCTTTTGTAAGTTTACTCTTGCTACAGTAACACCAGACAAATTTACCCATGAAAGGAGAGCTGTATGGGGGGAAATGGGTTACTGTAATAGTTTACTCGGTCAGCCAACAAGACTTTTGAACCATGCAGAGGACATATGTACCATGCAGTGTATTTTACCCACACGGTTCATACTTTCTGGTACACAGTGCTTGTTAGCCAATCAGAAACCATGATTTGGTAGAATTTACACATTATTGACAAAAGTGCATTACAATATGTTATTATACAATTATTGGACTAGGTTAAGAATATCTTGTGTTATCAATGCCAAAGTTTGTGTTATCTGCCGAAGCTGAAGGCTGATTGTGATAACACAAGATATACGAAAACCGAATATTATAAATGTATAGAAGCCTTTAAGCTAATGAAAGCTTGTAAAAATTATAAACTCGGATAATTAATAATCACGTCACATACAGACAATTTCTGATATTTAGGAGGTAGCAAGACATCAAGAATTGTCTGTAGGTTTTTTAGCCAATCACAATGGAGATTGTATGAGTATTGTATAATAATGTTGCTTTATAAACATCAGTCAGTTTAATTTTATAAATAACTATCACATAACTGAAAATATACGTACCGACCAACTTGAATGGTACAGAAAGATACTCAGCATTAATTGTACTGCATTCAAACGAGATGACCTATTCCTTAGGATTACAGCTGCAGCCATGCCAAGAGATGGCACCCACTCATTTCTTTTATTTGAGTTTCTTTTGTTGACACAAGCTGTATGTAAAATGGCTTGGGTAAACGCTGCTCTATTCTTTAGCTCATTCTCAAACCTTTCAAAGGAAAAGCCTAGCAGTTGATCTTTATTTGGAGACCGCAGACAACTTGGTTGTTTCTTTGAGCATACTCACAATCTATCTGCTTCAGTGCAGTTGCCAAGAATCTGCAGTTGCTTGCGAAGGATAGCATTTTTCCAAGCAGCATTTGCTATCTGTTTATAAGTTCCACGTACAAGCGCAAGCATTTTACCTAGATATTGTAATTCAGGAGCAATTATAGAATACCCGTCCACTTTTGAAACCGCGTTTAAAGCCAGAAATACAAGCCAGGTTGCTCTAAAATCTCTTTCAATATAATGTCGAAGGTTTATATTATGTGTACTTGTTGATTGTTATCAAATTAAATGGGGTTTTAAAATAGAACGAAGCAATGAGGATTTGCTGGTTGGTTGTTGTTTTTTCGGCGTAGAGTGGCCAACATGTAACGACTTCGCCGGTAATGAAACACGGGTATCTACACTATCCTGCCGCACAGAAGCTGTTGACGAACAGCTGGTTTTCTCTGGTGATACAGATGATGATGTGAACAGAGGATCCAAGCGCGGTCTTTTCCCACTTTCACGAGTATCCGCGACGCGTTCACACGAAATAGATAGCTTCTCTAGTGTACCAAGAAGTTCTTGTTCCTGCCTTTTAAGATTATCGAGCTTCTTAAGCTTATCCAAACAAGATTTACATATGTAAACAGAGTTAATCTCTACGCTGAAGAGCAGTTTGGATAAAGAAGTACGCAGTAAACTTTGCCTACCATCGACCAGATAGCGTTGATAAGGCTTCTTAATCACATCATGACAAAGAACTAGATGACAAACAACTCATGTAGGTAAAATAAAAACAATAACAGGAAAAGATCACCAAAGCCAATAGTAATTTTTCACTCGAACAAGACGCCATTTTGTGTTTGTTTACATCTTATTATGCAAATAATTATGCAAAAATTATGCAAATGTCCCGGCAAGCATTCCGTCGATTGTTCACAGACGGTAATAACGGAGAGTTACCGGATGTGCACAGGCTAAGTTAAAACGGGTCAGTTGAAGACCCGCAAAGTCGTCAATCGAAAAACACGGCACACGGTAACGCAAGATTAAAAATTGAAATTCGACAAGCGCCAGGAACATGAAATCCACGCACACGCCAAGTTTGATTTGATTTCATAAACAACTCTGCGATTGGTGGCATTTTGAGTTTTCAAAATGCTACGCGGGCGTGCAAGATGGCCTTTTCTAGAAAAATGTAATTCAACCTGATTTATGATAATTAATGCTAATTTATATTAACATAATGTGTTTTGTTCGGGAAATTTAAAAGCACAAGTAAAAGCCGGTTTATTGGGCTTCCAGAAAATGTATAGCTTTCGCAACAGTTATGGTTATTTCAAGAGATATCAATAGAACAACGTGGTCGTTCAATTTTTGATGTTTTTCAGCCGTAGGGAAAGAGTTAATAACTTAATTGCCTATAATTTTAACTTAACTCTTAATAGTAATATACATACTCATAATACCAGAAGCAAATCACATTTACATTTGTCAAGACCCAAAACTAATTGGGGGAAACAGAAATTGTCTTATCAAGCTTCAAATTATTTTAACTCTCTGGAACAGGATATAGGTAACTCAACCTCGTTACTGTCTTTTAAACGCAAGTTATTTTAACCTATATGTAGTTATTAATGCATGCTATGTTTTTGTATTTTATACTATTTTACTCGTTGTTACTTTCCTAATGCTTATATCATTTTGTAGTTTATATTATTTTATTGTATTACTCAATACAGGGCTTCTCTGAAAAACACCTTGTTGGTGACGAGAATACCCTGTTTAAATATAATAAAATCAATCAATCAATCAATCAAATAAACTTATTACTATGTAGTATGTATTGTTTTTATTAGTGATGTGAGCGCGTCAATGTTATTGTATTGCTTGCTCGCATTTCGCTTTGATGAAATCATCAAATGCAAAAGGCTAACTTCGTATAGAAATCCTTTATAGACGCATAACACTTTCGACAGCAGCCTTCAATCAATATTAATTATCTATGTATCATACAGATGATACCAATTGACTGAAAGCATTTATAGTCAAATAAAGTACAGACAGACATCTTACAACAAAATGGAGGAAACGCCTATAGTCCGGGCGGTGAGTGAGGTAGGTATCACCTGAGCGGGTAATTTACGGGAGTAGGATTTTCTAGACCAGTTTTTGACGAAGAACTTGAATCTGGATGTTATTCAGGCAGACTAGGCTGCTTTTAAAGTGCTTATGCAGCCAAATTTTAGGTATTGCTTTTATTCGTTTAATAAATTCGCCAAACTTTTGCGGTTATTTCCCTGCAATCAGAACGCAAATTGGTCCAGTAGAACTAATTTTATGACTGTTTGAAATCTCAAAATTTTCGAAATGCGATACGAACTTTGCGCGCATCATTTCTTGTGCTGTGACGTCATAACGAGGACACGCTTATTCGACTTGGCGAGATACAACATGGCGAGTACATCGAGTGCTTTACATAAAACGCGTAAACACGGAGGTAGAAGTTAGAACGTGTGTTGCTGGTGGCCCTGGTCGTGTAAGTTGCCAAAATAGTCAACATACATCAGGTATATCTACCCATATATTCCCAAACGAGGAAAAGGACTGTAAAAGAAGGAAACAGTGGGAGTGCTTTGTTCGAAAACACAGGCCGAATTTTACATCTTCGCGCTCATCTGTTTTGTGTTCCGCGCATTTTGAAGAGAGTTCGTTCACCACAAATTTGGAAATCGCTACTTCTCTTGGCATGAAGAGGAAATTAAATCATGACGCTGTTCCCACAATCGACGTGGCAGGAGTTGCTGAACTTGCGACTTCTCCTGGAGTTTCAGATCGCAAGCGCAGACAGGTAAACTGACACTTCATAATATAAATATTCATAAGGCCATATTATAATACATAAATAATACGTGTTCCCTTGCTTGTTTGATTCTGTTCTGTTCGAGTAAGTTTTAAAATGCGTTTCAATTGATTCTATAGATCATTCGCCGCAGCAAGAAAGTGCTGCCCAAAAAAATATTGCCGAGCGAGTCGGATTAAACAGGTTGTTTAGTCATTGTCAGGTATTCCCGAGTCGGATTAAACAGCAGCTGAGTGAAAATTGAATAATTCCACGTTCATTTGAGACCAATCACTTCAAACTAAGTCAGTTATAACAAACTAAATGTAAAAATAATTTATGTTCTATTAAGTTTTACATGGTGATATTTATGATACCAATACAATATTTTTTTGGTTTAGCAGAATTTTTGTAAACCAAAGGATACCACTAAAAATTATGCTAAAACTGCAAAAATCTTGTGTTAGTATTATATGTAATATAGGTTTGTAAATATTTGGGGATAAAAAATTCTTGTTATGATCTTGTTTGTGCTGAAATATAATAATGTTATTCTTGTGTATTGTATATTGTATATAATAGCAGGTTTGTTAAATAGATATTTGGGGATAAAAAATTCTTGTTTGAGCTGAAATATATCCACATTGTTCTTGTGTATTGTATATAGCAATAACAGGTTTGTAAATATTTTGGGATAAAAATTCTTGCTATGATCTTGCTTTACGCTTAAGAGTGATATTTGAAAATTTTGACAAAATTGCACGACCCGTTGTTAGGCGAGTACAATTTGGCACAATTTTCAAATATCACAAGTAGTGTAAAACCTTACTTGTACGAGCAATATCACATTATTACTTGTTTACTATAATTATACTAATACATGACAAAATTTATCGAGCTCTTGCCTATTGTGGGAGATAATTCTCCAGACTCCATGTCCACAATATAATTTTGGTCGACAGCCACTTTCAAGCACATCTTTGTACTGTTTTGTGTACTTGCATTAACCCTTGTCCAGACTCCAGAGTAAATTCATCTGTGTTTAAAAAACGTTACGCCATTTTGTTATCGCAGTGCCTGGGTACGATCAAGGCTGAGTACAATTAATGAAATAATTCACTGCAGTACAAATAATGAAGTAATTGTACTCCTCTCAAGCAATCAGAATGCAGTTATTTTGTCATGCATATAACAGCTGAAATATATCCACATTGTTCTTGTGTATTGTATATAATAACAGGTTTGTAAATATCTGAGGATAAAAATTGTTGTTATTGTTTGAGCTGGAATATATCCACGTTGTTCTTGTGTTGGGAACTGTCTTCGAATCTTGTTATAGACACATGCAGGTAAAGGTCTAGAATTATCCCAACCAAGTAGACCACACATCCACCTTATTAGCCACCTGTATGCAACAGCTCTCAAATACCTATTAGAGAATGAAAACAATTATTTTGATCTCCTAGAAGATTTTGACAGCACTATTATTATAGCCAGTTGCCCTAAACTCATAACATATAAGTTAATAATAAATAAGTGTATGTGACTAAACGTTTTTATTACTGGTACTACTATAATGCTTACAATATATTAATGAAAACATGAGAATCTTTCAAGATGTTTCGAAGCAATAAAAAGAAATTTGTTTATATTATGATTTATAATTATGTCCTCAAAAACTCCTCATGCTTCCCTGGGCTTTGAAGGGATAGTTCTGAAAATATGAATTGAAAACATCAACTTACTCGTTTCTAGTTTGACCTCCATGTTTACGATATGATCGCCCATTTCTATCTTTAAATAACGGTCCAACTTGTTCCAAAACGGTGGGATTTATCATAGCACTAAAATCTTCATGCTGCGTTATGCATTCATGGAGTAGTTTTTCGCCACCATCGAGGGTCAAAATTCTCATAGCAGGAATCATTTCTCGACAACATCTACGTTCTAGAATGCCGACAAGCATTTCATCGCGACAACATTTGCAAATGCACCTAAAAATACGTGTAACCATTAGAGTTGCCATGTACTAGTTTGGGAGAAAACGTAGGTTGAATAAACCATAACATATTTGTCAATGACGATTTGACTAAAAGTCTCTACTTACCACTCGTTAATAAGGATCCTTCTATCACTTCTCATTTCTAGGGTAAGTTGAGAAAGACCATCCTCGTCAGTATCACTAGCTTGAACTGATTGACCGGGTCGTGCAAGAGGTTCATCAGCGTACGCGATGGCGTGTGATGTTACGACTGCATAGTCACCGTCACTCTCGCTTTCGCTTCGGCTATTCGAAGAGTTGTTCGAACTAACAGACATATTTAAATCTTCTGCCATGATAGTATTCAATATCTGGTAAAAATCGTAGACGAAAACGACCAGGAACGTGTTTAAAAAGCCACCTACAATATCAACTCGTAGTGTTGTTTACTGTTGTAGTCTTCCTCGTGTCCTCGTTATGACGTCACAGATAAAAACATGGCGGCTTAAAAATTTCTTATGCAGTTACTAGCTTTAGACGGCAAGTTTAACAACTTCTGTTGCTCAGATAAGTGTCATATATACATCAAAATGATCGCAAAAGACTGAATATTTCAATAAAGTAATAAAACGGGCATCCAAAATTTGGCTGCATTGGCACTTTAAGAGATATTGCGCAATTTAGCCTAATTTCCGTGTAAAATTAGTTAGTTTTAAATATTTTGTTATTATTACTAAGAATCCCAGAAAAACAGGTCTACTGGACCAGTTTTGTATGTAGAATCCAACTGGCGAGGTATTTTTTACAAAAAATATAACTGAGCCTGTATTTGACTATATTCTGAATATAGCCTCGTTTTCATACAAATATGTAATTTGAAATAAATCGTGATGCTTATCAAATTAACGGGAATAACTTTTCTACATTTGGAAGGGACATCCATATCTGAGTGTTACAATATTAAATATACGAGGGGTGTCTCAAAATTAACATTTTCTAATTGGTTAGTTACAGTACTTTTATTATTCATTATCCGAACTCGAGCTGTATGCGTTGTCTTCTTCGTATCCGTCATCACTTTCCCAATCACGCTCGACAAGTAGCTTCGGAACGTCGTCATGAGGATACGCTTCAACTAACACCATGGAACTGTGGATCCTCCAATGCCATAATTGCGTACCATGCCTTTCTCCAAATTTTAGCCACATGGCTGTGTGCTTTCGTAGATTTCTACATGGCGGCAAGAGGGAAATGTCAACAACATTGTGCTCTTTGCTCATCTTACTCCAGAAAACAGCTGACCTTGCCTCGTTCACTTGTTCGGTTTTCTTTTCTCCATACAGAAAGCACACATACTTTTCAATGGCACCAAATATCTCGTCAGACACATGCATCTCCGTCCACAACCGGCTGAAAATGTCTAAGAACACTGGATCTTTGCTCGCTTGTTTCCAGCAGAAGGGCTTCCCTTTGCGTAAAAAACGTGCAACATAATCATTTCCAGTAAATGCATGGAGTCCAACCAATGCTTTCTTTTCCTGATTAGTAAGACTACACGAGTTCAGGCGAAGGAGCTTTCTTGTCTTGCCAGAACCGTTGTCGATGTAGACTTCACATTCCTGATTGGTTCCATTCCAAGTAAAATGATGGGAATATCGATATCACCAGAACTTGATCGTACCAGACAGGTTGTTGGTTGGTCATCACTGCTCCTTGCAACATGCTGAATACGCAATTTTAGTATCAGCCTCCTCGTGGTCTGTTGCTAGTTCCCTTACACAAAAATAACCGTTTAGCGTTATCTTGAGGCAGGCGTTCCCCCCTAGCGAAGTATACAACACGCTCTCCCAGTTGATTCCTATTTTGAACCCACACTTCTTCGATAAGCTCAAACAGTCGCTCTTTGTTGTCACCGTTGCCAAGAAACTTCTTAAAATCAGCAGGTATACACGCACATTCTCACTCCTAATAACAAACTTGTCGCTATCACCTCGGTTTCATTCACTGTTCTTTATTGATCGAACCTTGTACGTATCACATGCAACGTAGACGATGTTATACTGCCTTGGAAGATCTGAGAAGAGTCGTAATGCAACATCTTTAAACGTGTTTGGTACCTTAACCATGCTACGAATAATGCCGGCTGCGAGATCGAGAATATAGGCTCTGCGAGCATGTGGATCGTCGGGCAGTTGCGCATCGTTTTCAATCAATCAATGAAGTTAACGCGGCATTGAACAGCTTGTTTTTTGCGGTTTTTCTTCTCATGCGATTCCATCGCATGTTGCCATCGATAGTGGGGACTGGTGCAAGCGGGTAACACAGGGCTTTAACGATGTTTATCGCAGCATTCTATTGTTGTGACTTGGCAGCAAGAAGACAAAGAATGTCCTGCGGAACAGTGATTTCCTTAGATTTACCTTTCGCAGACACCTTTAGCTTCTTACTGACGTCCGTAAAACTCTTCCATTGAACTCGTTTTATGGGACTGAAATAAAGATCTTCCTCGGAACTCTCTGAGTTTAAAGGCTTTCTGCTATACATCGTCTGGTAAGGAGCTACCAGAGGCAAGGTTCGTGGTCCAAGTCAATCCTGAAGGGATCAATAAAGTCATTCTTCAACACATTTACGATGTTGTTGACGTTGTTCTCCGATTTTGTAACCCGCTTGCACCAGTCCCACTATCGATGGCAACATGCGATGGAATCAGAAAAAAAACCGCCAAAAGCGAGCTGTTCAATTCCGCTTTAACTTCATTGATTGAAACGATGCGCAACTGCCCGACGATCCACATGCTCGCAGAATCTATATTCTCCATCTCGCCGCCATTATTCACGTAGCCACTTAAAGATGTTTCATTACGACTCTTCTCAGATCTTCCAAGGCAGTATAACATCGTCTACGTTGCATGTAATAGCGACAAGGTCGTTATTAGGAGTGAGAATGTGCGTGTACCTGCTGATTTTAAGACGTTTCTTGGTAACGGCGACAACAAAGAGCGACTGTTTCAGCTTATCGAAGAAGTGTGGGTTCAAAATAGGAATCAACTGGGAGAGCGTGTTGTATCCAGAAATGTTCGATTTATTCTTGATTAAAGGAATTTAAGCAAAAACAAAAAACATACGATTCTTACCATAAAGTTCGTAAATAAGAAATAAATTCTTATGTCTTCTTAAATCATTGTACAAAAAACTTTATTGAAGCCGAAATTCATCGATTTTAGCAGATCTGTTCAAGTATGCCCAAAGACGTCGACGCTCTGGCAAAATTTTCAACTAAAGCTACACGCAAACATAGTGCATTTGGTAACAAACGAAAGCTGAAGTGAAGGCCTCGTCTGTTTGGATTCGCCTCAAATTTTCATGTCGCATGTATCTAATTACCATTATCAATGCTATAGTTTTTGCCAAATTGGCTAGTACCCAAGCCCTCAAGAAAAAACGTAGATTTGGCGCGGTAATTGCCTTCACCTGAGTGGCCTCATTTTGACGAAAGCTGACCCGGCGTTATTTTTTCACCTTGTTCCATTCGTTCCAAACCTCTTTGTTATCCAACCGCTGCTACCAGTGTAAATTCAATACTATATGTTCTCTTTTATTGTCTATAAACACTCTAATATTCGCTATCCCCTCGTCTCCAAAACATAACACAAATCTCCCTACCCCCCACCCCACCCCCCCCCCCCCCCCCCCCCCGGCAGTCTCACGTACTGCGCATGCCCGGAGTCAATTGCCGCTGGCCAGTCTACTTATATTCTTACAACATATTAAACTTCTGCTAGTATTATTTCAACAAGTCTCACTAAAATGATAAAATCTCGTTGGAAACTTGGCAAAGTGACAGCGTTGTTCAAATCTGGAAACCGCTGTGATGCCAAAACCATCCGTCAGCAAGATACTTGAAATAGCCGCACACCATCAAATCTACAACTATATCTCCTTCAAGAAAACATTCTAACCCCAAACCAGTTTGGTTTTCGCCCAAAACTCTCTACCGGAATTTCTCTTACCCACTTCACCAATACTATTTTGGAAAATAAGGATAAAGGTTCCATCACCGGAGCTGTTTTCCTAGATTTGTCTAAAGCCTTTGACACGGTCAGCCACGATCTTCTGATAGAATAACACGGAAATATTGGCTTTTTACAATCAACGATCGAATGGTTTAACTCATATCTTTCGAACCGTTTCCAAGTCACTTCTGTTGGTCGCGAACATTCATCCAATAAACCAGTATTAGTCGGAGTTCTCCAAGGAAGTATACTGGGACCTTTAGGCTTTACTGTTTCTTATTTATGTGAAGACCATCCGTCTACTGTCCAGAACTGTAATATCTCCCTCTATGCAAACGATATTGTTCTGTTTTGTTCAGATAGGTAATGCAAAAAAATAACGAAACTTTTAAGGACATCAATTTAGTCATGAATGCAACAGCCCATTAAACCGTGTCGAATATTTTAAGTATCTTGGTGTAACGTTAAGTCAGTCATTATCTTGGTCAAATCATATTGAAATACTTTCTAAGAAAATCTACCAACGCCTTGGCGTCATCGGAAGAGTTAAACACCTTCTATCTCTCGAATCCCGCCTTACATTAGTAAACAGTCTTGTTATGCCACTCTTTGACTACGCTGATTTTGTCTGGGGTGATAAAAACAATTCTGTCCTCATGGACCATCTTCAAGTTCTTCACAACAAAGCTGCAAGAATTATTCTTGATCTTCGTCCACCGAATCACTGAGATCATTACTGGCAACCGCTATCAGTGCGCAGGCTCTTTCATCGTTGCCTTATCATGCATAAATATTTAAACAATGACGTTGACTTTGATTTTAAGTAGTATTTAAAACACGAGAAGGAGTTTTTAAATAGCTTCAAAAACAATTGATTGTAATCACTAGGGAGTGTACTGGTTTTTATTTTCTATTAGAGGTAAATTGGGTTGATGTATGAAATGCAAATTAGCAGGAATTTTATATAAAGTTCGTAGAGACTTTATATAATTTTCATTTTCATTATTAGATATAAAAGCCTTGCGCGTGACCGTAAATACGGAAATGTGATTGGACTATTTGGTTAATGAATATTAATGAGTTTTTGAATTTCAAATATATTGCTGATATCCACAATTACAACACTCGAAACAAACATAACTTACACCTACAACGAGTCAACAGGAACTGGGGGTGTCACGGTGCGCAAGACTGGAACACTTTACCAGAAGAACTTAAAACTTTTTTCATTATTTAAACTTAAACTTAAGAAACATTTAAAACTTTAATTTTTAGTTTTGTAATTTTTCATTTATATTGTACTACTGTATCTGTTATACCGTACATGATATGCAGCTATATACTGCGTGAAAAATGGATTTACTCAAATTTACAACTGTGCAAATATGGAGCAAATTTATTCAAATGTTATATTTACTATGGGAGTAAACATGGTAAATGCCGCATTTGCTTCACATTTGCTCAAAAGTGAGTAAATGCGGTATTTACCGAGTTTACTCCAAAGGTAAATGTAATATTTCAATAAATTTGCTCCATATTTGCGCATATTGTAAATTTGAGTAAATCCATTTTTTTCGTGCAGTTATATCTGTTATATGTATGTATAATATGTTTTACCTATGCAGGACTCCACTGAAAATCGCTTTTGTGAGTGGACTTCCTGAATAAATATTGTTACTACTACTACTACTTTCCCGCGCCGCAAATTTTACAAATTTTGTTACAAATTTTCACCCAGTGAGAAATTTCGAAACGTTCTTCCCGAGCGCTCAGTCGAATGTTCTACACATCTATTGTGATTCTATGGTTTCGCTTTCATCGGTAAATGAAGTAAAATATATATTAGTATACCTCGATTCATATGTGGGTAGTTAAATGACGTAAACAGATCACTAAAGTTGTTGCGTTTCGTAGGCAGTGTAGAAATATAAATCGAATACTTTCAAAGGTTGGTGTACTGCCGAAAAATAGTGCGTGGGAGGAGTGTAAGGTTTTGAGCGAAAGAGAGTAAAACGTAAGTAAAGCGAGGTAACGAAAGCTCGGACGAAGCTGGACCATATAGCGCGAAATGTTTACGCTATTTTGCCAGTCCAAGATAAGATAACTATTGCGTTTATATAGGATATTCGCCAGTTCGCCAGTATTCTAAACACATTTTCATTCTATGAAAAATATTTCTGATAGTTCAACTAATGATTTAAAGAACATGTTTTTTGTATCTGCGCAACGCGTTGTTGTTACAGTTGTTAACTTTTTGGTGTAACCGCTGACCTGTAATGTGTGCAGTAGTGTGACTGTTTATATTTCTTCGCCATCTTATCTAGTTAGGAATATTAATGCCCAGCAAATAGCTTTAAAAAGAGCCATGACAACATAATTTTGAAAAGAAAAATTTAATACTAACGTTTCGTTACTAAACTCGTAACATCGTCAGAGTGACAAATTACAATTAAATTAAATTACAACTCACAAATTAAATTAAATTACAATTAAAAAATTAAATTAAATTAAATTACAATTAAATTAGAATTCATTCTGATGACGAGTTTAGTAACGAAACGTTAGTATTAAAATTTTTCTTTTCAAAATTATGTTGTCATGGCTCTTTTTTTAAAGCTATTTTCTGGGCTAATGCCTGGATTACGATTCCCGCCTGGTTCCTCCATTGCGACGACTTCGCCATGTTGTATGAACTACGGAGCGAGACGAAGAACAACATTATTTTATGCTGATATAAATGGTGACTATTTTAAACATGTCTTCAAAGGACATACATTCCACCTCTTCGGAAAACAAAAACAACGAGTAATCGAAGGAAATTAACCGTATATGGCGTCAGACAGAGTAAAATCGTCTGGACTTATAGTAAACTACCACAATTTTTGTGCGTTATATTAACAAGAGGTTTTCAACTCGTTGGGCGCAGCGACCGTCTTCAAAGGACATACATTCCACCTCTTCGGAAGACAAAAATCTTGCCAAGATCTTGAAAAGGATTCCCACAAATACATGTACGCATAGCGGACCTTTTGTTTAAATCATCTTTATCAGATCATATGCGTAACGCCTGCCACGCAGGCTAGATCATGCGGATTTTAATCTTTATTCCAGTATATTCCGCATATCAGATTTCACGATTTTTAACTATATAAACATTTTTTCAACAAAACTATCAGGAACTATCATATTGAAATGTTTTGGAAGAGAATGGAACTGGAAGAAACGGAAAGCAACCTCTCGATACGTTGAGATACTGCGATTAAAGTAAGACAAAGAATGTATAATATATTATTTCTATATTGATTATGTATTTATTGATTTACACGCTGAAAGATTTCTATCTTTCATGTCTAGTTCACGTTGGAGTTCTTTCTCATGTGGTTTATATAGATAATAATAATAAAGACGTTTTAGCCTTTAGTAGCATTAGTTCTCAGACTTTAGGAGGTAGTGTTTAGAAGTATTTAACAATGTAAATATATAGTCTAATACACAAGTAGAATCAGAGTTCTCAGGAGGCAGTGTTTAGTTGTATATTTAACAAAATTAGAGTTTTAGACGAGGTTCTGGCGGAAGTCAGTACGCGCACCGGGTATATTCACTATGATACTCATCATTATTTGGTATGTGGTAGTTTTTTATTTATTAATTCACTGCTTGGATTTGGCTGTGTGGAAAGTCCGTGAAAGCCGTGACTTTCACAACATTTTGAAATAAATTGAATTGAAGATTACTGAATTTGATAAGCGTCAGCGCGTCTTCGTAATTCAAATTGTGTAAGACCATGTTTAAAATTTGAAAAGTCCTGTTCACTAAATCACTAACAGTAAGGTAGTCGAGCACGAAATTTGGATTTTGTAGATTAATTGTTTTAATTGAGAATACAACTGTGTATCATTAGCCTGCGTGCAGACACCACGCAGGCTACTGTATCATAAACTGCATGCAGCTAGCTTTTCTGAACATTAATTTCACAAGACGCCTGTTCAGGCGTTTACTCGGGCTACTGATTTCTGTAATCAGGCACTGAAAGCGTTGTGCAGCGCTCGTTTAAAAAAGTGGGAAACTTTTAGAAGCAATGCAGGTACGTGGAGTTGGGCTAGAACTGTGAGAGCTATTTTGATTGTATGGTATATGCAAGATTGATGAGGGGAACGATTGAAGGTCTTCGTGTGTCAAAACTAATATAAAAATCAACGGCAAGGTATACGAAACATATCTGTTACGAAATTACATCGGTTTAGTGGACATAAAAGCATTAAATCATCGGGTAAACGACGAATAGATCTTGAAGCATGTCCTTTGATTTTAAAGACGAGTTTTGGGTACTTTAATCGGGGCTGGTAAAATTTGCAGGTTGCAGGTTGCAGGTTGGACACAGGTCACTCAAGCTAAACCGAAAATAGATTTAGGCGTTTTGCATGTTTTCCTGAAGTGTTTTACAGTTATCTTTAGAGATGTATTTAAGATATAGTCATGTGAACTGATTAAGAGTTGTGAAAGAGCAGGGCGTGACCCAGGACGTGACCGGAAAGGCAGGGGTGATTTGCAGAATGCAGAATGCAGATGCAGAATGCAGATTGCAGAACGCATTAGAACACTTGTAAGACGGGGGTTAGGGTCAAATGTCAAGATCATCTTTTCTCATCTCTCTTCTAATTGGCTGTCTGTATAATCTAATTAAAAGGGGCGGCTGATGAAAAACCTACCTAAAAACCCGGCAGACGGTTTTTCTCATCACGAAGGGACAGCTGGCTCCAGCTCCCAGCTCCAGCTTGAAGCTGGAGCCAGATTGGGATTTTTAAGATAAAATCGTTGTATCTTCGCAATGGCTGAATGCTTTGCTTTAAAGTGGTACTACGATCAAATTTTTACCTATCGATATTTTTACGTATTTATAAAGCAGAGCTTCTAAATATTACTCGGTCGAAACCGTTTTTCGATTCGACGATGGCAAGTATTGTTTTTCTGACTCCGAACTTGGCTCACTTGGAACACGTTTTTAGCAGAGCCTAAATAATAGTGATTTCAGAGCTCAAAATACTTACTTCAAAATACCATTTTTTAGTTGTTTTTTTACATCGATGATCACTTTCGACCCTGAAATAATATTCTATGCTAAGAAAATCTAAAAAACGGGGGTGAATTTTCATCGTAGTGCCACTTTAATATATTTTTTCATTCTTCTTTAATAAAAGGAATATTATATAAAGGAATCTATGAGGCCCTAGCGGTAGTTTAGACAACGAACGTCTTCGCGTAGATTGAAACTGGAGCCAGACTTTGAGTTTTTATAGTAAAATCGTTATATTTTCTCAATGGCTTTGTGTATTGCTTTAATATTTGTCTTCATTCTTCTTTAATAAAAGGAATATTATATAAAGGAATCTATGAGGCCCTATCGGTTGCAGATTTCTCTGGTTAACGTGCAAAAGATCGCCAAGTGTTTGTTGTCAAACGTCTTCGCGTAGATTGAAACTGGAGACAGACTTGGCTTTTTATAGTAAAATCGTTATATTTTCGCAATGATTATGTGTATTGCTATAATATTTTTTCAATTCTCTTTAATAAAAGGAATATTATATAAAGGAATCTATGAGGCCCTATCGCCTATCGGTTGTAGATTTCTCTGGTTAACGTGCAAAAGATCGCCAAGTGTTTGTTATCAAACGGCTTCGCGTCCGTCGCAAGTAGTGCATGGTCGTCACAATAAAAATCAATCTTTGAGTCCGTATAGAAAAGCAATTCGATAGTTGTCTTTTTTCACTCGTCTTGAAGTCGTTATATTTTGCATATAAGCTGTCAGTTTCATTATACATATTTCATTTTTCTTTCTGTCAGGCGAGCGTAGAGAGCCTATAAACAAACGATATCGTCCATTTGTCAATTTAACATGGTTAGAAATATCATAGACAAAAACGAAAACATGAAAAATTCTGCCCATACGGTATTTAACAACTGGATCTTTGTTGTGTTAAGGTTGGGTTCTAACATTGCATTAACCATTATCCTTAATTCAGAGCGATTTGTAAATTAAGGATAATAGTGAATCTCTGCAGGTGAGAGGACAACCTGGTAAAAAGACAACTATCGAATTGCTTTTCTATTTTGCCTCAAAGATTGATTTTTATTTAGACCACTATACTTGTGACGGCGCGTTGAGTGCAACGCGAAGCCGTTTGATAACAAACACTTGGCGATCTTTTGCACGTTAACCAGAGAAATCTACAACAGCTAGGGCCATTGCGAAAATAGAACGATTTTACTATAAAAAGTCAAGTCTGGCCCCAGTTTCAATCTACGCGAAGACGTTCGACAACAAACACTTGGCGATCTTTTGCACGTTAACCAGAGAAATCTACAACCGATAGGGCCTCATAGATTCCATTATATAATATTCCTTTTGTTAAAGAAGAATTGTCGGGAATTGTTTCGCCGCGACAAGAAACTCACAGATGTTTAGATAGTTTAAGCTTTTATTTATACAAAACACTCTCAGATCACTCACATTCTAGTCCTATTTCAAGTATCACGCCACTTCACACGTGACAACTTACGTCATAACAACATAACATCTAATTGCGTAATGTTAAATCACGACACTCTCCCCCTATTTGATTCCGAAGGCATCAAATATATTTTGTTCAGTTCAAGTGTCTAGTTCCTATTGGTTAGCAATGGCCTTAATACGCTTTGCCGCAGCAATGGCAGCCTTTCTTGGTGTAAACTCCCTTGCTTTCGGTCAAGTGTGGGGGTTTCAGGATCTTGTGGTGCATCAAAGGACAGCTCCATTGGATATAATTGTTGTACCGCTCTTTCAAGGAAGGATTTCCCAGCCCTAAGCTTTGCTGCGCGTATATAACACCATCTCTCCCTTTGATGAGTTTCACCACGACTCCGATGTTCCATTTCCCTCTATTTCGTTCTGTGCTTTGGATAAGGACAAAGTCACCAGGCTTGATAGAAAGTTCCGATCTTTTATGGTTAAGTTTGTGTCTCTCTCTCAAACTCTTCACATACTGTCGGAGTATATCTTCTGAGGCCGACCACGCCTGGCGATAAAACGCTTTAAACTTCTAATGAATCCCTCGGTGGTTTGGTCGTTGAGCAGCTCGAGGTGGATGGCTCGGGTAAGACTGCACGCAAACAGCAAGATATGTGCTTTGCCAAACCTTTTTGGACTGATCTTGAAGGGTATCGGTCCAGCATAATCCACTCCAAGCACTTGAAAAGGGGTTGAACCAATGGTGCGATCGATAGGTAGATTTCCAGGTGGTGGACCATGGAATGCGGAGGCTTGGAACTTCTTGCATCCAAAGCAACCTCTGATCACTTTCTTCGTTAACTGTCTCAATCGCGGAATCCAATAATCACGTCTGATCAGCGTCATCGTGAGACTAACTCCCCCGTGCAACGTCAGGATGTGGGCATCTTCCACCAACTTCTTGGATAGGACTGCACAAGGCGGTAAATATAATGGGTAACTTCCTTGTATTCTTCCACGGCACTCGTACAACTCATCCGGGTTTTGTTGTATGTTTAGTCTCAGCTCGTCTTCCTTGAATACTTCTGTTTCTCGGTAGCTTTCCTGGGCTCTCTTTATCCACCACTGTAGTTGCTCGTTAGTCTCCACAGTTGTTAGGGGTCCCATGACTCGCTTCGACTTGCTCAGCTTGCAGTTGGTTATAAATCTTGCTATCCATGCCATGACGCGCACTGTCGTCCAGAGAATGTGCTGGCCCAAAAACTCATCAAATACATCTTTGGACTCCACGACAGCTCCGAAAACTTCTTTGATCAGCTTAGCTTCTGTTTCGGTTTCTTTACTTGGTTCTGTCATCACTTCAACTGGACACTGGTTAGGATCTGACAACCACTCTGGCCCCTTCATCCATTTCTCGGGTAGCTTATCTCCTTCACAACCTCTGCTCCCAACGTCAGCTGGATTCTGGTTGGTTCCTACATGCCTACAATTTTTCTCGCTCTGTTAGCTACACATTGTTTGTAGGTCCCACCTCATTTGATCCAATGAAGAGCTACTAAGCTGTCAAGCCATCCTCTAACTGATCTCACTGGTTGATCTTGGAGAGCATTCTTCACATTTTCAACTAAATTTGCTGCCATGTGTGCTGAGACAAGTTCGAGCCTGGGGACAGTCAACCCCTTCTTTGGCAGTCGAGATTTTGCTGTCAGTAATCATTGACTAACTCCTGAAGCTTGTTGGACCACTGCGTAAACAGCTTCAGATGTCCCTGCTCCGCTCGTGTCCCCAAACACATGTAGATCAATTGCTTCTATGGGTTGTTGGAAAGGTGGGATACTTCGGGGTACCTCGACTCTACCAGGTAGACTCTCCACGAACTTACACCACCTTGCAGTGTTCTCTTCGACCTTCCCATCCCAAGATAGATGTTGATCACAAACCTCCCGATACAACAACTTTCCCACTAAAGTTGTGGGTGATGCCAGGCCAAGTGGGTCGTACACTGAAGCTAGAAATCGTAACATTTCTCTTTTGGTCGTTTCGTCAGGTGGATCTGGAAAGGTGACAGCTATGGTATCTTTGGTCTTGTTCCATGGTAGTCACAACAGCTTGGTTTCTCCGGGTTTGACGCCTAGCTGCTCCTTTGCATAACTTTGCTTCTCGTCATCTGGTGCCCTGCTTGTATCCAACTCTAATTCATTCGAATGCCATTTGTGTAAGTCGAACTTGGCTTCTCGGAAAATTGTAATAGCTGTTGCTTTCAGTTTAGCAACCTCGTCTTTCGTCTCGCCCCCAGTGATCACATCGTCTACGTATAGGCTCTTGGTGATTTCTTCCACTTCATTTGGGTATCTTTCTCTCAGGCTCTCCAAGTGTTGTTTCAGCGTCGCTCCCAACAAGAACGGGGACTGGCTAGGCCAAACAAGGCGCGGGTAAATCTCAGGACTTCTATATCTGAGGCATTCTGGTGCTTGAGCCAATGGAATCTTAATGAGTCTCGATCTTCTTGTCGAACACGAACTTGCAAAAAGGCTTGTTTGATATCTCCTGCCAATGCCACTGGTTTCATACGATTTCTTACCAAGACGTCCCACAAGAGATTTTGTAGAGGTGGTCCCGTCTCTAAACAATCATTTAGCGAAGGACTCTTCTCGTTGGGTTTAGCAGATGCATCGAACACGATACGGACTTTTGTGGACTCTGCTGCTTCTCTTATCACAGGTTTATGAGGGATGTAGAATTCCTTCCCAACGGGTTCACCAGTCACATTTTCCACAATTCCCTCTTTGATGTGTTCTTGGATGATTTCATCATACTTCGCTAGGAGGTCTGGGTTTCTTTGGAGTTTCTTCACCAGGTTTTCCAATCTTTTCAAACTTCCGTGTTTGTTGTTTGAGAGTTGATCATGACCTTGCTTCCAAATAAGACCAGTCTCGTACCATCCTTCATCACTTTGAGTGAGCTGTTCTTTAAACTCATCATGAACTGATTGCTGGTCACCCTGTGGTCGGTCCTCCAAGCCCAAGACATCCAGGTTGCACAACTGTTCGTAGTCTGAAAACGATGCTTTGGCGATATAGACACTGCTAAGATTTGTCTCCTTTCCAGGTGACATCATCGACCAGCCCAAGGTGGTTAATGCTGCGATAGGCTCTCCTTGGTTCAAAATCTTTGGTTTGGTGTTCGTCTTTATGCGAGAGTACTCACTAGCTCCCAGGATCAGATGAATTGGCAGTTCTGGCTTGGTGTCTTTGTCATCCATAACTACTCCCTTGAGGTGATGATACTGGTTGATTTGGTCTACATATCTTGGATTAGGAATGGATAGTAGGACACCTTTGTCCAGTTTGTTGACTTCGGTTGTCATCACAAATTCTCCAGTTGTGCTTGCGACATTTACATTATACACGTCGATCTTCTGAGTCGTTGAACACATCATCATATCTATCCTTTTATGATCAGTTCTAGTCGGTTTCTTTGAGAGATGCTCGATTAGCACAGCTGATGCATAGGAGCTTCCTGCGCCCGTGTCCAGCAATGCCCTGAATTTGATTCCGGCATCTACTACCACAACCACTACTGGATAAATCACTGCTCCTTTCACTGTAGCCACCATAATCTGTTTGGATGTTTTGTCACAGATTGAGGAGTGGTGCTTTCCATTGCATTTCTGGCAATTGGATCATTTTTCTCTCGGATTCGATGTGTATCATCTCGAGTAAACTGCAGCATCCGCAACTTACCCTCGATCTTCTTCAGCATTTATTCGATGTCGGCCATATTCGTTGATTAGATTTCAAGTAAAATCTCGCTCTCCACTGGTTTTGTTTTAACGAAATCCTGCCGGGGTCGCCACATTGTCGGGAATTGTTTCGCCGCGACAAGAAACTCAAGATGTTTAGATAGTTTAAGCTTTTATTTATACAAAACACTCTCAGATCACTCACATTCTAGTCCTATTTCAAGGTTCATGGTTCACTTATCACGCCACTTCGCGCGTGACAACTTACGTCATAACAACATAACATCTAATTGCGTAATGTTAAATCACGACAGAATGAAAATAATATTAAAGCAAAGCGAATGCTTTGGATTTATGCAATAATATATGCAATGATTTATGCAATGATTTATTAATAATTTATGCAATGATTTATGCAATGGCTGAATAGCCATTGCGAAGATACAACGATTTTATCTTAAAAATCCCAGTCTGGCTCCAGCTTCAAGCTGGAGCTACGAAGCTGGAACTGGAGCCAGCTGTCCCTTCGTCCCCTCATCGCGGGATTTCCGCCCGCTGACCTTTTGCTACGCAGGATAGGATCTTTGTTGTTTTGGGGTTGTTTTGCCATTCAGAGATTTCACGCACAAATATATCCAACCTGCAACCTGCAACCTGCAAATTTTTACAGCCGCTTTAATCGCTTGCGCATTTTCTCACAACGTTTCATAATTATGATTAATATTACAGATTTTCACGAGATAAATGTCAGTAATAATATTTCCCTGTCGGCCTTCGGCTGTCCATTCCGTCTTCATGATTGATCTCTCATCTGTGTTTCTCTCATTTTGGAGAATCCAGATAATCTTTGCAATGGTTTGCGGGTTTACAGGTCTCTGTAAACTTTTCCAACTGCGATTCATTGCCAACAAAACGAAAGTCCGAACTCGCTTCAAATATTCGCTTGCATTGCCTTGCAACTATATGTTGTCATGTTGACGTTTCGTCCACCGTTCTACGAGTTCTTTCTTTAATCTCTCATCTGTGTTTCTCTCATCCAGTTATCCTGGAGAGAATCTTTGCATTAGTTTGCGGGTTCACAGGTCTCGTAAATGCTTTTCCGACTGCGATTCATTGACAACAAAAGGAAAGTCCGAAATCGCTTTAATTCGCTATTGCGCCCACGCAATAATTACATTCCCTCGACGTAGAAAACGACGGGACGACGACGAACACAGAAATGAAGCCGGATTTAAGACTCGTGCTACCACATTATCCCGAGTAATAAATAGTTATATAATTTCTCCAAACATCAATTAATGACCGGAATTGGAAAATCTTGGAACGGAGTTATTGCCATTAAAGTGTTTGCAACCAAAATCGCTGCGATGAAAACAAATTCCCCTACACTTGGTATGAGATGAAATATATTTGTGTGTGGTTATAGTCGCTATTATCACACCTAAATGTCTAATATCAGATTATATCTCTTTTTTTCGACACTTTCAGAGTTCTTTTATCGCTTTTGGCAGTTATGTTGCATTACCGTTATGAAAGATTTACGTCTAAGAAACCATTGATAAACATTGCCTTTTATTATAAAACAAGCTGGTCTATCCAATCGGATACGTAGTTACTTATCGATGATTAGTAAGCTGACTTCATCTGCGTGCTTGAATTGTCATATAGCCACTGCACGTCAAAGCTCAGAAATTTCGCGGCTATATATACACACGCACTTCTATATATGTATTACTAGAAGTTACTATCGCAAGGAAAGTGCTGCCTGAAGGACGAAATGGAGTCGTAATATGCTACTGAAAAATTCTGGATATACTCCGATTTTATACTTATAGTATAGTAAAGTAGGTCAACACCAGCCAGGGCCTGGCAGCCAGGAACAGGAGTGGTGCAGTGCAGAGTCATGTTGCTTCAAGGTTGCTAGTAGCAGTAACTTTCACTTGTTAGGGTCAGAAGACCCACTTACTACATTTTTCTCAAATGAACTTCAGGCAGGAAAGATTAAACATTGAGAATTAAGATTTTCTGGTGGCAGCTATAGTAATAATTATAGATATTTTTGATATATCAAATCAACAAACAGCCATGTACATATACAGATAGATCAATGGGACAAAACAAATAGAAAATATATTTTTCTTTAAAAATAATAGGAACAATAACATGATTAATAGTTTGCAAGATGATAGTGTTCTGAATGTTAGACTACACAGTCAGCAGTTCCAATTTGTATGTTTGGGTATCATATGGTAATAGTGTTCTGAATGTTAAGACTACACAGTTAGCAGTTCCACATCTATCAGTTTGTGTGTTTGGGTATCATATGCAAGAGTTAGAGTGCCTTCTCAATGGATAAAGAAACAACAGTTGGTAAGTTGTTCAACGACAACAATTCTTCACGTGCATGGGATGAGACCATTGTTGTAGGCATTCAGGTACATCTTCTCTCCTTCAACTAAGACATGGTCGATGATTGTCGAGTCCCATTTATCGACTGAAATAGCTTGTGCTGTCAACAGCGCTGATAAACTCATGAAAGAGCACTGCTTTCCTCGAGAATCGCCACTGAAATGTTCATGGCCTTGATGAATACTTCCACGAGAGAGTAAAGACATATTTATGAATTGTTCTTAACGTGAATTTCCTGACAAAGAAGACAAAGCTGAACTTCTTTGAAAATATCTTCGAAAACGTGAAACGTGTCAGGAACATGCGCACTAAGCCTATTTTAGAGAATCTAGAGATTGCGCAATTGCCGACACATCCACATCCACCGAGATATTGTCGACTATACATAGCTCGGCAAAAAGACTAGGCACGAGTGAACGCAAAGAGGAACGTCAATAATAGTGTGCTGCCTCCCTAAGGGGAGGCAGCAATTATTATTGTGAGAATGTGCCTGGTTAATATCTTTAACTTGTCGTCAGAGGAAAACTAAACCTCTGACAACACAATGTGGGCTGCATGCTCTTTGTGCCTTTGCGTAGGCAGTCATCTTTTATTAAGACTTAAAGAATGTTATGATAGATGTTCGGAGTAGACCCATGAAAGAAATAAAGTTCGGAAATTCGTTTTTTAGGCTACATCTTTGCAAATTTACTTCCGACAGAAGATTATAACAACTATATACATGCTGTCTAGTTTATATTACAATACATGTCAACATGTGTGGTCATATAAGGGTGTTTTATCACGTATATATAGTTTCATGATTGTGAACATTCGATATTACTAAATTCTAACCATTTAGTTGGACAATTTTCAATCTCGTGACAGTTGACCTGCTTAATTGCTGGCATGAAAAAATTTAAGAGTCCTTAAAAAATAATTATCACAGCTTCATGAAATATTTTTCACATGGTGCGAAATAGAACCACGCAGTAATTAATCATATTAATCATAACCATCCAGTAATTAATCATAAATCAAAAGTACTTAAACGTTATTAGAAGTGATTTGAAATAAGAAAAATACAACACTAGTGTTGGTAATTGCACTCGTGGTCATATAGGTTTAGATATATAATAAATCATTTTGACAGAATATAAGGAGCTTAATGGCTAGACACGAGGACTAAACAGCCAAACAGACTCCGGCAGAGATTTTCCTTACCGCGGCGTTTAAGGCACGATTGCAGTCATGCACTGCAGTCATATTTACATACACTGTATATAACACTGTACGTAAGTACAGTTGTCAGTACTGCATTCACGATTAACCTGGTTATCAAGCAAGCAATGGATTACTTTTAAAAATCATGGCAATCGCAGTAGGTTGTTTTACATTGCATTATTTATATATAATATCATGGTTAATATCATAATAAAATAATAATATTATATTTATATAATATATATATATACTATATTTATATATAATATTACTATACTATATTATATATTACTATACTATAATATACTATATTAATATCATAATATTATATATAATATCATAGTTAACATTGTAAGCTGTAAGGTCAGTTCTTTTTCCGATCAACCATTTCGGCTTAAACTCAGTGGTTGAATTGGTTGAACTTTCGGCTAAATAAAACACTGTTCTAGCCGTTTTCGGTTGACGGAAAACGCGCACGCGTTCTTGCGACAGTTAACGAAATGTCGTCTTACTAGCGAACGACGAACTAGGTATATCAACTGCTATATTTCACCCTCGTATTATTTGTTAAAATGATTAAAAAAGTTGATCAACCTATACAATATACCAAAAACGCGGTTGATTCCAAATAGAATTAGGTGCATGCCGTGTTTTCCAAATAAACGTCTCCGCGTTCAGCAAGAAACATGCACCGAACGACGAAATCGGAAACTTTGAAATATGGCCAGAAATACGCGTCATCCGGTTGCGCAACACTCGTCTTGGGTCAATTTCGGGCATCAAATTTGCGCAATTTCTCTATAAGATTATATTGGAGCGCGCGTATTTTTTTGAAGTAGACAAAGAAGATGTACTGTTTCTTAATATGCGAAATCGAATCTTGTTAAGGTACATGTTGAAGAATATCGTGAGGTAAAAATTGGGCGCTAATGGCAAATTTTCGCTTGTCCCTCAGAAAATATATGAAATGATGTTAGTTCTCTATAGTTTACTCTACGTTAGTACGAATAAAACACCTAGTTACATATTTTAAAAAGTTCGTGAAATCGTAGCACAAACAAAATCAAACACGCGAAATCGGTTCTTGTAAGTAGAATGTGTGAGGATTATTCCTGTAGTAAACATGTTAACATTTACTTTATTTTCGCTTTTCCATTTCTTTGTTGTATTTTAGAAAGCATAATATGACCGACTCATGACTTGGTACGCAATCGAAATCTTCGTGTTTTAAAATCGTCATAACTGCGAGACGTTTCACTCAGTATCACAACTCATGTCGCATATAATTGAAGCTTGTTGTCTGCCTGTGTTGGTTCGAAGAGCGATGCGCGCATTATTTTAGATATATATGCCGCTGAGTTATAGGTTTCGGACAACTTTTGGACAATCCTAAGAAGGCTGAAAGACAGACAAAACTGCAACATATAGTCTCTCGTTTACTATGATGATATACATGTCATCATACTAGCCTGCCCGCAGGCTACATTGTCCGCATGATGTATATCATCATCATACAGGTGTTGTGTTTTTTGTAGCACATGCGGTGTAACTCTCAATTACTAGTGAGTCGCGCATGCGTATAACAGTCAATTACTATCCCACATGCTTAGTATCTCTCAGTAGTCCATTAATATAGCACCTCAAATAGGGCAGCGGTGCGTGCGTTAGGGGTGAGGGGAATTTTGCCTGGGAGGGCAGGGGTGGGGTTACGGGGTTAGGGTTAGCAGCTCTATGATTAGCCTGCGCCGCAGACTACTAAAACAGATGCATCTCATCATTAGTGATGGGCGATACCAGCTTTTTAAATTCGATACGATACTGGTTCGATATTGCCCTTTTTTCGATATCGATATCGATATTTTATGCGACATAACTTTCTATAGAAATGGACATGTAAACAAAGTATCATAGGTCAGTAAGTCACTCTTTAAACAATGGAGGAAATGATTATCTAATTAAGGAGATTAAAATTACAAATGAATCGTCAAGGTACGAGGTTGATGAATCGTCATTACCTTCGTTCATGTTTCGTACATGTAAATATGCCTTGTAGACTGTAGTTTGTGCTGAGTCCGCTGACCAAAAGGCAAAAGACCGCAGGCTCAGCGGTATCGAAACAATCGATATTTCTCGCCAGTATCGATACTTTTCTTGCAGACCTTGGTATCGACGGTATCGAATATTTGGTATCGGTATCGGCCCATCCCTACTCATCATACAGGTTTGAGAATCCGCTGGATCGTATATCACGAAATGTCCTGAGTGGCCAGAAATTCGCGACATTTGAGCAGATATTAAATTTCATTATCAGGTGGAGTCTGCACGCAGGCTAGATAGTGACACGAATGTTGTTGAAAAGTTGGTTCTGTTTATTCACGGTTATCGAGAGAAACGTAGCTGGCTCGCGTTTAGCTGTTCACTGACACTGCATTTTATATTCTAAATGGCAGCTATATATATATATAAGTTCATTCAAAACGAAGTCATAAAGTGGGCGCAGCATTGCAGATGATATCATATAGGGTTGCACCGAAACTGAGCAAGATCAACGCTTACAAGCCTTGCTGGAACGTCTGGTCACCAAGCACGTGACTTTAAACCGAGCAAAGTGCTCGTTTCACAAAGAATCCCTGTAGTGTTTTTATGGATATGAACTATCCAAGAGTAGTATATTTAAGTCGATCGAAAGAAAATTGCTGCCATCATCAACATGCAAGCCCCCAAGATGATTTATCATGAGTTGAGCCACCATATTGCGAGAACTGACAATGAAAGGTGCCCCGTCATGTGCATGGACAGAGCGAGTTGCTTTAATTCGAGGCAGTGAAGTAAGAACTTGGCAATGGCTTATATTAACATTGTGGCGACTAACGCTATGCCAAAGTTAATAAAAAATTGAAGAGGAGTCGCGGAATGACAAGGTCACACAAGAAGTCATCGCTGCAGTTAAATCAGCGACGTGGAATAAAAAATCCGAAGGTCAACGTCAACCAGAAATAAGACCTCTGTTTAAACTTCGCCATGAGCGAAGTGTTACCGAAAATGGATTTCTTCTGTAAGGACGACAGATAGTTACTCCGAAGTACCTTATCCATTGCCCACAAAACCCACCAAGGAATTGTAAAGACCAAAATGCTGTTGTGAACGAAGGTTTGGTGGCCCGGGATGGACAGACAGGTGGCGTCACTCATAGCAGCATGGATCTTCTGCCAAGCAACGAATAATCAACGTCCACCTGAACCACTCGAGATGAACAGAATGCCTGCACAAGCACCGTGGGATGTCATTAACGGGGATTTTTGCAGACAAGGAATATTTGTTGGTCCTCATCGACGTGGCCGTCGTGCACTCTATACCACAACTATTTATCATCTTCAGATCTCCGTCCACGGATACCCCCGTCAGTTTGTTAGCGATAATGTTCCGCGATGCAGTGGAAAGGACTTCAACGACTACTTGCGAGAAAATGTCATCAAACATCGCAAAGTAACGCCTCTCTGGCCCTACGTTACAAAGAGCCATTATTTAATAGTTGAGACGGTTTTCTTTGTTCTCCATAGAGATGTATATACAATATACCCCCAGAAAACAGATAATTTGGCTATTATATTGCTCATTATAAATTCATAGGGATGTATACAGATACATCCCTACAAACCAGGCATGTATCTGTATACATCCCTATGAATTTATAATGAGCAATATTATTGTATATACATCTCTATGGAGAATCTGGTAGCGCCCCCAAACGAGAAGGTCGTGGCTAGAAGGTACACTCGCAGTTGAGGTGACCGTGAGGTACTAGGTCTGAGTCGTCTTCTGGACGATCTTTTTTAGTATCCGCGAGGAGTTGGACGAAATGAGAGATTGTTACGATCGGACATGCCTGTATGATGAAATACATCATGGAACTGCTAACCCCAAAACAACTTAGATCCTAACCCTAACCCCCACCTAATGGTTTTCTAATACTAACCTTAATACTAATAAAAGGATCGTCCAGAAGACGACTCAGACCTAGTACCTCACGGTCACCTCAACTGCGAGTGTACCATCTATAGCCACGACCAAACGAGAAGGAGAGGCAAGTTTTTGCCTTTCTCAAGATAGCCTACGCTGATTGCGGCAGCCTAGAATATAAAATGTGGGACTAATATTGAATCAATGCGCATGCCCGTACACACCATGGCCTGCCACATTCGGCGATAATTGATATGTTTTAATATAAGCACAAGCATACGGAATAAAACCAATTATGAAGAATAATGGCAACCGACTCAATCATGAAATACTACGTTTTGTTAGGAAACTTCCTCAACTATTAAATAAGTCAGTTAATTACCTCGAACTTCGGCATTATCCCAAAGTATGTGACTTAATGCCTCCGCGCGTTCTCGGTAATTAACTCTTAAATAAAACAGTACTAAAGTAACAAAGCACTAATAAAACAGAATGTATCAGTTCTTGCTGTCATATCGCACCACTCCTCCTGCTACCATGGGCGTATCCCCGACAGAGCTTCTCTTTAACCGACCTGTTAGAAACAAACTATCAGATTCCTACCGTAAGAATCTGATAGTTTGTTTGTAATTCTCAGAGCGGTCACAAAGAGAGCATGGAACCTTTAAAATGAAGGACGAGTGACCCTAGTCGTCGGAGCGGCGTTACAGCGAGACAAGAAGAAGAAACAGAAAATAAAATAATTTGCAGACAAGACCGATCACACTGCACGGCCGTCACATTTTCAAATTGGGGACGCAGTATTAGTAAAGCAGGAACCAAGGGCGTCAATCCTGGGGGGGACGGGGGGGATGTATCCCCCCCACTTTTTGACCAATGTATGATTATCCCCTTCTGACTTTCCGCAAACGATGCAGTCATCCCCCCCACTTTCAGACACGGATTTTCGCGCTTGGCAGGAACGCACACACAAGCTGTCGTTGCCCTATGATATTAAACCGGATCACATCACAAGAATAAAAAGCTCCATGATTACAGCCGTAAGACACGGACATATAATTACCCGGAATTCGTCATATTTTAAGAAGATAGTATAGATCCTCTACAGCAGCCTGAATTTCTGCAAAAGAAACAGCCAGAATTTGCAGAGAAAGAACTCTCAAACAATAAAAGATGGGGAGGAGTCTCCTCCCATCTCCTCCCGAGATAAGACGATATCCAGCACGAATGAACAGATATTACAGACTGGTGGAAAAGGGATGATAATACAAACTAAACCGACAACAAATATAAACAATTATAAACTAACTTGTTGTTAACTTTGGATATAGTAACGTAGTTATTAGTTATATATGTTTGGGCTTCTACAAGTTCAAATTAGAGTTATGAGTTTTATTGTATATAGAAAAGTAGGGATGTAATGTTGCCATTCAACATTGCTAAATGACCGAGCAAAAGGAGTGGGGCCAGGGAGAGAAGGACACGAGGATACAAGTAATGGAGTATATTGACAAGAGTCTTGAATAAACATAAAATAATTAAACAACAAATTATGCTATCGTAGTATATTATACTAACCCTGAAATAAAGAAGTGTACTAACCCTACTTTTAAACCCAATATTTTAATGCTGCAAAATTCTGCAATATTTCTAGTTCTGTGTTCAGGTCCATCGTTGGTAACCCGTTCCTTGCGGGTGACCGTGCGTGAGCTAGTTATATACCGGCAGTGCCCTGTACAGCCTACGTGAAATAACAATCCGCATCGTTAAAGTTGTATTCTGTGGATCCACTCTGGCCATAGACTCTCTTATCCGTCTACTCTGAATTCGTAGCTTGTGACTTTATATATAGCCATGTGTATACACTTATCCCGTAGTTATACTCTTCTATTATTCCTTCCAATTTCTCAATAGAAATTGGACTAAATCCTGTCATGTTTCGCAAGCTATACTCTCCCCTTCTCCAAGCAGTCCATCGCGACTATACACCTAGTATTTCGGCAATTTTGGTCCAGGAACATTTCAGAGACCGTAAATCTTCAAGTACTTTGGGAATCATGTAAGGCGATCGTCCACTCGGCCAACATCACCTCTTTACTCAACGTAAAGTTTTGAGCCACTGTTGTTGGGTTCAAGGAATTCGCATAATCGCAGCTATGCAGTTTCAATCGAATATAACATATCCACAAAAGCTTATCACAATATGTCCAAGCTGCCTTTGTTATTAGTCTCACTAGTAATAGCTTCACTGTGGATAATATTGATCTGAACAAACTATAATTGTACGATCGACAACAACAAGTCGTGCTTCTATGGATCCTTCATGGAAAGCTACTTTACAAACTAATCTACTCTTTCAATAATGCAGTTCAAAAATATTGACAGGTCATTTCCATGTCGTTAACCGCAATTGCGAGGGAAAATTAAGCCTGGGGATAGCTGAATGAATAATTGCATAGCTGAATAACGTATAGCATAGTTGAATTTTAACTGAACTGAATATTGCAACAATCCGCCCACACTTGTCACGGCTCAGGAAACAAATGAAATACGAATTTTTGCTAGTGTAAATTTCAAATATTGATTTCGAATTTCCATGCTGAATTTCCATGTTTCCCTAAAAATTAACTGTACTGAGTCGATTCGAATGATATATAACATACTTTCAAAAGATAAAAACTTCCAGAGATATTTTGCATCAAACATGACCAAAAACACGTTTTTGAATATATGGCCGAGAAAAAAATAAAGTCTAAGTACGAATAAAGCTTGTGACGTCAAATCACGCACAAACCTTGTTGTTTTCTTGTTGTGGAAGGCTGTGCAAAATTCTTCGTTTTTCGGTGTTTTCGGGCAATGTCTACGTCTGGATCCGATTCAGACGAGAGTTCAACATCTGATGATTCGGATGTGGACCAAATTGTTGACTATGAGCTGGAGATAGAAGAACAAGACTCACCTTCAGACAACTCATGTTGACAAGGAAAGTCTGTGCACAGACAAAGATGGATAGTCTGTGCATGCACAAAGATGGCTAGTCTGTGCATTGACAAAGATGACTAGTTTTGCCTCCTGCGCAGGCAAGTCTGTGCACAGAGAAAGATGGCTAATCTGTGCATGGACAAAGATGGCTAGTCTGTGCACAGACAAAGATAGCTAGTCTGTGCATGGACAAAGATGGCTAGTCTGTGCACAGACAAAGATGGCTAGTCTGTGCACAGACTTGAGGAGGAAAGACTAGCCATTTTTGTCTTCTCGATAAGAATCAGAAAAAAACCCACGAAAAAACCTTTTTTCCGAGTCAAATAGCTTCCCAGGGGCGGGTGGGGTGGAGCGGAGACAGATCCTGGGAACAGGGAAATTAAATGCATGCACCAGGGGGTCCAATCCCTTCACAAATCCCAACAATCCCTAATTTGTAACTGAAACAACCATAAATTGTAAATTATAGATGAAAAGATACAATGAGGTTAGAAAAATATAAAAAATATAGTAAAAAATATAAAAAATATATAAAACAATTAGTCCATGTAGTGGCTTGCGTAATGTGAGAAGTGGCTGTCAAGATGCACAACTTGCTATGGTCTATGTCTCTATTCCTTCAGGTTCAATATAGTTCGATGATCTATGGTTGAAGGTTGGGTATCTGCACCTTTGCATCTTCTACAAATCGTTTCTAATCTAACAAAGTAGTTTTAATTACAGAGTCAGTTTTTGCACAGTAAAGTAATAGTGATTTGTGTATATTTTCTCAACTTGCGTCGTATTGTTCTTGCTGCTCCCCCCGAAATTAAGTTCTTCATCATCATCATTGCATATACGAAATGTCTCGAACCTTTCGAGCAACAGGTGTTAAAACTTAATAGAAGGCTCCCACTTTGTGCGTTTGCGCTTTACAAAATTTATCCAATATTGGGTCTTTCTACTGCTACTGATCTAAAATCGTTGGGGGAAGCCTCATGTGAAGTGCTATAACTTTTTCAAGGTCTGGACTGTTTGAATACCCAAATACAGTGCATTGCGAAGGCATTTCTTCCACACATGCGTCGATAAAAACACTAGTAAAACAACACACGTCGAAAATACTCCGTTTCCGATTTTACGTCACAAGCTTTATTCATACTTGACTTTTTTCCCCGGCCATATTTATTTTTGGCCATGTTTGATGCAAAATATCTCTGGAAGTTTTTATCTGTTGAAAGTATGTTATATATCATTCGAATCATCTCATTACAGATAATTTTTATGAATTAATAATATATGCACTAGCAAACGATGTAATTCTAGAACTCTCTACACAAGCATGCAGGCCAGATGCAGTTGTGAGATATAGATGACGCAAACACTTATGGCGTTAACTACTTGGGATATATCCGTTCATTTATGTCGCCAGTGACCGCGATAATAAATAGAAATAGAGTGTGATCTGTTGTTTCATATGTGGGTAGTTAACAATTAAATCACCATGTTTAATTGAAATCAGGGTAGTTAAATGACGTAAACAGATCACTAAAGTTGTTGTGTTTCGTAGGCAGTGTAGAAATAGAAATCGAATACTCTCAAAGGTTGGTGTACTGCCGAAAAAATAGTGCGTGGGAGGAGTGTAAGGTTTTGAGCGAAAGAGAGTGAAACGTAAGTGAATGTCGTTTTTAGAGATTGTCTTGGGGGGGAGGGGGGAGGGTTATATTCTGGACGCGGATTGCAGCGAACGACTCGGACGAAGTTGGACCATATAGCGCGAAACGTTTACGCTATTTTGCCAGTCCAAGATAAGATAAGTTTGCGTTTATATAGGATATTCGCCAGTTTGGTTATTCTAAACACATTTATCGTTCTATGAAAAATATTTCTGATAGTTCAACTAATGATTGAAAGAACATGTTTTTGTGTTGTGGTTCTGTTAACTTTTTGGTGTAACCGCTGACCTGAAATGTGTGCAGTAGTGTGACTGTTTATATTTCCTCGCCAAGAACAACATTATTTTCGAAGAAAGTCAATTGCAATGCTGATATACAGAAATGGTGACTATTTTAAACATGTCTTCAAAGGACATACATTCCACCTTTTCGGAAGATAAAAACAACGAGTAATCGAAGTAAATTAACCGTCTGGCGTCAGACAGAGTAAAATCGTCTGGCGTATTAAGGTTTTCAACTCGTTGGGCGCAGCGACCGTCTTTTGTGCGTGATATTGTCAAAATGTTTTCAACTCGTTGGGCGCAGCGACCGTCTTCAAAGGACATACATTCCACCTCTTCGGAAGACAAAAACAACGAGTAATCGAAGTAAATTAACCGTCTGGCGTCAGACAGAGTAAAATCGTCTGGCGTATTAAGGTTTTCATCTCGTTGGGCGCAGCGACCGTCTTCAAAGGACATATATTCCACCTCTTCGGAAGACAAAAATCTTGACAAAATCTTGAAAAAGATTCCCACAGATCTTGATGTCAAGATTCCCACGACCCACAGTGCTGGCTTTGGCGCAGATACATGTACGCATAGCGGACCTTTTGTTTAAATCATCTTTGTCAGATCATATGCTGATTTTAATCTTTATTCCAGTATATTCCGCATATCAGATTTCACGATTTTTAATTATATAAACATTTTTTCAACAAAACTATCAGGAACTATCATATTGAAATGTTTTGGAAGAGAATGGAACTGGAAGAAATGGAAAGCAACCTCTCGATACGTTGAGATACTGCGATTAAAGTAAGACAAAGAATGTATAATATATTATTTCTATTGATTATGTATTTATAAAGAAAGATTCCTAGCTAGTGCATGTCTAGTTCACGTTGGATCGGAGTTCTTTCTCATGTGGTTTATATAGATAATAATAATAAAGACGTTTTAGCCTTTAGTAGCAATAGTTCTCAGACTTTAGGAGGTAGTGTTTAGAAGTATTTAACAATGTAAATATATAGTCTAATAACACAAGTAGAATCAAGTTCTTAATTTTAGACGAGGTTCTGGCGGAAGTCAGTACGCGCACCGTTCACTATGATACTCATCATTATTTGGTATGTGGTAGTTTTTTATTTATTAATTCACTGCTTGGATTTGGCTGCGCGTGACTTTCACAACATTTTGAAATAAATTGAATTGATGATTACTGAATTTGATAAGCGTCAGCGCGTCTTCGTAATTCAAATTGTGTAAGACCATGTTTAAAATTTGGAAAATCCTGTTCACTAAATCACTAACAGTAAGGTAGTCGAGTACGAAATTTGGATTTTGTATAGATTAATTGTTTTAATTGAGAATACAACTGTATATCATTAGCCTGCGTGCAGACCCCACGCAGGCTACCATAAACTGCAGCATTAATTTAATAAATAGTTATATAATTTTTCCAAACATCAATTAATGACTACCCGGGTAACATGACCGGAATTGGAAAATATTGGAACGGAAACACCTGAGAAAAGTGTTTGCAACCAAAACAAATTCCCCTACACTTGGTATGAAATGAAATATATTTGTGCGTGGTTAGTCGCTATTATCACACCTAAATGCATGTCTAATACCAGATTATATCTCGTTTTTTCCACACTTTCAGAGTTCATTTATCGTGCAGTTATGTTGCATTACCGTTATGAAAGATTTACATCTAAGAAACCATTGTCAAACATTGCTTTTTATTATAAAACAAGGTGCTCTATCCAGACTTCATCTGTCTGCTAGAATTGTCATATAGCCACTGCACGTCAAAGCTCAGAAATTTCGCGGCTTGTTTTGAAGATAAGTCCATTACAGACATTATTAACGTATTGACCAAAGCATTATTGATCGTTATAATAAGTAAACGCTTTTGGTCCATTGTCTCCTTGACCGGTTGTACAACAAAGGAGTTATCACCTGTCTTTATTATCGCTGGATGTCAATATATATTGCATGTATTATGTCCAAATTAGACCTTGGCAGTTATTCAATACCTAAGACAGAATATAGGCCCCGTACATACGGAAACGTTTCCCTGTGTTTTTGTATTGTTTCAAGTAATGAGCTCATGGTTGTTCTCAATTCCCTTGAGAACAGTAAACAATAGAAAAACGCAGGAAAACGTTTCCGTGTGTACGGGGGCACAGTTTTGCGCTAAAATTAGTAATAATTTATAGTCAACAAACAAAATGTCATCAAAACAAAGTAATTTGCAGTATAACTATCTTCTCAGGCTGAAAGAGCCTTTGATAATTAGATTTATATCAGAATTTTAATTATAATTTGAAACATGTTCATATAATACACGCATTGTTATATGCGATAAAAATATACAGTCATGACTACTGCATGGAGATTATATTTGTTGATCATTTTAGGTTTCTATTAATAGTATATAGGCCTAGCCCAACAAAAGATAATCATGTAAATTAACTTCTAATTTGTAATTTCAAGGGAAGTAGATTGTGATAAAAAACAGAAAAGATGGTATAGCACCGTTATATATAGCTTGTTACAATCTACAACGGACAACGGTGCTATAGCAAGGCTATACATTGAACAATATCAAATTACGGGTAACCATCTTCTGCCTGGTTATTTTCTGTTTTATATCACAATCTACTTCCCTTGTTATTTTTTTAATCATTATATATATATATAATAAAATAAAGTAAAAGGAAGATAATGCAACTGATCCGAGTTTCACGGAGTTCCGCTTCTGTTGTTCATCTATTTATCGCGTTGGATGGCTGGTTATGACATGTCATCTTGTCCTTCAGGCGGTGAGACTTTTGGCGTAACATTTATTTTCGTGACCATTCAGAACAGAAATAGTTTCCAAGTGTCGTCACGAAAATAAATTCATACTGATACTGTGCTTTCACCAGATCTCTGCTCTATACGAAATTCTATATATGCATATTGTTGGGGTTATATTATGCTTACGTATATAGTTTAATTTATTTAGTTTATTTATTTAAGAATCTTTATACACAGTAACCACGTCAGTCCACATAGGTCTGTTTTTTTTGCCACACATGCAACAATCGTACAGCTATGCATGATGTACATTGTACACGGTATATATACACACGCACTTCTATATATGTATTATTATTATTGGGATAAAGAATGTGCCTGGTTAATATCTTTAACTTGTCGTCAGAGGAAAACTAAACCTCTGACAACACAATGTGGGCTGCATGCTCTTTGTGGCTTTGCGTAGGCAGTCATCTTTTATTAAGACTTAAAGAATGTTATGATAGATGTTCGGAGTAGACCCATGAAAGAAATAAAGTTCGGAAATTCGTTTTTTTAGGCTACATCTTAGCAAATTTACTTCCGACAGAAGATTATAACAAAGTTTATATTACAATACAATACATATCAACATGTGTGGTCGTATAAGGGTGTTTTATCACGTATATATATAGTTTCATGTTTGTGAACATTCAACGAAAAACCAATATTGCAACGTTTAGTTGGACAATTTTCAATCTCGTGACAGTTGAGCTGCTTAATTGCTGGCATGAAAAAATTTAAGAGTGCTTAAAAAAGAATTATCACAGCTTCTTGAAAATCTTTGAAGGGGTATCACTAGCTATTTATCTTTTTCACATGGTGCGAAATAGAACCACGCGAAATTAATTAGTCCAGTAATTAAATCATGAATCAAAAGTACTTAAACGTTATTAGAAGTGATTTGAAATAAGAAAAATACAACACTAGTGTTAGTCATTGCACTCGTGTTCAATATAGGTTTAGATATTAATAAATCATTTTGACAGAATATAAGGAGCTTAATGCTAGACACGAGGACTAAACAGCCAAACAGGCTCCGGCAGAGATTTTCCGATACGCTTACGGCGTTTAAGGCACGGTTGCACCGTTGCAGTCATGCACTGAAGTCATATTTACATACACTGTACGTTAGTACAGTTGTCAGTACTGCAAACTATTTTGTCAAATTTTCACGATTAACCTGGTTATCAAGCAAGCAATGGATTACTTTTAAAAATCATGGCAATCGCAGTAGGTTTTTTACATTGGTTCTGTTCCGATCAACCATAGTTCGGCTTAAACTCAGTGGTTGAATTGGTTGAACTTTCGGCTAAATAAAACACTGTTCTAGCCGTTTCCGCGGTTGAAAACGCGCACGCGTTAATGATTGGATAAACGAAATGTCGTCTTATATATAGCGAACGACGTACTATATATAATAGAAGGTATATATCAACTGCTATATTTCACCATCCGCGTATTATTTGTTAAAATGGTTAAAAAAATTGATGCGTTAAGCAAGAAACATGCACCGAACGACGAAATGAAACTTTGAAGAGAGACATGAATGTTGTTAAAAAGTTGGTTCTGTTTATTCACGGTTATCGAGAGAAACGTAGCTGGCTCGCATTTCATTATTTGGGTTTAGCTGTTCACTGACACTGCATTTTATAGTCTAAATGGCAGCTATATATATATATATGATACAAGTTCATTCAAAACGAAGTCAGTCATAAAGTGTTTGAAAATATATCGTTATAACGTTATAACTTTTAAAAATAATGATATTAGATCAATTATAACTTATAGTTATATGACGTAAAAACCATGTTACGATGCACCGTGCAGTCATATTCAAACCATTTTGTCAAATTTTCACGATTAACCTGGTTATCAAGCAAGCAATGGATTACTTTTAAAAATCATGCATGGCAATCGCAGTAGGTTTTTTTACATTGCATTACTTATCCCCTCGCCCGGCGCGAAGCGCCGGCCGAAGGCCTGAGGGCGAGGGTGCTAATATCGACCGGCGTTTAGTCCCTTATCACGCGAGATCGAAGCGGATACTGATCTCGCATCGGCTTTATAGGTATATATATATATATATATATATATATATATATGATCAACCGTCCTCATGCGCGGCATCGGAAAATGTGGCACTGGTAACTAGATACTCAGATTAAATTGAACCGTCACAAGAGACATAGTTTTTTGAGGAAATAGAAATCCGAGTCCGAGTATGTATTTTGACTCGCTAATTCCAAATCTGTTTTCAGAATTGAAAACGGTTGTATATTGATTGAGATTATCATAGCCGACCAAGCCCGGACTAATTTCTAAGTACATAAACCATTTTTACGAAGGGTATTCACGTTCTCGTAATATAGTAGACACATATGTTATGTATTTTGACTAGCTAATTTCAAATCTGTTTTCAGAATTGAAAACGGTTATATATTGATCGAGATATTCAACATAATATTCGACAAAGTGACCGGCTAATCATAGCCGACAAAGCCGACTAACTTTCTAAGTACATAAACCATTTTTACGAAGGGTATTCACGTTCTCGTAATATAGTAGACACATATGTTATGTATTTTGACTCGCTAATTCCAAATCTGTTTTCAGAATTGAAAACGGTTATATATTGATCGAGATATTCAACATAATATTCGACAAAGTGACCGGCTAATCATAGCCGACAAAGCCGACTAACTTTCCAAGTACATAAACCATTTTTACGATGGGTACTCACGTTCTCGTAATATAGTAAACGCGTATGTTATGTATGTTGACTCGCTAATTCCAAATCTGTTTTCAGAGTTTAAATCGGTTAAATATTGGCCGAGATAACGTTCAAACATTTCTTCGACGAAACGGGTTTTGGAAATTGTGAATTTTTGCAAAACAGAAATCACGGCCACGGCGTGCGAGGTCTGGGCACCATGGATGGAGAAATTCCCGTAGGGGGGGGGGGGGGTGGTAGAAAAGGCGGGCGAGGGGATTATTGCGAATTCGTATTTCTAGTATATAATATCATGATTCATTGTAAGCTGTAAGCTGTTCTGTTCCGATCAACCATTTTGGCTTAAACTCAGTGGTTGAATTGGTTGAACTTTCGGCTAAATAAAACACTGTTCTAGCCGTTTCCGTGGTTGAAAACGCGCACGCGTTAATCTTGCGACAATAGTGATTGGATAAACGAAATGTCGTCTTATATAGCGAACGACGAACTATATATAGAAGGTATATCAACTGCTATATTTCATTATTTGCGTACTATTTGTTAAAATGGTTAAAAAGTTGATGCGTTCAGCAAGAAACATGCACCGAACGACGAAATGAAACTTTGAAGAGAGACATGAATGTTGTTAAAAAGTTGGTTCTGTTTATTCACGGTTATCGAGAGAAACGTAGCTGGCTGGCATTTCATTATTTGGGTTTAGCTGTTCACTGACACTGCATTTTGTATCTAAATGGCAGCTATATATATATATATGATACAAGTTCATTCAAAACGAAGTCAGTCATAAAGTGTTTGAAAATATATCGTTATAACTTTTAAAAATAATGATATTAGATCAATTATAACTTATAGTTATATGACGTAAAAACCATGTTACGATATTTTCATTATTCTCATATAATCTATACAACAAATGACGCGAAATTTGATGAATTTACGAGCGTCGAAACATACTTTCGAAACCCAACCGTGACCAGCAGTTGCAAAAAAATGCCACCTCGAGGCCTTCCAGCTGGGAATTGAACCGGCGGCTACCCTGAACTCTATAACCTACTGAGATACAGAAGCCGTTGCCGCGCGAGCTTAGCCACAAGACTACTGTACATTTCAGTCCCATTGTATGGTAATGTGGGTAATACCGGTGGTGCACTAGGCCGGCGATATTAAAGTTAATATTTTGCATTTAACTCGGTGAATCAGATAAAAGAAAAAGTTGTGGTGAATTGTCAATCTTATATTTCGAGACCCAACCGGGACCTGCATCGGCTGCGACTTCAAGGCCTTCCGGCTGGGAATTGAACCGGCGGCGGGACTCATTATAAGGCGCTCTATAACCGACTTGGTCCGACTACTGAGCTACAGAAGCGCGGCAAACCGTTGCCATGCGCTTTTAGCCACGTATGTATTCAGTATATGCCGGTGATGCAATATGGTATATTTTGACTGATCTCTAAATAAAGACTTGGGGTCGAGCGCCTATTGTTCAGAAAATGAAGTGGCGGCCATCTTGTTGGGACCACGTATAGTTTTACTTTAGGCGATAGAGACTATCTGTCTCTGATCTTTTAAAATGCTAAAATGAATCAGTTGTCCAAGCCTAAGGTTTTCCCATAATATAGAACACAAACTACGGTTCCATAACAGTAACTATGAAGCCGGACTTCGTGCGTGGCGGCCACAATGGAGTGGTCACGGCGGTCATTCCTGTCCAGTAGTCCTTGCCCAACGAGATTTACAAACTATTTAAATTATTGCATTATGGATCCTATATAACTAATTATTACCAAAATGCTAGACAATTAGTGTTAGTGTACCAGGTTTACGTTCTATCCGAATCATTCAAACCAAACGCTAAGATTGTTTTTGAATACGCTGGCTTAGTCCCACAGATAACTCTTAATTTTCAGCTGTTTTAGCTTGTAGATTTTGTGACGTCGTCAGCTAGTCTAGACTCCCTTGCGGTCTTGTACCAGTTTTGCCTCCCAGAAAAGTTTTAATTCTATGTAATGATTCAATATATTACTTCTTCAGGAGAAATTCATTGAAATATAACGTAATCACCGAGTAATCACCTAATCTCACCTTACCACTCTATCTGAGATATTACAAGAAAAGTGATATCCAAATCATGCAGACTAGATCCCCTTCCCAATCTGTTCAATACACTTCTACCTACTATCTGCAAAATCGTCAACTTGTTCGTCGAAAGTGGTTTTGTACATACTTCCTTAAAATTAGCTGTTCTGACTCCGTTACTTAAAAAACTTTCTCTTGATCATGAAGTTTTTGGTAATTTCAGGCCGATTTTCAACCTGAAAGTTATCTCTAAAATTATCGAAGAAGTTGTGGCTGCCCGACTAAATAGTTATATATCTTGAAATCAACAACCTACATGAACCTTTCCAATACTATACTGTATAGTATACTATACTGTATACCTATACTGTAGCATTTATACGTTGCCATGGTAACCAATAATGCTGAACTTCGATAAAATGGTGGTATAGCAGTCTGAGAATTTTTTTAGCTCGGAAGTTGTTAAAAATGATGAAATTTTGAACATTTATAAAAATTGATAAGCAATATATACCTGATACCAATGATCTTATAATAAACTCTACTTGATCTTATAGGGACCAGTGTTTATGTGTAGGACGCAAGCCAACCCCTGTTGGTAGCTAGAGATCCCGCCTCAGTCAAATTCGTTGTAAAATTTGTTTTCGTTATATGAGAGGAGGGGTAGCCTTCCTTCGCAAGATAGCTCGCTATTGACTACCGCGCAGGCCAGCCCGGTGAAGCGGGATCAAAAGCTGCCGAAATATTAACTGGAAAATACCAAAAACGGAGAAAGTATTTTAATTTTAACCACATGCATGCAGAAACGAGGACTAAGTTCTTCGCTTGCGTTTGATCTCGACATGAACTAATAAAAATATTCCATTATCACAATTGACTCTCCTTTTCAATATAGAATTTAATTATAATGGCTCTTTACATGAATTGATTGGGTGGCCATCTTTACGTCATATCATACCTCCTTTAGCACATGTTCTTACATAAACATTCCTGAAGAACTTTTTCAGCCAGTAAATTATGGAATACGCTACCTGTCAACATTAGATCAAGTTCCAGCATTCGAGTTTTTAAAGATAATTACATGTAGATAATGTATATAGACATTGACCATTTTCCTATATCATAGTATAATTTAGGCTTTTTTATTTTCAATATTTATATCTATATGATATAACTATCACGGAGGTCCACAAGTTTGTCAGTCTGCGACTGTAAATGTGTTTAACCTCATTAAATAAAGTTATTGATTTGATTATTGATTTGATTGAACGCGGTGGTGAATAGGCTTTCCAGATGGTACATGTTTAATAAATGCTACTGTAGTGTGTGTAGTTATATACGTGCTAATATCCTGTTATAGACCATTAATTAAACACAGAAATCTGGACGGAATAATGAACCTGGTTTGGACATCAACTTTAACAAGATGGTCCATAATATTATATATATATATAATATTTTTAATATAAGTTAATTGAACTCCTGGTACGTTGATCATCGAATTCTTAACTGAATTTTTGCCACGCCAAGAAGATGTCATGTCTTTCATTATCATCAAATTTCTTCAGTGATCGAAAATCCATCTGTCCTAAATAAACATGAATATTTTGTTGATCCTAGTTAATACCCTGTAAGTATCACTGAAATCCTCTCCAATAATACCATAAAAAACGTTATTTTATCTCTATAGATTACTAATACGGTGAGTTTGTTTCTTTTATTTTAATATCTGGGCTTGCACCATCTGTTTTTCCTGAAGCTGGAGGACTTCACATGAGCTCTCTGTCAACACAACCTTAATGTGATGTTTATCTTAAATGTTGTAATTATCAATTCATAAAAGATTTTCAATGCCATTCTGGTAAACAAGTGTAACCAAGGATCAAACAAATAGCTTTCCTGAAGAATTTAATTAAAGATATCGTTTACTTTAATCTAAAAATTATGTTCATCTTCTGTTTCACCGATAATGCAATAACATAAAGGACTAACACGTGTGTGCTGTGTAGACTTCATTTGTCAGTGTAGTATGGCGAGCCAGGCGAAGTATATATATGCAAGAGGTTAGTAACTACTATATAGCTACAGTTGTATATTATAAACAAGTCTGTGTATGTTACATTACGGACACTGATATCTCATCAGATATAACTACCGAAGGTTGATTTCTCTTTCTTTCGCTAGCTAAATGCACATTCGTAATGTGAACTGTTAAAATTAATTAATCGCCCAGAAAATATAGAATGTGGGCAGTTTAGACTTTAGATCATGTATATTATTTACGATCATAATATGCTTGTGCTCGTGCTTGTACACTACACTTCGAAAGTCGATTATTCACCACCACGGCACCACGGCACCACGGCACCAGTTCTTATAAGGTATAATATCTCGTTCTTTGCATACATTCTTAATAATAATCAACATGATCGATAATGTGCCATACAATTTTAAGATAGGCCTAGTTATGCATTTGATTTGTTATAATCGATTGAATGATTTAATATTAACTCAAGTTGTGGCGCAAACAACAGACTGCGGTAACTAAAAACCTGATAAATATTCCATTTGCAGCAAGGCGTTGTTTTTATTAGTTCATACCAAAAACTGTCAGACATAAGTTATTTGTTTATGAATACTTGGTGTTTGAATTTATAAAATTTCTTCCGGCCGGTTATCGCTCAATCACTTCAATCTAGACCAACGCCAGAGTTGTTTTAGTGAGAATCAGTTTTGCTACCACTGATCTTCTTGCGTTTCCACTTTTCAGGAAAAAATTAGTTTGCACCTAACTTGCGAAAAATAAAAGTCGGAGGTTAGAAATGCGGCAATATATATCATGGCAACCAAATGCGCGTATTTCACACATCTTCTCTAATTGACCCTCCTGGAGTGTTCCATGGTAGAAACGAGATTGTAAACATCATTGACAAAATATTTGTATTTTTTAGCCGAGAATTTCGTCAATAAAAACATAAAAACTATATCCTATCGCTAAAACTGACTTATGGAGGGTTGTACTGATGTTTCTCGCTGGCCAGCTCCACGAAAACGACGCAAGAAAAAGGAAATTCGCCAGGTGAAAGATCAACTCTTACGGAGGTACATGACTCATAAATATGAAACAGACGTAAGGAAATAGTTAAAGTGCCTATATCACTTGTGGGATCTTTACATATTTATAGTAATTGGAACATTCTAAGAAGATTTGTACTATATCTTCTCAGGCGAAAATTTCATCTTCATGGACTTTTTTGCAGTTAAAGTTACCGGATATGACATCAAAGGAGGAATTGCAAATCAGTTTTCTTTTGTTTCTTGCTTCAAAAATTCCTCCTTGATGTCATATCCGGTAACTTTAACTGCAAAAAAGTCCATGAAGATGAAATTTTCGCCTGAGAAGATATATTACAAATCTTCTTAGAATGTTCCAATTACTATAAATATGTAAAGATCCCACAAGTGATATAGGCACTTTAAGATGGAATAAATTGATAAGATGGAATTAATAAGATAGAAATAGAATAAGATAGAGACGGAATAAGATAAAGTGGACCATCTCTTTAAGATGGAATAATATAGAGTTGGAATAAAATAGAGATGTAATAAGATCCATCTTATCAATTTATTCCATCATATTCCATAATAAGATAGAAATAGAATAAGATAGATATGGAATAAGATAGATATGGAATAAGATAGAGTTGAAATAAGATAGAGATGGAATAAGATAGAGTTGAAATAAGATAGAATAAATTGATGAGATGGAATTAATAAGATATAATTATAATAAGATAGAGATAGAATAACATGGAGACGGAATAAGATGGAATCAATAAAGGTCGTTTCCAGTACTTCCCATCCTAAACAATGATCCCACTCCTTGAATCCTAACCCTAACGACATCCCTTGAATCTAACCTTAATTATATTTTGCTATTAATAAAACTTGACTTCACTCAGGGTACCCGGCTCATATGCCGCGGAGTCAAGGTTTAGATGTATATTATAATAATATTATACCTCAACTATAAATTGTCCAATCAAAGTGCTAGACTTTATCCACGTAACCAGTCAATTTAAACTCGAATTCTCCGCTATTTCTAGACGTTTCAAGACAACATTCAAGATTGTTTCGGTATAATATATAATTTATAGACCCAGGGCCGCCGAGAGGTTCTTTGGGGCCCGGGGCAAAATATCGTTTTGGGGGCCCTGATGACGTCATAATTTCCAGTGGGCCAGGAGGGACGCACGTAATATTTAGTGACCGCATTTCTAGGGGGTCTGGGGGCATGTTCCCCCAGAAAGTTTTTGAATTTAGGGTCTCTGAAATGGCATTTCCTGCACTTTGAGGGCATATTTGAGCAAAATCTAAAGACCTTAAATTACGTTTTTTTGGTAGTATATCCCATTATTTTTAAGAAAATAAAAATACAAAAGAGGCACCTTGGCGATAAATAATTGAATCACAGAAGAACATGTTTAATCAGAGGTGTAATGGAGCTACTGAGACTGGGACACTTAGGAAATTTGCGTTCGGGCCTCCCGCCCCTTACATATACAGTATGATATATTTCAAAAATAGGTTTCAAGAATTGATGCGGAGCTTTCTGGGCCCCTTAATAAACGGCCTGTTGTCAGTTTTGAGGTCGGGGGGCCTTGGGCGGCTCCTGTTCCACAGTGGTAGTTGCCGTCGATTGCGATACTGTCTTTAATCTTCATCATGTCCAAAACGTCAAAAATTTTAGGGGCCCCTTCTCAAATTGGGGGCCCGGGGCAACTTGCCCCCCCTGCCCCCCCCTCTCGGCGGCCCTGTATAGACCCTCCTCCCGGGGAATTCGTCGAAATATTACCCCTCGGGATGATATATCCCTCGGGGTAATATATATTTCCTCGAATTCCCCTCCGGGTCTATAAATGATAATTATACACTTGGATTTGTTAATAAACTTCACTAACTATTTTAGAATTACTAAATTGTATATTAAATATAAAATAATAAGCGGCCCCTAAGGGCCTAAGGCCCCGTACACACGGAAACATTTCCCTGCGTTTTTGTATTGTTTCAACTTCTCGATTCCCTTGAGAACAGTAAACAATACAGGGGCTAAATCGTGACAGATATTGGTAAGGCTACCGCTACGTTGCGGACGGTGGTTAATAGTCAACGAATGTCCGTTTACATGATGAATCTTCGCCTGATATTAGACAGCTGGCTCTTAGAAATTTCACGAATCCCGCTATGCCTATGGTCTTATATAGGACGCGTGAATCTATTAGTGACTACTGCTACCAGAATCCTTTTCGGTATATCTTTTGTGAATTGTTTTCCGTCTCCCAGAGGGAGTTTAACATTAACATGAGAAAGGAAATCTCTCAAGGAATTATGGTAGTAGTAGTCACTAATAGATTCGTACGTCATAATGGGTAAGGTCTATTACATTGAACATGCCTGAAAAAAAGCCACCGGACTGATATAACCTTCTAGGCCAACATAAACATTACTATTTGGATAAATTAAAAACAACAACGTTTTCAGTGTTTTGGCCGAGCCAAAGAAATAAATAAGAGCATGCGCCCGAGCGAAAAATTTTAAACAGACTGAAAACGTTGCAAAACTGAAACATTACAGAGTTTGCCTGCTCGGCAATCATCGCGCGTGTACCCACGCACATTCAGCTATCTCGTTACAGAATTCCCTGAATTTTCTGAGGCAAAAATTAGATGATAATATTTGACTTAGATGTTTATCGAAGTTGCTGTATTGTTTGGGATTCTATTTCCTTGAAATCGGCATGAAAAAGTTGGTTGCAAGAGTTTAGCATGTCAAATTATCCGCCCAAACCTGGACACCACGGAAGGTATTGTGCATAATTTGAATTATGAACTCGAGTATGTTCAACTGGTCCTACATTGGAATGCTTTAAATGCTATGAGATTAAGGGCCTTGTATTATCGTTTCTTTTGCCAGCAGTCTTATAAGTTAGCAACCTTGTAGTTTAGCTTCTTGTGGTTATCAGTAGATTTAATAAAGATTATGGTGACTTAATATTTTGATATTAATTTTGACATATTTTATTGAGCATGAGGTGTGAATTTCGAAATGCTTCATTTATACTTGTTTTTCGCTGAAATATTTTAAATTTATGTTTCATTAGCTACGAGAAAGCTCCGTGGGTATCTGAAATTCAGGATAAAGGTGATTTGTTTTATGTGGAACGATACGAAGATGGGCAAAGCGTTGGACATTCCTTAGATTTGGATAAACAAACAAATGATCAACTGAAAGAAAATGGCGTCGATGTAACGAAGGATAAAAAACTATCTGGAAATAAACTGTTTGATCTCATTCCAAGAATGAGAAAGATCAAGAAATCGTCAGAACAGGGAGGTGGAGACCATAAATATGGCGATAAGAAACAAGAGATTTTTGTTGAAGAGAAGGAAATTAAAAAAGAGGTCAAATTACGTGTGAATCCACCTCGGATAGGACCTTATAAAAGGAATGACTTGGAAAGTGTTTTGGGTATTATTCCGCTTGGTTCCAAGTCTTTACCTGCAAATGAAAATATTGAACTGGGTTTAAGAGTATCTCAGGATTATGGAAAGGATGGAAGGATTATCATTGCTGGTTTTACTCCTGCTGGTCCTGCTATTGCTTGTCATCAACTGGAAATAGGTTGGTATAATAGCTTCTCAAGTTATTCATTGAAGGAAATAATAATTCTATAAAAATATAGAACTACAATTTTCTCATGGTGACTTGATGATGCTTTCAATCAATTGAAAGTAATCTCAATGACAGCTAGACATAAACTAGACAAAAGCCCACTCTTGCTCGCAGGCTCGCAATGTTGATGTGCCAGTATGATCAATCAGACTGGCAGATAAGTAATTTGTCATAAAAATAGTGCTTGCCAGACTAACTTCCTCCAACTAGAGATGATAAAAAAGATAACTGCCATGCACAATTATTGATGTTCCACCGCACAATGCACTGGTCCGAATTAGCGCTCTAAAACAGGTTCGCAATTTTCTTTAGTGTCACAATGTAGCGTAACATCTCCCAACGTTGCGTAGCGTCTTAGAACTTAGCGTAATGTTTTACAACGTAGCGTAACCTCGTAAAAGTAGCGTTGGAAAGACGTTACGCTATGTTTTAAGGTGTACGTAGCGTAGCGTCTTACAACGTAGGTAAGGCTGTAAGCGTAACGTCTTACAACGTAGTGTAACACCATTAAGTCCTATAATTGACATTTACATCATTTGCGTTGCGTCCACGGTGAACTTCGTTACTTAAAATCAGCTTCACAATTCTCAGAAAAATCACTTAGCAGATTTTCGAAATTTTCAAAATCGCTTCGCAATTTGCGATTTGCGAAGCGTTAATTTGGACCTTGCAATGTCCAACTAGGTCTGACTGGAGCAATTGACATTGTCAGCCACCAATTTGTTTTATGTAAAATTTTCATCTAGATTAGCTGAAAAATGTGAAGAAAAGCCATAATTTTATGTCGTATTGTATTTTGCACATCTGGGAACAAGTCATTTTCCATGCAATTTTCAGGAACTGCCTGTGCAAACTGGTGGCCACAAACGTAAACTTTCCGTCTGGGTCAGAGATAACAAATCATGCTCCCTAGCTAGTTATGAAAACCAAGTCTGGCATAAATTGACATTATTTTGTTGTAACAAGTACAGTACAGTGGTCGTCAGTGAAAAACCCGTTTCGCAGACTATGTAACTCATTACACAGAACTTTTAATTAGATGCAATGATTGTCGCACCAACAGCGAGTAAGGTACTTTGCACCGACGTTCTGACTTGCATCAGTGGCGGTCTCTAAAACAGCATTTCCTGCATTTCGAGGGCACTTTTGAGCTAAATATAAAGTTCTGAAATCCCATTTTTTAACAGTTATCTTGTCATTTTTAAGATATATTTCTATAAGTAGAATAAATAATTACAAAAACAGAACAACAGTTTATTTAACAAAGTAGAATAACTAATTACAAAAATTAAAAAAACTACGGAGTATTTACAAGAACTCAAGAGGAGATAAAAGTGCAATCATACAAACTTTTACCGATCAAACCATGTTGGAAGTATCGCATGTTAAAATCAATTACAGTAATCAATTCCATTCTACAAATCTAATTATTTCGAGCATAAAGAGCATGCTCGGGTTCAGAAAGGGGGTTCCATGGAACCCTCGGAACCCCCCTGGATCTGCCACTGCGCATGTACTCACAGCTCTAGTAAAACTAAGTTGTCTCAGTAAAAGATTAAGAAAGTAAAAAAGAGGTATAAAGCAATCGAGGAAAATTTATAAATTGAAACAAGAAACAGCCTGTAGGAACTTGATGATACAGTAAAAATACAGCAAGATGTACATGTATTTGCAGTTGGTATCGTTAATCCATGTCCTTATTTGGCTAATATATGTTTCATTTTAATTCACAAACATGCCAACTTGTTTACTTTGTTATTACTGAAAGGAGTGCTTGGTTTGCCTAACTTCATTATCACATTTGTGTCAAAAACATGTCCATGCATTTTCTTTTCATGGCTTTACTTTAAGTCACAACTTGTATTGATTTGATCCTGAGTACAGTAGAATCTGATTTTTACGACCACCCCTGTTGCCAAGCAAAAGTGGTCGTAAACGACAGGTGGTCGTAAATGGCAGTCAGGGATGTGCTCATGCACTGGGCGGGCGTGCCCGATAGTACATGCTGCCACCCGGCATAAAGTAAAATTTTCAAAATCCTGCCCGGAAGGTTTTTAAGTACTGGTGCCCTTCAACACTACTCAGTCTCGTGAGAACAGACTAAAATATATTCACGAAGCATTCTATATTTAGTTTAGTTTACATAACAATGTCGTTTCTGAACTACATATGTACTTTATATGTGACATTTTCTGACCTCCAGAACAGGGTTCGAATTAGCAGGTCGCAATTTGCAATTTGCAAGCCGATTTTTGGCACTTGCGAATCGAAAATTTTGTTTTTTGTGAATTGAAATTTTTTAATAACATTTTTTCAATTATTTTGTTTTGTTTTTCTAAAAAAAGATATGTGAAACGAAGAAATATAGCAGAAATATTTACAAAATTCGGGACAAAATTCAATGGCCGCTATTTTGTCGTCTCGGGGCCCGTCAAGCTTAATTTACATCACGGTTTTCGTGGATCTCTTGTATTTTGGCAGGTCGTAGATGTTGTAAATTCTTTTCATTACTTATTTCTTACTTTGAATCATCATTTTACACCATGGCATACTTAAATGTTAACGTGATTTACACCGGCGAGATAAATTAAAAGTCAGAAATTTGAAGACGCCGCAAGTTTTCTGGAAGGGATCCATTTATTTTTACGGGCGAGAATCATGTCGCATCTCGAAATTCACAATGTTTTTTGCGAGTCGACTTTTTCTCTCTAATTCGAATCCTGCAGAATTCTGTAAAATCTTTCCACAAAATGCAGGAAATGGCATTTCAGAGCCTCGAGATTTCAAAATTTTCAAGGGGGGACCTCTGCTGCTCGAAATTTTTACCCGGCACTCAAAATCTTCTGAGCACATCCCTGGGATGATTACTGATGTGACGTCATGCAAGTAATATTGGAAGATGCTATTAAACAAAGATGGCGGATACGAAAATATAATTTACGAACCTCACCCGCTAGGTTTTCGTACATTTTCAAGCGTTGTACTAAGCGTAAAAGCTCATATGATATATTAAATCAAAGATCGTTTAATGGTCTACAACATACGTAAATTAATGGCAAAAGCGGCATATGCCGCGGGCCCCCGCGTTTTCTGGTTGCGCAATTTTTTGTTCTGCACTTTCTTTCTAGAATGCGCGGGGCCCCATAAAGAAAAAGCGCGGGTCCTTTTAAAGCGCGGGGCCCCCTTAAAGCGTGGGGCCCCCTAAAAGCCCGGGCCCCTAAAAAGCGTGCGGTGGGGCCCCTAAAAAGCGGGGGGCCCCTACTTGCTGCTTTGTGGCACCACGTCCTGAATCGTTTTTACGGCAGCAGTCAAGTCCTGCAATCAGCCGACCAAGATCTCAATACCGCCGTTGCAATCTATGAGTCTCTCATGGAATTTATCCGTAAGCTGCGGACGAGATTTGAAAGCTAAAGGGAAGAAGCTCAGTGAATGTGATCATTACATGGAAGAAGTTAGACGCGAGCGTCAACAAAATCGCCATTACGATGAGCCAGGATCAGTGCCTGAATTTCCGCGGACTCCAGCCGACAAGTTTCGTACGGGAACGTTCCTGTTGATTGTAGATAGTATCCATAGCGAATTGCGGAAACGACTTGGTGCGTATGCAGGTATTGCTGTGAAGTTTGGGTTCTCGCGAAAGCTCAAGGACTTGCCAGACGATCAAGTGGTCAAGAGTGCCGAGAGCTTTCAAAAAGCATGCCCCAAAAATCTTGAAGCCAGCCTGCCTGATGAATTATTACAGTTTTCTAGTTTTCTAGGACACTATGGGGGGGGGGGGGGGGGGGGGGCGATCGCCCCCTCAATAATTTTAGCTGAAGCTTTCATTTTGAAAAGTGGAAGCACAAGAAAGTTTTCATTTCAAGAAGTGGAAGCACTACCAAACGTGCCGTCTAATGTGTTAGCTAAGTAATCACGCGGGTGTTATACCTTGTCATCTCAATGACACCGATAGCATTGGAAAGCTACGTTTTCACTAAGTATTCTTATCCAAACCATAGTAAACTTTGAACAATGCTGCGGGTTATATCAGTGAAGGAAAGCCGTGTGTTTGAAGGTAAAGTAAGATGACACATTGTTTTGCCAGTTGGCAATGTCCTATGTTTTGAAGATTCAAAACGAAAAAGCAGGGCCGTTATTTCGAATATTGAAACCTAACGTAACAAATAATATCGAGCAATCATTTGTTAATGAGAAACGATTTCGAAAACTAAAAATAAATTTTACATTGTCATTGGCGTGTTAATTAAACCACCTTGCAATTCCATTCACAAATGTAGATAATCATCTTGAATATTTTCTCTGAAATGTTGTTTTTTATGATTAGCATGTGATTTATAACAAAATGCACCATTAAAATAGGGTTTTGAAAACCTAAATTTTTTTACAAAATGTGTTCTCAGAATGCTGCAAATGCCATTTCAGAGATCCAATATTTCAGAGATCCAATATTTCAGAGATCCAATATTTCGTCAAGTGTCCGCCACTGATTCTCAACACAGAATTTGTTAAGAAATCATTGGATGCGACTGCTTCTCCAACAATCCCTGCTACTTCTTCAGCCCTAGCTATGACCGAGGTACACGTATCTGCTGATGACGTTGCTGTGGTAACGACGACCTCAGATTAAACGTGGAGTCGCTGGAATTGCGAGTATGCAGACTTCTTGTAACCAACAATCTGGAAACTATTTGGCTGAATACTGTCATCGCATTTCGCATTTATCTGAGTCATATGATCTCGAACTGTTCGGGCGAAAGATCATTCTAAACTGGAACACATAAAAAGTCAAGTTCGATTGTGCATGACACAGAAGAAGCGGCTAAACAACCTTACTCTGCTTAGCGTGGAACACGAGCTTCTGCAGAACATTGACTTGTCGTCATTAATTAATGATTTTTCTATTAAGAAATCGCGTAAACATAACGTTTACAAGGCGTCTTCAGAATGAGACGCCAATGCTTTGCATGTTCATGCATATACATTTTGTTCATGACTTCATGTTGGCTATTTTTAGCTTGTATATAATATATAATGAAAATTTTTGTTAACTGTTCACAAACACGCAGATAGGTCAGTCCAAATTATTGACATATATTTCCCTTTTTGTAAATACACATACAACTTTTAATCGTTTTGGGGACAAAAGGAAGAATTTTTAATCTTGTATATAGCTGTATCTTTGATTTTTTTAAATAATGTGTTCACAACGTTGTCGGGGGGGTCAAGGGGCCCTGCACTGAAAATATGCCGCGTGCCTGCGCAACCCTAATCCGACCCTGAGCATTATGTTGTATTAGCAAAGTTATTTGCGATCTCGCACTACAAATTAAGTTTAACCCTGACAAGATGGCAGTAACAAACAAATATTAGTCCGAGCTTTTCGTCAGTTTAGAAACGTTTCCCTGAACAATATGAATGGTTTAAGACTTGGGATTTCGCTAATACCCAACAGGATATTCATTATGCACTCTCAAAATGCGGTCGCTTATGATGAAAGTAAGCAAAACAATACTACAAAAGCAACAAGTGCGTCTTGTTCCCTGTATTCGCATATGGTCAAATTCTTGCTAGTTGATTGTAACGTATTTCGCGTTTGGGACGCTAATAAGTGATTGCTGATGAGACCTGTTTCCTGTATTCGTGCTGTCAAAATTCCTGTATGTTTATTACTGCAAAAGACAAAATCTCGTAAAAAGTCGCTCATGACTGGTTAAATTTCGTGTTCGGACGCTAAAAGGTGGTCGCATTTGGCAGGTGGTCGCTAATTTTAGGTACATTTTAACTACAAATCGTCTGTTCCAGAAAAATAGGTCGTAAAACACGGTGTCGTAAAACTCAGGTTCTACTGTATAATAGTACATGTAACATGTACATGTAACTAATCAGTGTCCATGCTTTGTTCCCAGTTTCTATAGTGGTAGCTGTTGTACACAACTCTTAATAATTATCTTTGCTTTTGCTAGGGGACACTATTTTGGGATTAAATGGCTTGGAACTGAATATTAGTAATGTTAATGCGATATTAGGGGCAATTCCTGGTGCTATGCAGGTACAGTAATAATTTTGTTGGATTGTAATAGCTTCTTTACAGTACAGCTAGTCTTAGTATGGCAATAGTTTAATATTAGATTTCATTTCATATTCTTAATGTATAATAATCCCATTATTATTAAGGATATAGCCTTAATTGGCAGAGCCGATAATAATAATAATAATAATATTTATTCAGGACACCCACGTCACCGAAATGTTTTTCAGTGGGGTCCTGCAATACTTCACAAGATTACATTACATTACATTACATTACATTACATTACATTACATTACATTACATTACATTACATTACATTACATTACATTATATAATAATATAATAATATAATATAATAAAATACAATACAATACAATACAATACAATACAATTGGTTTCCTCCCAAAAGAGCGGAAGACTATACACAAAGCGGGCGTGCAAGTGCATGTGGGACCGTTTGTGTGACATATAGTAATATAGTCTAGGCATATAGCTACGTGCAGGTGGCAGCGGCCGCTTAATAAAGGTGGCCACTTAATATCAGGTACTGTAGTATTTACAGTATATTACTGAGTACACATCCAGGACTTTAATAACTGGCCGCTTAATACAGGGTGGCTGATTAGTTACTTAATACAGGGTCGCTTAATGCAGATTAGACTGTATAATAATGGCTGTATATGGTAAATATAAATACCATTACATGATTTGAAAGTTGTACGCTGCATTTGTTAGTAGTGCAATGATAATATACTGTACAAATCCGTCATCTTCCTTGACTGCCCATGTTCATACTGTTTCCTACTGTACAGTAAAAAATTGCACTTCTAACACATGCAGCCACAACCTCCTTTTCAGTTTCTGTCAACATTGGAAGCAACTCTTTAAACTTTTTCCAAGCTTATTAGCACACCTAACTCTACAAATTGATCTTATCAAACCTGTTTTTTACGTGAATTAATTTAAAATATTGTACTACAGTACAGTAGCTACTTGTTGTACTTACAACTTCACAAGATGATCTACTGTACTGTATACACTTGTGGATAATGGAAGTTATTTCGGATCTCTACAAAACATTCCATATCAATTAATAAAATAAAAAAACAAATAAAATTAAAAACGTCAGGGAAAATGAATTCATATCTAATTATATTTTGCATTATCACAATTTTGTGTTTCAAAATCTCCATGTAAAGACAAGTGTGTGAGTAACAAATTTCTGCTACTTACATGTATTTCACAACAATATATTACATTGTAAGTTTCTCGTAATATTCCACAAACTGTACATACAACCTGCAACAATACTAAAAAAAAAGTTTCAGAAATTTTATTCCTTTGCGTTCATTACAAGTTTAAGAATTTGATTATTGTTGCTTTAGGTTACCCTGAGAATTCAGAAGGCTTCTGTTACTGAATCACATCCATCAGATTGTGGCTTCATTCCAAATGACAATCATTTAATGAAGATAATCAGTGGGAAAACTGCCAAGGTCAATCTAAATAATTTCGCCGACATTCCTCATGGTGTAATGTTCCTTTCACTTGATGTGTCAAGTGAGGATGAGCACGAGTCTGTGAGTAGTCAACACACATGATTGAATGAAATATTCATACCGTCATAGTATTATCATGCAGTTGTTAATCCCTCAGGCCATGTTCATGAAGGTTTGTTAAACTGACATTTGGAAAAGCCAGCTATTTCACTCTTGATACAAAAATATTAATTGCCATGCAATTTTAAACAGCATGGATATGCTGGACAATGAAGTGACCAGTTGACCTGATCTCAGATTTAGCCAGGTCATAATGGGTATACAGTAGTCTTCTTAGTTCTACACTAAGGGTTAGTTGATTTGCAGGAGCAAGATTCAGCTTCCTTACTTGAATAGTTAATAGTTATTGCCAAATGTTGTGGTTGTGTAAAAAAAAATTTTATTTCAATGAAACTGACGTTCAAAATTACCTCCATGTCCACCGTGATTGGCTTCACTTTTTGCGTGGCCAAAGACTAGAACATAGTCCTCCAGTTATATATAAAGTTCACAATGTCTAAGTTGACCACATATGGGCATGAAACTGACTTCCAAAAATCCTACATGCGACCATCCATGGCATCCCTTTTTGGTCCAATCATTGATTGGAGTCTACAGTTATTTTCTGTGTTCAGTGTTTTCTGTGTTTCATTTGTAACAAATGCGTCAGGAGTTATTTATAAATAATGGAAATCGCTTCATGAGAATTGTCTGTTCGTTACGATACAACAACTATCTTAAAAAAGAGGAATATAGTCTGAATAAACAGTACCTAAAAAATTGCGTAAGAATATTTTATTGTTGTTTATATGACGCGAGCCAACGCGTAGTGAGTATTACTACAGTATATGCTCTGATGAAGGCCTGGGTCAATAAGTCGAAAGCTTACACTGTTTCAAATTCAAAAGATTTATCATTACCATGCAAACTTTCAAAGATCTGAACAGTTGTTGTATTATTATTCAGCGTATCCTATAAGAACGAATCAAAAAGGTTAGCGTGCTGTCGAAATGGTGAATAAGATGTCGAAATGGTCAATGGTGAATAAGATGTGGAAATGGTGAATAAGGTCGTGAAGTGTTACGAGTTGTTTATTACTCGAAACTATACATACGTACTATTCACTATTTCTGAAGTGCGCCAACATTTTTAGTATTTTTTATTCGTATTTTAACACTGTCTACGCCACACACTACGTTTACATAATTATTTCGACTGTTAAAGAATCAATCATACGTAAGTGCGCTGGCCTTAAAGTGCCTATCTTTATACATATTCCTAATATTTGGGTTTTCCTGAGCAAAATCATAATATATCTTGTCAGCTGAAAATTTCATCTTCATGGACTTTTTTGCTGTTAAATTTACAGGGTGTGATGTCACAAGAGGAATTTTTGTGGCAAGTGACAAAAGAAAACTGGTTTGTAATGCCTCTTGTGACATCCGGTTTTTCGACAGCGAAAAACTCCATGAAGATCAAATTTTCGGCTGACAATATATATTATGATTTTGCTCAGGAAGACCCAAATATTACGAATATATATATATATATTACGGATATGTAAAATCTCCAAACGTGAGATAGGCACTTTAATAATTATTTATTCTTCGCACCAACAATCTAGAAAGTCGTCAAATCTAAATCACGCACTCAAATTGCTCGGCGCGTATTTTTATGGTGCGCCGAACCCGTCAAAATTCTATACTTACAAAAATACGTTCTAAACATTCACTCCTTCTGAACTCCAAATATTTATTCTAAACACACACAATGATTTAAGAAATCAGTGGGGTCCTGCAATACTTCACAAGATTACATTACATTACATTACATTACATTACATTACATTACATTACATTACATTACATTACATTCTTCCTATTTATTTTTTCTAAACTTCATATATTCTGTTTCAACTCAATTTGTTTCACAATTGTTAATATTTCTTTCTAAATTCCAATTATATGCATATATGGTTCCAACTTAAAAATCTGTGCCAAACCGGCCCGAACGGGCAGAAACGTGTCTTCAACGAACTTAAAAAATCCTTTCTAAACTCGTATAGAAATTATTTTTAATTAGTATGCATACCCACAATGCAACTGTGGGTCATGAAGTGAGATTGAACATGGTGATCGAGGGTTATATTAGGGTTAGTATAAACTATAAAGGTTTGAAAAATAACCCTAGTTCTCAAAATCATACCATTAACACTTATACTAACCTCCGTATTAACCCTCAAACAACTAGTTTTTTCAACTTTCCACGGAAACTTTATTTTAAAGTTTACTTTCTAGCGATCACCGATTCAACATGGAGGAAAATTAAACTGACTGTGCTATTGAACGCCAAACAGGCCAGACGAAATTTCTCATGCGTATATTTACAAAGATACGCCCACAGGCACTTTGTTGGTCTCGAGGCTATGCGTAAAATCAAAACCGGCCGTACCTAAACTAAATAAAACTTATCTGGCGCGTATGACTTGGTAAGACTACTGAACTAGGAGAAATTCTTGGCAACTATCTTGGTCACTTCCAAGACTTCCAAAATAGAATACATTATCTTGACATTCACTGTTTTCGTTCCGTCCGCTGTCTCGGTTTCGCTAATATATTGGCAAGAATTACAGCTATAGCGCCTTTTCTTCCTTACTAAATTGATAGTTAAAATTCTTCAAAAGTTCCTGAAATCTTCGTTTGCTTCAGGAAATTATAGTTTATTAAGCTTTGCCAGAGAAACATACAAAACATACATTGAAACATGCAAAACATACTAACAATAGACAGAAAGGCTGGGACACCACAACACATTCTCGGCAAAACCCGCGAGATCACAGTGATCCACAGTTGAAGTTCGTTCAGGACACTTATCTGACCGTTCAGCACAGATAAATGAGTTGGAACCAAATAATTGGAATTTAGAAAGAATTATTAACAATTGTGAAACAGAATATTTGAAGTTTAGAACAAATAAATGCAAGTTTAAGAAGAATATAAGAATATTCGACGTTTAGAAGTCATTGTATATGTTTAGAATAGATATTTGGAGTTCAGAAGGCATAAAGTGAAATGTAAATTAGAACGTATTTTTGTAAGTATAGAATTTTGACTGGTTCGGTGCACCATACATTTTGGCGTGAAAAAATGTCACACGATTGTCAGTGACTCCAGACACGGGGCATCTTCTACCTTTACAATTCTAAAACAACGAAATTTTATAAACAACTTGCTTTGTTTATTTCCTATGCGTCGCTGATGTAGCTACGATCTTGTTAATTCCTCAGATTATTTTGTTACTCTAAAAGTATGTACTTTGTTTGATTCCTTCGAATAATTTTTGTCTTTCAGGATATTTTATTCCAGTTTCCAAAGGATGCTGCTTCTAAGAAGGTTGTTTCATTGCGTGGAATATTTCTTACCTTGGGTGACTTGCTGTCCTCTGTCACAGGCTCAACAGCAAAAAGGTAAAAATGAGAAATCATGTTTATACCTTCATACTAAAATAATACAAGAGTAAAACCTTAAAACCATGATATTTTCTCCTGAGATTTCGTTGTATTTATTACCTTCGCCTTTGTTAATCTTTACCTGGAGCTTGCTTATGACGTTGTCTTTATTTCTAGTACTAGTGTCATAATGGATGGAATGTTAATTCACATTGGTTATCAAAAATTTAAACAAGAACTTTTTGTTTTAGTCTTGCCAGACAATAGGTAAGTTTTATCTCAATCTCGTTCCCAGAGCAGCACGGAAATGAGGCTTGTGTGTCAAAACAAACAAACTCGGAAAAAGGGCCGCCTGTAAAGAAACTGTGTTTGGATACTGAAGTTACTTGTTTTGCCTCAGTTGGAACAACCGACACGAATGGGAAAAGACACAGGAAGTAACTTAAAGGAATTTTGCATTTCCGAATTTTTTTATAGCTTTTCAACATGAAAAACGTTATTTTTCGGGATTTTTTGACATTCGAATTTTGCTCTTTTGCCATACATGTATATATTTGGTCAAAAATTATATTGCGCAGTAATTTCTGGATTCTACTCTCGCGTATCTCGTCGTGATGGCCAAATAATGAGTGATCTTGTTTTGTCAATGAGTGATCTTGTTCAGAAACCAGAAGCCTTTTTCAAAAAGCCTAGACTATTACCTTTTGGAAAAACCTCACTTTACACAAAGAGAGATAGATCAATTTTTTCAAACGTTTAAGATAGAACATAACCATGCTGACAACACCCGGGCAGCTAATAGCAGAACTGTAGAAAACGTTCAGAACACACTGTAACGATGTCATATTTCATAAACAGGTATCAGAAACAAAGCACACAATTTATAAAGATTCGTATTGGATTGAAATTGGATGACGCTACAGTTCTGTTTGCTGAGTGTTCCTTTAAGGCTGGAAAAGGTGGATTGTGCAGTCACACAAGAAATGTCATGACTCTACTTTGTCATTAATTTGTCACTTGAAAGTATAGGATACAAAAATTACTGAACAGTATAATTCACGACTAAAAATAGATGGCAAAAGAGCAAAATTCGAGTGTAAAAAATAGAAATATAACATCGTGTTGAAAAGCTTTAAAAATTTCTGAAAAGCAAAAATCCCTTGAACTTACTTCCTGTGCTCCTAATCTTGTTCCAACTGCGACAAAACAAGTAATGTCTGTATCCAAGCACAGTTACAGTACTCTCTCCTCCGCAGAGGCTTATATATATATTACTAGAAAAGGCGCGCGTTAGCGGGAGGAAAATCGGAGGCGCGCAGGGAATGACGGGAAGAGAGAAAGAAAATAAGCCTCTGCCCAGTGAGCTCTATATATATATATATCTGGAGGGCTATCTGCCAGTCATTGGCCAGGCAAAAAGTGAAGCCAAAGATGGCCGACTTTGCACGTCAGTTTCAGTCCCCTACGCGGTTTATATATAAGTACAAACCGCGCAGGGGACTGAAACTGACGTGCAACGTCGGCCATCTTGGGCTTCACTTTTTGCTCGGGCAGATAGCCCTCCAGATATATATATATATAGAGCTCACTGCCTCTGCCAGATAACGTATCCAACATGGCGACCAAATTCAGTGATGGACTGGGTCAGACCACTGATCTCAAAATAAGGACTGGATAGAGCAACCTATTGTTTCGGAGTCACGAAAATTGAAGCCGGAAATAGCTAGCGGCGGCCATCTTGGAGTGACCACTTTCTGTGACTACGCTATATAGTTTTACTTAGGCGAAGCCGAGTTTTCGCGTATTTAAGCAATTATCTGTTCACAAATCGAACTCATCCGAAATATCCTAAGAAGTAGAAAGTATTCAAAGGTATTTGGACTCAAAATATTGTAAGTTTAGGCGGAAAACGTCTGGAAAATGATTCCCACAGCTCCATGTTTTGAAGTCCTGCAAAGTGCAAACCGCCAAGTAAGAAGCTTGGTCGTTGAATTGTCAGTGGTTTGGATCACTCAGGATTTATTTACTGTATCTGGACAAAGGTTTTAAGGACTCATTGTGGTAGCGCTTTCGTTCTTTCTCTTAATTTTTGTGGTTACTCAACTTATTTATCCAAATATACTATTATATATTTATATTATATAGTATATACTGTATCTAATATATATATATATATATATAGTACAGGTTGTCGAATGGTACTGTAATTATCTAAATACTAAATAAGTTTCTGTGTGGTTGTACATTATTGCTTTATTAATTAATATTGTTGCCTTTGATTGCTTAGCTTTCAGCAAGAGGTACATTGTTGTTTTCACTTATTTATTGAGTCAATATATATCATATATGATACATAATTCTGTGGCTTATGTTTGGGGGAGCTTATTTTGAGAAGGATTTTTGTATAGAATGCAGAGGACTTACCTTTGGGAGGTCTTATTATTGGAAGTTTACAGTATGTGTTTTATGGTCAAACATTGTCATTAATGGTTCCTGAAGTGGCCCTGGCTTAATCCTATAAGCAGCATATTTTTTCAGAGAATTTACCAGTGCAATGATGGCTGTGGATTTATCACAGATAGCATGTCATGATCATACATATATTTGCAATTGCCAGGTAAATTTATTTTGGCAATATACTGACAATTATGTTATGAAAAAGGCAACCTCAAGAAAAAGGAGGAAAACAAACCCAATGAACCAAGCACCAAACAGCTACTACTTTTAAGTTTCAGTACGTCAATGTACAGTTCCTCACCAGGACTAATTTTATTAGGATTCAATGTGATGACATGCTGCATTCGTGTTCCTTTTATGGTTCCCATTTGTACTTGTCTAAACCCAGGGGATAATTCTGTCGCTTTGGTGTTCATTACCTAACACGTGTCTTATCAAACAGGTTTATTGGTAATATTAAAAATGGCACCATTTCTAGTTTGTAAATGATGGTGAATTTATAGACCATACAGCTACAAATAGACTTGGCCAACAAGTTCATGGTGTCCCAATCCCTTGTGACAATGTATTGATAGTGACACTAAGAACTTTATTATACACAAGTCATTAACATTTATGTGCATGAGTTCACATAAACTTTATCTGATTTAAGCTAGTATTGGTCTTGTCTTGTTTTTCTCAGGTACTCATCATGTTTAGAAGGTCTAGAAATTTAATAAAAACAGCAGCATTTAGCTTGGGAGAAATGGCTGGTTTATCTGAACCAGTACTTTTCTAGCAACAGTATGAAGGAAACTATTATCAACCTGGGGTAAAGATTTTCCAAATCCACTATATGAATGGAAGCTTGACATGTTCTCAATTATACTGTACAGACAGTACAGTATAATTAACTGTATTTTTGAGGAAAATTTTGAAGAAAAGAATGTTCTAAATTAACTAGGTGAGCACACTTGTTTCACAAAAAGGTGGTAAACCTTTTATGGCAAATGCCTTAATTATTGTTGATAACAAAAAGATGAATAAAAATAGTGACTTTAAATAAATAAGTGAAAACAACATCTTACTGGAAGCTAAGCAATCAAAGGCAACAATAATGTACAACCAGACCGAACCTTATTTAGTATTTAGATAATTATATACAGTACCATTCGACAACCTGTGCACTAAATATATTAATAGTATATTTGGATAAATAAGTTGAGTAACCACAAAAATTAAGAGAAACAACGAAAGTGCTTACCACAGTGAGTCCTTAAAACCTTTGTCCAGATACAGTAAATAAATCCTTAGTCATCCAAACCACTGACAATTCAACGACCAAGCTTCTAATACTTGGCGGTTTGCACTTTGCAGGACTTCAAAACATGGAGCTGTGGGAATCATTTTCCAGACATTTTCCGCCTAAACTTACAATATTATGAGTCCAAATACCTTTGAATACTTTCTACTTCTTAGGATATTTCGGATGAGTTCGATTTGTGAACAGATAATTGTTTAAATACGCGAAAACTCGGCTTCGCCTAAGTAAAACTATATAGCGTAGTCACAGAAAGTGGTCACTCCAAGATGGCCGCCGCTAGCTATTTCCGGCTTCAAATCATTAACACTAGATGCTCTATCCAGTCCTTATTTTGAGATCAGTGGGTCAGACTCGAGGAATACATTAATATTCAAGATAATAAACAAATAATTAGTATCCAAAATGATAAACATTAATATCCAAGATAATAACAAGTGCCACAACAATTAACACACTGGTAACAATTTATAATGGCGGCCCGTTCCAATGAGTTTTTAAAATCAGAAATCAGCGACTGCGAGCTCTTGACTAGACGTTCACATTGACTAGCATTCGGTACAGCAAAAATAAAAAACAATTGGACTTCAAGCTCAAAAGCCAAATCAGTAAATCACTCAACCATGCATACTTAAAACTAGATGTTGTAAAATTGTTATTAATGTTAACTAAAACGACAACCTGGACAGAATGACATTAAACACCAATTTTCCAGACTCAAATCATCCAAAGAACATTGTACGTCGTCCAAACTATCATCGATTTCAGGAGAGAGTGCCATGACCAGAGAACCGCGAATTTGACCAGAGAACCGTACATTCTCTGGCAGAGGCTCCTTTTCTCGTTTTCCGTCTTCCCATCGTCCACCGCGCGCCTTCGATTTTCCTCGATCCACTCCCAGCGCGCTTCCCCATTTTTCCCGCACGCCTTCTTCTAATAAAAATAAGCCTATGTGGAGGAGAGAGGTTACAGTACCTCGCCGTCGGCCATTTTTCCGATTTTGTTTTGGCACTACTACGCATGCGTGGCTACTCATGGCTTTGTCGGAGCATTATGCGGAAGGAATAATGATAGTGAATTCCAATCCGACACTGCATGATAAACGATTTGTTGTTTGGCTCAGTTAGTATGTGGCCACGGTAGATGGAAGTCATTATGACGTGTGTTGTGGTGGTGAATGTTAGAGTTCTTTCTTAGCTCAAAGTCAAAATATATTAGTTGGTTTTTACTTTGCACACTTTAAAACAGAGACAACGGTGGTAGTGACGACGGAGAAAATAAGTCTAGCGTCATTTCTATAAAACTTGTAAATGGTGCACGAGTGCTGAATTATTCTTGTCCCCCGCACACAATGTCACTCTAGTTATTCGATTAAGCGAATATAGTCGGGCGAGAGACTTTCTCCTTTTGTTTTAAGAGCGCTTGTGTGAAACCAAGTAGAAATCCATTCAATTTGTTCAATAGAAATGCCATCCGCGCGACCATATTCGTTTAATCGAAATCGAGTTTAAGTATTATCGAGCTTAAGTACACCCACCTCTCAGGCACCCACCTCTCAGGCACCCACCTCTCACGCACCCACCTCTCAGGCACCCACCTCTCAGGCACCCACCTTACTTTTATTTTCTTATCTACAGCGGTTTCTTTGATTAATTTTGAACTAGTTTGTTCTATTTCTAGAGCTCCACTTGTTTATATAAATAATTTAATTGAAAAATTAAATCAGCTTCTTTGTGTGATGTTCGGAACTCTTCACAGGTACAGTAATAAGCGTAGTAACCATGGTAACCTTGCTTGCTTGTTCCCGTCTACAGACTCATTTCGGTAATTGAGTTTATTAAGTTTATTTTATTACTTTTAATGTGATTGTTTTAGGGCTTTCTGTGATGGTTGTAACACAATGCGCCTTGAACATCTTTTTTCTTTGATATTTGAATATATTCTTGGAACAAAATCGATATTTGCAAGCAACAACGACACGACTGATCCTGTTGAAGTATTCCTGAATTGCCTCGAAGGTGTTAGATGGTTAGATTTGCCACCAGACTCTAAGGTTTGTGTTGATTATGTTTATGTTGATTATGTTTGTGTTTCATTGGCCTGCATTGAACAAATGTCTTTTTATGAGTATATTACAAGAATTTTCCTTCACCATAAATTCTTCGAACATGTAGTTTAATCGAGAGTAAAATGCCAAATATTACTTGTAATATACGCAAAATCTTATCCTGGCATTACCACCACTATATATACAGAACTCGTGACTAGGCTCTCGGCAACGGCCTCCGTAGCTCAGTGATCAGAGCACTGCACTAGCATCGCAGGGTCGCGGGTTCAATTCCAGCCGGATCCCGGTTTGGTCTTAAAATGTATATATTCCAACACTCGAAATTTTCCTTCACCATAAATCCTTAGAACATGTCTTTTTATGAGTTGTTTTATGATTTTCAGATTCACATTGACACTTGCTTGAATGAACTAGAAGCCAATGACTGTGAGTGGGTAAGATATTTAGTCTTTACATCCGCTAATTATCAAAAGCAGGCTGATAAAGTAGGACTCGTGAAAGTGAAAATAAAAGTGAAAATAAAAGTAGACCTTTATAGGATCTTATTGATTTATGATTTATTAGCTTTGCCATGACAATAGCGTAGCGTCTGGCTGCTATTAATAGCTCAAAATACGAACAAACAAACCAAATTTGACTCACAAATGATCGCAAATGAGCTATTTTCTTTTGTTATGGCTGCAAGAATTATGGGTAAATGCGGACAAACATGGATACTGACGTCATCTCGATGGAGCGCTATTACAAACAAAATTAGAAAAGAAATAAATACAACAAACATAATAACAAGAATTGACAAGGACACCACTATACAGCGTAGCCAATTACAGCGGACCAAGGCTAAAGGAAAATCGATTACCAATGCTAAAGGAAATCGATACGGCTATGTGAACGTGACCAATCTTTCCTCACACACTGTCGCCCATAGAAACAGAAATGCTATCCAAGGTTCTGCATGTCTCTCTATCCCGCCATTCAAAATCAATCGAGAATCTGTTTTAGTGAATTTGAAATTTTACGGTTTGGCGTGAATATGAAAAATGAAATCATAATGATGAATTACTGACTCCTCGTAACTCAAAACTCGCTGATATTGCCTATCTGTCCGATACCTACATGTATTGAATCTAAGGCTTCTCTCTAACTAAGGAAACATCTCACTGCTCTGTCTAATCTCCAGAAAACATACCTATCATCTGCAAATCTGGGATGTACTGGATAAAGTAGATTATGACCAGAATATGCTAGATATACTAAGTGACAGTAACCTTGTTTTGCAAATTGAGTGAATCACCTCACTATGACAGAACTGCTTCCATCGAACAGAACCTTCAATCGCTTGTGTTGCGGTTGAAGAAATCAAATTAGTGATGAATTTTACGAACACGCGTTCGTCCCATATAGGGTCTGAAAGACCCATAATGTTGCAGTCATATTGACATTTTTATATTCTTAAACCTCATGCTCTTTTCGGTAATAAGGTGCATACTTCAATTTTTCCATAAAAAGAGTGGGTTTATTACGGACGCAATTCCTCCTGGAAGCCACTTTTTAGGGCATGTTTTTAGCTGGTGTTCTGTGGCTGCAGGCTAGAGTCGCTTTTCTAGGGAACGTTTGACGCGGAACGTTTACGATATTGAAAGATTTCTGACGTTTTATAAATGATGTAGAAATGTTTCTCCACTATATTCCTATAGTTTCCCAATTTCTCCAATACTCAATGTCACCTTTTTTTCAGGCTGATGAACTATTTACAACCCGAAGACAATACGTAGTTGTTGGTTCCTGCTTGTTCTACAAAGTATGTTAAGGTGGTTTGCTAAAGAAATTTTCACCAAAATCATATCAACAAACTCGCGTGACCATGCGTGTGCGCGAGAAGTCTAGCCAATCAAGATCATCAACATGACATGACAAATGCGAGTTGCTGATGTCATCTTGCGCCATTTTGCGTGATGCGTGCAGATTGCTGACGCCACCAAAACATACCATTTCGCAATAAATAATTGGCATATTTCAGTATTTTGTGACCAATGCTGAAATTTGTCATGATGCATTCTATTGCTGAAATCTGCCTCGATACCAAAAATAAAAAATTCTCTAATGTCAAAAAAAGTTTATCAAAGAAAACGATATTTTTTGTTTCCGAAAAAAAAGGGCATTACAGGGCATCTTCGTGTACCGTACATACAGTAGAATGGACACAGATTACGTCATAGACACATCAAGGTTGTTATCTCAGGATTCAGAAGTTTAACAAGAACAAAAACCATAACCCAAGTAAAAACTCTAGTCCTAACCCTGACATAAAGGATAATAATAATAATAATAATAATAATAATAATAATAATAATACGTTTTAGCAACATTATACAATAGTTTCAATGCTCTTACAACAATATACTACATGTAAAACCAATAAAACTATGATAACTACAAAAACTATTAATTTGAAAAAAGAAACGTCTTAAGTGCTGACTTAAAACTACTTAAACAGACAGTTCTTCTAATTTGCTCTGGTAATGAAGAATTCCAGAGTTTTGCAACGGCAACCGAGAATGTTCTGTCTCCATTATCTGCCGATTGATCATCCATAATTGAAGGAAAGCATAATTGAAAAAAATGGGGGGTCACCGTGTTTATTTTCAAAATACGTGAAGCAATAGTTTTGAAAGGAATATGTTACCTGTGTGTCCCCATACAACGGACCCAATATGTAACCTGTGTGTCCCCATACAACGGACCCAATATGTAACCTGTGTGTCCCCATACAACGGACCCAATATGTTACCTGTGTGTCCCCATACAACGGACCCAATATGTTACCTGTGTGTCCCCATACAACGGACCCAATATGTTACCTGTGTGTCCCCTTACAACGGACCCAATATGTAACCTGTGTGTCCCCATACAACGGACCCAATATGTTACCTGTGTGTCTCCATACAACGGACCCAATATGTTACCTGTGTGTCCCCATACAACGGACCCAATATGTAACCTGTGTGTCCCCATACAACGGACCCAATATGTAACCTGTGTGTCCCCATACAACGGACCCAATATGTAACCTGTGTGTCCCCATACAACGGACCCAATATGTTACCTGTGTGTCCCCATACAACGGACCCAATATGTTACCTGTGTGTCCCCATACAACGGACCCAATATGTTACCTGTGTGTCCCCATACAACGGACCCAATATGTTACCTGTGTGTCCCCATACAACGGACCCAATATGTTACCTGTGTGTCCCCATACAACGGACCCAATATGTTACCTGTGTGTCCCCATACAACGGACCCAATATGTTACCTGTGTGTCCCCATACAACGGACCCAATATGTTACCTGTGTGTCCCCATACAACGGACCCAATATGTAACCTGTGTGTCCCCATACAACGGACCCAATATGTAACCTGTGTGTCCCCATACAACGGACCCAATATGTAACCTGTGTGTCCCCATACAACGGACCCAATATGTTACCTGTGTGTCCCCATACAACGGACCCAATATGTTACCTGTGTGTCCCCATACAACGGACCCAATATGTTACCTGTGTGTCCCCATACAACGGACCCAATATGTTACCTGTGTGTCCCCATACAACGGACCCAATATGTTACCTGTGTGTCCCCATACAACGGACCCAATATGTTACCTGTGTGTCCCCATACAACGGACCCAATATGTTACCTGTGTGTCCCCATACAACGGACCCAATATGTTACCTGTGTGTCCCCATACAACGGACCCAATATGTTACCTGTGTGTCCCCATACAACGGACCCAATATGTTACCTGTGTGTCTCCATACAACGGACCCAATATGTTACCTGTGTGTCCCCATACAACGGACCCAATATGTTACCTGTGTGTCCCCATACAACGGACCCAATATGTAACCTGTGTGTCCCCATACAACGGACCCAATATGTAACCTGTGTGTCCCCATACAACGGACCCAATATGTAACCTGTGTGTCCCCATACAACGGACCCAATATGTAACCTGTGTGTCCCCATACAACGGACCCAATATGTAACCTGTGTGTCCCCTTACAACGGACCCAATATGTAACCTGTGTGTCCCCATACAACGGACCCAATATGTAACCTGTGTGTCCCCATACAACGGACCCAATATGTTACCTGTGTGTCCCCATACAACGGACCCAATATGTTACCTGTGTGTCCCCATACAACGGACCCAATATGTAACCTGTGTGTCTCCATACAACGGACCCAATATGTTACCTGTGTGTCCCCATACAACGGACCCAATATGTTACCTGTGTGTCCCCATACAACGGACCCAATATGTAACCTGTGTGTCCCCATACAACGGACCCAATATGTAACCTGTGTGTCCCCATACAACGGACCCAATATGTAACATGTGTGTCCCCTTACAACGGACCCAATATGTAACCTGTGTGTCCCCATACAACGGACCCAATATGTAACCTGTGTGTCCCTATACAACGGACCCAATATGTTACCTGTGTGTCCCCATACAACGGACCCAATATGTTACCTGTGTGTCCCCATACAACGGACCCAATATGTTACCTGTGTGTCCCCATACAACGGACCCAATATGTAACCTGTGTGTCCCCATACAACGGACCCAATATGTAACCTGTGTGTCCCCTTACAACGGACCCAATATGTAACCTGTGTGTCCCCATACAACGGACCCAATATGTAACCTGTGTGTCCCCATACAACGGACCCAATATGTTACCTGTGTGTCCCCATACAACGGACCCAATATGTTACCTGTGTGTCCCCATACAACGGACCCAATATGTTACCTGTGTGTCCCCATACAACGGACCCAATATGTTACCTGTGTGTCGCCATACAACGGACCCAATATGTTACCTGTGTGTTCCCATACAACGGACCCAATATGTTACCTGTGTGTCCCCTTACAACGGACCCAATATGTAACCTGTGTGTCCCCATACAACGGACCCAATATGTTACCTGTGTGTCCCCATACAACGGACCCAATATGTTACCTGTGTGTCCCCATACAACGGACCCAATATGTTACCTGTGTGTCCCCATACAACGGACCCAATATGTTACCTGTGTGTCCCCATACAACGGACCCAATATGTTACCTGTGTGTCCCCATACAACGGACCCAATTTTACTGAAATTAACGGAGTTCAAAAGTAGAGTATTAATCTAGAATATTAATTAGAATATTAATACAAAATCAAAATCTAAGCTGCCATGCACCTACATTTAAAAAAACCTATTTCGAGCCAAATCAGTGTTAAACTATCCATCTTGGTTGATATTGAAACATGCAGTTGTCACTGTCGTTTATTAAATTTCAGTTGGTTTTGTTTTCTTTCAGGGTGTTTTAGTTGGAAATCATCTCCCGACTGAAGATCTACAGGACATTGTGTTGTACTGCAGGTTTCATTGTTTGTTTACGACTTCAAAACAGCAAAGATTGTCGCAGTTAGTTATTTGGCGAGAGGTATGTTGCAATGTAAAACAAACCTGACTATAGCTACACTTTTTGATAACTTCATAAAATACAAGGAAAACAAATTAAACAAACTTCAAAAACTCATTAATATTCATTAACCAAATTGTCCAATCACATTTCCGTATTTAGTCACGCGCAAGGCTTTTATACCTGATAAAATCCCCATGAATACTAATCAGCATGAAAATTATATAATGTCTCTACGAACTTTATATAAAATTCCTGCTAATTTGCATTTCATACATCAACCCAATTTACCTCTAATAGAAAATAAAAACCAGTACACTCCCTAGTGATTACAATCAATTGCTTTTGAAGCTATTTAAAACACTCGAACTCGCATTTTATCATATCTAAAATGCTCGCGCTGCGCGCTCGCATTTTAAATATGATAAAACGCTCCTTCTCGTGTTTTAAATACTACTTAAAATGTGCAAACGTTCGAAAGATTTTAGCAAAACCTGAGCAATTGGTGCAGGTAACTTCCATTCGTCCGGTGACGTCATAAATCACATTAGGTCCTTTAAAGGACATTGGCAACAAAAATTAAGTTTGTCTAATATGAAAGAACTCATAAAATGATAGAGTAACACCTTTTACAACTTTTCCGTATTTTACTTCGTTTTTGAAATATTTCAGTTTGTATGATATGTAAATGAGATGTTCTCTGACGTCAGATGCTGGGTAGAGAATTTTCACTCATTAAAATATTAGTTCCATCATCAAGTTTGTTCCACAAATTTACTTGAAAATGTGCGTATAATAACTCCTCATGATAATGAACGTTGTAAACTTAGCATTCACTGAGATATGACATTTTTTAATGAGTGCAAATTCTCTACTTGCACCCGTCTATAAGTCACACTCTCTTTTCATGATTACTTTTTGGGGGGGAAAGATTTTTCGCCAAAGACAATGCAAACAGCTACATGATATCGTAATTTTTACGATTACCAGACCCAGACTAGTCCTAACAGCAACATAATATTGAAAAGTGTAAATCTTGCACCATAATTACTTTGTTTTTGTGGCATGGTGATGTTGCATTCAAAGTTCGACACAAGGTTCAGCGTAAAATGTGTGATTATGCATAGAGAGGACTGGGTACTAGTATATTCGATCTCGCACCCCTACTTATGGACGAAAAACATGTGGAAAAAAGTGCGGAAATGAACAAATTTAATTTTATTTACGAATTACGATACGAAAACGGCCCGCCGGTCCGAGAAACAGAAAATGAAATTGGTCTGGCCTAAATAATTTTCATTTCAGGCCGCACAACAACTTTCATCCGTCTGATATCTTATAACAACCTGTAATATATTTGCAAAAGTTGAATTGCAAGTGACAAGAAACATTGCTTCGTGCAACACTTAACAAAGCCCTAAGTTTAGTCGTTAGTATAAACTTATTATAAATGAACTTGGTAGGCTTTGATCCATTTGCGTACGTATTTTATTTTATAGGTTTTCTTAACAAGTCACAGAAAAGAAAAAGTTGAGTCATCGTTTAACTCCGATCCAAGATCATTTTTACTAATTGTAGGTCTGGTAGGTAAATCTTACTTTTAAATTATAATTATAATTACGATTCAATTAATAATTACTAACAAATAATTTCCCAACGCAATCAGGTGATTAATCAGACATAGTTTGACGCTACTCTGGCTTAAAAAGTTTTTTGAACGTAACTTTAAAAGTTACTGTCCATGACCCAATGTTTCGACACTTCAATCTAGTGTCTTCATCAGGGGTGATAGTCGTAAGGTTAGGATCCCTATTCATTCCCTCATAGAAGTTATAGAACCAATGATGACGTTATCTATTAACAAGATCCAAATAAACGTCTGGTACTAGACCAATTAAAATACCAAGACTCCAGACAACATCTCTGACGGTACCGCGAATTAGTGGTAATAATTTTGGAATTTTTCCGCACGCGTGCTCCGACAAAGCAAAATTTTCCTTTTTTGAACGCGTACGAAACTGACGCTTAGTCTGATCGATGTACTCCTGATCACAGTCATTGCACGGAATGGAATAAATAGCGTCTTTCCTTTATTCTTTCGCAATAGTTGAATAATTTATTTCCTTTGTTCCGGCTTCGCAATAGTTGAACAATTCCTTCTTCGACAGCAGCGATTATCTCAGCTGTTGGAACTTTGTGACGTGCAATGGCACAATTTAGACCGTTTTCTAGACCGCTCCTTTCTCTTTATTATTATTATTCATGAATAGCGACGACGGTGGTCTGTTACCAGAAGCTTATTTGCATCTTGTTAATAGATAACGTCATCATCGGTTCTATGAGGGTATAAATAGGGATCCTTACTTTACAACGATCACCCCTGATAAAAACACTAGATTGGTGTGTCAAACGTTGGGTCATGGACAGTAACTTTTAAAGTTACGTTCAAAAAACGTTTTAAGCCAGAGTTGCGTCAAACTATGTCTAATATTTACTAATTATTAAGATTTTTTATTATTTCTATATATTTTTATATATTTTTGATTATTTCTATATTTTATATAATATATTTCTGTATTCAACACAGCTTAACAATTTTTATTTCTTAGAAACATTGTCTGTTTTGTATTGTCCTTGAAGCCGGGGTTATTTCTCAAAGGTATGTTCACTATATCATTATTACTTTAAACTGACTTTGTAGTACTTGCATGCGCTGCTCCAACACTCTCACATTTGTATCAGACTAAAGTACGAGCACTAGTCTGCACAAGGACCTCACTTTTATGTTGTTGTGCAATATTACGATTTTAGACCTAGATTTAAGGTCTTTTTGACCTTTTAAATATATACCGGGTGACCCAAAAAAAAGTACTCCGGTTTGATTCATAATAACTTCTAAACCACTGAAGCTATTAAACTGAAATAACTTTCATTAGATAGATGGAAGACTAGCTTAGATTTTGATATATTACAGTTGTATTTTACTTACAAATTCACGGAGATATTAATGTTCAAAATAGGTAGCATATTTCTGGATGTGTCTAAAATATGCAAAAAACGCCGTATCAAATACTTAATGTTGGATGTCTCTGGGGAGTTGCATGTTATGTCTTATGGAGTTATGGTTTGATTGTGTTTCATAATTCTGAGTTTATTCTGAACATGAACAAATTTGCAATGTACCACATGATCAGCAACCGCAGAATTTAGAAGAGCTTCGCAGCATGCCGTAATCTAGAACAACGAATGATCCATGACTCCTTCGACGCAATGGTGTCACGGGCTAGGCAGTGCATTCGTGCTAGAGGACACGCGATTCCGAACGAATAAATCTTGCTTGTATTTTGCAAATAATAATACTTCGTTTCATAATAAACAATTTGTCAAGTGGCATTTATTTACTGCTAATAGTGCGTGTTTCAGTTGAGCAAAGCTTGATTAATATTTGATACGGCGTTTTTTGCATATTTTAGACACATCCAGAAATATGCTACCTATTTTGAACATTAATATCTCCGTGAATTTTTAAGTAAAATACAACTGTCATATATCAAAATCTAAGTTAGTCTTCCATCTATCTAATGAAAGTTATTTCAGTTTAATAGCTTCAGTGGTTTAGAAGTTATTATGAATCAAACCGGAGTACTTTTTTTTGGGTCACCCGGTAGATAAATTGTACATTGGATATTTTAGTGTAGATTTTAACGTTTGTTATCATATATTTTGAACATGGCCGTATGAAAAGAAACATTTTTTTATATTTACCATTCAAGTTGATAGGTTACCGTATATAGAAATAAGTTTAAATAAATAAATAAAATAAATAAATAAGATATATCGTATCCACTCGAATATAAATTGGTGTTTATGGTGTTTGATTTTATAAATAAACGCCCCACAATCTGCACACTCCGCAAGTGAAGCATGCTTTCTTTTCGTTGCATTTCTTTCGTCTACACCGTTCCTATAATCTTTAAGTAATGCCCTCGAATAAGAAGCCCCTCGAATAAGCGCTCCCATCGAATAAGCACCCCTCAAATAAGAACCCTCTCGAATAAGAACCCCTGGAATATGCGCCCTCTCAAAAAACCACCCCGCGAATTAGAGTCTTAAAATTAATAAGCATATCTAGAATGCTAGTTAATCGTTGAAATACGATTTTCATTGACAAAGAAACACTGAGTAACATTTAGAAACTTCCATTCTCTAGAGCAAATGGCAACCCTGGTCCAGATCCATATTACATAGACCAAGCTAAAAGCGTTCTATTTGAATTGGAACATTTAGAAATTCCGTCTGTTTGCGAAGCGAGGTAAATAAGAACAAATCAATAGTTTAACAAAGTTAAATGTCTATGTTTTGAAATTTATATTAACTTAACATTATTTTTAACTGTTCCTGTCTAATATATAAATTACTAGAAACACACTAATAGTCTAATGCAAATTCTACAATAGTAGAGTAGTTTTATTCAACCTCCCCGAAGGGCTTTTCGGGTTTAAATTACAAAATTAAATTATCTAATTTACATACAATGTGAAATACAAATGTTAAGTACTTTAAGCTATTACAAGTATTACAATTCAACAAAGGTCATGTTAAACCATGTAAATTCATAAAAATTAAAAATAAGTTCCACTCAATGTTAAAACGTTTAAAAACTTTTGATGAAGACGTTTCTTCACTGCGTTCTTAAATTGAGATAATGTTTTCAATTCTTTCACCTGTTCCTCTAGAGTATTCCAGAGCTTACACGCCCTAAAAATAAAAGAGCGTTTGGTGTTTTTAATACGACATTTTGGCGGTCTCACAATCTAACTGGCTACGCTGCTCTCTATATAAATAGACAATGAGCCTTAGTATTCTATATAAGGACTTTACGGGGCTGTTTATATAACTAGCCGGGCTATCCGGGCTGATTTAATTTGTGTCACGAAAATCTTTCCTATACCCAAAAAGATCATTTGAATTAACTTTATACTCTTCATATACCCACAAACTAAGCCAGAATTCTGCTTTGAAATATCATTTTGTGTGTCTGTGGTAGCCTTGATAAAAACTTTGTTAAGCGAATCAGCCCGGCTCATAAACAGTGTTTGAACAAGAGTAATTATAATGCTGTCGTGACTCACTAGCATAAATTTTTACGCTGCAAAGACAACGCGGAACCTGAGTCACTACAGAAGCCTTGAAAAAGCTTAACCTTATTCTCGCGACTAACATAGATTGAAAAAGTGTTTTTCTTCAAGAATTCACGAGCAAAACGAGTCCGTGCGATTGTCTATCTTGAAATTTCAATGTATAAATACAACACCATTTAATACCACTGTTAAACTTTGTACCGTAGTCCGTTGAGTGAATCTTAAAGTCCCTTATAGCAAACGAACGCGAGTTGTCTAATTGAGGGGCTGTTTACATGAATCCGGATTGAGTTTCATTCCGCATTGACTTTCATTGAAATTTCATTTCGGTGTCATGTAAAGGCGGTGCGAGATTTCATTCCGGAATGAAAAATACGACCTAGAAGACTGAAAATGTTGAAATGTACAAGCCCAGAAATCGTCGAAAGAAACACACCCGCTATAATGTTATTGATCGCCATCTTGAAATTTCAGATTTTGCGCGATTTTCAATCCTGGGAAAGAATTACTATGTAAACGCGTTTTGAATTCACGTTCAATCAGGAATGAAACTGAATCCGGATTCATGTAAACAGTTCCTTTGAAGGACACATCGTCCGAAACGTATATCCAGTTCTTTTGAGAACTGATCAGCTTTCATATTTATTTTAATTGTTTTACTATAAATTTTGGCGCAAGAATTCATTAAACATCGAAGCCACCTCCAACCCATGTTTCGATTACCAACGTTAATTTTCACTCCCAGATTACTCTCCAAATCTCTCTGTAAAGTATGGCAAACCGTTGTGAAATATTGTATTTTTGTTCTAGTTTTCAAAGTTCTAGCTGTCCCCCAGTAGCCACCGCTGACCACTTTCTGGTGTCTAGTAAAACATACGGCTCAAGTAATGATAAACTGAATAGCGAAACCAAAGGAAGAATAGCTGGTTCTCTTGAAAATTTAAGAAGTCCTCCAGGTTTGTAAACATTCATTGTTTTACTGCGCGGCATCTGTTAAGACGCACCTAGTGAACCATTGCTTACTCAAGTTCCAAGTATAGGGAAGGGAAATTTTGTGTACCATATCTTTAAGTAATTTTGTAAGACCCAACCGTGATCGAAAAATGTCAAGTCTCTCGGGCTGGGAATCTAGACCACCGCTGTAAACAAGGGAATCTTGAATTCTGTTTTTGGTTTACCCTAATACATTCAATTTTTAGTTGTAATACTGTAATTGATATGTATTATAAATTCTAATAAATAAGTAAATAAATAAACTACGGAGGCCGTTGTCGTGAGCTTAGCCACGAGTTGTGTATTTATATTAGTGGCAATGCCGGTGAAGATATATATATATATAGAGCGTTTTGTCGTATTCCCCTATTGGAAGGTAAATTCTTATAATCAAAATAATCCATGAATTATTCGAACTGAACTTAAGTTGCCCTGATGGCCCTTTATGAAAACCCTTTATTATATAGTATGGTATAAAAAGGTATATTATTTAAGAAATAAAAAAACGTGTCGCGTGTGATTATCGAGTTATAATGGCACGAGAGATGCGTGTAAAACACGAGGCGATAGCCGAGTGTTTTACTAGCTTCTCGAGTAATAACTCGATAATCACACAAGATAAAGTTTTTTATTTCTTTTATAAAAGAACACCATTAAATTAACAATAAAGCCATGAAAAATGTAGATTTACCTGTTATAAGAGACGTTGTTATGTGCGTTGCTAGGAAGCCTTTGATGAAAATTTTAGCGATGAAAATGCACTCACCGTTAAAACATTCTGTTGTGTTAGTACCTTGATTAGCCTTGTGGGTATTCTTTGACTTTCTTTTGTGATTTTAACTACTTAAAATCCGTCAAAAACGACAAAAACGCGAGGACACGTCAGCTTATGCTTTATTGAGTTTTAGTATAATTTCTGAGCTTAAACGAGCTCTGATTGGCTGACTGACCAGTAAATCTGAGACGATAGTCATCTATCACTTTACTAGAAATCATACTTGAAAAAGTGTTTTTTGTAATAACCAGACTATATTTATTCGTTCCAGTCCCCTCTCGGAATCATCATTTTGATATATGGTTTCTAAAACATGACAAATTTTTTCAAAATGGCGATTATATTATTATAACTAAAAAATCGTCGGAAAGTCTCAAAAACTTAGCATAAAGACATTGTATATATCAGATTTCTCTCAAGATAGAACTGTCTAAGGGTAAGGAAGTTGTTTATCGTATTCAAGCGTGAAGAAAACATCGAGCATAACACAGTTCAAACTGTCTGTTTAAAACTTCTTAATTGAATATTCAGTTCAAGCCTGAAATTATACTAAAACAATTAGTCACCTCAGTCTCGGTGATTATCGTTATATTTACCTCGCCGCTTCGCGGCTTGGTAAATATTCAACGATAGTCACCTCGACTTCAGTGACTAATTGTTAAATAATGCACGATTTGTGAGCTCAGTAACCAATCAGACAGCGTGTTCTCGCTCATTTACTTCCGGTTATTTTATAAATAAATATACATAAAAACGTAAACGCATGCCTATTAATCATAAAATAATTATTTTGCTTAGTTGATGTCTAGTTGCGATTAATAGCTTGAACAAAATAATTATTTCATAAACATAGTGTAAATGACAAGGTTCCGACTCCAAAACAGGTTAGTCCGTCTCTCCCCAGTCAGTCTATATATTAATGTATACCTTAAATATTTTATTGATGATAATTGTTGTATCAAGGAAGAAATTTTACGAATTTCCATTTTATTTGCGCCCTTTCAGATCATGCATAAATCTTTTTTCCAGAATAATAAGTTGTATTAGAAAGTTAAACCTAGCAATATAATATAATATAACATTGATTATAAAATAACATTTCAAAAACCTGCGCGATGATTGGCTAAAAGGCAATGCATTTCCATCTCTCAAACTACCACTTGTGTTTCTATATAAGTTGATGGCAACACGGAAAATGTTTTAACTATTTTTTAACTCTCGTTTTCTGGTTTAGAAGAAACAGATTCCATTCACTCTGAAACTAGTACAGGAAATGCTCCATACGTACGAAGACGAAACTCCAACACGTCTGAAGGATCCAAAGAAAGTACTGGGAGTGGAGGAAAGCCGTTGATTAATAGAAGAATATCCAGTTCATTCACATTAGCAACGTTGAGGAAAAATTATGAACCTGTTGCAGACCTTTCCTTTAATTATACAAACAAGTAAGACATGTTTTAATCAATGGTAACATAAATCACAATTTCAAATTTTTGACTTTATGATTAACAAACAGGCTTACGAAGGTAATCCAAGTAAACAAATTAAACTACTCTTGTACAAAACAACAGCACTAACAGCACTTTGACCAAAGACAATCCTGTCATCCGCCATCTTGTTGTAACACTTTGCCTAATTAACTGGGAAGTTGGTGACATCACACCTGGGGTAAACCTGATGAAACTACTCTGTGGGTGGCCGAGTTTCCTTAGAATAATTTTTTAAATGATGTGGTTCAATTGAAAAAAGAAGACATTCACAAAAATCGAGTTTCAAACTTATAAATACACAAGGATGGCTAGATAAAAATTTCGCTTTACCGTGGTTGTGACGTCACACGCATATCAAAAATACATCCAAGATGGCGGACATTCATGTTAGCAACTTTGACAGTGCAATTAATACGCTTAATTACGATTAGTAAAGTTGTATTTTTCCGGCTATTTAAGTGATATACTTTGATCGAAAAGGTACTTATTTTTTATTGCCAATGTCCTTTAAATAAATGTAAGAAATATCGTCAAGCTATATTAGTTCCAGATGGGAATCATAACTTTATTGCTGACGAGATTCTCTAAGCACTGAGCTACTCGGATTTAAATTGCAGAGCAAATGTTATTTAAAGGTGCCGTCCAGTCCGTTATGCGCATGTGTGATATTTCAAACGTACGGGACCCCATATGTCAACAAACTTCAACGGAATAGATTTGCGACAGTTCGAAAGCGAGTATTCGTCAAAGGTGGCGAAGGCGCGAGTGGTAGTTTAATATATTATCTCATTTAGGAACAGAACAGCTTCTTATAACACGCTTTTTAGGCGGAAAGTTCAAGCGTGGAAAACAAATCCGCAATACTTCATGTTCAATGTTTATATAATGCAATGTAAACAAACGATGTAAACAGAAACGTGAACATGCGCAGAACGGACTGGACGGCACCTTTAATGAAGTGGCTCGGTTGAATTAACTTTTTGGATTAGTTAAGTTTGTTTGTGTGTGGTAGCTTATAGCCAATCAGCGATCAGGGTGCGTAATCGGATCCTTGAGATGTCTGTTTAGCAGATGGCGAGACAAACGGTACAGACATGGCCGATTAATTTCTAAGTGCATAAGCAGGTTTTTATGGAGGGTGTGCACGTTTACGTAATATAACAGACACGAATGTTATGTATTTAGACTAGGTAATTCCAAACCATGCTCTTATTTATTGCTTTGGCTCGGCCAAAACATTATAGACTGAAAATGTTGCAAAACTGAAAACGTTGCAGCTAGGAAGACACAGAGTTGTCTACATGAGGAGGAGGTTGTCTACATGAGGAGGAGGTTGTCTACACGAGGAGGAGGAGGTTGTCTACATGAGGTTGTCTACATGAGAAGGAGGTTGTCTACACGAGGAGGAGGTTGTCTACATGAGGTTGTCTACATGAGGTTGTCTACATGAGAAGGAGGTTGTCTACACGAGGAGGAGGTTGTCTACATGAGGTTGTCTACATGAGAAGGAGGTTGTCAACATGAGGAGGAGGTTGTCTACATGAGGTTGTCTACATGAGGAGGAGGTTGTCTACATGAGGAGGAGGTTGTCTACATGAGAAGGAGGTTGTCTACATGAGAAGGAGGTTGTCTACATGAGGTTGTCTACATGAGGAGGAGGTTGTCTACATGAGAAGGAGGTTGTCTACATGAGGAGGAGGTTGTCTACATGAGGTTGTCTACATGAGAAGGAGGTTGTCAACATGAGGAGGAGGTTGTCTACATGAGGTTGTCTACATGAGAAGGAGGTTGTCTACATGAGAAGGAGGTTGTCTACATGAGAAGGAGGTTGTCTACATGAGGTTGTCTACATGAGAAGGAGGTTGTCTACATGAGGAGGAGGTTGTCTACATGAGGTTGTCTACATGAGAAGGAGGTTGTCAACATGAGGAGGAGGTTGTCTACATGAGGAGGAGGTTGTCTACATGAGGTTGTCTACATGAGGAGGAGGTTGTCTACATGAGGAGGAGGTTGTCTACATGAGGAGGAGGTTGTCTACATGAGAAGGGGGTTGTCTACATGAGGAGGAGGTTGTCTACATGAGGAGGAGGTTGTCTACATGAGGAGGTTGTCTACATGAGAAGGGGGTTGTCTACACGAGGAGGAGGTTGTCTACATGAGGTTGTCTACATGAGAAGGAGGTTGTCTACATGAGGAGGAGGTTGTCTACATGAGAAGGAGGTTGTCTACACGAGGAGGAGGTTGTCTACATGAGGAGGTTGTCTACATGAGGAGGAGGTTGTCTACATGAGGAGGTTGTCTACATGAGGAGGAGGTTGTCTACATGAGAAGGTTGTCCACATGAGGAGGAGGCTAATTATATACATAAGCTTCCTGTTTTTAAATTATTAGCGCAGATCCATGTACGCCTGAACGTACCTATTTTTCTATTTAGATTGTGTGCTGGTGAAGAAAATACGGTGTTTCATTATATCACTTATAACAGTTTTCGTGGTATTATAATGTCGTCATTTGTAAGTAGCTCAATTGGAAAACTACATCAAGATGTTCTCGAAAACTTTAATAAAGCTTGTTCGAAAATAAGAAGACAATTCTTAAACAATGTAAGTCGATAAAGGCTTTTTCTTGTCCAAAAACCGCACGTTGTTATAAAAAATGTGTAATTATTCCAACTGTCAACATCTCATATCTTCTGTAGTCGACATTTAAAAAAGGCAAGGGATGTAAAACTCAAAGCAGATTCCCATGTACTGCACGCGATAGTATTTTTGAGATGGGAATACAGTTTTGTGTCCTGGATAACAAACATCAACCTTCCTTGAAGTACTGGGTAAAAGGGTAAGTTTAAAATTATTAATTGGATTGACATTGTCTGTGGTTATTTACGTATGTATTTGTTCATTTGTATATCTATTATAACATTGTCTGTGGTTGGTTACGTATATGTATTTGTTTATATGTATATGTATTAACATAGTATATGTAATTAACATAGTATATGTATTAACATAGTATATGTATTAACATAGGAGATTGTTGGAAAGTGCAGGCCCAAATGAATTTTATGTTTGTTACCAAGATTCTGCTTCTCAAAATATGGTTGAACTTGCTTTCAAGTTAGGATTTGGTTCACCTCTTTAACATCCCGCAGAAATCCTGCAGAAATGGAAGCATTGTTTTGAGCTATTAAGTATTGTAAAAATCTAACAGCTTGCCTGAAAACAGTGACCGCTGCTGAAAAGAGTTATCTGGACTGACGTCAATGTTATCTGCCGAAGGTTGAAAGTGCCTATAACGTCTGTGGCGATTTAACATATTTGTAATTTATGGGTTCTCCTGAGTAAATTGTAATATATCTTGTCACTTCATAGACTTTTTGCTGTTAAAGTTGACGGAAATGACGTCATAGCGGGAATCTGTCTATATGAAAACCTCTTTACCGATGCCCGATTTGACGTCATTTCCGTCAACTTTAACAGCAAAAAAGTATATGAAGATGAAATTTTCAGCTGACAAGATATATTACAATTTATCTGAGGAGAATCCAATAGATTACAAATATGTCAAATCCCCACCCACGTTATAGTCTAGGTAACTCTTAACACCATGTCTAAGCCGAAGTTACAAACACATAATTCTTACATGGTGCTCGAGGACATTTAATTCATACATATCTGCAGGGATACAAATCTATAGGCTGAAGTTTGAACATACAATAATTTGATAAGCTGGCTGCCTTGACATGAAGTGAGTTATTTTAAAATGAAGTCTCAAGATGTATGCAGAATGTTAGAAAACTAGAAATAACTGACAGTTGCTTAAAGTGCCTATCCAGCCTGTTGGGATTTTAGATGTTCGTAATCTTTGGGTTCTACCAAAAAGAAATGTAATATATCTTGTTGTTCGAAAATTAGATCTTCATGCCTTTCCCCAAGTTCACAAGAAGTGACGTCACACAGCGACACGCAATATTTTGCGGCGTTATTCAACAGTGAATGTCTAGGAATTGAGCGAATTTTGTCTAAACAGGCTGTTTATAGTTCAAAGCCAAACTTTCGCTGTATTTCATTACTGAATCACTCCGCAAAATATCGCGTGTCCCTGCGTTGACGTCACTTCCTGTGAACTTTAGCGGGCGAAAAGGGCATCCAAAAATCACAAAGATGTAAAATCCGCACAGGCTGAATAGGCACTTTAACTCTCTCGTCTTTTCTCTCCTGCAACTTAATAAAACAAATCGTTATAACACTACGCAAAATCGTACATGTTTAAAAAATAAACCTTCGAATAAAGATGTTTTCATGGTGTGAACGATAATTGTATACAAAATGACATCATTTGTATTCGAGTCTTAATAATTTAGATTTTTGTATTTATGATATTAAATAAGAGATTAACTATTTTGTAATTCACAAAAAATGTAACATTGATAGGATATATGATAGTATTATAATATATTGGTAAATAAATAGAGTTTGTTATTATATATCGATATATTTTTATGTAATATAATTTCAATGGAATTGTTATCATCAGGTGTAATTTTTTATAAATATATATTTTAATTTTTCACGCTATCTTTTTCATGTTTTCACCGTCAAGGTATTTTTTGTTTAAAGTATCCAACCACACTATACATGAATATTCGGAAGTTGTTATATTTTATTTTGTTATTATATTTTATATTTTTTGTGTGCATTTAAAGGGGAACTGTACCCAAAAATTAAATTACCTTTAAATAAAAGGCCTTTAAGTATAATATTTAGAAATGTTAATAGTTTTACGATATCTGCTCTTGTACTCGAGAAATAACGTTTTCATTCATATTTTATGCTTCTAGTCGCCGCCATTTTTAAGTTTGCTCGACGGCTCAAAGTTGATGTACAGCGGTGGTTTTCTTTTCAATTTTGACACATTGACCACCCATTCCGCACGTTGTAAGCAATAAATTATTAGCATTATACCAATAAGTAGTACAATTGTAAGCGCATGCGTGTAACAGTCAATTACTAGTCCCACATTCATGGTATCTCTCACTAGTCTACTAATTCAGGACCCCAAGTAGGGGAGTGGATGTGGTGGGCGTTAGGGATGGAGAAAATGCGGACGGGGGGTTAGGGTTAGAAAACTCGCTAGCCGGGGGTTAGGACCTTTGTTGTTTTGGGGTTGGTTATAATCTAATAACTTATTGGTTGTAATGCAAGATAACGTGCGGATCGGCTGCATTGACTGCTTATATTTTGTTTCCTCAAAATTGGAAAGAAAACCTCACTGGACATCGAGTCTGAGCCGTCGAGCAAACTTCAGAATGACACAAAATGGCGGCATCCAGAAGCATAAAATTTCTCGAGTACAAGAGTAGATACCGTAAAAAATAACATTTCTAAACATTATACTCCTTTTATTTAAAAGCAATTTTTTTGGCTACAGTTCCCCTTTAAAATTTGTATTTCAGACATTTATAATAAATAATCATTTGATATAACTGAACTAAAGTACCTTATCCTCGATTCTTGGTATTTTTATTAGTGTGACCCTTATTCCAAAATAGTGGCCAATTTAGCCTCGTTTCAGTAGCCTGCGTCGCAGCCCGACTATTCGTACACAATAACAAGGCTATAAGGGGCTAATTTATACACATATAAGAGAATATTAAATGAGCAGCCATTTTGGAAATTCATGCAATTCACTATTACACATCGCGCTCGAATCGCAATGTGGGTTTAATCACCTTCATTTACAATATTTCTGGAGCCACGTAGTTTATGTGTTTCGTTTTGTTTTTTGGACTTCTGAATAGAATAGAATCACACTGAATAGACTTGTAATTTACCTCTCAATGAAATTCACATTTCCTAACTCCACTCATTACCAGAAGTTAACAACAAAATGTTAATTTTTTATACAACGTACATAGAGCGAAAATATTAAAATGAAGATTCTGCTTATTGAAAGGGAAATTTTAACCCTCGGTTTTTTAGGGGTTGGGCAAGGCGGAAATGCGGACGAAAGGGAAAAAAAGACCGCATGCCGCAAAACCAGCACAAAAAACCAGCACAGCAAATTTTAAAATGCCTGTTCGTAACGGGTTTTCTAACCCTAACCCCCCCGACGGAGAAGAAAGCGATCAAAGTCCAATTTCGGTACTCCATTTGCCCATAGTTAGTAGAAGGGATGGTTTGGAAGGTCCGCAAAAGTCATTGTTCTATGTTGTTGTTCACTTTCACGGTCACTGAACGTATTGTATTTTCTGTATAATGAAGCAGTCATCCAATAACAACGTTCAGATTTAATTAGTGTAGTCCTTCATCGTCACGTGTTGTGAGTCCTTCGCCGTCACGTGTCCATAGAATTTCCTTTCTCCAACCAATAACAAACGCTTTCTTCAAAACAATAACATGACCATTGCGTCATCTTGAAAGACAATGGAGCTTCCAAACCATCCCCTCTACTAACTATGATTTGCCCTTTATAGTCCAACAAAGACGGAAGATGATGTAATATGGAATTTTGTTGAAATTTAGGCCAATTGAAGAATTTCATTAAAGTGCCTATGACATGAAAATTAAGTTTATCTTATTTGAAAGAACTCTTAAAATAATTAAGAATATCAATTTAAAGCTTTTCCATATTTCACTTAGTTCGTGAGATATTTAGACTTATATGATATTCAAATGAGATGATCTATGACGTCACAAGTTGTGCAATACATTTTAACATATTGGAAGATCGTGTATATCTTTAAGATTATTGAACGAAATCACTTGAAACTTTGCATGTCGATACAGACCACTAAACGGAATAAGATCGTTCAAGTTTTAATGTTACAACAGTAATAGTATAGTTCCCAGACCACTACGTCTCTTTTAAGAAAATCTTCGTTTTCTAACATAGTAGGCTTTGCACCAACGTCAAACTTCAGTTTCAAATTAGTTAAGTTAGTGCAAATCTACTCAACCAGTACCAATTCGCAAATGTTTCCCACCGAAAAGAAAACAAATAATTTTGTTTTGAAAATCAAGAGGTCTGGAATCTAATCATTTACCATGGCGACCATAAAACTAGAACTATGTTATCCAGTTTAGTGGTCTGTATGCACATTCAAAGTTCCAAGTGATTTCCTTCAATAATCTTAAAGATATATGCGCTTTTCCAATATGTTAAAATGTTGTGCACAACTTGTGACGTCATAGATCATCTCATTTGAATATCATATAAGTCTAAATAACTCAACAACTAAGTGAAATATGGAAAATCTGTAAATTGATTTTCTTAATTATTTTAGGAGTTCTATATTTTAGGAGTTGAATAAGATGAACCAAATTTTCATGTCATAGGCACTTTAAATGTTCACAATTTTAGGACCCAACTATGGTCTTGCATCAATGTTTGATGAAACTCGTAGTCAGTATTACCATCTCAAACTCATTAACAATTCATCAGCAGAAAACAAAGGAAATCAACACTGAGACGGTGGTTTGGCCATCAGAGGAAATTACATAAATTAAGCAGGTTGCTCGATAGGAAACAGTAAATACGTATATGGAACAAAGGTGGTCAGTTGGTTTGTTTGTGGTTGACTCCTTTAAGAAGTCATATGAACAACTCGATCCCACCGGGATACCAAACACTTTTCATATATACCCTATTACCCCGCATATAAGCGCAGCGCCTACAAGCGAATTTTGGAAAAATTTTGGAGTAAAAACTGACGTTTTATAGGCGCATGCGCCTATAAAATTTCGCTAGGCGCACCCGACTCTCATACCTGGACCTACGCGCATGGGGTCTGGGTACGAGAATTGGCGCATCCTTTTTAATAGTGCAAAATATCCATGGTATACCTCACGCGAATAAACCAAAAACAATAACTATTATCATTGACCATATAACTACAATTTATAATAGACAATGTTGATAATTTAAAACATAAAAAGTATTTCTATCATTAAGAAGGTATTCTGTTCATGTCTGTCTAACTTGCAAATTTTGACGGTTTAAAGGCGCATGCGCTTATATTATATGCGCGGATATAAGCGCATGCGCCTTTATCTGCAGTGCGCTTATATGCGGGGTAATAGGGTACATTGTTTTTTCGTGTTTGGATACCCCGGTGAAACTAGCTCTCGTTGTTTATATATTCCATCAACGTTTGTAGCCCGCGCAAGCCAAATAATCCCACAGCACACAATGTTTTCATTCTATGTATATTTGTATATTCTAACCATTTTCTACTAACACAATTTCTCTTGATATAATATTAAAACCTTGGTACTTTGCTGACTTTAAGATATTTTACAAATGCCGATTTTATCACATTTATCACTTGGTTAGGCATATTTTGGACGTTTGTGTCACGATTAAAAATACCAAGCTATAGCTAATTACGGTAAGTTAGTATGTTTCAAAACTATACAATTAAAATCAAATTTACAAAAAATTTACAGGATAAAATATATTTCAGTTCTAAATCTTTCTTCTAATAGTTATTCATCTATATTATGATATTTTCTCTTTCTAATGACTTATTTGTGATAGCTCACAGCTCACATCCCAAAGTTGTCGTTGAATATCTTCATTGTAGGATTCTTCACTTGATTGTACTTCTTGACAGTTGTCATAGTAACGTCCACCAAGACCCTCAAGTTTTGGTGAAACGGCAACATAAAGTGAAGAATAAGCACTCTGTTCAGCAGTCTAAAAATTTGGAGCATTATTTTATGTTTTATAATAGAAGAAACGAAAAGGAAGTGGATAGCTTTACCGGCACGATCTTTTAGCTAAGCATTATTACAATAAATTGTTTAATTTTGTTGAATGAGATTAAAATTAAAGTGCCTATCACATGTGTGGGCATTTTATACATTTATAATAGGAATAGGAATCGCTTATGTAGATATAGATATAGATAGATATAGATATAGATATAGATATAGATATAGATATAGATATAGATATAGATAGATAGATAGATAGATAGATAGATAGATAGATAGATAGATAGATAGATAGATAAAGATAGATAGATAAAACAAATTAAAATAAATCACGTTAAGTCCTTTGGGAATAAAACTATTTTATTCCCAAAGGACTTAACGTGATTTATTTTAATTTTTATCTGTCATCCTTCTTATTTTAAATTTAAATTTATTCATATTTGTAAATATTTAAATAGCTGGTGCGCTTTCCTCTGGTTATTGAACCTGAAGAAGGGGCAGTGCCCCGAAACGTTCATTAAAGATTTTTAAACGTTCCTTTTGAAGAAATTATATATATATATATATATATATATTAGGTTAGTTAGGGTTGGGTTTAAGGTTAGGATCATGGTTAGGGTTACGGTTAGGATTAATATTAAACTAGTTCTTGAAAATGGGAAGGTACTTTTGAGTCATTTAGCCTTGTCCGTAAAAAGCCCATACACACATGGGCTAGGTACTGTAAGTATTAGTGTATTCCGTCCTAAGCGAATTATCTCTACAAAGCATAAGAGAGCACGAGAGAGGATATGCAGGACACAGGACAGGACGTGCTGTGAAGGTAATGGGTGGCAATATGGCGCTGTGAGGAAAAGGAGAGGTGATGTGAAACAAGTTGGAGGGAAGAAGCACATGTAGGATTACTAAGATCGTTAGTGGAGCTAAGCAGCCAACCTTGAACAGCCATGGTAGAATATATTTCTGCGTAGTAAGCAACAATGAAGGCACATTCTGAAATAAATCAGTATTCCCTATCCCAGGATGCAACGCATTGACAGTCACATGACATCCTTCCGCCAATAAACGTCTTTGTAATCCATAGGTGAACAGAATGTTAGCTAGTTTACTTTGTTGATAGGCACGATATGGGCAATAAGCAGAACTATATTGAAAAAATGATAACTCAGATTAATAAACAATTATGATATTAATAGACAACTTAAACGCAGCATCGATGTTTCAAGCTACTATTATTCCTATGAGGATTTAGATGTCAAATCACCATTTATTTACAATATAAAGTAGCTTAGTGACTTTAGTGTTGGAAGATTTCGCTTAAAGATAAAAGCAGTGTAGTGACAAACACGTTGCTAATTTTTAAGATATATTAGTTTTAAGATATGCATCCACACACCGATTTGTGTTGTACAAACGTCAACGTTTTAGTTATCTAATTTGAAAATCAAAACATTTTAATATCTCGAGAACAATGTGAGATGCGGGAGTCGACGTTCTTCGTCATTATAAAAATTCCTTCGAATAACTCTTTCATTAAAATCGACAAATGCCATACCAGCCTCTTGCAAATAGTGAATTAAAAGTAAATTCAGACCTATTTTGTTAGTGTGTTATAAAGCAGCTCTTTCCATTTCCTTACCTACTGTTTAAGATATCAAAATCAATATTCGCATGCCGATGAACATCAGATGAAATATTTACTACTCTGGTATACTGATCAGGAAAACCAGAACTAAAGAAATTATAAAAAGTCAAATTTAAATAAAATGCATGTCAATTGTTAAGTTCTATCAGAAATGTCAATCATGAGCAGTTTCTTTACATGGATAGTAAAATGAAGGTAACAGTAACATGTACAGTACGCTGATCTCAAAAAATAAGACTGGATTGAGCTTTCTATTGTATCTGATGAGCTGATTTTGAAGCTTGCATATTTGCATAATGTAAATTGACGAGAGGTCATTAGAAGCTCCGAGTTTGCAAGTAAATCAAACTGTGACGCTCGCGAAATAGGTTTAGTGTCTGGCTAATATAGTTTCTTTGTTAACATTAAATGCATAAAATCTTGAACCTAATTTGACGTCTCATATTAGGCTTCTCTCACTGGATAATTAGAGCCAACGGCGGCCATTACTAAGGGAACAAAGTCGCAGGAAATCTGTAGGTAGGCCATGAATCGTTTTACCCAGTAATTTGAAAAATGTCTTGTGGTCCTCTTTGTAGTAAAATTATTTTATTTTGTCGATGGTAAGAGCACATAATCCAACAAAAAACCTCAGGATCCTCAGTTGGTCCCTTAGTAATAGCGGACTTCCGGCTTCATTTTCTAAACAATAGTTGCTCGATCCAGTCTTCTTTCGAGATCAGTGGAAATCAGTGGTACAGGGTGAATGAATGAACAAATGAATGAACCAACGAACGAATGAATGGATAAGAAACATTATTTAAACATCAGGGTGTTCCATTCAGCAGCTCCATTCAGCTGGTACTCAAAGGAGTAGATGATTAGGTCTTGCTCTAGGCTGAGCTGGTAATAACGTAGCCTGGAAAAGCTTCTTGATACAGTTTTATAAAATAATTTTACTCTACGTCCTGGATAACAAAAAAGATTCTACAATTTTTTATACACAATTGTGCACTATATTACGACGAATACGGTACAACAAGTCAAATAACTGCATCAGTTCAACACTTACTCATTTAAAACATCAAGCAGCTGTAACGTTAAAGCAAAGTGGCCAAGATAATTTGTTGCAAACTGTAATTCAAAACCATCTTCTGTTTTCTCATATGGTGTAATCATAACAGCAGCTAAAAATTAACATATCGTATTATTAGTTCTATAGAATATTGACTAAATAATATAGTAGAATATTGACTAAATAATATAGTGGGTAAGTACATCGACTAAATAATATAGTGGGTAAGTACATCGACTAAATAATATAGTTAGTACATCGACTAAATAATATAGTGGGTAGTAGTATATCGACTAAATAATATAGTGGGTAGTAGTATATCGACTAAATAATATAGTGGGTAGTAGTATATCGACTAAATAATATAGTGGGTAGTAGTATATCGACTAAATAATATAGTGGGTAGTAGTATATCGACTAAATAATATAGTGGGTAGTAGTATATCGACCAAATAGTATAGTGGGTAGTAGTATATCGACCAAATAGTATAGTGGGTAGTAGTATATCGACCAAATAGTATAGTGGGTAGTAGTATATCGACCAAGTAGTATAGTGGGTAGTAGTATATCGACCAAATAATATAGTGGGTAGTAGTATATCGACCAAATAATATAGTGGGTAGTAGTATATCGACCAAATAATATAGTGGGTAGTAGTATATCGACCAAATATAGTGGGTAGTATATCGACTAAATAATATAGTGGGTGGTAGTAGTATATCGACTAAATAATATAGTGGGTGGTAGTAGTATATCGACTAAATAATATAGTGGGTGGTAGTAGTATATCGACTAAATAATATAGTGGGTGGTAGTAGTATATCGACTAAATAATATAGTGGGTAGTAGTATATCGACTAAATAATATAGTGGGTGGTAGTAGTATATTGACTAAATAATATAGTGGGTAGTAGTATATCGACCAAATAATATAGTGGGTAGTAGTATATCGACCAAATAATATAGTGGGTAGTAGTATATCGACCAAATAATATAGTGGGTAGTAGTATATCGACCAAATATAGTGGGTAGTATATCGACTAAATAATATAGTGGGTGGTAGTAGTATATCGACTAAATAATATAGTGGGTGGTAGTAGTATATCGACTAAATAATATAGTGGGTGGTAGTAGTATATCGACTAAATAATATAGTGGGTGGTAGTAGTATATCGACTAAATAATATAGTGGGTAGTAGTATATCGACTAAATAATATAGTGGGTGGTAGTAGTATATCGACTAAATAATATAGTGGGTGGTAGTAGTATATCGACTAAATAATATAGTGGGTAGTAGTAGTATCGACTAAATAATATAGTGGGTAGTAGTAGTATCGACTAAATAATATAGTGGGTAGTAGTAGTATCGACTAAATAATATAGTGGGTAGTAGTATATCGACTAAATAATATAGTGGGTAGTAGTATATCGACTAAATAATATAGTGGGTAGTATATCGACTAAATAATATAGTGGGTAGTATATCGACTAAATAATATAGTGGGTAGTATATCGACTAAATAATATAGTGGGTAGTAGTAGTATCGACTAAATAATATAGTGGGTAGTAGTAGTATCGACTAAATAATATAGTGGGTAGTAGTATATCGACTAAATAATATAGTGGGTAGTAGTATATCGACTAAATAATATAGTGGGTAGTAGTATATCGACTAAATAATATAGTGGGTAGTAGTATATCGACTAAATAATATAGTGGGTAGTAAGTATATCGACTAAATAATATAGTGGGTAGTATATCGACTAAATAATATAGTGGGTAGTATATCGACTAAATAATATAGTGGGTAGTATATCGACTAAATAATATAGTGGGTAGTATATCGACTAAATAATATAGTGGGTGGTAGTAGTATATCGACTAAATAATATAGTGGGTGGTAGTAGTATATCGACTAAATAATATAGTGGGTGGTAGTATATCGACTAAATAATATAGTGGGTAGTAGTATATCGACTAAATAATATAGTGGGTGGTAGTAGTATATCGACTAAATAATATAGTGGGTAGTAGTATATCGACCAAATAATATAGTGGGTAGTAGTATATCGACCAAATAATATAGTGGGTAGTAGTATATCGACCAAATAATATAGTGGGTAGTAGTATATCGACCAAATATAGTGGGTAGTATATCGACTAAATAATATAGTGGGTAGTATATCGACTAAATAATATAGTGGGTGGTAGTAGTATATCGACTAAATAATATAGTGGGTGGTAGTAGTATATCGACTAAATAATATAGTGGGTGGTAGTAGTATATCGACTAAATAATATAGTGGGTGGTAGTAGTATATCGACTAAATAATATAGTGGGTAGTAGTATATCGACTAAATAATATAGTGGGTGGTAGTAGTATATCGACTAAATAATATAGTGGGTGGTAGTAGTATCGACTAAATAATATAGTGGGTAGTAGTAGTATCGACTAAATAATATAGTGGGTAGTAGTAGTATCGACTAAATAATATAGTGGGTAGTAGTAGTATCGACTAAATAATATAGTGGGTAGTAGTATATCGACTAAATAATATAGTGGGTAGTAGTATATCGACTAAATAATATAGTGGGTAGTATATCGACTAAATAATATAGTGGGTAGTATATCGACTAAATAATATAGTGGGTAGTAGTAGTATCGACTAAATAATATAGTGGGTAGTAGTAGTATCGACTAAATAATATAGTGGGTAGTAGTATATCGACTAAATAATATAGTGGGTAGTAGTATATCGACTAAATAATATAGTGGGTAGTAGTATATCGACTAAATAATATAGTGGGTAGTAGTATATCGACTAAATAATATAGTGGGTAGTAGTATATCGACTAAATAATATAGTGGGTAGTATATCGACTAAATAATATAGTGGGTAGTATATCGACTAAATAATATAGTGGGTAGTATATCGACTAAATAATATAGTGGGTAGTATATCGACTAAATAATATAGTGGGTAGTATATCGACTAAATAATATAGTGGGTAGTATATCGACTAAATAATATAGTGGGTAGTATATCGACTAAATAATATAGTGGGTAGTATATCGACTAAATAATATAGTGGGTAGTATATCGACTAAATAATATAGTGGGTAGTATATCGACTAAATAATATAGTGGGTAGTATATCGACTAAATAATATAGTGGGTAGTATATCGACTAAATAATATAGTGGGTAGTATATCGACTAAATAATATAGTAGTATATCGACTAAATAATATAGTAGTATATCGACTAAATAATATAGTAGTATATCGACTAAATAATATAGTAGTATATCGACTAAATAATATAGCAGTATATCGACTAAATAATATAGCAGTATATCGACTAAATAATATAGCAGTATATCGACTAAATAATATAGCAGTATATCGACTAAATAATATAGCAGTATATCGACTAAATAATATAGCAGTATATCGACTAAATAATATAGCAGTATATCGACTAAATAATATAGCAGTATATCGACTAAATAATATAGCAGTATATCGACTAAATAATATAGTGGGTGGTATATCGACTAAATAATATAGTGGGTGGTATATCGACTAAATAATATAGTGGGTGGTATATCGACTAAATAATATAGTGGGTGGTATATCGACTAAATAATATAGTGGGTGGTATATCGACTAAATAATATAGTGGGTGGTATATCGACTAAATAATATAGTGGGTGGTATATCGACTAAATAATATAGTGGGTGGTATATCGACTAAATAATATAGTGGGTGGTATATCGACTAAATAATATAGTGGGTGGTATATCGACTAAATAATATAGTGGGTGGTATATCGACTAAATAATATAGTGGGTGGTATATCGACTAAATAATATAGTGGGTGGTATATCGACTAAATAATATAGTGGGTGGTATATCGACTAAATAATATAGTGGGTGGTATATCGACTAAATAATATAGTGGGTGGTATATCGACTAAATAATATAGTGGTATATCGACTAAATAATATAGTGGTATATCGACTAAATAATATAGTGGTATATCGACTAAATAATATAGTGGTATATCGACTAAATAATATAGTGGTATATCGACTAAATAATATAGTGGTATATCGACTAAATAATATAGTGGTATATCGACTAAATAATATAGTGGTATATCGACTAAATAATATAGTGGTATATCGACTAAATAATATAGTGGTATATCGACTAAATAATATAGTAGTATATCGACTAAATAATATAGTAGTATATCGACTAAATAATATAGTAGTATATCGACTAAATAATATAGTAGTATATCGACTAAATAATATAGTAGTATATCGACTAAATAATATAGTAGTATATCGACTAAATAATATAGTAGTATATCGACTAAATAATATAGTAGTATATCGACTAAATAATATAGTAGTATATCGACTAAATAATATAGTAGTATATCGACTAAATAATATAGTAGTATATCGACTAAATAATATAGTAGTATATCGACTAAATAATATAGTAGTATATCGACTAAATAATATAGTAGTATATCAACTAAATAATATAGCAGTATATCGACTAAATAATATAGCAGTATATCGACTAAATAATATAGCAGTATATCGACTAAATAATATAGCAGTATATCGACTAAATAATATAGCAGTATATCGACTAAATAATATAGCAGTATATCGACTAAATAATATAGCAGTATATCGACTAAATAATATAGCAGTATATCGACTAAATAATATAATAGTATATCGACTAAATAATATAGCAGTATATCGACTAAATAATATAGTAGTATATCGACTAAATAATATAGTGGGTAGTATATCGACTAAATAATATAGTGGGTAGTATATCGACTAAATAATATAGTGGGTAGTATATCGACTAAATAATATAGTGGGTAGTATATCGACTAAATAATATAGTGGGTAGTATATCGACTAAATAATATAGTGGGTAGTATATCGACTAAATAATATAGTGGGTAGTATATCGACTAAATAATATAGTGGGTAGTATATCGACTAAATAATATAGTGGGTAGTATATCGACTAAATAATATAGTGGGTAGTATATCGACTAAATAATATAGTGGGTAGTATATCGACTAAATAATATAGTGGGTAGTATATCGACTAAATAATATAGTGGGTAGTATATCGACTAAATAATATAGTGGGTAGTATATCGACTAAATAATATAGTAATATATCGACTAAATAATATAGTAATATATCGACTAAATAATATATCGACTAAATAATATAGTAGTATATCGACTAAATAATATAGTAGTATATCTACTAAATAATATAGTAGTATATCGACTAAATAATATAGCAGTATATCGACTAAATAATATAGCAGTATATCGACTAAATAATATAGCAGTATATCGACTAAATAATATAATAGTATATCGACTAAATAATATAATAGTATATCGACTAAATAATATAGCAGTATATCGACTAAATAATATAGCAGTATATCGACTAAATAATATAGTCGTATATCGACTAAATAATATAGTAGTATATCGGCTAAATAATATAATAGTATATCGACTAAATAATATAATAGTATATCGACTAAATAATATAATAGTATATCGACTAAATAATATAATAGTATATCGACTAAATAATATAATAGTATATCGACTAAATAATATAATAGTATATCGACTAAATAATATACTAGTATATCGACTAAATAATATAATAGTATACCACCATTTTATCAATTAACAGAATAATCTAAATGTTTGACAAACTTGGGTTCTTCCTTCTTTGGAAGCAGTGAGGACTACTGTACGTGGTTATCGGATTTAATTTTTCAAATCTAGTTACCATTATTGATAAGAATGTGCAGAGGTAGTTCTTTCTCTTTAAAAGCTGCAACAAATTCTTTCACAGATGTCAAACTTGATAAATTCAACTTCATGAATTCAACTAAAAAACACATTAAATAAATTTAGAGCAATCAGACAATGAATATTGAATGAATGAATGAATGATGTTTGTTTTGAAACAAAAAAGTACTCTATTATATATACCTTTTGCATTTGGCACTTCTTTTTTTAGTTTTTCTACTGCCAAGTTTGCATTAACACTAGATCTACAAGCTGAAAATCAATAACCTATTTTAGTGTTTTTGACGCAATGTATCAGCAATTATATAAAAAGGTCAATATTTCAGTGAATTGTTCAAAAATATAATATATTTAGTTTTTTACATTCTAATCATTTTACAAAGACTTCACAATGTGCTAATGTAAATATTAATAAATAATAATAATAATAATAATAATAATAATAATAATAATGCGCAGAATAGGAATAAGCAGAAATTGAAAAGAGTCTACATGGAGAAAGCGGGTGAAATCAGGAAGAAAATTTCGATCGCTAAGGCAGAAGTTGAGAGATTGAAGGAGAACAGAAAGGGAGAAAGAACACTATATTGCAAGAAGAATGCAACATCTCTATTGCTGGCCTCATTAATTACATGGAAAAGAAAAAAATCGGTCCTCAGAAAGCTGAAGAAAAAACAGGAAGAAGCAAGATCAATCAACAGCCAGCCAATTCAAGACCGACCCGCGTGTTGTTTATGCGAACATGGAGGAACTGTTGAGTAAAGATAAAGATATCGATCGACCAAAGTACACGAATAACATCAGTCAAAATGGAGATTGTGAGAAGTTTGAGAACATTGACGAGGCAAGTGCATTTTGGAGAAAGCTTTGGGAAGAGGAAGGCACTGGAAAGAAGTCTTCAAGCTGGCATGATGAAGTTGAGATCGCCATTCACAAACGTGTACCACCCCCGCCCGATGACGATTGGGTCTTGGAGACGAACCAGGCTGTCAAAGTGATAGGTACTTATAGTACGTATTCCATATAAGGTCATATCGAACGGGACTGGGAAGAGCACATACATTGCCCTAACGAGCATATACGTTGCCCTGACGAGCAAATACATTGCCCTCGTACCAGCCTCCAAGATAATTGGATTGTAACCGACCCCAAAACAACAAAGGTCCTAACCCTCCCACAAAGCTATAGAATATATTATTTTAAAGTTAAATGATCTATTTACAATATACATACAGCTTATCCTGGTAGCTAACTTAGTTCTCTTTGAAAGCGGATAATCGAACATGCCCAAAAATATAATTTTCGTATTACGGATACCATCTTGTAAACGAACTTTCGACTGTCTTCGACGAACGTTTTCTTGAGAAATAATCAACTCCCAAAGCTATACAATATGTATTAAAACAAAGGTAAATTATCTGTTTACAATATGCGTATAGTTTATCTGGCTATCGAACATATCGTAACGTGTTAACTATCCGCGTGGGCTGGTACGAGGGCAATGTATTTGCTCGTCAGGGCAACGTATATGCTCGTTAGGGCAACGTATTTGCTCTTCCCAGTCCCGTCCGATATGACCTTATATGGAATACGTACTATAAGTCCATATGGTCAAAGTGGTTACAAACAAAAGAAATTGGTAAATTATTGGTGGAAGCGCTCGCACTGTTTACTAGCCTGAGTATCAGGCCCCTCGGGGTTGGGAAAGAGTAGCATGCCGCCGTAGCCGAATGTATTCAAGCGATTTCGAAGACCACCGTTGGCTTATGTGGTTTTCAGAGGGAAAAACAAAACTCATTCCTAAACCAGGTGGATTTTCTAGTAATAATCAGTATCCAATCACGTGCCTGAATACTGAATGTTGATTGATATAGAAATGTGACTCGAGACTGCAAGAAAGTTAAACGTAACCTATGCATGGCTTGGCTGAATGTCACGAAAGCCTACGATTCTGTAGACCATAACTGGTTAATTGAAATGATAGAAGTGCACAGGTTTCCACACTGGCGAAACGGGGTTATACGTAATTTGTGTTCAAATTGGAATACAATTGTATTCTCAAGATTGTGGCTACAACGAGTCGGGAATGTAAAACGTCCGAGACCATAAGATTAACAAAGGTCTTCCCCAAGGCAATGCTTTATGCCCAAGGTTATTTACCTTGTGCATGAACCCCGTAGCAATAGCATGGCAATTGAGAGCGATGGAGGGGTATCGCCTATCGAAGCCTATAAGTACCAAGGTTACGGATCTGCTTTACATTGACGATCTTAAAATCTTCGCTGCCTCCGAGAGCAAGCTGAACAGAGTGCTGACATCATGGGGCTTCAATAGAACCCCAAGATATGCTCAGTTGATGAATCCAGTCTCAAGTTGTCTGAGTCAATGGCAATAACGAGTCTTAAAGAAGGGACACAATACAAGTTCCTGGGTGTCCTGGAGAGCTTGTTGCAAGAAGAAAGGTTGGCCCTGGTTTGTGCTGTGAATGTGTATCTACAACGAATGTCAGTAATTTGGAAGCGCGCAAGATCATTGTAGAGTATAGAACCCTGCTATTACTTCCTAGGGAGAAAGGTAGAAGAGGATTGCGATCAGTTGAGAATGAATATAAGACAATAACGATCAAAGTTGCAGTTAAGTTGTATGAGAATCCGGATCCTACGATGCAGATGGCGCGAGAGTTTGAGCAGAGATCAGCGAGTATGGGACATCAATCCCTACTTAAACTCAATACTCAATCAAATGGAACATAATCAATCGATGCAAACCCTACTCTAATTTAACAAAACGTTGTAACTGATGCCTTTGTGAAAAATTTATAATCATTTGTCACCCCGAATTATGTTCACTCAACAGCAGAAACGAACTTATATCAACTTGCAGGCATACACTAGAAAAAAACATTTACTGTGCAACTATTAGTTAATTAATATGCACCGCAACTTCACATAACGTCATACATAATTTAAGATCTAAGCAGAAAAGGATGCTTCTCGTGGCTAAGGGAGTGGACTACGTGCCCGACGCACACCATCGCGAGTATGTTTGAACTGTACGAGCAGATGTTACCAACAAGAGTGTACCACAAGCCAAAAGATTCACACTACCCCGAAAAGTGAAGTCTTGTGTAGATTGTGCGGTAAGTTCCCAGAGAGCGTCCCCCACGTCTTGGCTGGTTGTCCTGCTCTGGTACAGAATAAGTATCTTTCAAGGCATAATGCGGCCTTGAATATTCTGTTTTTTGAGATACTACGAGATCTGAAGCTTTTATTGATGAGGTGCCACCCTGGTATTCCCCGGTGAAGCCGAAGTCTGTATATGAGAATAGAGATGTAAAAGCATTCTGGGATAACATTATAATTGATGTTCTCGGAGGCTGGTCATGTGAATTGGATGCCGCACTGCACAATGTGCTGGGAGCAAAGGGGAGAGATGTTCTTAAACGGATGCAGAAGTCCGTCATCTCTAGTACTTTGAACATTGCACGTATTTTTAAGGTCGTTACTTAGAGATAAGAAGTCTAGGAACGAAAAACAAAGCATTTGCTTTTATTTATTGTTAGAAATTTTTAATAATTTTAACATTTTGATAGTTTTAAAGTAGTATTTTTATATAGCTCATAGGTTACGCTTTGCGCGCTATGGAGTTATTTTAACTGTAATAGCATACAGAAGTTTACACTGCAAAAATAATAATAATAATCTTTTATTTAAAGTGTCCATGCAATGAAAAATTCAGTTGTAAAATAACTCTTTTGTTTGAAAGAACTCTTGAAACTATAAAGACTAACCATTTACAACTTTTTCATATCTCACTTCACTCTTGAGATATTAAGATTTTTTAATATGTAAATGATCATACTTATGACATCACAATGCATAATGACGAATTGAAAAATTCTGCAATCTTTACCATTATCACATAGGATCGTTTTATGATTTACATATTTGATGTCATTGGATACATCCACGCACACATGCACCTGTACTTCAAGTGATTTTATTACATACCTGTAATCTCAAGGATATATAAGCGTTTTCAATAAGTCATTATGCAGTGTGATGTCATAAGTATGATCATTTACATATCAAACAAATCTTAATATCTCAAGAGTGAAGAGAGATATGAAAAAGTTGCAAATGGTTAGTCTTTATAGTTTCAAGATTTCTTTCAAATAAAAGAGTTATTTTAGAACTGAATGTTTCATTGCATAGTAGGCACTTTAAGGAGGATACTACTGGCATATTAAGCAGAGCTTAGTGGGGTCCATCATTTATAAGTAGTATATCAATACCTAAAATCTAAATAAACTAACAATTACATTAATTACTGGATTAATCTAAAATGATAGCAAAGGTACAAGTCAAAGAATACTGTACTTAAAAATAAAAATAATATTATTATGGATGATATTAGTACTGATACAAATTCTACATGAAGCATGCATGAACTGAAATATACAGTAATTGAATGCCAAACGTCAAATCAGTCATCATTTTGGAAACAATATTCTTCTGCTAGAGAAATTGGACTAATTCAAACATTGATAAAATACTGTACTTACAGTATGAATGCTATACTAGAAATGTTTATCAACCTGTCTATCACATGGAAAGCAGGGGGATGCCAAAATCCTGATTTGATATCACACTCATTAGCATTTCGGACAAACAAACGCTCAAATAATAAAACATTTTGGTATTCAACTATTCACTTCTTGTAGAATCTTTATCAGTAATATTGTACACTGATTACTGGTGCGTATTTGGTGTTATGAAGGCACTTTTTAACTAAGTTCCGCCCCAAAAATTATTAAGTAGTGATACTGCGTGATGACAACTGATGGGCAGCACACAAGGGATATCATCTGTGGGCAGTCTCTAGCAGTAGTTTTCATCTGTCACAGCTAGTGAGTCGATTGGACAAAAGTTTAAAATTATTTGCGAATAATATAATCCACCAACATTTGGCCTAAAATGCAGTACAGTAATGTCATTCTGACAGGGCAATCTAGTTTAATTTGAACAGCTTAGTATTGGTTTAATATTAATTTAACTTTCGTCAACTGACATGCAATACAACTAACAAATCAGACTACCTGCATATATAAATATAGTACATTGTATATTAGTACATCATGTGTTTTTAATTTTTTATCATGTTGTAAATGAATGACATTTTGACAAGATGAATAGAGACAAGTTCAGAGAGCAACGTTTCTTACCCAATATAACATAGGCTCCTAATTTGCAAAGCACTCTTGCAGTCTCAAAACCAATTCCTTTATTTGCTCCTGTTATTATAGCAACCTTGTCATGTTGATCTGGAAGATCTGAGATATTAAATAAAACACAAAAACCATAAATTAAACACAGTCTAGCTCAGGTTTCAGTTGAGACAGCCTATAGAAGTACATGTAGCTCTGAAATACTTTTGAAATAATAAGTCTTTGTCATGGTTATCTTATAATATAATGTACATTTAACATACTGTAAAATGTTAACAGATATAAAGTATAATTTGATCTTCAATCAGATCTCAATTTCTAGGAACACTGTACTGTAACTAAAAAAATTGGCTGAACTTTCGCAGAAAACCATTAAAATTTTGGAAGCAAATATACCCAAAAAACATACTTTTTTATTGTTTCGTACTCAATGCATTTAAAATTGGTGAATTGGAGCATGTTCACCACCAGTTTTGTTTAAAAACGGCGATGTTTAAATATGAAAATTTCTGGTTGTTCTGACCGTGTATCAATAGCTCGAGGTGTTCGATTCCCGGTGGGGCAGTCAAATTCTCTCTCATTTAAACAATGTAATATACATGTACGTGGTAATAATTAATGAAACTTAAAAGGGCGGACGCGATGACAGATATATAACTGTAACTGGATATGTATGTGTACCCTCGATGTAGGGCTGTTGGTTGAGTCTATTTGCGTCAAGAAATAAAGAGCAATATTAACGTAAATATCAATCAATCAATAATTTAATTCAACACCAAATTTGAATATGTATATATATATATATATGTTACAAGAATAAACATAGGTATATATGCAAGCTAACTTTAATAATCATAAGATTATTAAAGTTAGCTTGCATATATACCTATTTTTATTGATTCTTCTGTTTGTTTATCCTTTTTATTTGGCTTGTAATGTGTACTTTTGTTGTACCCTCGTTAGCCATAATCTCGTCTAACCATAAGGTTAGACGAGATTATTGCTAATGAGGGTACAACAAAAGTACACATTACAAGCCAAATAAAAAGGATAAACAAACAGAAGAATCAATCAAAAATAACCATCACTAGTTTCACGCTTATTAATTGTACTGGAAACTAATGCTGGGTACAATAAGTAATACATGTAAACATTTAAAAATTATTAATTGAACTTATTGTGTTGCTCTAACAAATTTTTTTCAGTTGACGTTTAAAACCTGATTTTTAAGATTCTTGGTAAATACTACAACAAAGTAGAGGTAAGCCTCTCAAACGACTTAGCTTACTTAAGTAGCGGAGCTACTCACAGCTCTTGTATACAGAAGGCTTTACAACAATTTTAAATAAGAGAGAAATTGAGAGCGTGCAGGTATCGATCCGGGGCTCGACGTGTTGGCCGGCGCAGGCCTAGGCAATTCTTGTCGCTCATACGATCTTACTACCTCTTGGTCATGCTGAGTTATGGCTGGCTCATCCGGAAAGACGTCCGCTGTAGATACTTGTTCGTTGGGATTGGGTACGTTGGATTCTTTATTAAACTTGACAAACTTTAAACGATTGCGATGAACAACTTTCTTTCTACAGTTTCCAGTTTGACGTGGTAGTTAACGTTACCCAGACAAGTGAATACCATGTATGATCCGGTCCATTCTTGGAACTTCCGGCTTTCCCCCTTCGGTACAGCTTGGTTGCAGTAATTGGCACTAGCTGTTGCAGTTACCCAGCCTATTGTCTTAATGTCTGTATTTATGTTTGTAATGTGTATGGCAAAGTTATTAAAAAAAAGAAGTTGTTGAGCCACACTCTACTTTAGCTGCATGCATTCTACTTTGGTTGTTGTGCGCTTTCTTTTGCCTTCTCTGCGCCAGACTGACCTTGGTCGCTCATGCACGCTATACCAGTTCTTCTCCAGATAATCACAATAGTTTGCAATCAGTAACTTGGTTGGTTTCTTTGCAGTACCTGCATGAGCGTTAATGGTGACGTAGCTTCGCGACCATAAACGGCTTTGAAGGGTGCAGTATATGCTGGTACGGTAAATGGCTTTGAAGGGAACAAATAGTACAGTACATACTACATGCTGGTACGGTATGCAAACAAAGCTATAGTGGCAAGTGGACATCCCAATCTTTGTGGTCTTGGTTGACATACGTGAGGATCCCTTTCAAGGTGCGATTAAATCTCTCCACTAGTCCATCTGTTTGCGGGTGGTATGGTGAAGTACGTAGTTTCTTTACTCCTAGAAGTTGAAACACTATCTTCATTAGGTCAGCCTCAAAGTTTCTGCTTTGATCGGTCACACCGTGACGGGTCACAACTTCATCAACAAACGCCTTTGCTGTAGTTCCCGCATATTGATTGGCCATTGGTACCACTTTGTGAAATAGTAAGACATCACCAGGATATATTGGTTACCGCGCGCAGTCATCGGCAGTAGTCCCATGACATCCATCGCCCACAATTCCATCGGTCCTTCACCTTTGATGCTTGCCATTAGTGCTGATGTGATTCCGGGCCAGTAACGGCTGTCGTTGCAGCCGCTCCAAGCAGTGATTGATACCCATGTATCTCGAGCTTGGATCATTGTGTGACAAATGTAAGAGGCAACTCCTCATATCTCTATAGGTACAGTACAACTAAACTATAGCCTCGAGTGCTTTTCTCTATGCTCGACGGTGAAGCATATCGTCCACCATTTCCATTTGAGGCCAGATCTACCATTAACGTTGCAGTTCTCCATCTTTCATCCACTCCCCTTTGGCCTCTGGTTGCTCGTTCACGCCAGCTAAGCTCCACATCATTCTTAAAATACCCGGGTCTTCTTTCTGGGAAACTCAAATTTCATCTGTGCACCAATGTGTGATTACCATTGTTGCCCCGACACCAGCAGCTATAGTTCCTCTCGAGATCCATCTCTGGTCGCTGTGGGTTGTCAGGTGTTGGAAAACGGGAAAGTGTTACCATTTTGCTTTTTTACAATTAGAGGGACTTGCCAATAGCCGGAGGCGAGATCCATGGTAATGAAACACTTGCACCACCCAACTGGTCGAGGATATCATCGATTTGTGGCATCGGGTGAGCATCTTTCTTGGTAACCGAGTTCGCTCGTCGAAGATCGACGCCAAACCGATAGTTACCATCTTTCTTGGATGCTAATAAGATCGGTGAGGACCATGGGCTATTGCTTGGTCTGACGAGACCTCTCTCTAGCATACATGAGTATTGTATTTGTTGGTTCACCATGGTCTGTAGATGGACTGGGATTCTGTAACGCGCTGTTTGATACAGTAGGGTGACTATCTCCTGTGTCGATAACATATTCCGCTTGTCTAGTTTGACCCAGGGGACCATTTGGTCCAGTAACGAACACATCGCATCGTCTGAGGGGTACCAATAAACTTCTTTCAGCCTACCGGAGTCTTGATTAAGGCAAGAGTGAACAACAATGTTTGGTTGATAGCTACAGGTGCGACAGTGTCTTTGGTAAGTCGTCAATTAGTTCCTTTGAAACCATGAGGAGGGATTTGGGGAGAGAACCTTCAAGTGCTCCGGATGATACAAAGCCACGTCCAGTTGGCAAATACTGTATTGCACTAAAACATCACTTTGTGGTGGTTGCCATGAGCAACACTTGTATCTTGCGTGCCGATTTCTTAAAAGCTGGAAAGATAGTTGTAGACGTGGAAAATGCGAAACTAACGTGGGAAACTGGTGAGAGGACTTGTTGTAGAAACGACGACACCATCAAAAAAATAGTCTGAGTAAGTAGTTGGTCGGCCCTTGCTAGTTTTCCTGACGCGGTTGGTGGGGAGTTGAAGACTGGAACCGATGTAAACAATCTCGAGCAAAGTACCCCACTTGCCCGCACACGAAACAATGCGGAGGCTCTGCATGCGGAGGCATTCTGTGCCGAGGCTCTGAGTAGTCTGCATGCGGAGGCATTCTGTGCGGAGGCTCTGCATGCGCTGGCAAAATTACCTCTGTCACAATGGAAACACGACCGACGTCGTGTCCGAGGGAAATCACCTGCTGGGATCGCGTACTTTACTCTGGCGACAGACCCTGATAGCCGGTTGACTTTTTGGTTAATACCTTCATATTTGCCATCAACTGTCCGATCAAAGAAGACTGAGAAGGCGATTGTGAAACGCTACTGTACTTGGTCCACTAGCTGTTACGCAACTGCGCTACTGTATCGCCATAAGAAAGGCGGGGCCGTTGTAGAATTTTTTTTAGGGATCACTTTCCATGGGAAGCCATCTGATTGGCTAACACGAAATAACTTTATCCTAACCCTAAATAACCCTAATCTTAACCCTAAGCCCCGCCTAGCTAGTAATTGTCGGTGCGCACTAGATAATTGTCGGTGCGCACTAGATAGTAGTCGCCAGAACTATGTTTAGCCCGCCAACACCACTAACCCAGCGGTAACATGTTCGTCGTAAATATTATGAACTAAACGGCCGAACTATTTCGCCAAACGGTCGGCACTCGGAAAGCGAAAGAAAATATATCCAATGTCCACAAACAGTTCAAACAGTTCTTGCTGGTATAAACTAATATTAAACGTAATCCGGTAGATTCTCAAGCGCTTCAAAACTATTCGATTTTGTGATCGAATAGATACTTTCAGTTTCCAAAAGGCTAACGATGTTATTCGGGATTTCGAAATATCAACCGCAACAACGTTCAACTGGTTCAAGCAGAAAAGCTTTTTGTTGATATTCCTTCACAAGTTGCGGAACAGAATGTTATGGTTCGAGACACAAGTATAATCTGGAGTTGTCCTCGATAATGATGGAATTATTTTCAAGCGCTTGAGAATCTACTGTATTACGTTATTAGTTTGTACCAGCAAGAACTGTTTGTGGATACTGCCTACTGGATATATTTTCTTACGCTTTCCGAGTTCCGGCCGTTTAGTTCATAATATTTACGACGAACATGTTACCGCTGGGTTAGTGGTGTTGGCGGGCTCAACATGGTTCTGGCGACTATTATCTAGTGCGCACCGTAATGGTGTCCCGTTTTGTCGTGAAAGTTCTGTATCTAAAAAGGCAATTTTGTTGTTGTGTTCATGTTCAACAGTAAATTAAATGTGTGGGTCAATGGAGTTGAGAGTTTAGATTGCGAGACTGTCGTCAATATTGCAAGTTTTGGTTGTTTAAAACGATCGGAAATACCCCGAAAAAGCAATAGCGTTGTGCACAAATGACGTCAAGATTCACGTTTGTCGGTATTTGCCATTGATTCTTGCTTTTAAACAACAGAAAATTGGTCATGTGGAATCCTTGAGAATCAATTTCGGTTTATTCGGCCGGCTTTTGGTTTTATAAATAGTAAGTATATGCGCTAGCAGCGCTTAGTGTACTAGTGTACACTAGAATTACTAGTGTACAGAAGAATTGGGTGGAGCTGTTTCGTGTAAATCCCGAAATGACGTCACATAGACTATCGGTAGTAAATTTCGAAATTAAAATCAGCTGTTATTTCTAAAATAAAGCATTATCGTAAGAGTTAGTATTAGGTGTAGGGTTAGGGTTAGGGTAAGGTTTGGGGTTAGGACTATGTTTTAAAATCGGGATACTTATATGAAACGCCAGCCGAAGAATTGCAAGAAAAAAGAGAGAAGTCATAAATACAACAAGTGTCATGTTATTAGTTTATTAAACAGCAAACACAATCCTAACACCCACATTACAAAATCATTAAACTGATCAATACTCAAAGTTCAATTTTGGCAAACTGTGATGCAAAAAAACAAATATTATCGCAGCTGCCTTTTGAAGTGATGTCGCTTGACTCAACAATCTCATCGAAGCATGCAGGAGCATAGGTCTTGATGAGGTCCAGTGCTGTGGCTCTTTTTCTGGGTGGATATGTGCTCCGTCGTGACTGCCTCAATCGAAGATCCTGCGAGAACACAGCGCTTGTGGCAACATGTCACACAAAAAATCATCCAATTTGACAAAAATTGACATGTATGCAGATCTCTCTCCTCCGCAGAGGCTTCCCCTGCGGTAGAGGGGGTAATGGGGGTTGGGATAAGGAATGTGGTAGTCTGGTAGAGGAGGGTAATGGGATAAGGAAAACCGCTGAAATTTGGAACGCGTGCGAGGGGAGAGAAGAGAGGAGAGAGGGGTTTCAGGCTAAATATGGCGCCAAACCGGGGGATGCAATCTTCTGTGATATATTCGAGAGAGCAACATGCTGTACCATGGACCGCGGAAGCGGGGGGCCAGGGGGGCACGTGCCCCCCCCCCCACTTTTTCTCTAATTAATTCCATTGAATATCAATAATTCCTCAAACTAATTGTGAATATATATACATGTGATTCCTGCAACTAATGCAACCAGAGAGAGGTCATTCTCAAACTAATTGTGAATATATACATGTGATTCCTGCAACTAGTGCAACTAGAGAGATAATTTTCTGCTGCCAGAAGACTAAAAACCGGTGGCGCCCGGCACTCCTCAGTGCCGCCCGGCACTCCAGGCTACAATAAGAAAACCTCATGCGTTGTATTTTTGTTATTTTTTGTCTTTCCTGATTTTTTTTATTTAAACAATATTATTTGGTGAAATTCAGCACCACAATGCAAACAATTTTGCATTGTCACGATATTGCTCCAAAGCCAGATTGGATTATGTGATAGTTGGGTAAGGTGCTAATCTCTTCACACTTTGTTATTAATGCCTGTAAGATGATACACCAGCATAAGAGTGTGGTTGTGTGGTGTAAACAAGAAGTTGTACGCGTGAGTTATTCGACAAAGAAATTTTCCCAAGGAAATTCCAACAAGTTCTCTTAACACTACCGTATTTCCCGGTGTACAAGTCGATTTTCTAGGACTCAAAATTGACATACTAGTACCCAGTCCTCTCTATGCGTCAGGAAATAGGCCAATCAGCTTATTGCTGACTAATCGAGACGTCATCGACGCATTTTATTCTAAACCTTGTGCTAATGGTATAAACAAATCATCAATGTGACACCAAAACACTGATCTTGAAATTAAAGGTTATTGATTTTGCCGAAAAGTCCAACAACTCTGCTACCGCACGCAAGTTTGGTGTTAACAAAAAGCTTGTTCGAGATTGGCGGAAACAATCTGACAAAATAAAAAGCTAAATGTGCCGTTAAAATAAAACTAAAATGTGCCGATCGCAGAAGGAAATGTCACTCGCCTGACTTGAAAAATGGCTACATGTAGATGAGGGTTTAATAAGTCGTTACAAGAATCCATATAATGTTGCAAGCCAAAGCATTGGCTAAGAAGAGCAAGATACTGTAGTTGGCTTCATAAGGCAGAAAAGTTGGTACAGTTGCTTTATGAAAAGACACAAACTCATACACTCAGAGACAGAAGATATTATTATAGTTTCTGTGAATACTATTCTGTGTCTCGTAATTGTTCAATTTCAAGGACTCAACTTATACTCTGGGTATTGTAAAAATCACGATTTTTTCAGTCAAAAATAAGGAGTCGACTTGTCTATCCTTTTAGTTAGTATATTGCTGTAATAGTACTGTAATATTTAGTCTGACAAAATTATGAGACACATAATGGTAAGGATTATGAATTTCACCTGCTCACAATTTGGTAAATATAATTTTCAGATTACTAATTTTCACATATTTTCGTGGGGGGGGGGGGGGGGGTGTATGTACCCGGCACTCAGATGATCCTGGGCAGAACCCTGAAAACATGGCTTCGTGCAAATATGTCACAGAAGAGATTTATTATCATCAAGCTCTTCCATCACATCAAAACAACGTTAAAATACAAAAATTAAGACGTCAGCCAAACGCTCTTGGTTGGTTGCATATCTCCTTACATGAAAAATTAGAACGCGAGACAAAACGATTGCTGAGATATAAAACAGATTGCAAGAAATTTGAGTTCCTCAAGATATTGCCTGAAATCTGGCAGAGGCTTCCTCTCTCTCCTCTCTTCTCTCCCCTCGCCCATGTTCTGAATTTCAGCAGTTTTCCTTATCCCATTACCCCCTCTACCACATTCCTTATCGCAACCCATTACCCCCTCTACCGCATTGGAAGCCTCTGCAGAGGAGAGAGTATGTGGATTAAAAATAGTCACCTAGTTGGGATGAGCTGGACAGTCGGATTTTGTTATGAAATAAAGACTATTGTGTTCATGCTTATGAAGCTTTGGACTCATGGCGTGTTGTTAACCAAAAAGTTAATGCACCGATTATTTTGCCAGTTATTATGCAATAATCGGCCGATTACCGATTATTTTAAATTGGCCGATTAATCAGCTTTGCTAATTAGTTTCCGATTAATCGGCTCATCTCTAATCAGTGTCTAAAGTAGGACAAAATGAGAGATATAGGCTGATGCAGTATTGAAAAAAACCGAATACCGATACCGAAAAAAACACACGGTAATATCGAATATACCAGTATTTTTACACATTTTACACAAATTTCGCGAAACTCAAACTTTTTTAGTATGTGATGTAATTAAGTTGTCAAACAGCACACCAGGGCCGTAGCGAGGGGGGGTATTGGGGGGGTGTTTCACCCCCCCAACATTTTTGAAATTGAGATATTCGGAAAATCGAATTACTCGTTCGGAAAACTACGGCAACGTAGTTTAAGCGAGATTTCAGTCAGTGAACAGCAAAAAACTCATGTTAAGTTTATAGAACTTACAAAATAATATTCACAAGGATAACAAATCTATTTTTGTCGATTTACTGCATACGTACATCAGATAGATGACACCTTTTGGCTTTTGCTTTGCAATAAAATTTATCATTTACGGATTTTAAACAGCCTTCACAAAACCACGAATTACGATACCGTATACTGTAGAATTAAATTGTTTATATTTCGCCACTTTTTTATTGTTGAAAACTAAATTCCTACATCTGTAAACTGTCCAAGGAAATCTCTTAAAACTGCTCTCAGAATGCGGGAAATGCAATTTCCGAGACCCTAAAATTAAAAATTTCCCGGGGGCCCCGGGACCCCCCTAGATTGACGCGCGTGCCTCCTCATATTCGGAAAAATAATTTGAGATTCGGAAATTTGGGACTTACACCCCCCCAACTTTCACATGCTAGCTACGGCCCTGCAGCACACAATGTTATAAATAGCAGTTGCGCACGTTCACACAAGCCATGGAATGAAAAAGTGTAAGCATGATAAATTTAAGATGCCTCCTTGTTCTTAACGACCTTCTCGCACAGTTGACATATGGAATTGGGATCATCGCTTTCAGTCTTGCCTTTCTTTAAATAACTCCAAACGGCACTTCGTGCATTAGGCATAATGAACACTGAACTGAACAGAGATACATGTAATAAAATAATGGACTCAAGAAAACGTGTTGACTAAATGACTTCAGTATAGTACTGTCGACTGGCAACTGCAATGAGCTGTGTAAATTCTGACACAGTGACACTTTGCTTTTAACTGAAGTCTAAGGTGTGAGATTTATTCAAATCCATTTCAAAGTATTTTGACAGTTGAGAAGACATCCTTTGTCTTGCGATTTGTCGTTCTGTCACAGATCTCACTTGTTTTTATAAAAAAGCTTCTGAAAAAAGTCTCATCCTTTTGAATAGTGCTAATTAGCGATTGTTAACATTAAATCTGTTGTCGTGCGTCTTGTTTTACATCAGCATGTGAGAAAAAATTGAAAGTTGATACATTTTAATATCAGCTTACATTTTTTCTACGAATATGCGAAAATGGTGTAACACACAACCGATAATATCGAAAGTTTCGATATTTCTGGTATCTGAGAATTAGAATATCAAATATTTACCGAAATATTGATATACCGCATCAGCCTAATGAGAAATTGCACTGCTATCATATGATCGGACATGTATGATGAAATTACATACATCATATAACTGCTAACCCCAAAACAACTTAGATCCTAACCCTAACTCTATGGAGCATTATTCGGTTCAAAATTAATGTTCAAATTATGTTATTCATTAATCAAATTGTATTATTCGATACTTTCATTCTATTATGCAAACAACTCTAAATTGTATTACTCTGTTTTAAATTATGTTCTGTAAGTTCCAAATTATGTTCGGAGAGTTTCAAATTATGTTTTGAGTTTGGAGCATGGGTACCAACGTCCAAATTATAACCGCGTGCGACCTTGGACCAAATTATGCTAAACATTATTAATTATGTCATCTGTTTCCCGCTCTTTCCCATTTTTTCGCCTGTGTTTTTGTCATGGCGGACACAAACTTGACAGGATCAATAGAAAGGATACCCGACAATTCTGACGTGGCCAAGAACAGAGAGGCGGTAGAGTTATTAAGAGAAGCGACTCTCTTGATCACTTCCTCCCCTAGCATTTTACAACGGCCACGTCTGCCGGCCCTGATTGTAGTATCACAACCTCAACTTTGAATCAGGAAGGTCAGTCCAACAGGCAGAACGTACTAGGGAACCTTCAAAGCTTATTTGGACGAACAACAATGTTATAAAGCCAATCCAAACGAAATTGCACAGAATCATCCGTTTCACAAGAACGGCTTTGACATCCTGTGAAATCACATTATTTTCTCTATTTTCTCTACTTGCATGTGTTTATGTTGTCGTCCGTATCCGCCATTGAAGAGATGACAATAATAATAATAATTAACTTAAAATTAGCATAAATTGTTCCATTTGGTCCAAGGTCGCACGCGGTTATAATTTGGACGTTGGTACCCATGCTCCAAACTCAAAACATAATTTGAAACTCTCCGAACATAATTTGGAACTTACAGAACATAATTTAAAACAGAGTAATACAATTTAGAGTTGTTTGCATAATAGAATGAAAGTATCGAATAATACAATTTGATTAATGAATAACATAATTTGAACATTAATTTTGAACCGAATAACGCTCCATATAACTCCGCCTAATGGGTTTTCTAACCCCCGCCTAATGGTTTTCTAATACTAACCTTAATACAGGTACTAATAAAAGGATCGTCCAGAACGACCAGAAGATGATTGCTTGCAGGCACTGACAAATAATGCCTGGGATGTAGTAAAACCCTCAGAAGAGGGATATAGATACAAAAACATGCCACAATATGCGGGGATTTAGCGTTGTTTTAGTTGTCTTGGGTCTATTCCCCATGTCTGGCAGTGCGGGGGGTTGAACATAAATATTTTTGGCAGAATCAATTTTTATAAGTTTCGTTGCAAACCTAACAAATGCTACTAAAAAATGCAAATTCAAACAAAGAGTAGTCTATTCCAAAATAAACTAAAGTATTATTTTCAATTTATTTATAGCAATATTTATAAAATACTAAAATAGAATTGTTGTCATATTATAAAACAAGATCAAAGATCAGCCCACTCAAGTAGAATTTTCATATTAAATAAATATGATACATGCCTTCAGGAGTAACCAGATGACTAAAGTATTCTGAAATAAGTTTCTTTATACCACCAAAATAAGTTGAGTACACACCAGATGTGAAGCCACTACCTTGACTCGCCATAGCTGATCTTGAGCCCACGATCAAAACAATTACTTCATCAGCGTGTAATCAGTGATTAAATGGCAGATACTTCAAATAATAGTTATTAGAGTGGCCAAACCTCACATGTTCTCCAAGTTATATTAAAAAGGTTTGGATTTTGAATGAATCATCAGGCATGAGCCGAAGAAACAGAAATCAACTTCCTAATAACCTGCCACAGTTGCAAAATGTTATTAAAAGAGATCCTGAATCGTACAAGGAAGAAGTAAGTTGAATTGCTTTGTCAAAGTTTTTATAGTTTTTGATATTAATATTAATAATGATTTCCATTTGTTAAAGTTTATTCAGCAATACAGGCACTATCAATCCAATCTTCAGATATTCAAATTGAATCCATCTCTCGCAAACTCTGTCTTTCAAGACCTAGTGATGTTTCTTAGCCAGGTCAGTTAAAAAACAGAATATATTTTTAATCGAATACTCTATAATTAGAAGTCTATAAAAATGTTGGTGAACTGCCAAAATAGTGTGAAGTATGTCTAACGTTTCGAGCAAAGTCGCTTTGTCAGAGAGTGAAATGTGAAGATAATATATTATGCGCACAGGGGCGGCGTGGCTCACCGGGACACTGGGAGATTTCCCGGTGTATGGGCCCCCAAAAACAGGGGTGGATTTAGGGGAGGGGTGCACAGGGGTGCGCACCCCTGTTGGCCTTGGTCAACAGGGTGCAAGGGGGGTGCAAAAAATCAGTATTACTATAATTGCAGTAAATGCCCATCATTATAAGTATTCAATATTGAAAAGGCTTACATGAAAATTACACAAGATATTTAGCTCAGAAATATGGTATAATTTCAAAAGTTTTTACTTTTTTTAAGTCAAACTGAAGCTCATAATTCAATGCTCAAATTGCAGGAAATGATATTTCTGGGGTTCTAATTTTCAAAATTTTCCGGGGGGGATGTATATAGCGATTTTTATATAGCCCTAATTATAGCGTTCGCTAGCCCCCCCAATCCAAAAATTGTTCTGCGGTCCCTGCTGTGAGCAGTGGGCCCCTATCGAATAGTTTCCCGGGCCCTATTTTTGAACCATAGTAAGTCCAGACTGGAATCTTTGTGAAATGCGCATGAAAGAATCCCCCCCCCCCACCCCCCCCCCCCCAAATATGCTCGCTTAGCATTCGTTATTGCCCGTGTATACGGGCCTGCACTGACCTTTAATCTTTAAATCACTTTATTAACCAAAAAGGATAAAGGGAAAGGCACAACAGGAAAACCCCAATTATTGTGTGCCCCATCTATTGGTATTGTGGGCTCAGAATCATCAAACAATACCGGTACATGGAAATTGCACGTACAGTACTTATCTCACTATTGGGCCTGCATGTTAAACATTTTGCTTGTCTGCGTGTAAAACTGCCCTACGTAAAACATTTTGCTCAGATTTCCCTTGTGGGCAAATTTTATGCATGCTGCGTGCGTGGCAAAAACTTTGCGTGCGTGGAATTTCAAGTGTGTGTGGAAGTTCTTCCACGTGCACTACAAAGTTTCCAGACTGGCAGTAAGTAAGTAAGTAAGTAACTAACTAACTAACTAATCAATTAGGCAGCCGACAAGCTAACAGCTAAAAAACACAGTGACTTTCTAATAGCTCAGGATATGACTTGCAATGTCCTGCTAGGCCAACGCCTTCCACATACAACCTTGTTACTGACTTTTGGCAGTCCACAATGGATTCACATTTAAGGCAACTCTCAGGCCCGGAGCTACCGGGGGGGAGGGGGGTGGCTGGTGCTACACCCCCAAAAATCTTTATACAAGTTTCAGTCGGCGGAAGTTATATTTTAGTCGGCAGAAATTATATTTTAGACATGTTCGATTTAACACGGACATGTAGAATCATTAACTTTTAGAACTTATCAATTTTAATTAATTTATAACTACCAAATTTAAGACTTACAAATCTAATGTTGATATTAAATGTTTTGTTTATATGTAAATGTAATTAGTTACGAGAGAATGCCAAAGACATAAATTTATTAAAATGTCATCATGTTATCATTAATTTCGTATTGAGAGTGTGTTATTAACATAGGACTAATTAACCATTTCACAGCTGACCAGGGTCATTTTAGTAGGCACCCAATGGAAAGACAATATTTTGCAATGGCGGATCCATGCACACGGCGGCCACCCCTTTAAAATTCTACAAACAAGTTTTTTCTGTTTTTTACCATATCAAGACGAAGAAGTCGGAGTAATAAACACAATATTATATGACCGATTTGTTTTGGTAGCTTATCCAATTTTCATTGCATTAAAGCCAGTTTTCATGCACTCAGATATTTTAACATGGGTTCCAAGACAAAATGATGGACATTTTCAGATGCCTAAGGCTAAAGTGTATATATTGGTTCTGTACTACTTACTTCTGAGTTTATAATATTATTAAAGTGTTTCATAATCTTGATGCCCCTTTGTAATCATGCATTTTTAGCAATGGCGTGGTACCCTAATTTTGCAAAAATTCTTATCAGAAATCGCCAGAAAAGCACTTCTGGACTTTGCAAAATTAAACATTTTCCTGGGTGGGCATGCCCCCAGATACCATGGTGGGTTTGCGGCGAAGATACACCACAACATGCTGATTCTTCATGTGCTTCTCTTTTGAACAACCCTGGATCCACCACTGTTTTGACAAGCTTCGATCGATAGGATGTAGTCGGTACAAGCTAGTGCATCAGTCAGTTGAAGTAAGCTTACACCCCCCCCCCCCCCCCCCCCCCCTCTAAAATGTTCTGAGTATGGCTCTGTCAACTCTCAATATCCTATTAACAACCCTTCATAATATCCAGCTCTGTTAGTCTCCAACTCTTCTACTTTGTAGCCATACAACAATACAGACTCTATTCTGATCAAAGAAGCTAACCTAGCTTTGTAGTGTGGGGGAGGAACAGTAGATGTCCAGACCTTCATCATGCTGTTCAATGTCTTACAGGCTTGAGTTTTCCTAATCTTTATAATTATTCTGGTTTGAGTTTTCATATGGTGCAGACCATATCGATATTTTAAATTTTTTAAATACTGAATATTCAATACCTTATGTATTTAAATTCGCTTAATATTAATTTTCATTCAGCCATAAATTTGTGTGTTTTAATTTCGCGCGTTTTAATTTCACGTGTTTTAATTTCACGCACCCTGAATACGATATATTCGCTCAGTTTTAATTTTGCACACCTTTCAAAGAGCTAAGCATGCTAGTAAAATTCATTTGCGTTACAAGTGTTGCCATTACATTACAAATTCGTTACAAATGGTTTACCATTTTTGGAAAATATACAAAGCGTGACCGCATATATAAAGAGGTGTCCGCAAAAGAAACCTGTGTATGGCATAAACAAGCAAGTAAATCTGTACATGTAACTACCGTATGCAACTAATTGTCAGTTGGGACAAAAGGACACCAAGGAAGAACCTAATTCCGCTTCAACGTGGTTAATTTTCGCTAATTGTTATGCAGATCCGATCCTAACTACCGGTATATGAATATAGAGAAAATATGGGCATCGAAGATCAACCAGTTATCAGTGACGAAAGCAGGGATTAAATGAAAATGTATATCCCACACGCAATTGGTTTGTATACCAAAATCAGATTAGGATGTCCTTGGTAGGACATTTACTGTATATACCTAGATAAATTTAGAGATTTTGCAAATTTTATTTTGAGTTTGAATTGGAATTCTGACTGCAATTGTGTGTGATTTGTGTGTGATTCAAAGTTTAGGAGATTGTCTTTACCCCAAAGAGATCTGAGAGATTTGTATTACCTTTACGATTGCAGGAAACACGAAAATATCCCGATAGAAACAACAGGAGGGGTAGATGAAGAGGACAGCATATTTTGGTTTTTAACGATAACAGTGTATAATGCACTATTTTGCGTTCTTTCCCTGTTCATCTCCCCTTGCCGAATCATCAAAATTTTCTCCTCAGTTCTCTTTGCCTTTTCATGCAGATTATTTTTCACTCAGTTTTAATTTTGCACACCTTGACTCTGCGCAAATTCTAATACCGCACGAATATTAATATACAGTAAGTAAGGTATTCTAATTCTCAGGTACTGGAAATATCAAAACTTTCAATATTATTGGCTGTATGTTACACCATTTTTGCATATTCGCAGGAAAAAAATGTAAGCTGAACCTATTAAATGTATCAACTTTCATGCGCGACAACAGATTTAATGTACACAATTGCTAATTAGCATTATTCAAAAGGATGACACATTTTGCAGAAGCCTTTCTATAAAAACAAGTGAGATCTGTGGACTGTGATAGAATGACAAAGGATGTCTTCTCAAAGTGTCAAAATTCTTTGAAACTGATTTGAATAGATCTTGCATCTTGGCTCTCTTACCAGCATGTGATTGTGAAAGGTACTGTATTGCAGATCCAGGCAGCCTCACCAGCACAGTCTCCACAAGATCGACTGAACAAAGAGATCAACAAATATTTGTAATTTCCCATCATTGATGGAGATGACGACCCATGTGAGAGACTTAATTTAGTCTCCTTAAATTTATTTTAGGTTTCTTCTTGTTACCCAAGTGAACTTGAAGAATTCCCACAGGAATTAAAGGATATCTTACAGCGACACTATATGGTGATGAACCCAGATCTAAGAATGGTATGAAGAAAACTTGTTTTTTTTTAAAGGTTAATATATACATATATATACATATTATATGACTGGGCTCTCGGCAACGGCTTCCGTAGCTCAGTGGTCAGAGCACTGCACTGGCATCGCGGGTTCAATTTCATATATATATATATATATATATATATATACACAGTATATATAGCAAAGTGAAAAGGTGGTAAACTGCCAAGAATTTAGTGACGAGATACTGACGTTCCGAGCGGAGTCCTTCATCAGAGTAAGAGCCCTTCATCAGACTTCTCGTCTTACTCTGATGAAGGGCTCCGCTCGAAACGTCAGTATCTCGTCACTAAATTCTTGGCAGTTTACCACCTTTTCACTTTGCTATATATTCAAAACACTGTCTACGCAGCACTCTACTTTATATATATATATATATATATATATACATATATATATATATATATATATATATATATATATATATATATATATATATATATATATATATATATATATATATATATATATATAACATGAAAATACAAGTTTGAATTACTTCATAAGAACTTTATTGATGACAAATTATTTTCATATGGCAAGTGCGAAGCTTGCCACACTCATCAGGTGAATGTTGCGTCTGGTGTTATTTCAGTATATTATTTGAGATGTTTGGTTGATATGTGACGTCGTGTTGTTTATGTTGTGCATGGATCGTGTTACGTGTGTGGAAAATTATTATTACATATATATATATAGTGCAATATCTACAATATCTACAAACATGTGTTTCGCTGTTCCACAGCTCATCAGTGCAGCTTGGTACAATCTAGATATGGGAATGAGTACCAATTATACACAAACGATTGCCAGTGACAACCGCTTGTGGGATAAACAACGGTCATATGCACATCCAGAGAGCGTGAAGCGGTATAGGGCCAGAGTGCTCAAACTACCACAAGGGTAGTGCGCGTTGCATTATCGCTAAAGGACACCTACACCAACTTCACACACACACACACACACACATATATATAATGAATAATTAGACTAGCTGATTATTGGCTGCATAGCAAGTGTTTTTTTCTATGTCTACATGTTGATATGAGCTCGTTCCTAGTGTTCAGTGTGCTTAGTTCTGGGTGGCAAATTATAATAAATTTTTCATACAGGCATAGATTACATCTTTTGGTTTTATTGGAATAGGGCTTGCATTGCTTAATTATTCTCCATTTAATCGAGTATCGGATGTCAGATTCTTTTAAGTTCCAAATATATTTACTAAGTTCAGTGGCATGTTTGTGTTTTACATTTCTGAAAGAGCTGGTGTGGTTATTATATCTTGTTTTGAATGCGCCTTCAGTCAACCCGATGTAGGTTTTTTCTTCCCCGTTATCTTCTCTTGTGACTGTCGCTTGGTAAACGATCCCTACGGTTTGGCATAATCCGGCGAGTGGGCAGGTTTCTTGCTGGCGGCAGTTGCACTCTTTCGTTGCAGTTGGGTTGCTTTTGGTTTCTTTAACAAGCAGAAACTTGTTGTGCGCTGATATAATGTTTTGTATGTTGGTCATGCAGCTATAGCTTAACTTTAGAGTGTTTTTGTTGAATATTTTGCATAGAGGGTGGTTCTGTGGGAAGCATTCGTCGATGGTCTGTAGGAATTTGTGACCGATGTTGGTGGCAACGTTGGCGCTGTAAGGCGGATTAAACCATATAATGTTTCTTCTTCTCTGGTGCTTTGGTTTCGGTGGTTGAGGGTTAAAGTTAAGCTTATAGTCGTATCCGCTTCTTTTTAGGGCTTCTTGGTACGGGGGAATAGCTGCATCGAACGATTGTTTATCTGAAGAAATGTTAGACAGCCTTCTATTGATGGCTTCTGGTACGCTGCGGAGTATTGGTGGCGGGTGATTGCTGTGGCGATTGACATACTGTGGAATGTTTCCGGGTTTAGTGAATGGCTTGTAGGTTCCGGATCTTAAATCTAAAAAGAAGCGGATACGACTATAAGCTTAACTTTAACCCTCAACCACCGAAACCAAAGTGCCAGAGAAGAAGAAACATTATACGGTTTAATCCGCCTTACAGCGCCAACGTTGCCACTAACATCGGTCACAAATTCCTACAGACCATCGACGAATGCTTCCCACAGAACCACCCTCTATGCAAAATATTCAACAAAAACACTCTAAAGTTAAGCTATAGCTGCATGACCAACATACAAAACATTATATCAGCGCACAACAAGTCTCTGCTTGTTAAAGAAACCAAAAGCAACCCAACTGCAACGAAAGAGTGCAACTGCCGCCAGCAAGAAACCTGCCCACTCGCCGGATTATGCCAAACCGTAGGGATCGTTTACCAAGCGACAGTCACAAGAGAAGATAACGGGGAAGAAAAAACCTACATCGGGTTGACTGAAGGCGCATTCAAAACAAGATATAATAACCACACCAGCTCTTTCAGAAATGTAAAACACAAACATGCCACTGAACTTAGTAAATATATTTGGAACTTAAAAGAATCTGACATCCGATACTCGATTAAATGGAGAATAATTAAGCAATGCAAGCCCTATTCCAATCGCAGGGTCGCGGGTTCAATTCCTACCGGAAGGCCGCTAAGTTGCATTTTTCGCAACTGGTCCCGGTTTGGTCTTAAAATGTATGTATTCCAACACTCGAAATTTTCCTTCACCATAAATCCTTTCAACATGTAGTTTGATCGAGTGAAATGCCAAATATTACCTATAATATACCCAGAATCTTATCCCGGCATTACCACCATATATACAGAACTCGTGACTAGGCTCTCGGCAACGGCTTCCGTAGCTCAGTGGTCAGAGCACTGCACTAGCAATCGCAGGGTCGCGGGTTCAATTCCTACCGGAAGGCCGCTAAGTTGCATTTTTCGCAACTGGTCCCGGTTTGGTCTTAAAATGTATGTATTCCAACACTCGAAATTTTCCTTCACCATAAATCCTTTCAACATGTAGTTTGATCGAGTGAAATGCCAAATATTACCTATATATATATATATATATATATATGTATATGTATATATATGTATATATATGTATATATATGTATATATATGTATATGTATATATATATATGTATGTATATATATATGTATGTATATATATATATATATATATATATATATATATATATATATATATATATATATATATATATATATATATTATATTTTCGCTTACCTCAAAACTGGTCTGCTACAACTTGTTTCATCTGTAAAAGAATCTTCAGGCAGTGACAATATCGAAAGGGATGACCGCTTATTTATAGGCTTTCAGCCGGAAAGTGGGGGCGTATGTGGGGGACAAAGCATGAGGTCATGGCTTTGTTTGCGTTGATTACGCGAAATTTATTACGATGACGACACTGTGAAATTATTTCCGCTCTTTTGTTGAGTAAACTATTCTTATTTTTTTCTTTTAAAATACAAAATTTTTCTTCTAAACATAAATTGCATCGTTTTGATCCTCCTGTGTACGAAATAGAATGTTTTAGAATTTGCCAATTAATACTGAAATCTTTATTGTTTTCTTTCAATGTCCAAATATATTTCGAAAGTTCGGTGTCATTTTCATGCTTTTTATGTTGAAAAGATTTAGTGTGGTTGGCCAATCGCTCTTTGAATGTGGTTGCAGTCATACCAATGTAGTGTTTTGTTTCGTTTGTGATGTTTACTGTCACTGTTGCTTTGTATACTATGTCTCTAGTCATGCATTGTTCTTGAAGCGGGCAAATGGTGTTCTCTCTACAACTGCAATTAGTAGCGTCCCTATCCTGCGGTTTGATGTTCCTAGCTATGCGTGCATTGTGCTTAGTGATTATTGACTTAACATTGTTCATGCAGCTGTAACTTACTTTAACTGTATTTCTGTTAAAAATCTTATGGAGCTTGTGGTGCGGAGGGAAATGTTTGTCAATTAGGCTAAGGAAATTACGTCCTATGTTAGTGCTGACACTCTTGCTAAATGGTGGGTTGAACCAAATGATATTGCGTTGCCTATTCCTACGTGGTCGTTGCGGTGTATCATGAGTGTAGCTAAGTTCATGATTAAAGTTGCTGTGCCTAAGCGCGTTCTGATATAAGGGTGCAGATTCCTGAAAAGTTTGCTCATCTGACGAAAGGAGTTTAATGCGTTTGTTAATTGATGCAGGTAGTTGCCTTGTTATGCTTGGTGGATGGTTAGAGTGCATATTTATGTATAGCGGATCGTCATTGGGCTTCCTATAGGGCCTATAGTTTCCATTGTTAAGGTCGAAAGTTACATCTAAAAAGTTTACTATACGTAAATTTGATTCGGCGGTGATTTTTAGGTCAAATTGCTCGAAAATTTTGTGGAGATATTTTCTTGTTTTGTCTGCTAAACGTGCTGATTTACTTTTTATGATAGCCAAACCGTCATCTCTATATAGGCCGATGCTTTCTTTGCCAAATTTCTTACTTAGGTGGTTTAAAATGAAAAGGCCTACGAGCTCACAAATTTCCGCGCCGTCGAAACTGCCCATGGTAACGTCGAACAAATTCTTGCTATCTTTTTTTATCCATGAAATTCCGCTATTGAAAAGGAGAGATTTTCTAGCGTGTTTTATTATTGAAATGTTGTTTTGAGGTATAGTAGCCAAATTTGAAGCCCAGGACAGAGCTTGGTCCAATAGTTTTTCAGAAATAGATGGATAGAAATCGACAATGTCAAATGAAATGAAACTGTGTCTGTCCTTATCTTTTATATTGCCAAACCACTCAATAACTTGTTTTGTATTTCTCCATTGATTTAAATTCAGTTTTTGTCTCAAATTAGAATTAATTTTGTCCAAAATAGCTTTGCTTAGTTTTCCGGATTCGCTTTTGGCGGGGTTAATTAATCGACATTTTGGGTTGTTTTCGAAATTTTCTTTGTGGTCTTTTAAAGATATAAATGCTTCGCGTTTTTTCATTTTTTCAATTCTGTCGCCGATTCCTAAATTGTTCGAAATGTCTTTTAGTTCTGAGTCAATTTCATCTATAGAGTCCTCGGATCCATGCTTATATGTTTTTGTGATGTTGTCATGTAAGAGGTTGTTGTATATGTCGGCCGGGGTTTCATAAATATTCCGAGTTTTGTCTGCAAAAATGAAAATGTTGGGAGACGTATTAATTTTCTTTAAATCGTTAGCCAAAGATTTCTGAAATTGGTTCCTATATGGCCGGAATTGTACATTCTCGATTAGTTTTATAAGTTCGTCTTCGAAGGGTTTCATATCTGGAATCGGAGGAGGTGTTTTGTTGGACGCAAGGCCGAAATGGTTCTTTTGGTTCTCACTATTTTTGTTTTTAAGAAAGAAATTGGCTTTCCATCTCATACGTTTTAATACACTTTCCACTTTTTCAATCAAATTCTTCAAATAAGCGTCCTGTGATGGTATAGGGATATTCTTTAGCGAATAGTCAAATCGAAATTGCCGCATTTTAAGGTTAGATAGGAATGAATAACGTAAACAAGAGTGCACAACCGATATACGGGTGCAAATATATTTGCTCTAACTATATGTTGTTGAGCACTCTTTGCATTTCGTAGACCAAAACCTACACGTATATATATATATATATATATATATATATATATTATATATATATATATATATATATATATATATATATATATTTTCGCTTACCTCAAAACTGGTCTGCTACAACTTGTTTCATCTGTAAAAGAATCTTCAGGCAGTGACAATATCGAAAGGGATGACCGCTTATTTATAGGCTTTCTGCCGGAAAGTGGGGGCGTATGTGGGGGACAAAGCATGAGGTCATGGCTTTGTTTGCGTTGATTACGCGAAATTTATTACGATGACGACACTGTGAAATTATTTCCGCTCTTTTGTTGAGTAAACTATTCTTATTTTTTTTCTTTTAAAATACAAAATTTTTCTTCTAAACATAAATTGCATCGTTTTGATCCTCCTGTGTACGAAATAGAATGTTTTAGAATTTGCCAATTAATACTGAAATCTTTATTGTTTTCTTTCAATGTCCAAATATATTTCGAAAGTTCGGTGTCATTTTCATGCTTTTTATGTATAATATATATATATATATATATGTATATATATATATATATGTATATATATATACACTGTATATATATACACTGTATATATATACACTGTATATTATATATATATATATATATTATATATATATATATATATATATATATATATATATATATATATATACATATATCTATACATATATATATATATATCTGGTGAATTGAGTTTGTGCTCAATGGATTAATTTGCAGAGCGTAATAAATTGTAGATAAATTAAAGACAAGACATCACTTTGCTGTTACTCCGAGTTTCACGCTTACGCGCGATCGTCAGACAGACTTTAAGCTTAAAGTCTGTCTGACGATCGCACAATCGCGCGTAAGCGTGAAACTCGGAGTAACAGCAAAGTGATGTCTTGTCTTTAATTTATATATATGTATATATATATATATATATATAGATCGAGTGAAATGCCAAATATTACCTATAATATACCCAGAATCTTATCCCGGCATTACCACCATATATACATAACTCGTGACTAGGCTCTCGGCAACGGCTTCCGTAGCTCAGTGGTCAGAGCACTGCACTAGCAATCGCAGGGTCGCGGGTTCAATTCCTACCGGAAGGCCGCTAAGTTGCATTTTTCGCAACTGGTCCCGGTTTGGTCTTAAAATGTATGTATTCCAACACTCGAAATTTTCCTTCACCATAAATCCTTTCAACATGTAGTTTGATCGAGTGAAATGCCAAATATTACCTATAATATACCCAGAATCTTATCCCGGCATTACCACCATATATACATAACTCGTGACTAGGCTCTCGGCAACGGCTTCCGTAGCTCAGTGGTCAGAGCACTGCACTAGCAATCGCAGGGTCGCGGGTTCAATTCCTACCGGAAGGCCGCTAAGTTGCATTTTTCGCAACTGGTCCCGGTTTGGTCTTAAAATGTATGTATTCCAACACTCGAAATTTTCCTTTACCATAAATCCTTTCAACATGTAGTTTGATCGAGTGAAATGCCAAATATTACCTATATATATATATACAAGCGTTCAACCTTGCATCCATCAAACGTTCATCAACAAGCATTTACATAACCAAACTGTCAAACATATCGTAAGCGTTCTTCGCGACGGTTCATGCGTTTAGCTTGCGTCACTGCAGATTCCACAGCAGGCTATTCAGGCGTCAGAATCATCGGATTTGGGATTCGCGTAACTGAGAAGGATATTCGTTGACAACAGTAATTTGAGACTATTTAAAACTAATTTACTTGATCACCTCATCTGTCTGTCCTTAGCTTTCACAGTTGTTTTTGCCACAATTCGGCAAACCTATGGGCAAACGCACATCCTTCTTTAAATATAGGCTTTCTAAGGAGTTCTTTCATAACATTTGTTCAGAATTAAAGCCTAGAATTTACCTGCTTTTAAAACTTAATATTGATTATACCATTATTAAATCTCATCATATTCAGTTCATCCAGCTGTCTGACTCTAAAACATTGTCAGTGACTGAGTAATTCATCTACAATTTAGAATAATACGAATCTTTCACAACCATCTCTTGACAAATATCTTTTAAGCTTGAACATCCTAAAAGCACAAATATTTTACAAATTAAATAATTGCCTTTAGTGAACTAATTGCTGTATCTCAAACTCATTGATAATTCATGAGCCGAAAACAAAGGAAATCAGCACCGAGACGGAGGTTTGGATATTGAGGGGAAGAAATTACATAAAAATACTGATTTGTTTGCTCACGTTTCATATCCCAAATTCAAAACATAGTCCTAACCTTACCCTAATCCTGAACCTAATACTGACTCTTATGATAATGCTTTCTTTTAGAAATAACAGCTGATTTTAATATTTTCGAATTTGGTCAGATCTATATGTGATGTCATTTTGGGATTTATATGAAAAATCACCTGATTTGTTTGAGATTTGTAATAATGAATTCGCCTCAGTTTTCATATAACATTTCTTGGAAATTCTTACCTGTTAGACCCATAGCTAATCTAAACTCTTCTTTTAAAATCTGTAGGACATTAAAGACTCCTTTATCACCCTAAATTATCAATGAGTATATGTCATTATTATATTTGCACCATCATACCATAATCATCAAGGATGTAGCCAGCAAAAAATGAGTGCCTGACAGCCTGAGACAGTCAAAGAAGTTCACAATTAAATTTGACAAAAATCATCATCATCAGTTTCATTTCAATGTACCAGGGGCAGCGTGGCCCACCGGGACACTGGGAGATTTCCAGGTGGGCCCCCTGAAAATCTGGTGATGCAAGGCCTCCAAGCAGGCAAGGGTCTGTAAAGTTTTCGGGCCCCAAAGCAGCTGAAGTGAAACTTTAAAAAGTTATGTGTGCATACAAAACAAAAACGTCATCAAATATTAAAACTTTTAGGGCGACTATAACGTGTTTTATTTAATATTCTCTGCGACCGGCACGCGCATGTTTATACTTTCGCCTTTGGCCTATGAAATATTCATGCGAATCCGTTTATTGCTGTAATATGAGCAGTTTATTGCTGTAGTATGTGCAAGAGAAAGGAAAAACTTGTCGGTCATGTTTTACATGTGCATACAAGGTTTTGCATGAGTACAGCTTGAACAGTACAGCATATTCAGAGATGTACATGGTCTACCACATCCTTTTGACCTTGGCAATCACGCAAGTTGAGTGTGAAAGATCATTTTCAAAGTTGAAGTTGATCAAGACAAGGCTTCCGCTTTGATCATCCTTAACTCAAGATAACTTGGAGAATCTAATGCTGATGAACGTTGAGACTGACGTTTTAAATAAGATCTCATCAGAAAAGATTATCAATCTGTTGGCTTCTACGTCCAAGAACTTGAAGCGATTATTACTCGTGTAAATCGGTATAACATCAACACCATATAATTAATAAAGTGTAATTGTTTAATATTTTGTTGACAGTTCACTCTGGGTGTTACACTGACATGACAAATGGTTACATTTAAAATTAACTTATAGATAACAGTATATATTTAAATGTACAGTATAGGAACAGCATGCCGCCTTTGCTTCCTAAAATTAAACGTGTTAAAAAAGTTGTTAAAGTAAGTTGATGTGAAAAGTTCCAAAATTGTGTTGTTAAATGTTAACAAAACGTTTACTCAAATGCGATTTGAAATCTCGCATATTCAATGTACCAGGTTGATGTATGTAAACAATGTTTCAACTCATGATTACGGTCACATGAATATATAGTTTCCCTACGGATGGTTCTAAGCATGCAGATGCGATTCCACAATTCAGAAATGTTTTGATCCTTTACGTCTCATAGGATTGCCTTTGAGTCAAAATCACTGATACTTAATGGACAAAAAATTATGTTTGTAATTAATACTATTTCCCTTCTCACCACATAACACACCCTGATCTCCCACTGTGAGCAGTGGGCCCCTATCGAATAGTTTCCCAGGCCCTATTTTTGAGCCACGCCGCCCCTACAATGTACTGTATATCGCTTACCTGATAAGCTAAACCCCATAAAACAGGTCTACCAATGAACACTGCTCTGGCTCCAAGAGCTAATGCCTTGAAAACATCTGTACCAAATCTCACTCCACCATCCAAATAGACCTCAAGTTCATTACCAACTGCTTCAACTATTTCAGGCAATGCTTCAATCTAAAAATTTCAAATAAAAATATTGAACAGATTTCCAGACTGAGTACATTTCAAAATATTTCCAAAACACAGATGTTGTACTCACAGTAGTAGGAACACCATCCAATTGCCTGGCACCATGGTTTGATACCAGAATTCCAGCAACACCATGCTGTACAGCTAGTCTTGCATCTTCTGCTGTAAGAATTCCCTTCAATACAATTGGTAACTTTGTCACTGACCTTATCCAATTAATTACATCCCAAGTTAATGATGAATCAGTGAGAGATACAACAAATGAAGCCTGACCTGAGTTATCTGTACTTTTTACACCAATTTCCTTAACATTTTTATAATTTGCCAGAGTCAAGTGACGTGGTAATGAGAACTTATTTCGAACATCAGCATATCGTTGTCCAAGGTATGGAGAGTCAACAGTAAGAACAATTGCTTTAAAGCCTTCTCTTTCTGCTCTGAGGACAAGATCTTTAGCAAGATCTTTATTTTTATAAATATAAAGTTGAAACCACTTCAACTCTGATGTGCTTTTTGCAACTTCCTCAATGGTTGATGTTGTCCAAGAACCTGCCTGACAAGCAGCTGAGAAAAAAATATAAATTTAAACGGGATGTTAAAAAAGACAACATGGTAAAAAAGACAAGTAAAAGAATGGATTTGTCTAGTTTTATAACAAGGCTAGACCTTTTGCCGTGGCTACTTCTCCATCAGGATGTGCCATTTTGTGCATGGCTGTGGGAGCAATACACACAGGAAAATCAATTTTATCACCAAGAATTGTTGTTGAAGTATCAATAGATGATACATCTCGGAGAACTCGAGGTCGCAATTTTAATCTAAGAACAACAAAAATAATATTAAAGCATGAGTGTATACTAGCTACATGCATGTGTAGATTAATATAGCTATAAACTATATATAAGCCTTAACAAATGTAAAGTAATATTCAGTTAATTTACATTGAAAGATATTTTGCACACTTAGAATTCAAAAATACAATAATAGATAAGACGTTTCATAATGAAAAACACAACGTTTCATAATGATAAATATTACGGAGTTTCACGAGATAAATGTCAACACAGCATAATAATATTTCCTTGTCCTTCGGAAGCTCGGTCCATATTTCCGTCTTCATGATTGATCTCTCATCTGTGTTTCTCTCATCTTCGAGAGAATCTTTGCAATGGTTTGCGGCTTTACAGGTCTCGTAAATGCTTTTCCGACTGCGATTCATTGACAATAAAAGGAAAGTCCGAATTCGCTTGCATCTACAGGCTCTGTGAAACTGTGATGCATGTGCATGTTGACGTTTCGTCCACGGTTCTGTGAGTTCTTTCTTTTGGACCAGCTTTACCTTTGGGCGAGATGTTGGTAGATTTTGTGAGTCAGAGAGCATCTCGACCAAAAGCAAAGTTGTCGAAAAGAAAGAACTCGGCTGTTGACACGCAATACACCCTACCTCACGGTTCGCAAAAGCCTGACGGGAAATATTATTGCGCAATTTTGCAATTTTGTGGAACCCCAAAATGCCCAAAAGTAATAATAACAAGACGCCCGTCCAGGCGTTTACTCGGGCTACTGATTTCTGTAATCAGGCACTGAAGGCGTTGTGGAGCGCTCGTTTAAAGAAGTGGGAAACTTTTAGAAGCAATGCAGTTACGTTGAGTTGGGCTAGTACTGTGAGAGCTATTTTGATTGTACGAAAATGCAAGATTTGATGAGGACGAATAAGACCTGACACGCAAACGAAATTTAATGTACTCAGCATTATAACCAATAAGTTATTCCGCCAGGGCCACGGCAATGCTATTTTTTCTAATATCTGTTCGATCGAAGGTCTTCGTCTGTCAAAACTTATATAAAAATTAACGGCAAGGTATACGAAACATATCTGTGACGAAATTACAACGGTTTAATGGACATAAAAGCATTAAATTATCGGGTAAACGTCGAACAGATCTTGAAGTCATGTCCTTTGATTTTAAATACGAGTTTTGGGTACTTTAATCGCTTACACATTTTCTCGTATAACATCTGATCTTCACATTTTAAGTAGACGAAACCTACAGCGTTCGATTCGCCAGATTCAAGGGGACAAAAGCACAAGGTTTCATAATGATAAATAGTTTCACGGGATAAATGTCAACACATGGAAAATAATATTTCCCTGTCCTTCGGCTATCCATTCCGTCTTCATGATTGATCTCTCATCTGTGTTTCTCTCATCTTGGAGAGAATCTTTGCAATGGTTTGCGGGTTTACAGGTCTAGGTAAACGTTTTCAACTGCGATTCATTGCCAATAAAACGAAAGTCCGCGATCGGCGTGTGCAGTTGTAAGCGTTGTGAGCATATGCCTGATCAAGAAGACAGTTATATAATAATAATAATATATAAAATTTATATAGCGCATTTTCCTACAAGTCCAAATGCGCTTTACAATACATTCTAATATATATATATATATATATATATGTACATGTACATGTACATGTACATGTACATGTACATGTACATGTACATGTACATGTACATGTATATATAAATTAACCTCTTCGCACGTTCTTTCTATATCTTAATTTCAAATGTTTATAAAATAGAATGTTACCTACACTAGAAATAATTACTTAAAATAAATGATAAACTAATTAATCAAATGCTATCTTAAAAACTCAGAGTACAACTCGACCAAAGGCAAAGTTGGCGGCTTTACATGCCTCGAGGTTCGCAAAGCCTGACGGAAAATATTATTGAGCAAATTTGTGGAACCCCCAAAATAATATTAGGGACCTTACGATCTACGACGGCAACCTAGGACGGCGACGTCGTTCAAACAAAACAATCTTTATGCTAAACAAAAATAATGAATAATTTTTATTCCCAAGAGTAATCTCAACGCCGTCCTCGTTCTGTTTGCAACGCCACAGAGAACGTTTTCACGTCTTTAGGACGACAGTAACTCGCATGAGATGAGAGCTGTTCCTTAAGACCGACTTAAATCGTTAGAAATATTGAAGCGTTTTGGAGATCATAAAACAAGCTTTTAGTATCAAATACGCTAGTCAATCGACCGTGGTTTCATTCTAATGCTAAAATTTATATTGCTTTCACTGCCGTCGCCGTCCTAGGTTGCCATCGTAGATCGTAAGGTCCCTAATACGACGACTAATGAAGCCGAAACCTAGACTCGCGCTACCACAGGAGCCTGAATAAAAAGACACAATGTATAAACTTATCTGCGTGTGGAATGAAACTATTTTTGATTTTTTTGTTTTGAAATGAGGATCACGATCATTACTTAAATATATACTTAATGTTTTACCATATATCACTATGGTTACCCTCTGGGAGGTTTGGAATTCTTTTCATTGATTTCTTCAAGGGTGTGCATAATTTTTAAATAATGTTTCTGAGATTTTGTCCAATTCCTACAGGTTCTTTACAGTTTATAATCCCCACAGACTCTTTAGAATTCTTTATCGTAACCCACAGAAGAATCTATGGGGATAAAAACTCTAATATCCCTCGTATATGTGTATCCTCGATGGGTACAACATCAACAAATATTAAACCACACACAGACAAATTTATTTATCACCAAACATACATGTACCTATTAAACGCCTTATTGTTTTCTCGAAGAGTAATTTCTGCATTTGCTCCTGAAGAATAGTAGTCCATGGCATTCTTTGGCAACACAACTTTGGCATACTTCTCAAAATGAGAAATACATATTGGTTTAGACATAGTAGCAGGCTTCCTACAAGCTTGCAGCACTTTTATTATTATGATATTGAGTACTTTATGTACGATCTATTTTAATGGACTTGCAACGGGAATTCATTCGATTTCGTTAAAATGCTAGAATAATTCTGTGTAATTTGGTGTGAAATCTGGTGCAATTGAGGCATTTACAGCGACTTCGGTGTCTGGCCATGTATTGTATAGTGAGGAACAACATGGCCAGATACGGCACTCGCTGTAAATGCCTCAATTGCGCCAGATTTCACACCAAATACACATATCCGCACGGCAACTAGCACTCATCCGTGTCGCCTTTTGATTGGCTGTTTAATAAGTTCGGACATGCGTGTTGCCATTTGATTGGCTGTTAAATAAGTTCGGACAACAAACAGCCAAACAAAAGGAGACATGCATGAATGGTAGCTGCCTAGCGGAAAGGTTATTACACAGAAACTACGACTTCATGTAGAGGTAAGTGAACTTTATTTCTTAATTCATGACAATATTCTTGCATTTTAACGAAATCGAATGAATTCCTGTAGCAAGATGTTTAAATAGATCGTACATAAAGTACTCAAATATCATAATAATAAAAGTGCCGCAAGCTTCCGAAGCTGTGAGTACTCTAGCTCTTTCCCCAGACCGCGTAAAACATGTCGTATTGAGTAAAACATGTCATATTAAGTAAAACATGTCATATTAAGTAAAACATGTCATATTAATTAAAACATGTCATATTAAGTAAAACATGTCGTATTAAGTAAAACATGTCATATTAAGTAAAACATGTCATATTAAGGAAAACACGTCATATTAAGTAAAACACGTCATATTAAGTAAAACACGTCATATTAAGTAAAACACGTCATATTAAGTAAAACACGTCATATTAAGTAAAACACGTCATATTAAGTAAAACACGTCGTATTAAGTAAAACATGTCATATTAAGTAAAACACGTCATATTAAGTAAAACATGTCGTATTAAGTAAAACACGTCATATTAAGTAAAACACGTCATATTAAGGAAAACACGTCATATTAAGTAAAACATGTCATATTAAGTAAAACACGTCATATTAAGTAAAACATGTCGTATTAAGTAAAACACGTCATATTAAGTAAAACACGTCATATTAAGGAAAACACGTCGTATTAAGTAAAACATGTCATATTAAGTAAAACATGTCATATTAAGTAAAACACGTCATATTAAGTAAAACACGTCGTATTAAGGAAAACACGTCATATTAAGTAAAACACGTCGTATTAAGGAAAACACGTCATATTAAGTAAAACATGTCATATTAAGTAAAACACGTCATATTAAGTAAAACACGTCATATTAAGTAAAACACGTCATATTAAGTAAAACACGTCGTATTAAGTAAAACATGTCGTATTAAGTAAAACACGTCATATTAAGTAAAACACGTCATATTAAGTAAAACATGTCATATTAAGTAAAACATGTCATATTAAGTAAAACATGTCATATTAAGTAAAACACGTCATATTAAGTAAAACACGTCATATTAAGGAAAACACGTCATATTAAGTAAAACATGTCATATTAAGTAAAACATGTCATATTAAGTAAAACACGTCATATTAAGTAAAACACGTCATATTAAGGAAAACACGTCATATTAAGTAAAACATGTCATATTAAGTAAAACACGTCATATTAAGTAAAACATGTCATATTAAGTAAAACACGTCATATTAAGTAAAACATGTCGTATTAAGTAAAACACGTCATATTAAGTAAAACACGTCATATTAAGGAAAACACGTCGTATTAAGTAAAACATGTCATATTAAGTAAAACACGTCATATTAAGTAAAACATGTCATATTAAGTAAAACACGTCATATTAAGTAAAACACGTCATATTAAGTAAAACATGTCATATTAAGTAAAACACGTCATATTAAGTAAAACATGTCATATTAAGTAAAACATTTCAAATTAAGTAAAACATTTCAAATTAAGTAAAACACGTCATATTAAGTAAAACACGTCATATTAAGTAAAACATGTCGTATTAAGTAAAACATGTCGTATTAAGTAAAACATGTCATATTAAGTAAAACATGTCGTATTAAGTAAAACATGTCATATTAAGTAAAACACGTCATATTAAGTAAAACATGTCATATTAAGTAAAACATGTCGTATTAAGTAAAACACGTCATATTAAGTAAAACACGTCATATTAAGTAAAACATGTCGTATTAAGTAAAACACGTCATATTAAGTAAAACACGTCATATTAAGGAAAACACGTCATATTAAGTAAAACATGTCATATTAAGTAAAACACGTCATATTAAGTAAAACATGTCGTATTAAGTAAAACATGTCATATTAAGTAAAACATGTCATATTAAGTAAAACACGTCATATTAAGGAAAACACGTCATATTAAGTAAAACATGTCATATTAAGTAAAACACGTCATATTAAGTAAAACACGTCGTATTAAGTAAAACACGTCGTATTAAGGAAAACACGTCATATTAAGTAAAACACGTCATATTAAGTAAAACACGTCATATTAAGTAAAACACGTCATATTAAGTAAAACACGTCATATTAAGGAAAACGCGTCATATTAAGTAAAACACGTCATATTAAGGAAAACACGTCGTATTAAGGAAAACACGTCATATTAAGTAAAACACGTCATATTAAGTAAAACACGTCATATTAAGTAAAACACGTCGTATTAAGTAAAACACGTCGTATTAAGGAAAACACGTCGTATTAAGGAAAACACGTCATATTAAGTAAAACATGTCATATTAAGTAAAACACGTCATATTAAGTAAAACACGTCATATTAAGGAAAACATGTCATATTAAGTAAAACACGTCATATTAAGTTAAACACGTCATATTAAGGAAAACACGTCATATTAAGTAAAACATGTCATATTAAGGAAAACACGTCATATTAAGTAAAACATGTCATATTAAGGAAAACACGTCGTATTAAGTAAAACATGTCATATTAAGTAAAACACGTCATATTAAGTAAAACACGTCGTATTAAGTAAAACATGTCGTATTAAGGAAAACACGTCGTATTAAGGAAAACACGTCATATTAAGGAAAACATGTCATATTAAGTAAAACACGTCGTATTAAGGAAAACACGTCATATTAAGTAAAACACGTCGTATTAAGGAAAACACGTCATATTAAGTAAAACACGTCGTATTAAGTAAAACACGTCGTATTAAGTAAAACACGTCATATTAAGTAAAACACGTCGTATTAAGTAAAAGATGTCATATTAAGTAAAACATGTCATATTAAGTAAAACACGTCATATTAAGTTAAACATGTCATATTAAGTAAAACATGTCATATTAAGTAAAACATGTCATATTAAGTAAAACACGTCATATTAAGTAAAACACGTCATATTAAGTAAAACATGTCATATTAAGTAAAACATGTCATATTAAGTAAAACACGTCATATTAAGTAAAACACGTCGTATTAAGTAAAACATGTCATATTAAGTAAAACACGTCGTATTAAGGAAAACACGTCGTATTAAGTAAAACACGTCGTATTAAGTAAAACACGTCATATTAAGGAAAACACGTCATATTAAGTAAAACACGTCATATTAAGTAAAACATGTCATATTAAGTAAAACACGTCATATTAAGTAAAACACGTCATATTAAGTAAAACACGTCATATTAAGTTAAACACGTCATATTAAGTTAAACACGTCATATTAAGTAAAACACGTCATATTAAGTAAAACATTTCAAATTAAGTAAAACATTTCAAATTAAGTAAAACACGTCATATTAAGTAAAACACGTCATATTAAGGAAAACACGTCATATTAAGTAAAACATTTCAAATTAAGTAAAACATTTCAAATTAAGTAAAACATTTCAAATTAAGTAAAACATGTCATATTAAGTAAAACACGTCGTATTAAGTAAAACACGTCATATTAAGTAAAACATGTCATATTAAGTAAAACACGTCATATTAAGTAAAACACGTCATATTAAGTAAAACATGTCATATTAAGTAAAACATGTCGTATTAAGTAAAACATGTCATATTAAGTAAAACATGTCATATTAAGTAAAACACGTCATATTAAGTAAAACATGTCAAATTAAGGAAAACACGTCATATTAAGTAAAACACGTCATATTAAGTAAAACACGTCATATTAAGTTAAACACGTCATATTAAGGAAAACACGTCATATTAAGTAAAACATGTCATATTAAGGAAAACACGTCATATTAAGTAAAACATGTCATATTAAGGAAAACACGTCGTATTAAGTAAAACACGTCATATTAAGTAAAACACGTCGTATTAAGTAAAACACGTCATATTAAGTAAAACATGTCATATTAAGTAAAACACGTCGTATTAAGTAAAACACGTCGTATTAAGTAAAACACGTCGTATTAAGTAAAACATGTCGTATTAAGTAAAACACGTCGTATTAAGTAAAACATGTCATATTAAGTAAAACACGTCGTATTAAGTAAAACATGTCGTATTAAGTAAAACACGTCGTATTAAGTAAAACACGTCGTATTAAGTAAAACATGTCGTATTAAGTAAAACACGTCGTATTAAGTAAAACATGTCATATTAAGTAAAACACGTCGTATTAAGTAAAACATGTCGTATTAAGTAAAACACGTCGTATTAAGTAAAACATGTCATATTAAGGAAAACACGTCATATTAAGTAAAACACGTCGTATTAAGTAAAACACGTCGTATTAAGTAAAACATGTCATATTAAGTAAAACACGTCGTATTAAGTAAAACATGTCATATTAAGTAAAACACGTCGTATTAAGTAAAACATGTCATAAGGCATGGAAGAATGTCTGTTTTATTCAATAAGTATATGACGAGAATGAGAAGGCATCCACTAAAGATGGCGCTCAAGCGTTTACAAAAGCCCCTGGAAGACTTGAAGACCATACAGACCGCCATAGTGTGCAACTGCTCCGTCTCAAAGCTTTACACATATCACTGATATCAGGTCTCGCGCAGGGGTGATGATTGTGGTCCAATTTTCAGGCAGCTATCCTTGTAAAATAACGAATTCGTAGTCCAAACTATCATCATTAATTATTGAATGTTTTCTAATTTCTAGGTTCTTTGCAGAAGTTTAATATTGCTTCGGAATAAAGGAATGTTGTCTCCAACAAGGTCATTGATATAATTTACATTATAATTACTGTATGTATTAACATAGCTAGAATACCAAAAACAATGAGTCCACATGGTTGATAGATATTTGCGACACATCTAAAGATCCCCGACACCGCATCTGATTTACTTTTATTATTAGTCTTAGCCATATTGAGCGTAGCGCGTAAAAATTATTATACAAAAATACTTTCTGTCACTAAATATGCTCCTAATATTGTTAAATATGCAGAGCGCGTGATCCGAGATGACCTTGACGTGTTTTTCGACGCACGTGTACGCAACAACCCCTCACTCGATGTGTGCAATGTGATACCACAATGCGGCGGCGTAGAAACTCTGGGATCAGGGTATACCTCACCCCTTTTAACAGCACGGTTGAACGATTGAACCCAAACGTTGCTATTGGATGATTGCTTCATTATACCAAAAAACCAATGTGTCCAGTAACCGTCACCGTGCAATATTTACATAAACGTGAATAAAAACATAGAACAAAGACTTTCGTCGAGTTTCCAGACCATATTTCCATACATGGATCACGAATCTCAAAAAATGTGCCTATTTGGTGCATTATGGGTTATTTTAGGTGAGTAAAATTCTGAGCTAGCGCTCCTATGTACTACGATAGTCATAAAAGGGATGACGGTAAAAACACATAACACTTAAAAATTAAGTACTTCTAAATGTTACTGGACGTACTCAATGAAGTCAGTTGGCCGAAAAACCAACAGAATCTCCATTAACATTCTACTGCCAGTTGGCTAAGTAACAATATTCAAGTGTTTATCTTGTTCAAGTTTAACTACAATGTTTTTACGCATGTAACAAGAATCAAAGCGCTTTATTACACATAAATCGTAGAAAACGACGAAAAATGACCATTTTTAAACGTCCGTGATTAAGTAAAACCGTGACTTTTACTCACCTCTAGTATCCCACAATACAAAGCGCGGGTACATTATTTGAGATTCGCGATACGTGTATTGACTATGGTCAAACTAAAGTCAAAACGCGGCAAATTTCTTTGCTGTCACCGCTTCACGTGGTTTGGACCCAGTCTCCCATGTTAGTTATGAGTCTAATGCATGTGCAGTTAGGTGTCCGTAATATTAAAAGAGAACAAAAATGAGAGTTGATCTGTTGAAATACACTTTGTCAATTTGTGTTAAAAAATTTTATTAGGTGTGACGTTGTGAACATAATATGAAAATCCAGTTAAGATTTAAAAACATGACTATATTGATGTGGAGAAATGCATTTATAAAGTGTTTTTGAAAATTTATCGACTGCTCCAACGGGGAATCGAACGCATGGTTTCACCATTTAGCTATTGAGACATGGTCAGAGTCATAGTCAGACAATTTTCACACGCCGTTCTTTTCCCCAATCACTACCGAGAGACGTCACATCTTCACTTCACGTAGAGCTGAGCCAAATTCGAACGACTTCTATCTACAAACGTTTGTATGCAGAGGCGTTTAAGGGCCGATTACATGGAGATTTTCAATCCGGGCTGAATTTATTTTTAAATTTTAAGCTGGGGGGGGGGTGGGTCTGAGTTTTTGTTGCAATCACATGACGACTTTCAGCCCGCGTACCACATCCGCTCGCGCGCCTAATTTGAAAATGTTCGGGAAATGGATGTAGACAAGATGGCGAAACTCCTGGAGATATGCACTTTAATTTTCTCGCAATTCAGCTTATTAATTGTATTACAATTTCAGCTTGATGGGATTGTAGTAGTTTACAAAATGATGGAACATTCATATAGTTTTACTTTATTTACGTTAAAATCGCAGTTATTATTCCATTCTTGCTTTATAATTAGATAGGCACCGGATTACATTTTCAATTTTGTCATCTTTCTTCTTGTCCGTTAAAATGGTTAAATTTCACTTTCAGCACAGCTAGACCTCATCTTGTTAGTGTAAACATGCGTTGTACACTGTAGGCATAGAAATCTGGGGTTTACTTCACCCATCAGCATGTATTAAGCCTGACATTGCCCTGAGTGATGTCGTGTTGCATTAAGTTTAAATTATAGCGTGCCCATTTTCATATAGATTGCGAGTGAGCATTTTAACTAATTTATAAAAGTATAATTTCCATATACTAAACATTTCTATTCTCATCCACTAGCCTTTTGGAGCTATTTTTCTTGCTGTTTTCGTTTGTAAAGACAAACTTCTCAGGAAGGTAAGTTGCCAGTCATTATGTGTATATGTTACAACTTAAACTTATCAATATACTTATCATATAAACTTATCAATTTAATACTCTTTTTAACTCGTGGATATGGCGTAGCATAGGACTAACAAGTTATTGGAATAGAGCAGGTTTGTTGCTCGCTCACTTGCTATGTGATGTTAGCAGCCTTTCGCAATCATTATCGATCGCGAGGTGATCCGAGTGGTACCCCGAACGACGATTTGAACGATTGATTTTGGCAACGGTTCTTGGCCATTTTTATTTATTTGTTTATTTTAAAAATATTTTGATACGGTAACCCTTCAAAGATATCGTAATTGTAGCCAATTGTAATGCTAACTTTCGAACATGCGCAGTAACAGTTTACTATAATCCGTCCTCGTCCCCATCCCAAATAATAACCCAACGGTTATTATAGTTAACCGTACCGTGTAACTGTGTCCTTTAAAATTTTAGTCTGTTCATAAATAAGTCGGATAATTTGGATTTTTATATTATATAGATGAATTTTACTAGTTGTTGCATGAATGATGCCATAATTTTGTTTTACTCCTCTCTCTTTCAGACTTTGTACACTCACATTGTGACAGATATTCGCAATATTAATGCAAAACATAAAAACAACAAATTTAACAAGGTAGGTAACATATAAAGGGCTAACTGAATTATATGATACATGGACGATCGTCAAGCTCGTATCCTCAGAGAAATGATTCCCGGACAGGAATCGAACCTGTAACCTTCTGATTGCCGACGACACGCTCTAACTATTGAGCTACCAAGACTAAGATGGAGAGAGAAGGTTTATACAATGATGTACTGTACGGGACTCAAAATAATTTTTCTGAGAATATGAGCTTGACGATCGTCCATGTATCGTTACAACTGTGTATATCAACACATTATTATTATATATTATATATATTATATATTTGACATAGTATGACGCTACTCTGACTTTAAAAAGCTTTTTGAAACGTAACTTTAAAAGTTACTGTCCATGACCCAACGTTTCAACACTCCAATCTAGTGTCTTCATCAGGGGTGATCGCCGTGTAAAGTTAGGGTCCCTATTTACACTAGATTGGAGTGTAGAAACGTTGGGTCATGGACAGTAACTTTTAAAGTTACGTTCAAAAAACTTTTTAAAGCCAGAGTAGCGTCAAACTATGTCTGATTATATATTATAGTTTCAACTAACGTTACTAAATAAAAATGCCGATTAAATTTTAACCAAGGTTAAAAGGTCTTTGCAATTTTCGTGTATGTATTGTATAGGGGTGGGTGTGTGTGATTTTTTGCAATCTTTCGAAAATGTATAGGGGGTTGATTCAATAGTAACGGCTACCCCATTATAGCCAACCGCCCTAAAAGGCACTAATGATTCTATGGTATCACGTTATCATTCGTCATGGATGTCCATTGTTTATTTGTATTGATGTTTTTCCTATGTTAACAACAAGTGAATACAATGTTACTTAGAAATCTGTAAAATTTCTACTGATGTTATTGTTATTACATTTATACATTATATTAGAGGTGACAAGTTGTCGACAAAATGCTTATAATTAATATACTTCTGTATCCCACAGTTTGCCCTTCTTGAGATCATTAATATACTTCTGTATCCCATAGTTTGCCATTCTTGAGATCTGAGATAAAGTGAAACACATCTTTAATGATAAAACAAACGATATACTTCAATTGTAAAACCAGTTCTCAGTTGATGTGCATAAAGTGATTTTTGTGGTGCAGAAACTCTTATTATTTATTTTATACATTTTTATTTCTCAAAACGCCAAATTGTTTTCAACGTTGATATGCTTCTCTTGGTTTGTTTTTTAAGACACTGCAAAATTTCATGTACACAATGTTAAAAGATAGCAATTTGTTAGCAGCTAAAAAATCATTGGATGTGATGATTGAACTGTACAAGAAAAATATCTGGAGAGATGCCAAGACTGTTAATATAATAGCATCTGCCTGTCTTTCTGATGTGAATAAAGTGAGTAAAGCGTTCTTTTTTTTGCATTGTAATGATATACCCGACCTTTTATAGTTGCTTGTATAACTAATACTTAACTTTTATAGTTGCTTGTATAACTAATACTTAACTAATACTTAACTTGTATAGTTTGCTTGTATAACTAATACTTAACTAATACTTAACTTTTATAGTTGCTTGTATAACTAATACTTAACTTTTATAGTTGCTTGTATAACTAATACTTAACTTTTATAGTTGCTTGTAATAACTAATACTTAACTAATACTTAACTTTTATAGTTGCTTGTATAACTAATACTTAACTAATACTTAACTTGTATAGTTGCTTGTATAACTAATACTTAACTAATACTTAACTTTTATAGTTGCTTGTATAACTAATACTTAACTTTTATAGTTGCTTGTATAACTAATACTTATCTTTATAGTTGCTTGTAATAACTAATACTTAACGTTTATAGTTGCTTGTATATAACTAATACTTAACTAATACTTAACTTGTATAGTTGCTTGTATAACTAATACTTAACTAATACTTAACTTTTATAGTTGCTTGTAATAACTAATACTTAACTTTTATAGTTGCTTGTATAACTAATACTTAACTAATACTTAACTTTTATAGTTGCTTGTACAACTAATACTTTAACTTTTATAGTTGCTTGTAATAACTAATACTTAACTTTTTATAGTTGCTTGTATAACTAATACTTAACTTTTATAGTTGCTTGTATAACTAATACTTAACTTTTATAGTTTGCTTGTATAACTAATACTTAACTTGTATAGTTGCTTGTATAAACTAATACTTAACGTTTATAGTTTGCTTGTATAACTAATACTTAACTAATACTTAACTTTTATAGTTGCTTGTATAACTAATACTTAACTAATACTTAACTTTTATAGTTGCTTGTATAACTAATACTTAACTAATACTTAACTTTTATAGTTGCTTGTATAACTAATACTTAACTAATACTCATCTTTTATAGTTTCTTGTATAACTAATACTTAACTTTTATAGTTGCTTGTATAACTAACACTTAACTTTTATAGTTGCTTGTATAACTAATACTTAACTTTTATAGTTGCTTGTATAACTAATACTTATCTTTTATAGTTGCTTGTATAACTAATACTTAACTTTTATAGTTGCTTGTATAACTAATACTTAACTTTATAGTTGCTTGTATAAACTAATACTTAACTTTTATAGTTGCTTGTATAACTAATACTTAACTTTTATAGTTGCTTGTATAACTAATACTTATCTTTTATAGTTGCTTGTATAACTAATACTTAACTTTTATAGTTGCTTGTATAACTAATACTTAACTAATACTTAACTTTTATAGTTGCTTGTATAACGAATACTTAACTAATACTTATCTTTTATAGTTGCTTGTATAACTAATACTTTAACTAATACTTATCTTTTATAGTTGCTTGTATAACTAATACTTAACTTTTATAGTTGCTTGTATAACTAATACTTAACTTTTATAGTTGCTTGTATAACTAATACTTAACTTTTATAGTTGCTTGTATAACTAATACTTAACTTTTATAGTTGCTTGTAATAACTAATACTTATCTTTTATAGTTGCTTGTAGAACTAATACTTAACTTTTATAGTTGCTTGTATAACTAATACTTAACTAATACTTAACTTTTATAGTTGCTTGTATAACTAATACTTAACTAATACTTATCTTTTATAGTTGCTTGTATAACTAATACTTAACTAATACTTAACTTTTATAGTTGCTTGTATAACTAATACTTAACTTATATAGTTGCTTGTAATAACTAATACTTAACTTTTATAGTTGCTTGTAATAACTAATACTTATCTTTTATAGTTGCTTGTATAACTAATACTTAACTAATACTTAACTTTATAGTTGCTTGTAATAACTAATACTTATCTTTTATAGTTGCTTGTAATAACTAATACTTATCTTGTATAGTTGCTTGTATAACTAATACTTATCTTTTATAGTTGCTTGTAATAACTAATACTTAACTTTTATAGTTGCTTGTATAACTAATACTTATCTTTTATAGTTGCTTGTATAACTAATACTTATCGTTTATAGTTGCTTGTATAACTAATACTTAACTAATACTTAACTTTTATAGTTGCTTGTATAACTAATACTTAACTTTTATAGTTGCTTGTATAACTAATACTTAACTTTTATAGTTGCTTGTATAACTAATACTTAACTATTTAACTTTTATAGTTGCTTGTATAACTAATACTTAACTTTTATAGTTGCTTGTATAACTAATACTTAACTTTTATAGTTGCTTGTATAACTAATACTTAACCTTTATAGTTGCTTGTATAACTAATACTTAACTAATACTTAACTTTTATAGTTGCTTGTATAACTAATACTTAACTTTTATAGTTGCTTGTATAACTAATACTTAACTTTTATAGTTGCTTGTATAACTAATACTTAACTAATACTTAACTTTTATAGTTGCTTGTAATAACTAATACTTAACTTTTATAGTTGCTTGTATAACTAATACTTATCTTTATAGTTGCTTGTATAACTAATACTTAACTAATACTTAACTTATATAGTTGCTTGTAATAACTAATACTTAACTTTATAGTTGCTTGTAATAACTAATACTTAACTTTTATAGTTGCTTGTAATAACTAATACTTAACTTTTATAGTTGCTTGTAATAACTAATACTTATCTTTTATAGTTGCTTGTAATAACTAATACTTAACTAATACTTAACTTTTATAGTTGCTTGTAATAACTAATACTTATCTTTTATAGTTGCTTGTAATAACTAATACTTAACTATTTCTTTTATAGTTTGCGTTGTAATAACTAATACTTATACTTGTAAGTTTGCTTGATACACTAATACTTAACTTGTATAGTTTGCTTGTAATAACTAATACTTAACTTTTATAGTTGCTTGGTATAACAAGATACGTAACTAATTCATATCTTTAAATAGTTGCTTGTATCACACTAATACTTTTTCTTATAAGTTCTTGTAAACTTATACTTAACTAATACTTAACTTTTATAGTTGCTGTACAACTACTACTTAACTTTTATAGTTGCCTTGTAAAAAGAATACTACTTTATAGTGGCTTGTTAACTAATACTGATCGGGTATATTTCTGTATAACTCAATACTTATCTTTTATAGTTGCTTGTATAACTAATAGCTTAACGAATATTAACTTTTATAAGTTGCTTGTAATAACTAATACTTATCTTTTATAGTTGCTTGGTAATAACTAATACTTTAACTTTTATAGTTGCTTTGTATATCTAATACTTCCTTTATTTTCTGTAGACAAGACTAACTAATACTTAAACTTGTATAGGTATGTCCTTGTAATAACTAATACTTATCTTTATAGTTGCTTGTATAACTAATACTTACTAATACTTAACTTTTAATAGTTGCTTGTAATAGACTAATACTTATCTTTTATAGTTGCTTGTAATAAAACTAATACTTAACGGTTATAGTTGCTTGTATAACTAAGACTTACTATCTTAAACTTTTGATAGTTGCTTGTAATAACTAATACGTATCCTTTTTATATTCTTGTTTAACAAATATTTAACTTTTATAGTTGCTCGTAAAAAACTAATACTTATCTTTTATATTGCTTGTAATAACTAAATACCTTTTAAATTTATAGTTTGCTTGTATAACTAATACAACGTTTATAGTTGCTTGTTAACTAATACTTAACTAATACTTAACTTTATAGTTGCTTGTGGGGTAACTAATACTTATCTTTTATACGTTGCTTTGTAATAACCTAATACTTAACTTTTATAGTTTGCTTGTAATAAACTAAATACATAACTTTTTATAGTTGCTTGTACTAACTAATACTTATCTAATACTTAACTTTTATGAGTATGCTTGTAATAACTAATACATTATCGGTTATAGTTGCTTGTAATAACTAATACTTAACTAAACTACTTTAATAGTTGGCTTGTATTAACTAATACTGACTTTTTATAGGTTTGCTTGTAATAACTAAGTCACTTTATCTTTTATAGTTGCTTGTATAACTAAATACCTTAACTAATACTTAACTTGTATAGTTGCTTGTATAACTAATACTTAACTATACTTAAACATTTATAGTTGCTTGTAATAACTAATACTTATCTGTTTATAGTTGCTTGTAATAACTAGATACTTAACTTTTATAGTTTGCTTGTAATAACTAATACTTAACTAATACTTAAACTTGTATAGATTGCTTGTAATAAACAAGACTTAAGCTTTATAGATTGCTTGTAATAACTAATACTTAACTTTATAGTTGCGTGTAATCAACTAATACTTATCTTTTTAGTTGCTTGTAATTACTAATAGACTTAACTTTTTTTATGTTTGCTTGTAATCAACTAATACTTATCTTTATCGTGCTTGTAATAACAAATACTTAACGTTTATAGTTGCTTGTATAACTAAACTTAACTAATACTACTTGTAATAGTTGTCTTGTATAACTAATACTTTAACTTTTTATAGTTGCAGTGTAATAAAACTAATACTTTTCTTTTAAGTAGCGTGTATAACTATACTATCGTATTATATAGCTTTAATACTAATACTAACTTTAATAGGCTTATAACTATACCCCCTTTTTGTAAACTAAATGAATTAACCATGTATATTCTTATAAATTAAAAAAACAAAAAAAAAAAAAAAACAAAAAAAAACAAAAAAAAACCTAATAAAAAAAATAAACCTTAACTTTTATATTGCTTGTAATAACTAATACTCATATCTTTTATAGGTTGGCTTGTTATAACTAATACTTAACTTTTATAGTTGCTTGTATAAACTAATACTTAACTAATACTTAACTTGTATAGTTGCTTGTATAACCTAATACGTCTAAACTTGTTATAGTTTGCTTGTAATAACTAATACTTATCTTGTATAGTTGCTTGTAGATAACTAATACGTAACTTTTATAGTTGCTTGTTAATAACTAATTACTTAACATTTATAGTTGCTTGTAATAACCTACTACTATGTTTTATAGTTGCTTGTAAAAACTAATACTTACTTGTATATTGTTTTAAACTATACTTAAATAAATACTTAACTTTGTATAGTTGCTTGTATAACTAATACTCTAACTGTTTATAGTTTGCTTGTTAATAACTTAATAACTTATCCTTTTTATAGTTCTGTGTAAAAAACTAATAACCTTAACGTTTTATAGTGCTCTTGTAATATCTAATACTTAACTTTTATAGTTTGCTTGTAATCGACTAATACTTAACGTTATTGATGCTTGTAATAACAATACTTATGTTTGTATAGTTCGTGTAATAACTAATACTTAACTTTTTATAGTTTCTTGTATAAACTATACTTAACTAATACTTAACTTTATAGTTGCTATGTATAACTAATACTTAACTATTCTTAACTTGTATAGTTCTGTGTATATCTAATACTTAACTTTTATATTGCTTGTAATAACTAATACTTATCTTTTATAGTTGCTAGTATTAACTAATACGTACTTTTAGAGTTGCTTGTTAATAAATATACTATGTAATATGTTTTACTAGTTGCTTGTAATAACTAATACTTAACTTTTTATAGTTGGCTTGGTATAAACTAATACTTAACTAATACTTAACAGTTGTATATAGTTGCCTTGTATAACTAATCACTTAACTTTTATAGTTGCTTGTAATAACTAATACTTATCTTTTATAGTTGCTTGTAATAACTAATACATAACTTTTATAGTTGCTTGTAATAACTAATACTTATGCTTTTATAGTTTGCTGTGTAATAACTAATACTTAACTTTTATAAAGAGTTGCTTGTAGTAACTAATACTTTATCTTTTATAGTTTGGCTTGTAATAGAACATTCCCCGCTTTTCCTTTTTTTAACAATACTTAACTTGTATAGTGCTTGATAACTAATACTTTAATAATACTTAACTTATAGTTGCTTGTATAACTAATACTTAACGTTTTATTGTTTGCTTGTAATAACTAATTACTTAACTTTTATAGTTGCTTGTAATAAACTAATACTGAAACTTTATATTTGCTGACTATAACTAAACGGATTAATTATGATATTCTAATAGTTTGCTTGTAATAACTAATACTAACCTTTTATAGTTGCTTGTAAGAACTAATACTTTAACTAATACTTAACTTTTATAAATGTGCTTGAAGATCTATTACGTAACTTTTATATTGCGTGTAAAACTATACTTATCCTTTTATAGGTTTCTTTATTAACGAAGTACTAACTGTTATATCTTGTAATAAACTAATACTCATCTTTATAGTTGCGTGTATACATAATACTTAACTTTTTATATTGCCATTGTATTAACTAATACTTAACTTTTATTGTTGCTTGTAATAAACTAATACTTATCCTTTTATAGTTGCTTGTAATAACTAATACTTAACCTTTTATAGTTGCTTGTAATAACTAATACTTATCTTTTATAGTTTGCTTTAATAACTAATCACTATTTTTACAGTGCTTGTAATAACTAATACTTAACTTTTAATAGTTGCTTTACAAACTAATACTTTACTAATACTTAACTATTCTTGTATAACTGACTAACAAACTTTTTATAGTTTGCTTGTAATAAACTAATACTTAATTTTTATAGTTGCTTGTAATAACTATTAACTTTACTTTTATAGTTAGCTTTTAAAAACTAATACTTATGTTCTTAATAGTTGCTTGTAATAACTAATACTTATCTTGTATAATTTGCCTTGTAATAGCTAACTATTCTTAACGAATTTTATAGTTGCTTGTAAATAACTAATACTTAACTGTTTTATAGTTTGCTTGTAATAACTAAGTCTTATCTTTTATAGTTGCTTGTAATTAACTAATACTTAACTTTTATTGTGCTTGGTAAGTAACTAATACTTATCTGTTTATAGTTGCTTGTAATAACTAATACTTAACTTTTATAGTTGCTTGTAATTAACTAATCACTTATGTTTTATAGGTTTGCTTGTAATAACTAATACTTAGCTTTGTATATTCGTGTATAAGCTAAGACTTAACTTTTATAATCGTGTAATATCTAAGAACTGCGGTTTATGGTTGGCTTGATAACAATACGTAACGTGTATAGTTGCTGTAATAATAATACTTAATTTTTAAATAGTTTTGCTTGTTATAACTAATACGGAACATGGTATATGCTGATAACTAAGACTTATCTTTTAATAGTTGTGCTTGTATAAACTAATACTTAACTAATACTTATCTTTTATAGTTGCTTGTAATAACTTAATACAGATCTTTTATAGGGCTTGTAATAACTAATACTTATCTTTTATAGTTGCTTGTAATAACTAATACTTATCTTTTATAGTTTGCTTGTAAGTAACTAATAATTATCTTTTATAGTTGCTTGTAAGAACTAATACTTTATCTTTTAGATTGTGCTGGGAAAACTAATACTTATCTGTTAGATCTGTATAATAACTAATACTAACTTTTATAGTTGCTGTACAACTAATACTTAACTAGATACTAACTGTATATTTCTTGTATACGAATACGTAACGTTTATAGTTCATGGTAATAACTAAAACTGATCGTTTATATTCTTGAAATAACAATACTTAACTGTTATAGTGCTTGTAATAACTATAGCCTTATTTTTATATTGCTGTAATAACAATTACTTAAGCTTTTTAGTTGCTTGTAAACTAATACTTAACTAATTCTAACGTGTAGAGTTGCGTGATATCTAATTACTTGAACTTTATAGTTGCTTGTTATATAACTAATACGATCTTTTGATATGCTTTAGATAAACTAATACTTAACGTGATATTGCCCTGTATAACAATACTTATCATTTATATTGCGTGTAATACTATTAACATTACTTTATAGTTGCTTTGTTAATAACTAATACTTTATTTTTATATTGCTTGAGGAAATAATCACTACTTTTATAGTTGCTTATGTGAATAACTAACTACTTATCTTTATAATTGCTTGTACAACTAATACCTTAACTAATACTTAACATTGTATAGGTTTGCTTGTATAACTAATACTTAACGTTTTATAGTGTGCTATGTCAATAACTAATACTTATCTTTTATAGTTGCATGTAATAACTAATACTTAAGCTTTTTAGATTGCTTTATATACTAAATACTTAACGTTTATAGTGCTGTAGAACTAATACTTTAACTAATATTAACTTTTATAGTTCTTTATACCTAATCGTAACTTTATATTCTTGTAATAACTAATACGTAACTTATAGTTGCTTGTAATAACCTAATACTTATTTTTAATAGTTGCTGTGTAATAACTAATACGTAACTTTTATAGTTGCTTGTATAAAGACTAATACCTTAGCTTTATATTGCTTGTACATAAATAATACTTAACTAATTCTTTAACTTTATATTCTTGTAGAACTAATACTTAACTTGTATAGTTGCTTGTATAACTAATACTTAATTATATAGGTCGTGTAAACGAATAACTTAACTTTTATAGTTGCTTGTAATAACTAATACTGATCCTTTTATAGTTGCTTGCAATAACTAATACGTAAATGTAAGTTGCGTGTATAACAATACTAACTAATACTTAACTTTTATAGTTGCTTGTAATAACTAATACTTATCTTTGTATAGTTGCTTGTAATAACTGAATACATAACTAAACTTTAAAGATTGATTGTAAGAACTATATACTTACTGTTTTATAGGTGCTTGTAATAACTAATACTTAACTTTTTATAAGTTTGCTTGGTGATAACTACATACTTATCTTTTATAGTTGCTTGTATAACTAATACTTAAACTAATACTTAACTTGTTTTAGTATTGCTCTGTAAATAACTAATACTTAACCTTTTATAGTTTCTTGTAATAACTAATAACTTAATCTAATACGAACTGTATAGTTGCTTGTAATAACCGAATACTTAACTGTTTATAGTTTGCTTGTAAGAACTATTACTTAACTTGTATAGTTCCTTTGTATACACTAGATACTTAACTTTAAGAGTTAACTTGTATAGGTTGCTTGTACTTAACTAATACTTAACTTTTATAGTTGCTTTGTGTAATAACTAATACTTTATCTTTTCGATTGCTTGAAGAACTAAATATCTATCTTTATAGTTGCTTGTAATAACTAATACTTAACTATTTATATGTTGCTTGTATAAACTATAATACTTAACTAATACTATAAAACTTTGTATAGTTGCTTGTAATAACTAATACTTATCTTTATAGTTTTGCCTTGTATAACTAATACTTAACTTGTATAGTTCTTGTATAACTATACTTGAACTAAGACTTACTTTATATGCTTGTAATAACTAATACTTTTCTTTTATTGTCTTGTAATAACTTATACTTAACCGTTTATATGGCTGTAATAACAAACTTAACTGTTATAGTGCTTGTAAGAACTTAGACTTATCTTTTAGAGTGTCGTGTAATAACTAATACTTAACTTTGTTATAGTTGCTTGTACATAACTAATACTTTAACTTGTATAGTTGCTTGTAATAACTAATACATTAACTTTTATAGTTGCTTGTAATAACTAATACTTAACCTTTTATACGTTGCATTGTAATAACTAATACTCTAATCTTTTATAGTTGGCTTGTAATAACTAATACTTAACTTTTTATAAGTTGCTTGTATAACTAATAGCTTAACTTGTATTTTGCTTGTTATCCGAATACTATTTTTATCAGTTGCTTGTATAAACTAATACTTAACTTGTATAGTTGCTTGTAATAATCTAATTACTTATCTTTTATAGTTGCTTGTATAACTAATACTTAAGTAATACTTAACTTTTATAGTTGCTTGTCTAATAACTAATACTTATCTTTGTATAGTTGCTTGTAATAACTAATACGAACTACTGACTTAACGTGTATAGTTTGCTTGTTATAATACACGAATACTTAACTTTTATAGTTGCTTGTAATAACTAATACTTATTCTTTTATATTGCTTGTAATAACTAATACTTAACCTTTATAGTTGCTTGTAATAACTAATACTTAACTAATACTTAACTTTGTATAGTTGCTTGTAAATAACTAATACTTAAATCTTTTATAGTGTGAGCTTGTAATTAACTTAATAACTTAACGTTTATAGTTGGCTTGTATTAACTAATACTTAACTATTTATAGTTGCTTAGTATTAACTAATACCTTAACTAATTTTACTTAACTTTTATAGTTGCTTGTAATAACTAATACTTATTTTTTATAGTTGCTTAGTTAATAACTACTACTTATCTTTTATAGTTGCTTGTAATACACTAATACTTAAACTTTTATAGTTGCTTGTATAACTAATACTTAACCTAATACTTAACTTTTATAGTTTGCTTGTAATAACTAATAACTTATCTTTTATTGGTGCTTGTAATAACTAATACTTAACTTTTATAGTTGCTTGTATAACTAATACTTAACTATACTTAACTTTTATAGTAGCTTGTAAATAACTAATCACTTATCCCTTTTATATGTTTGCCTTGTAATAACTAATACTTTAACTTTTATAGTTGCTTGTAATCAACTAATACTTTATCTTTTATAGTATAGCTTGTAATAACTAAGTACTTATCTTTTATAGTTGCTTGTATAACTAATACTTAAACTAATACTTATCTTTTGATAGTTGCTTGTAATAACTAATACTTATCTTTTATAGTTGCTTGTAATAACTAATACTTAATCTTTTATAGTATGCTTGTTAATAACTAATACTTAACTTTTATAGTTGCTCTGAATAACTAATACTGATGTTTTTATAGTTGCTTGCGTAATAACTAATACTTAACTTTATATAGTTGCTTGTATAACTAATACTTAACTTTTATAGTTTGCTTGTATAACTAATACTTATCTAATCCTAGCTTTGTATAGTTGCTTGTAAATAACTAATACGTAACTTGGATAGTTTGCTTGTTCATATACTAATACTAATCTTTTATATTGCTTGTATAACTAATACTATCTTTTATAGGTGCTTGTATATAACGTAATACTTAGCTTTTATAGTTGCTTGTAATAACTAATACTTAACTAATACTTAACTTGTATAGTTCTTGTTATAACTAATACTTAACTTTTATTAGTTGCATTGTAATAACTAATACTTAACTTATATATAGTTGCTTGTACAACTAACTTTAACAATACTTAATTTTTATAGGTTGCATTGTAATAACTAATAACTTATCTTTTATAGTTGCTTGTAATGAGCTTAAAGACTTAACTTTTATAGTTGCATGAGTAATAACTAATTACATAAACGTGTATAGTTGCTTGTAATAACTAATACTTTATGTTTTAGATAGTTTGCTTGTTAAATAAATCTAATACCTTATCTTTTATAGTTGCCTTGTAGACTAATATAACTAATACTTGTAACGTTTTATAGTTGCTTGTAATAACTAATACTTATGTTTTATAGTTGCTTGTAATAACTAATACTTATCTTTTAATAGTTTGCTTGTAATAACTAAATACTTAACTTTTATAGTTGCTTGTAATAACAAATATACTTATGTTTTATAGTTGCTTGTATAACTCTTACTTAACTTGTATAGTTGCTTGTATAACTAATACATATCTTTTATAGTTGCTTGTATAACTAATACTTATCTTTTATAGTTGCTTGTAATAACTAATGACGTATCATTTATAGTTGCTTGTAATAACTAATACTTAACTGTTTAAAGGTTTGCTTGTAATAACTAATACTTATCTGTTTATTAGTTGCTTGTATAACTAATACTTAAACTAATACTTAACTTTTATAGTTGCTTGTATTAACTAATACTTACTTTTTATAGATTGCTTGTAATAACTAATACTTATCTTGTTATAGTTGCTTGTAATAACTCATACTATACTTTTATAGATTGCTTGTAAAAAACTAATACTTATGTTTTATAGATTTGCCTTGTATAACTAATACTTAACTTGTATAGGTTGCTTGTATAACTAATACTTATCTTTTATAGTTTCTTGTATAACTAATACTTAACTAATACTTATCTTTTATAAGTTTTGCTTAAATAAACTAATACTTATCCTTATTAAAGTTGCTTGTAATAACTAATACTTATCTTTTATAGTTGCGTGTAATAACTAATACTTATGCTTTATACGTTGCTTGTAATAACTAATAATTACCCTCTTTTATAGTTGCTTGTAATAACTAATACTTATCTTTTATAGGTGCTTGTAATAACTAATACTTATCTTTTATAGTTTGCTTGTGATAACTAATTTTAACTTTTATAGTTGCTTGTACAACTAAATACATTAACTCATACTTAACTTGTATAGTTGCTTGTATAACTAATACTTAACTTTTATAGTTGGCTTGTAATAACTAATACTTTTCTTTTATAGTTGCGTGTAATAACTAATACTTAACTTTTATAGTTGCTTGTAATAACTAATACTTATGTTTTTTAATAGTTTGCTTGGTAATAACTAATACGTAACTTTTATAGTTGCTTGTATAACTAATACTATACTAATACTTAACTTGTATAGTTTTCTTGTATAACTATTACTTGAACTTTTATAGTTGCTTGTAATAACTAAAAACTTATCTTTTATAGTTTGCTTGTATAACGAATACTTAACTGTTTATAGTTGCGTGGATAACTAATACTGAACTTTTTATAGTTGCTTGTATATCTAATACGTATCTTTTATAGTTGCTTGTATAACTAATCACTTAACTTGTGATAGTTGCTTGTATAACTAATACCGATAACTTTTATAGTTGCTTGTATAACTAAATACTTAACTGTTATAGTTGCTTGTATAACTAATACTTATCTTTTATAGGTTGCTTGTATAACTAATACTTAACTTTATAGTTGCATGTACAACTAAATACTTGCCAAAATAGAGTGTTATTTAATAGTAAAATAAAGGTAGCCTTAATAGTATTTTTACGAAGTGTCTATTCACCACGGTAGATAGAGATAAGAAAACAATATATACGTAGGCGTTCGTTCCCAACCTGAGATTTCCGGTCGAATGTCCTTACGCCATTATTAAGTTCCCGGCTTGAATCGGCCCGCAAGTTCTAACCAGCGGTCTGCTTTCGTGACGTCATCCGACCAACCTTGGTCTTGGTGTATGGTGCCATGTTAGCGGTATTTGCTTCGCTTTCTTTACCTTTGTGACACTGCAAAGACTGCATAAATATCATCAAAGTGACAGTAGAAGAAATATCTACAATGTATAAAACTCCCTGTTGATTGGATGACGTCACTACTAGTACTAATAGCGACCCATTACTTTCCGAGTACTAGCTGGCGACCGAACGCTCAAGGTGGCAAACGTCGAAATAATTGCAAAAATAATAATGACTTCCAATTCTAATTGGGAAAAATCTTTTGAGTAAGTAAGCTACCTTCGGTTCTTAGGACATTAAAATTAGAAAGTTACAACACATTCAAGTTTTCACGTATTTTTATCGCAGTAAAACTATTAATATTGGGCATCTCTGAAGGCTTGCAAAGGTGATATATAATTTGGCCATAAACTTTGTGGAAACACCATGTCAATGTTAACTTTCGACTTGTTGGCCCAAGATTGAAGGTAATAAAGGGTTTAGTAAACGGGTCAAAAGTTTAACAATAAACCTTTTATTTCCATCACTTTTGATAAAATTAATATTTGGCATTGTTTTCTATCTTGTGTTATTGATATCTGTAACGGCATTGAAGTTCCTGCTTGATAAAGATGAAGAACGAAGATGAATCTGATAGTGAGGTATGTTTAATTAAAACAAGATTGAACAATATATGGTTATATTGTTAATAATTATATAATAATCTCATTATTAATGATAACAATTTATGAAGAAAACACGAAAGGAAAATCATGACCGCATCGTGTCTATGCGGTGACAAAGCGGATTCGTTTCCTGATTTATATAAACTTGTCCTTCGATTATTCTCGGCGAAAATGGCTTGAATCATCACATGAAATAGTTGTGTGGTAAACATGGTTATATTTAGATGCAGATTGTTTTTTGAAGCTGTTTCAAGAACACTCGCAGTCACGTGTATTATCAGGTCTAAAATACAGTCGGCTATAGCCGTGTGTTTAATCCATCCAATAAAACACGGCTGCTCGTGTTTAAACCAATTCATAATGATGTACAGTAAGTAACGGTTAATTGTTCGGAAGTATTGGGAAACCCTTTATACATATCGACGAGCCGAGTATTTTGTGTACAAAAATTAAAATGAAATGGTAATGAGGAGCTGTTGCAAACGTCCACTGTTACTATAGCAAACACACTAGAGCCAATGTTCTTAGTAAGACATCAAGAAATGCTTTTATCTATATGACAGTTCAAATTTTATTTTTATTTCACGTATATTGTGTCTATACTTTTCAAGAAAAACATTTCTTTCGTTTTTGCCAGTCGTCCGATGATCGTTTTTTGTTTTGGGGAAATGGTCCTAGTGTTTGTTTTCGAGCGGTTTCAAGGTGATTAGTATCCTGCATGCACCTGTAGAGCCTGTTATTTTTGTCTCGATGAAAACACATTTTAAACCCCCCACCAGCATTTAACGAACCATGCAATTAGTATAGGGATAGGAATCAAAAGGGCGTAGGAATGGATTTCTAAAAAGTTGGGGGGGGGGGGGGCTGAAGTCGACAAGAAGGTAATCAGTGATCCGCATTTTTATGGGGGTGGGTCCTCCCCCGGAAAGACAATTTCTAGAAGCTTGGAAAGACAATTTGCAGCAATTTGAACAAAACTTTTTCATCTAATTCTAACAAGCAAGCATAGTTCAAATGGAATCCAAGAGTTGCCTGGCTGCCTCTTACCATGGGACGCCATTTTTTTTTGCGCCTAGTACTAGAAAGAAAGGGTCTGGGAACCAATATAACATTTGCGTGGCAATGGTTTAGCGGGTTGAGCTAACACAACTTCAGGCATTTCAGGCTACAATCCGTTTGTAAAAATCTTGTGTAAATGAAGCCCGTAGGTAACATTACGTAAAGGACTGTAGCTACTCTCTTAGGCCTCTATAATCGTGCTAATACAATTGGAATAAAATATATTTAGGCAACAACGCTTGTCACTGATTGTTGGGGGACGGGGAACTGAAGCGCGCCGGTTCCCCCCCCAAACCGATATGATAACGAGTGCCTTTTTAAGGGATTTACACTACGAGTGATATTTGAAAATTGGTGACGATAATGGAACGAGCCGTTGGGCGAGTGCAATTTGCATATAAAATTTTCAAATATCATGAGTAGTATATCACGCGAAAAAATCATATGATTACTTAATGATTATGATGCACAAGGAGTGTGCCGCTGAGGCCGTCGAAACGTCAGTCACCAACAACCAGGCTTTCTCAAGACTACAACAACCTGGACGATCAACTTCACACATCTAAAATGTACGTTATTGTCCAACTTGTCAAAACGACTTTCATCTGAAGGTTCAAGGATTAAAATATTTATGGTTTTTTATTAAAAGATTTCAACTAGAATTTTCAACATACTAGCCAGCATAAAACAAGCCCTTGGAAATTATTCAAAACAATGTTGACCATGGTTAACATTACCTTAATTTAATATCTCCCTGTATAAGAAGCTTTTTATAATAATAATAGCTTTTATAACATTGATTATAATGAATTATAAAGTAGGGTAAGGTACTAGAAATAACGAAGTCCGCAATAATCCCCTCGCCCGCCTTTTTCTATCCCCACCCTCCCCCCCTATGGGAATGTCCCCATCCATGGTGCCCAGACCGTCGCAACGCAGTGGCGGCCAGTGTATTTGGTGTTTTGCAAAAATTCACGAATGTGTGAACGTTATCTCGGCCAATATTTAACCGATTTAAACTCTGAAAAAACAGATCTTGGAATTAGAAGTCAACATACATAACATACGTGTTTACTATATATTTTTTTTTTTTTTTTTTTTTTTAAATTTTTTTTATAATTTTTTTTTAATTTAATCAATTTTTCCAAATAATACATTAAATTATACAATTAGTTAATTATAATGCAATTTGAGGTAGGGCCTCAAAACAGAATACATGAGTCCCTAATCATATGCCACCTATAAACATTGACTAAATAATAAAAAATTTCTAAAATTATTACAGTAACTAATTATACAAAATTAATTAATAAATTAAAAAAGTACAATGGACAATTCATTAAACACATAATATGGTTGTTAACAAAATTTATCATGATAGAAATCAAATAACTTTTTACGAAAAATTGGTAAAGTAAGCATGTTCCCTTATGGCAAGGCGGTAGATCATTCCAAAGACGACATATTATCGAACAAAGTAAGAATTCTTAAATGATTCTGTTCTACTAAAAGGTATGGCCTAAGAGTTAGATGATCAACATTACGTAATCGGTTTACCACAGGAACGAAATGTAACAAAATCAGATATATTAACTGGACAAATATTCTTATAGCACTTGAAAAAAAAGATAATATCATGGATATCTCTTCGATATTGCACGGGAAGCAAAAATTCAACTTAACTAAGCGTTCGTACTCTGAATAATCCCTGCCAAGAATAAATCTAGTGGGCTCTCCTCTGTATTTTGTCCAACCTTGAGATATTCCCTCTTAGTATGGGGTGACCACACAACAGAGGCATACTCTACGGGCGAGATCTAGACCCAAGTGAAGTTCAGTAATTTTTTTATTTGAACATCATTGATATATCTTTGCATGTACGATAAAGATGTTGCACAAGAAACATTTTTTTGAGCCTTTTGCAGTGATAAAATCAACGTGGATCATTCCAATTCAAATCCTGTCTAATCAAAACTCCAAGACCCTTTTTCACAATCACCCGATCAAGCCTAATTCCCGTAAGGAAATAATCTCGGTCAAAGGACAGTTTTAATAACGTGCAATTCTTAAAACCTTGCACATAATAGTGTTAAACTCCATTCCCACAGGTTTCTGACCAATGCAATAATCTAAGCAAGTGTCATTTTTGCAATTCATAAACCATCTTTCTGACTGAGAAGTTAGGCGTAAGCACTTTGAGTCATCAGCAAAGTGGGGTAAAGACGTCTCCTTAGATATTACATTGAGGCCATATCAATAATAAAGATTAAAAAGAGTAAGGGCCCTAAGATAGACCCCTGAGTGACTCCAGATGTTACAGGAAGAAAATCAGATCTCGTCATTATGTGATCACCAACTCTTTGCCTTCTACCAGTTAAAATAGGACCTAAACCAACAAAGCAAAGGAGCCCTTTATGCCAAGACATTCTATATTAAAACAAAAGTTTATTGTGGGAAACCCTATCAAATGCCTTGGAAAAATCAAGATATATTACATCCACTTGTTGTCTCAGCTCGAGAGCCGTGGAAAACTGATGAACTACCTGAGATAACTGAGATACAGTTGACTTGCCAGGCAAAAAACCATGTTTCCATTTGCGAAAGATGGGGGGAGATAATATCAAAAATACCGTCATACACCTGCCCTTTCTAACAATTTAGATAATAGCGTCAAGAAGGGATATAACTCTATAAATTTGGGAACAATTGCTTTAGAAGCACTCTTGATGAATTGGAACAATATTGGCATCTTTCCATTTTGCAGGGAAAGATCCATACTCAAGAGACATGTTAAATAGATTACACAATGATGGTGCAAATTTCCTCGGCGCATACACGTAACAACTTTGAAGGTAGTCCAAGTGACGCCTTACTGACATCCAGGATTTAAGTTGCCTCTCTACCGAATCTTATGCTTATTCCCAATGAAGATAGTTTCCACAATAGGATTGTATATAATGAACTACGGTCCCGGGTAACACATTAGGACTAATCAGGTGGGCCAAAGACTGAATAAAAGAATACAGAAACAAGGTAGCCTGATCAATAGGTTTTACCAAGCCTCAAATTGATCCATGCTTAATTACTCCAGGGATTCTAACTAGATTTTGGTAATTGCCTGTTTAATATGACCAAAAATCAACGAGGAGTTGTCCCTGGAGAGAATTACATAAGTTTACATAAATTATGACGCTTTTTTAAATTTAAGTAGTTTCTTAACTTCATGTCTCAGCTTACGGAATCGTTCCCGATAGAAAGACGGAGAATCCTTTTAATTTTGCTTTGCGTCTAGATTCTGTTCGCTTTCTGATCATGTGTAACACCTCACTATCAATCCACGTAGGGTTTTATTACTATCTTTTATAACTATTTACAGTACAAAATCATCAATGCATGTCGTAAACAGATCATACCAACAAGTAATAACTAACAATCTATATCATTAGAACAAGTGCAGTATCCCAAGGGGACACACCTCAATGCTGACTTCAGTCCTGAACAAAACTGCTTTTTTAAGAATTGTAAACAGTACGACGAATTTTCTTTAGACGCTTGACTTTTGTCATCAGATCAAAGCTAACGGTTTGAGTGGATCAGAAGTAAAGTCACAGTCCATCACTAACATAAGCTATTTCATCCGGATAATTGTATGAAAACCAAATCTAATATAGACCTACTGTTATGGGAAATTCTTGTCGAGTTCATAGACCATTTGTGTTAGGAAATGTGAATTGATAAGATCGCAAAATTCATTTCCAGTAGAGGAATTTCTAAGTGTCAGTAATGTTTTCCCAATTAACATCCGGCATATTAAAAGCGCCCACGATGCAAATTCTGGGGTTTTTTTTTTTCTGTAATTCAGGTTCATACAAGCTTTCTAACAAACATCCAAAATAATTCGATGAACTCAGAACAGTCTGGTGGTCTATAACATACACAGACAGCTATGTTGAAGCCATTGCAAGGAAGTAATTCGCATACCAATATCTCTGAGTTGTTCGGATTCGAGGTCATTGCTTCTTTCGATAAGACCAGAATACTAGCTTTTAACACCCAAGCCACTACACTCTCCTCACCCTTTTTATTAACCTTACGAGATCCTTTCTAAAGATTGAGAAAGAATTGGTTGATAAAAAAAAAAAAAATTTTCCCCATTATTCGTATAGTCATCACGTAGCCACGGCCTCAGTAAACAGCAAGATAACATCCAAGTCATTTCCATAAACTACAGCCGTGAAATTCTATAAAATTTATTGGCAATCAGCGAACGACTATTGAGAAGCATACACTTCAATTTCGAATCGGTAGTCGCCGTCGTAGATGAAGTTGGGCCAGGATTTTGCTCAAACTCCGCCACAAATAATCAATCGAGTTTGCCGGTAAGTATACTACCGAGTTTGGATAATAACCAAGTCTTGGAGGCGAAGAACATTCTGTGACAAGAAACGTCAAAACCAAGATAGCGTGGCCGAATTTTCCACAAGGCGGTTGTTCGATGTGAAATGCATGATAGTTGCTGTCTCAAATGATCCACCCAATAACATAAACTCATATCCGGAGCAGTAGCGAAATCCCAAATCCGATGGATGATGGTGATTTTTCATAGACCCAAAGAAGCCTTTAAACAAAATAAACCAGGCAACAGAATAAAGAGCTCAGAAATACATGACCGCGCACGCCATGACAATTTATAATAGGTATAAAGTAATAGTAATATTATATAGTAAGATTACGAGAACATGAGTACCCTTCGTAAAAACGGTTAATGTACTTTAGTAGAAATTTAGTCGGCTATAAGCTGGTTCACTTCCGTCGGTATATTATTTTGAACGTTATCTCGATCAATAGTTAACCGTTTTCAATTCTGAAAACAGATTTGGAATTAGCGGGTCAAAATACATCACATACGTGTCTACAATATTACGAGAACGTGAATACCCTTCGTAAAAATGGTTTATGTTACTTAGAAATTAGTCGGCCTTGGTCGCTTATAAGCCGGGTCACTTCGTCGTATACTCGGACTTCTATTTCCTCAAAAAAACTATGTCTCTTTTTGAAAAAAAAACCTTTGAATCATGTGACGATTCAATTTAAATATTAATACAAATGCTGAGTATCTAGTTACCAGGACCAAATTTTCCGATTGTCGCGCGGACGGGCCGTTGCCGCCATATATATAATATATATACCAAATAAACTCGATCCCGAGATCAGGAACCGCTAGCATCTCGTGATAAGGGTACTAAACGCTGGTCGATATGGGACTAAACGCTGGGCGAGGGGATAAGTTGTATACATAATGTGTATTCAATTAATGTAATTGAATTAAATTATTATTAATTACCAAAAAAAGCGGAAAATGAGTGATTTCTTAAAGCCTGGTTCTCACTTGTCGTAAGAATCGTAAGAATCGGGGACTTGCCGGATCCTCGATCGCCTGGGATTTTTATGACGAGGTGTGGACAAGATTGGAGCAATGTCCCAGACTGTCGTCGATCTGATCGTAAGAATCGGAATCATTTCTATTTGGAAAACGCATCCCCAGAGCGGGTCGCCCGATAAATAAAAAAATCCCCGTTTTCGTACGATTCTTACGACAAGTGAGAACCAAGGCTTAAACACAACACGTTTCGAGAGTCACGTGACGTATGCTTCCGTGAACCGTCGTGAAACTCCCAAAATTCTCTGTTTTTTTTTTCAGAAAGCCCACCAAAACCCTATACCTTGTATAATGAACGGTGATTGGCCAATTGTGATAGCTAGCAAGGTTGGTGTAATACTGAAATAGCGTGTAAGTTGTCTAGCCTCCTCCGCAGGCAACTTTGTGGCTTCTTTTTCCCGAGTCAAATAGTTTCCCTTCACAATCCCTAAACTTCCCTGCAATCCCAGCCAAAACATTGCTCGTACGAGCCTTGGAAGCTTATTTGACTCGAAAAAGAAGAGTTTGCCGAGCGAAAGAGGCTATAAGTTGTCTAAAACGTTTTTGAGTGGAAGGGCCCCGCAAAGAACATTTCCCTCTCTATGAACGAAGGGCCATCGCTCGAAACCAATAGACATACTTACACGCTATTTCAGAAGTACAAACCAACTTTTTTACATATTTGATACACTACAGTACCTACACGTACCTGACGCAGCACAACAACGTATTATTACTCATTGTGATAGCTAGCCTAGTTTACATTGGTTGGTCAATGAGTGATATTACAATCCCCAAAGGGGGTGCGATCAATGCTGAAATATCACCATTTTGAACAAATAAGATTGTGAGATTTGTGAACAACTTAACAAATCGGGTATAATTAAGTGAAATAATTGCACTCCTCTCCGACCAATCAGAATGCGGTAATTTTTATTTATGAATGTCCATGTAATCAAAGCAATATATGTGTTTAGGACGATGGACCTAACATGAAGCAGCTCATGCTTGCTAATGCGAGTCAACCAAAAAAACAAAATAAAGGGAACATAAGTTAAAAAAGACTTTAGCAAATAGGAAGGATGCGTTATACACTTTGAAAGGACAATGTTATAGATGGAATTGTGAATTCAACCTGTATATCATATAGATTATCTAAGATGTTTTTTTTTTGTTTTAATAGAAAAAGAAAAAGAAGGATTTGAAATGCTCCACTTTTTCAGCATTAATTTTTCATCAATGATCCACAAGGTAGTATTTTTATTTTTAAGAAAGGTTTGAGATAAATGTGCAGGGAGCTTGAGATAGTTAATATACAATTTTTTTTTTAAGGATTTTGTGAAAAACTTTTCAAACAGTTGGAATCAACAACCGAAAGATTTGAAGTGCGTATACATGACGATGGATGTGTTAGCTCGGTTGATTGGGGTTGATTCAGGTATGAGTTACAAACACGTATTTTTCCTCGACGCAACATCACGCCCCGTATTAAGCATTTCCCTATATGCTCTTTACTGATTAGTGAATAAATACGTTGTGTGGAAAATTTTAATTTACGTGGTTTTCTCTTGGCAGTAAGTATTTTGGCGCAGGAAAATACTCACTTCGGTTCTTTCCTAATTTTTTTGTAGTTAAAGTGTCTATCTCCACGTTTGGAGGATTTTACATATCCGTAATATTTGGGGTCTATCAGATCAAAATCATAATATATAATTTCAGCCGAAAAATTTCATCTTCATGGAGTTTAATTAGCTGTCTAAGTTACCCGGATGTGATGTCACAAAGAGGCAATCCAAACCATTTTTCTTTTGTTACTTATTGCCCACAAAAATGCCTTTTGTGACATCACATCCGATAAATTTAACGCAAAAAAGTCCTTAATAGATGAAATTTTTCGCCTGACTAATAAATATAAATAAATAAATAAAATCATAATATAGTTATAATTATGATTTTGACTCAGAAATTTCACTCAAACGTGTAGATTAGCGCTTTAAAGCTTCAAAATAGTGAATTTTCGGTTCCAAAACATAGGTTTTTAAAGTTTTTCCTGTTTTTGTTTCTTTTCAAACCGAGCCTGATGTGCCTCATTTAATAAATTGCTGATATCGTTATGAAAAAGTTTGCATTGATTAGTAAATTTATATCAGTTTTCCTCTACCTTCCTCACTTTTCTAGTTATATTCTTTTCAATTCTTTTATGCATTCCTTCAAAAATAACTGAAAAGCTCATCAGCAAGGTCAGTAAACGTTTACTCTTCATATTTGTTTTCATTTTTTATCATCATGATTTTCCTAAACAGCTGCTTTAACAAAAAATTGACTCGATATCTCTGGATTTGAACTGTTGTCACCCTTTCACGTGCTCCGATCCACTTCTCTGGAGCTAACTGAGCCAATTGTGAGTGTAAAAAGATGTGACCAGTGAATTTTAAAAATATTGGATTACTGGTAGTGTGGTATGACTACAAACCTTAGCAACAAGTTGACTGTAGTAGTTGGGTAATTTAATTAACGATTCCTTACTAACCAGAAGAAGTGGCCTTGTCCTCGAAATCAGAAAACACATGGTTTGCAAATTTATTTATAATATTTTAAGATATTTTCTTGTGAATGGTCCTGCTGTCTCAAGTATTGATGCAATTTTCTTATTCACAGAGGTTACACAATTGTTGACAATTTTATGCCCCAAGCTTCGCATGAACTGGTTCCTTCTGAGGTAACTCACGAATTCTCCAAAATTAACATGTCGAGAACGAAATTTGAAATCGTGCACGTTTATTTTCTCTGTTACTCCAGCCGTTAAATCATCACTCTTCAAGATGATGCATTGCGCTCACCACAATCATCACTCATCAAAGTGATTCATTGCAAAACCCTCAACAATCATTCACTCTCACGGTGATGCATTGCCCCCTCACAATCATCACTCTCAAAGATGATTTACCATTGCGTGCTCAACAATCATCACTCTCAAGATGATGCAGTTGCACCCACCTCAATCATCACTCTCAAGATGATGCATTGCACCCTCACAATCGATCACTCTCAAGGTGATGCATTGCGCCCTCACAATCATCACTCTCAAGATTGATGCATTGCACCGCTCACAATCATCACTCTCAAGATGTAGATGCATTGCGCCCTCTACAATCATCACTCTCAAGATGATGCATTGCGGCCCCGCACAATCAGCACTCTCAAGATGCTGCATTGCGCCCTCCACAATCATCACTCTCAAGATTATTCATTGCGCCCTACACAATCAAGCACTATGAAGGTGATTCATTGCGTGCTCACAACATCACTCTCAAGGTGATGCATTGCCCCATCACAATCATCACTCGCAAGATGATTCATTGCGTGGCTCACATTCATCAATCTCAATATGATGCAATTGCATCCTCGACAATCATCCACTCTCAAGGTGATGCATTGCACCCTCACAATCATCACTCTCAAGATGATGCATTGCCGCCCTCACAATCATCACTCTCAAGATGATGCATTGCGACCCTCTCAATCATCACTCTCAAGATGAAAGCAATTGCGCCCTGCACAATCATCACTTAATGAAAAGGTGATTCATCTTCGTTGCTCACAACATCACTCTCAAGATGATGCATTGCACCCTCACAATCATCACTCTCAAGATGATACATTGCACCCTCACAATCATCACATCTCAAGATGATGCATTGCGCCCATCACAATCATCACTCTCTAGATGATGCATTGCGTTGCTCACATATCATCACCTCTCAAGGTGATGCATTGCGCCGTCAACAATCATGACTCTTCAAGATGATGCATTGCGTGCTCACAATCATCACTCTCTAGATGATGCATCGCGCCCTCACAATCATCACTTATGAAAGGTGATTCCATTGCGTGCTCACAATCATCACGCTCAAGGTGATGCATTGCCCCCTCACAATCATCACTCGCAAGGTGATGCATTGCGTGCTCCACAATTCATCACTCTCAAGATGAATGCATTGGCGCCCTCACAATCATCACACTACAAGATGGATTCAATGCGGTTCTCACAATCATCACACCCCAAGATGATGCATTGCGCCCTAACAAAACACAATCATCACTATGAAGGTGATTCATTGCGTGCTCACCAACATCACTCTCAAGGTGATGCCTTGCCCCCCTCAAACATCATCACTCTCACAGATGAAGTGTCTATTATGCGTGGACGTCATCACTCGAAAGATGATAAAATTTAAACATAAAGAATTCATCATTATTGCCACGTGATGCATTGCACCCTTATAATCATCCATTTACAAGTAATTATTGATGTACATAATGCACCCATCACAAATCAATACACTCTCAAGATGATGCATTGCGCCCTCACAAGTCACTGGAAAAAAAGAAACATTGCGATCAAAAAGATCACGATGAAAGAATTGCCATTAGCACACCTCACAAGATCACTCTCAAGATAATGCATTGCACCCTAACAATCATCACTCTCACAGATGATGCATTGAGATGCAAACATGACTCTCAAAATTGCAATGAAAAACCTCACTCTCAAGATGTATTTTTTTTTCACTAAGCTATCACTCTCAGTATGATGCATTGCGTAGTCACAATTTTGAGCTTAAGTGACTGCATTGCGCCCTCACAATCTTTACTCTCAAGATGATGCATTGCGTGCTCACAATCATCACTCAATAGATGATGCATTGCGCCCTCAACAATCATCACTATGCAAGGTGATTCAATTGTCGTGCTCACAATCATCACTCTCAAGGTGATGCATTGCCCCCTCACAATCATCACTCTCAAGGTGATGCATTGCGTGCTCACAATCATCACTCTCAAGATGATGCATTGCGCCCTCACAATCATCACTCTCAAGATGATTCATTGCGTGCTCACAATCATCACTCTCAAGATGATGCATTGCGCCCTCACAATCATCACTATGAAGGTGATTCATTGCGTGCTCACAACATCACTCTCAAGGTGATGCATTGCCCCCTCACAATCATCACTCTCAAGATGATTCATTGCGTGCTCACAATCATCACTCTCAAGATGATGCATTGCACCCTCACAATCATCACTCTCAAGATGATGCATTGCACCCTCACAATCATCACTCTCAAGGTGATGCATTGCGCCCTCACAATCATCACTCTCAAGATGATGCATTGCACCCTCACAATCATCACTCTCAAGATGATGCATTGCGCCCTCACAATCATCACTCTCAAGATGATGCATTGCGCCCTCACAATCATCACTCTCAAGATGATGCATTGCGCCCTCACAATCATCACTCTCAAGATGATGCATTGCGCCCTCACAATCATCACTCTCAAGGTGATTCATTGCGTGCTCACAACATCACTCTCAAGGTGATGCATTGCCCCCTCACAATCATCACTATCAAGATGATTCATTGCGTGCTCACAATCATCACTCTCAAGATGATGCATTGCACCCTCACAATCATCACTCTCAAGGTGATGCATTGCACCCTCACAATCATCACTCTCAAGATGATGCATTGCGCCCTCACAATCATCACTCTCAAGATGATGCATTGCGCCCTCACAATCATCACTCTCAAGATGATGCATTGCGCCCTCACAATCATCACTATGAAGGTGATTCATTGCGTGCTCACAACATCACTCTCAAGGTGATGCATTG